>OX402558.1:18173518-18856018 GCA_948098915.1 Lampropteryx suffumata
GTGTTCAGAAACGACATACTCAGAATAACAAACCTATGTTTTGAATAACGGGGTAATAAAATAAAAAAATATAGATCAAAATTATTTTTATTCACTCAATATGAATTACTATGAAATGATAAAGACCATGGTACTTTTCAAAAAAGGAATTATTTTAAAAAGTACCTATAATTTGAAAGAAAACGATTTTGATCATAATTTTCACTAAAACGGGATATTAAACATGATATGTGAGATTTTCTGCTTCCTGATATTTTGGCACACTTGCATTTATCTCATTTTATTCTAACTTTAGTTTATCTCGTGATCAAAGCGCAACATACCGTTAACATAATCATCTATACTATATATAATATTATAAATGTGAAAGTAATTCTGTCTGTCTGTCTGTCTGTCTGTATGTTACGCTTTCACGTCTAAACCGCTAAACTGATTTTGATAAATTTTGGTATAGAGATAGATGAGACTTTGAAAATGGACATAGGCTACGTTTTATGTAGTTACCACGCATGTGAAGCCGCGGGCAGCAGCTGGTAGTAAATATTCCGTTTTGAGTAAAAATCAATTTCCTTATTTTTGTGTCACTAGTTATCTCGAACCAGTGTGGTAAAAGGATTCAAGTGCGCCTTAGAGGTTCAGAGGTTTTGTGCACCATTTATAATTCATTATAAGGTAGTAATAATCTATTGTAAAGTAACTTACGCTACCAAAAACTAGAGTCTAAAACTGTGTTTTATATAAAAAGAGTCGTGAAAAACTGAATTTAGTTTCTCATGTATGACTTTAGTGCCATCCTAAAACTTTATAATTATCAAACACATTTTAACATGACATCGAGTATATCATCTTCTTATCGTGGCACAATTTTTTTTTTAATGCCTGACAAAATTTAAATACAACACAACAAATTGCGACTTATAGTCGGTATTGTCACGGTCACTGCTCACTAAACAAACATCTATTTACACTGGGTGTTACAGACAGCCCATTATGCAGAGGGTGTTTGAGCGAGGAGGAAACAGCTGCACACGTACTCATAGAGTGCAGCAGAGTGGAACCCTAACAAGCTCAACACCTAGGAACACCGAGAACACCCAGGGACGCCTGCGCCGACGTGAACAAGCTGCTGGCTTTCCTGGAGGACATCGGGTGGCTGGAGTAGCAGCCTCCACCCGTCCCGAAAAATGAGCCCACCTGCGGCCTAGTTGCGGAAACCAGTCCACTCACCAAGTACCAAGTAGGTACCAAGTAGTGTTACGTCATACGGCATCATTCTCTGAGGGAAAGCAGCTGATATTGGTAAAATATTTGTAATTTAAAAAAAGGCCAATAAGTGCCTTTATAAAATGAAACCACGAGAATCTTTGGGAGAAATATTTAAATAAATTATTATTCTCACAATAGCTTCACATTATATATGTATATGAAAATTTGTTATACACACATAAAAATAGAGATGGGTTTCAGCAAAACCGTGACCTTCATAGAATTAATAATAGGAATAGACACAAATTATACATCCCTAGGTTTGGACTAGAAAAAGTAAATAAGTCATTTATTCACACGGTGCGCTTTTATAATAAGCTTCCTAATGTAGAAATGCTACTAAACTACCTATTAAGAAATTTAAAGCATACATTAATGGTAGTCTATTGAAGAAAGCTTATTATAATATAAATGACTATAATTATTGATAAGAATGCATGGCCTCATCTCGCTCTGCCCTCAGACAGTTAACTTATCAGTTTCGAATTCAAAATTTCATAAAACATCTGACAGCACGAGCGCCTTAGGCAAGATAGCGGCAAAAATACTGCATTGTACAAAATATGTAATAACTCTAAAACCAAACCATATACTATCATTTGTAAATAACAATGTACTAATTGATATCCTATTATATTGATACCTATCTATCAGGCATGGCAAAATAAAGTGTTAAGTCAAATACTATATTCGTATTACAAGTTTAGTAACTAGTTTGTAAGATGTTTCAAAGTGATTCTAGTGATTGTATTGAATAAAGTATCTTTTGACTTTGACTTTGATTTTGACTCTAGTCTTTTTTTAAACACTTTTTTGTATGATCCTTGCCAATTTTGTGACGGATGCCAAGTCGTGTTGAAGCATTTATATCCCAAGCTTTATTATCATCGAAATAATCTGGTATTTTTTCATATGCTTTAATACATTTTACAGAGCATCATCTAGCCCCAAAGTTAGCAGAGCTTGTGTTATGGGTACCACATGACTGATATACTATTACTACTTATATCCTTTTTTTTAATACCTTCTTACATATACATAGAAACACCCAGAACCGAGACAAATACATGTAGATCATACAAACATTTTGTCATGGGACTAATGTTTCGAACCTTTTGCGTCTCAGAAAGGCCTTCGCTTTCTAACAAGTGTGGAGAAAAGAATCAAATGCTCTAATAATCAAATATTAATCCCTGCGTGCCGCAAGTGACTAGAAAGGCATAATTATATCCTTTCTAACAAGTGTGGAGAAAAAAATCAAATGCTCTAATAATCAAATATTAATCCCTGCGTGCCGCAAGTGACTAGAAAGGCATAATAGTCCATTGAAAAGTTACATTTGGGTATGCATTTGTCAGAGGACGCAATTTTATTTTTTTAATGTGTAGGGGGGGTCAGTAGAAGCTTAAGTTCAAGTTTGTGGGGTCGGCACCCTTGTCCCCCGGCCGCCATCTTGGAAAAGGGGGTGCAAAGGGTTTTCGCGCTGTATCTCGTAAACTAGTTACCTTACAGAAAATTTAATCAAACATAAAATGTAGCAAATTAAATTTCCTACAATTTTATTTCTATTACTTTTTATCGTCAAGTGACCAACAAAAAAGTTATAAACAAAAATAAATGAAAATTTTGTTTGTTTGTTCTAGGTTTTACAGCGCTCCAAACTTAAACGGATTCTCGAATGCTCATAGGGATGCAATAAAAACTAAAAATTAGGCTTACTTTTCTATCTATATTTTTTTTATTCATACAATTTATTATGATCTTAACATTCCTATGCTATTATTGAACTATGTTTGACCCTTTTACCCACCACCTATGAGGTATAACATGGGCAAAGTCAAATTTATAAAAATTTTGCAGAAGCATCCAGAGTTAGCAAGTGGAACTAAATTATTTATGAGTGAGAAAGTCGAGTCATCGTTACTCAGTGTTGTTGGCGAACGTTTTTTCGTCTTTTTATATGGCGGAAATAAAGACGATACTCTAGACACTCTGCGATACAAACGATTTGCTAAGACAGTGACAAAAAATGCATTAAAAAATGCATTAAATTTTTATAAATTTGACTTTGCCCATGTTATACCTCATAGGTGGTGGGTAAAAGGGTCAAACATAGTTCAATAATAGCATAGGAATGTTAAGATCATAATAAATTGTATGAATAAAAAAAATATAGATAGAAAAGTAAGCCTAATTTTTTGTTTTTATTGCATCCCTATGAGCATTCGAGAATCCGTTTAAGTTTGGAGCGCTGTAAAACCTAGAACAAACAAACAAAATTTTCATTTATTTTTGTTTATAACTTTTTTGTTGGTCACTTGACGATAAAAAGTAATAGAAATAAAATTGTAGGAAATTTAATTTGCTACATTTTATGTTTGATTAAATTTTCTGTAAGGTAACTAGTTTACGAGATACAGCGCGAAAACCCTTTGCACCCCCTTTTCCAAGATGGCGGCCGGGGGACAAGGGTGCCGACCCCACAAACTTGAACTTAAGCTTCTACTGACCCCCCCTACACATTAAAAAAATAAAATTGCGTCCTCTGACAAATGCACACTAAGGCCTAAAAAATGTAACATTTTAATGGACTATAATTATATCACAACAATACAATTATTCTGTCAGATTACTGATTTACGAGAACCCAATGACTTCAGGATAGAGCCGTTTTAATATGAGAAAGTTCGTGAATCATCGAATTTTGTATCTTATGTCATTAACATAAATGCTATCTCCTTATTCTAATATAACCAAACATACCTTAATGGCGTCGCAAGTAAATAAATAGGACAGTACCTAATTTTTGGAATAGAATATGAATCTACCTTATATCTAATGAGTTGTTCAAGTAAAAATAATAAACAAATAATCCCGGAATTTTCACACAGTATCATCTGGCCCCGAAGTAAGCTGAGCTTGTATTACGAGTACCACATGACTGATAAACTTACTTTTTTGTAAATACATAATTTTACATGGAAACACCTAGATCCGAGACATTTACTTGCAGATCATACAAACATTTGTCCCGCGGCGGATATCGAACCCGCAACCTTCTGCGTCTCAGCCGGAACCCAACTGCGCCACAGAGGTCGTGAAATTTGTAGCCATCTTTATTAATTGATATAAGAATGACAAAGAGAAACCATACTTAAACGCGACGCTAGCTATATATGTAATTATAGGTATAACTTTTCGCCCACCACATTAAATAATTAAAGATGGCTTCCTTAAACGTTCCCAAATGGATATAAGTACCTGAGATGATGTCAGTAGAGATATTTACCAAGCCAGGAAACAACAGCCTCGAGCTTAATTGTTTTCAATATTTAAAAATACGGTAAAAAATAAATACACATTGGTCGTATCACTGGAGAGCGATCTCTACTTAAAAGCTCTTTATATGAATTTAATCATGAAAATTATGAAGGAATAAAAGCCAGTTTTGACATTGTATCGTTATCAATGGCAACGATACTATGTCGATATCGTTATCTAGTACAAATCAGTTCAACTGAATTCGACAAACACTTCAACGAGATTATCGTTCCGATACATTTTCACTTGTGTCCTGTTAAATAAATAAGATTTCAAGTATACCGAGAAGACAGAGTAGCCCTGCTTAGGTTGCAGTGACGACTTGATAAAAGTTAAAACTTAACATCGCATATAATATGGATGATGCTTCAATAAAAATTTACGTGATCGTAACTGTAATAATAATTCGTAATAATCTTTAAGAAATAATCATTTCACACACCATCATCTGGCCCCAAAGAAAGCAAAGCTTGTGTCATGATATACTACATATATACTTTTGTAAATACATCATATTTGGCCTTAGTTCACCTGTTAAAGATGATTGAGGTGGTGTCAGTCAAGTTACAGAGCAATTACTTGTTATTGAAAACTTTCGTTCATAGAGACACTCCAGCAAGCTAAGGTAGGTGAAGTTTCCTCTCCACTGACGCCACTGGAGATCTGCCTGGGATTCTGTTTGATAGCGCAGGCCTTCCCAGGTACCCACAATAACGGCTGGCACCAAACCGGGTTTGGGTTAGAAACATCCAGACCCAAAACAAACTGATAGCTTTACATAGTGTTAGACAATAAGTAATAAATAAGTACAAATGTAATACGAAAATATATTCGTGTGTGTGTGATTTTAATGTCTAAGGAGATCTACAGCTATCCTGTGTATGTAAAAATAGACTTGAGATACTGATTATCTGTTTACAATGCAAAAGTATAATATAATAACATTACGATGAATATAATAATGATAAATTATAGGGATTCCTTTGTTTTTGGAAAGGGGTGAAAGCTTTTCATTGCCGTGTGATGTCAGATATCTTCAGTGTGGTTATCATTGGCGTATTGCAGGAAATTGGAAGTTCTGACAATAGGTGTTTATCTGGACATGCCACGCGTACCCGTGCATCGTTTAATAGTCACTGATTAATACAAATATATTGCTGAACAATTCACATACAATCATCTGGTACCACTTTTATAAGTTCTGACTAGCGCTTCTTGCTTAATTAACATGTACAGTTCAATATTGCTGCTTTCTAGGTTTACTTCTTACTCTGGAAATGTACTAGACTACTTTATAAAATAAATGATCTTTAAAAAAAACAAACAAAACAATACCATCTTGTATGAATGTATGTATAATGACAAATGTTTGTATAATCTGCAAGTATTTGACTCGGGTCTGCGTGTTTTTCTAATGTGCGTGTTATGTATAATGTGTATGTATTTAAGTTAAAAAAAGGTATACTAGTATATCAACCATGTGGTATACGTAACAAAATTTTTACCTACATTGGGGGCCAGATGATGTTGTGTAAAATGTCCGGCATTACTTATTTATTACTTATTGTTTAACACTATGTAAAGCTATCAGAAGAGCTGTATAAACGGATCTTGTCCAGCAGTGAGCAGTGTAGAGTGAGCCCAGCAGAAAGCGGAGCGGTACCTTGCCGATATCAAGACGATTTCTGTCCATGTTTCTTCTCCACGATAGTGAAGCCTTCATCGTCGACCTTATAAAAGCCACCGCTAGGCTTTTTCGGCCATGCTTGACTCATTCGGTGCGTCTCGGCGCTGGGCGCCGGTCGTGGCGGCTGAGGCTGCCGGAATACCTGCGCGTGTAACTCTTCTTTTGCTGGCGA
This sequence comes from Lampropteryx suffumata, assembly GCA_948098915.1. Taxonomy (NCBI): domain Eukaryota; kingdom Metazoa; phylum Arthropoda; class Insecta; order Lepidoptera; family Geometridae; genus Lampropteryx; species Lampropteryx suffumata. The sequence continues at coordinate 18,179,965 of OX402558.1, forward strand.
GCTGGCGGCGCAGGAGCTGGGGGCGCGGGGAGCAGGGGGAGGAGGATGTTGCAGGCTGCGGAGCTGACGTTCTGGAGACCGAGGTCATCGGAGCCGGTTGGTCATTTACTCGCGAATCGGTGTCAAACGTCGCGTCATTATAACTGCTGACAGGTGAAGTCCAGTATCGGGTTGCTCCGCGTCGCATATTTACGTTATGCGCTGACCGCGGCGAAATTTCCGGAACTACATTTACATTGCGCAATGCCACGATTTCAAACTTCAACTCGGACACAGTTTGCTCCGAAAGTTGAAGTTGCGCCTGAATGCTGGTGTCATCTGTCTTCAGCTGCGTTATCTGCTTAAGGACACACGTGGCATCTATGTGGTCCCGGGTCAGTGGTGGAGGAGAGGTGAGCTCTTTACAAACAAACGTTGGGACGTCATCGAGATCAGTCTCCAGAAACACCTTGCAAATATCCTCGATGTCCTTCTTGCCACGCCCGTCTCTTTGCCTGGTTATCATGCGGATGGTGGTCGCTGCAGTATCGTGGAGTACCTACCTTTTTGGCGTCTGCGATTTGGGCTTCAGTGTAGTTGGAAGGCAGGATCTGAGTCAGACTGTCCTGATCCATAACATCCAGCTTGCATTGTATGAATGCAAGAACAGTGTCAATCACAATAGTGTTTGATCGTTTTGGACTAGCCATTTTACGACGCGTTGACTCACGCGTATAATCAAGGTCAACATTGAGACAGCCACTATGAAGCGACCGTTTAAGCTGACAAAAACGATGAGACGGTTATAATACGGTCATATTAGATTTGTACTAATACTATATAGTATTATTATAGTAGTATAATATATACTATGTATATAATCATATTAATTGCTAAAGATTTAAAAAAAAAAATAACCTAGCCTACCTAACCAAACCGACAGATCTACCATTCTGAGTACGAAGCTATTATTTAAGGAATAAACCATTTATTTTGAAAACGAAGTTTTTATGAATTATTGATCATCCATCTCTTATTTTAGATATATAATGACATTAATTTGGTAATGTTGGCGACACTTTTTATTAATCTCAGAATAAAAATATTTCGTGGCGATAGATCTATTAATTAGATGATATAAGTTGAACAGATATAAACGTTGCAGACAAAAAATGTAATTCCCGTTAAGTTTTTTTCATTACCATTTAAATTCTACTAATTTCTGTTAGCTCGATTGGAATTGAATCGCAGCTGAACACGTCAAAGGCACTGTCACTTTTGATGTGTTTTCGTATTCTGCCAATGAATAACGACTCCGGTTACGCTACGTGTGCGAAGTCAACGATTGATAGAATCTTTTGTTTGGTCATAGAGATAACAGGTTTTTGGGTAATTATCAAACCGTAATTGGAGCCGAACGTAGATGGATTGGAATGGGACGATTACCGTTGTACCGTTGTAAATTTACAGAATTAACTGGTAGTGAAACTTGGCTCAACTTTGATTGCGAAATGTCAAATTTCAAAGCCCTTAAAAAAGGAATTTTCGATATTCCTTTATGTAGAATATAAATTTAAGATTCGTGAAACTCAAGCCCTCAGACCACTCATCTAAAAGCTCCTCAGAACGGAGTAGCCTTACCCTAATGTAAGAATTTTGTATCCCACGTGCAAGTCTACTTATTATGTAAATATGCACTGAGGTTAGCATCCATTCTTGTAATATTAACGCCATGTTGCGTCCAATTTGCTTACGTACGCAACGTTTGGGATTACGCGCATGAATAATCAAACGGATGGAGTAATCAACAGACCCTATGTAGATACAAGAACTTTGGCTACTACGGTAGTTACGTGCATAATCTAATCCATTTATACTAATATTATAAATTCTAATGTGTCTTTATGTCGGTTTGTATGTCTGTCTGTCAATTTGTTTTTTAGGGTTTTTCCTCAAAAAAACAGAAACATTATATAGAAACATTTTGCCCTTCGTCGTGTCGTTCTCAAGAACGCTGGAGGGTATCACGTTGAAATTAATATTATATATAAATGCCTACTGTCTTTTGAAGCTGTAAAACAATCAACATTTTAAGTCAATCAGAAAATACGGCCATTTATGCCTCGTATTTTGATACAGCTAGTACATAGATAGATAATTCTTTATTGCTCTTTATACTATTTATAGTAACTTAAAAACCTACATGTAAACAACGGATGAGGTACATCCCGTTGATCTAAAATCATGATGATAAATTATAATTAACTGGAGCCGGATTTTACAATCCGGAACCAGTTAATTAAAGTATTTTAAGGAAAGCTCATTATAATATCAATGACTATATTAATTATAAGAATGCATAGCCTCATGTTGCGCTGCCCTCAGACAGTTAACCGACACATTTGAAATGTATAAACTCTCTTGTATTCGTTTTTCGTAGTTAAGGTAGTTATAAGATGGATCATGCAAATAAGCGCTAGGACCAGGATTTTCTTGCCGCTTCATCTCGGCTTGGGTTAGGAGAAATCGGCACCTAAATTCACTTAGTATGTAAGGCGTTTCAAAGTGTTCCATGTGATTGTATTGAATAAAGTATCTTTTGACTTTGACTTTGACATTGAAACAGTTAATTGGTTAACACAAAAAAACCATGATGGAATGGAACTTGAATTGGAGTTGAACTTGTAATTGTATGTAACCGATGGTAAAATAACCATATAAGTGAAAAAATCTGGTATACAGGTACGGGACCCTCTCAGGCGCCTTTTGCACTTGATCTTTCTATATATCTAAACCCTTATAGGTAAGTTATGTCCCTCTGTCTGTCTACCCACCCTTAAACTTGCTCTTACTTAAAAAAACAAAAAAATAACTGGTTATTAGCGATACCCCGATACAGGTATTTATTTGATTAAGGAGGTCAGTGTCGTCCCCCGAGCTAAACTGCTGTTAGAAAAAACCCAAAATGTTGTACAAAATAGTTAGATATAAAATTTAAAATATCACGAATAGTAAGGCTTTACTAGATATTGAGTAACAGACTGACTTATAAACCTTAAGAAAAAACGATTGTCTGTAAGGTTTATGGACGATAATTTTACGTGGTAACGATATAAGAAAACATTGATGAAATAATGCATACTTTTAACCTGTTAATATGCGTCACAAGCCAAATGGTTAGGCTGATCGTGCCTCTCTATCGCTTGTTCCGCGCTCTCGCTTGCACGCCCGGCGGAGGCGAAACGTTAAAAGTGCAGCGTTCATCGACTTATAGGCCGTTATCACGTCAAAATAAAAACGGGCCATACAATTTTTTTATTAGATGGTGATGAATTAGTTAAGGACCTAATCATTAGTCATTCTAAACCTTACCTAGTATAGTATTATGTTATCTGTGATCTTACAGACTTCGGAAGCCTTCACCGTCCGTGCTCACATGTGCTTGGCTAATATATTATGTAGATATAACGCGTGCAAAGCCACGGGCAGCAGACCAGTTATTTACCAGACGACCATAAATAATCATTTAACTATAAATCGCGATCGATTACCATTCACGTATTATGAGGGTTATAAAATAATGGATTTTTCTTAAGTAGAAATGATACCTAGTAAGTTCTTATATTTTAGACATAGTGTCTCTATGTCTAAATTATTCATTTATTTATTTCTTACATCATACAAAATACAAGAAAAGAACAAGGTACATGTTACTAATAATACAATTATGCTTAGGTATGTGTATGTTTACGCTACAGCAGCAAGTTGGCCCCGACTCAGCATGATGGCTACTGTTTTCGCAGTAGACGCTGTTATTCTGCCGAGACCATAGCCGTCACAAGACTCTGTGAGAATATATAAATAGCTGAGAGGTTAAAAATAAATTCTGTTCAAAATATGTGACCAGAGTAATACTAAATACTAAAGATGTAATCTAATAAATATTATAAATGCGAAAGTAACTCTATCTGTCAGTTTGTTTTGTTTTTACGCCTAAACCGCTGGACCGAATTTGATGAATTAATGAATGTAAACAATTTATTGTTCACTTTCAAACTAGCACTTAAACAATTTGACAACTAAAAGTATCTAAAAATATATGTGCAACGGACGGTCTTATTGCTAAGGAAGCTATTTCTTCCAGACAACCATTGTATGGAGAGGAGCCTAACTTGAATGGAAGATTGGTCTGGGTGCAATAAATTATGATTTAAATATTTTTTATTCAATTCAATTTATTCAATTAACGCGATAAACTTACACAACATTATTGATACTTATATATACAAGCATTTACATAGTCGATATACAAACATACAGATACATAGTCAAAAAATATGTATACTAAAAATTAATATTATACATACAAACAGATCTATGAATGATTCATGGTGTTTCAGCAAGAAACAGTTCTTTAATCCTAATTTTAAACACGGCTAGTAAAGAGGATTGCGGAGACCGGCAATGCATTCCATAGGTGTACAGCTTGGACAGAAAAGGAATTAGCATAGAAGCTGGTTCCTTGAATTTTGGTAAAGAGGTATATGGGATTTTGTAGAAGGACATATGCTACTTTTTATCTAGGTACCACGCGTGCGAAGCCGCGAGCAGCAGCTAGTAAAGATATAAATAGAATAAATAAATGACTTACATAAAATAAATGAATTAAAAAATGTATTATATAGAAAACGCACCACTGGGTTGTTAAGAGGCATCCTGATAGAAATAGAAATAGTTTATTTGCAAGAAATGCCTATGCCTCTAAAATATACAAGCTGGGCAATGTGAACAGTTTTGTGAACGAGAGATCGGCTTACATGATTCCCATGGAGCTATCACAACAATTGCTCGCACGCATTTTTTTTTGTGCAATGAAAGCTCTATTCACGTCCGTCAAGTAACCCCAGAGGATAATACCATACTCTAAAGTTGAAGCCACATAGCCACGGAAAGCTGACAAAATAGTGTTAATATTTGCAGTCTTACGTAGCTTAAAAAAGACACTTTTTTATAATTTATTTATTTTAGATACCTGATCGACATGCGCCTTCCAGTTACAATTTTGGTCCAGCATGATGCCTAGGAATTTGGTTGAATTCACCACAGACAATCACAGACAAAGATGAGTAATGTATATATACTGTATATATACGTCATTCATAGTAATAATGTACATAACTCACCTTGATCTTAGGAGGCTGAGGTGAACGTGAGCATAACAAAACCTGCTGCCGGAATTTTGGTGCGGAATTCCTGTAGATTTAGTGAGACAAAAACCATAAGACCCAGTCGACTACCTCATAATTAAATTCGACCTCGCTTAAATCAAATTTTGAACTATTTTATGTACAGGACATTTTGGTGCAGTTTTTGCAATCATATTTACAGAAAACATACAGTAATATAAAACACACGTGAAACAGTTGAGCTATAGAATGACCTTTTAAAACGATCTATAGAAAGCTCAACTGATATCCAGATAACTGCCAAAGGGCAGTGTTCACTGGCGGCGTTGCACCGTTGAATGGCAATGCTAATACGCTGAGCCAGACGCTGAGCCAGCTCTTGGGTCATTCAAAGTTTCTACCAAACACCGTGAAATAATTTTGAAAACGCGGTGTGCTCCTGTTCCTATACCTTATAAAGTCTAGCATATAATTTTTCTAAACCATATATTTATGTTTTTACATAACTAGATACTCGTATTTAAAAAGAAAGTGCCAAAACTATCTGGTTCGTCCCAAATGTTTTTATTTATTATAACATTTCATTCTCCGTTATATCGGAAACCACTTTCTAAAACCCATAGCTTAGCCGTGAGGGTATGTGAGAAGCTAGAGCCAAAACAATATTCTCAGAGTCGCGAGTCTTTGCATTTTATACTTTAAAGCATTGACATAAATGTTACCCCATGAGTCTATTATAGGACATACTCTAAATAGGTCATCAGACTATGCCCAACCCCCCGGTATGCTCATTCATTGTGATTCAAACGCCGTCCGTGTCCGTGTCATCGACCTCGGAGGCTGTATTCCGATCACGGTTATCCGATTTCCTTGATCGTGTTAATATCGCTATTCAATAGAAGGGATCTTTTAAAATTAAAAATAGTCAATTATGAAGTACAGTTGTAGATTTTATAGAAAAATGGAATTTAATAGAGGAATTTAAGTACGAAAAGCAATACAAATAAGAAGAAGAACGGTTGCAATATTACGACTTAGTAGGACTTCTTATAGTGACTGTCAGCTCAGTTAGTAGTAGCTCTGCCTTCTGCGCTGTAGGTTGAGGTTATGATTCTCTCCCAATTAAGTTTATAAAGTTTGTAAAATCTGTTACAATAATAAGGGATATAAACTTGTCCATATGTTCGTCCATTTTAAAAGATTTGAGCGGTAACTAAGATGTGCCAAAAATATTCTTAGGCCGTAGGATGTTAATGAACTAGTGATATCGGTTAAGGTAAGTATTTGAGAACGCTGCCAATCAGTATTTAAATAGATACAAGTTGTATTAATTATTTTCAAAAGCCCATGCACGCCCCACACCTACACGATTAGACAATTAATAATTACTCGCAGTTGGACTAATTACAGTGAAATAATTGCGTTACGATCCTCTGAGGTTATAATTAGTTGTGTGCAGGGGTCTACCATTAAACCAATGTGTTTTTGGTTTTTCTGGCCTTTATTCAGATCAAGAATGTAAAGAAATCAAATAATAATATCATATACAATACATATCAAAAAGTTGACTTATCAGGCAGTTTAAAACGATCCAGATTACTGCCAGAGGGCAGCGTCCCCAAGACACTGGCGGCATTGGCACGTTGAATGGCAATGCTAAAACGTTGGAGGATATCAATGTCCTCCCAATCCTCCTCCTCCCAATGCTGATTTTGGGTTATATGAATGCACTATGGAAGAAGTATTGCAAAAAATAGTTTGTGATAAGATCATAATTGTTTGTGGTGATTTTAATATAAATACTCCGATTGATCCATTATCTGAAAGACTTTTAAACTTATTCAATTTGTGTTTCAATTTAAGTCCTCTTATTGATGAACCTACAAGAGTGACACTAACAACAGCCACTTGTCTAGATAACATTTATTGCAGTTGCACACCAGTTCATAAGTGTGTACTAAAACATTTTAGTTCTGACCATTACGGTCACTGCGCCACCTTTTCTTGTGATCGTATAGCTGAAGCTCAGAACTTTACTCACCGACATTACAGAGAGCCGCATCAAAACATTTCAAAGTAGAATTGAACACAAAGCTTCCCTTGTACCATGCATCGATGATCCAAATGATCTTTTCACCACATTATCTAATTTAATAATTAAAGAACATGCTGATATATTTACAGTAAAATATGCAAAAAAAAAAATTGTGCTAGATTTGTCGACTGGGCTACACCGGGTATTTATAGAAATAGGAATACATTGTCTGAATTATATGCTACCAGAGAGACAATGTTATATGATCCAGTTTTTATCTTATATGTTAGGAATTACTCAAAAGTCTTCAAAAAAGTTTGTCATGCGGCTAAGTCACTGTTTTTGAGAAAAATAATAGAAAATTCAACAAATAAAATAAAAGCAACTTGCAAATTAATTAATAATGAAACAGGTAAATCAAGGGCTCGCAATATACAGTTCAAATTAAATATAAATGGTACAATTTTGACTAAAGAACAGGATGTTGCGAATGCATTTGATAGTTTTTTCTCAGATATACCAAAAATAGCCTCCAGAGCTTCCGTTCTATTAGAATCTAGTGTTGCAAAATGTAAGAATGAGTTTAGTTTTAGCTACATTAACGAGGCTAGTATTGTAAAAGCATTCAAGTTAATTAATATAAAATATACAGAAGATCTTTGGGAAATATCTACAAAGGTGCTGGGTGTCATTATCTTAGATATTGCACCATGTTTAGCTTATATTTTTAATAGATGTATCGACGAGGGAGTTTTTCCCGATCTCATGAAACACAGTAAACTCATTCCTATGTTTAAGTCTGGAAGTGAAAGTGATCTCGCTAATTATAGACCGATATTGATATTAACTGCTTTAAGTAAAATCTTTGAAAAAATAATTCTTAATCAGTTATTATACCACTTTAACGTTAACGGCCTGCTACATAGTAATCAATACGGATTTACTAAAGGTCGATCAACAGCTAATGCAGGTATAGCGCTCTTAAAGCATATATTTGAGGCCTGGGAGAAGTCACAGGATGCAGTTGGGGTATTCTGCGATCTATCTAAGGCCTTTGACTGCCTTTGAGTCATGCAACCCTAATCACAAAGTTAAAATATTATGGCATTAATAACCTCATACAGTCATATCTATCCAATAGAGTCCAGAAAGTAGACGTGGGTGGTGAGAGGTCTTTGGGATCAATTATTGATATAGGGGTACCTAAGGGATCGATACTAGGCCCTTTTTTATTCCTAGTATACGTTAATGATTTACCTTTTTTGTAAAAAATATTTGTGATATAGTTATATTTGCAGACGATACGTCTTTAATTTTTAAAGTTGATAGAGGTAAAACCAGTAAATGCGATAATGTAAATGAATCCTTATCGTTAGTTCTTAACTGGTTCACTGTAAATAATCTTTTGCTTAATTCCAAAAAAACTAAATGTATCAAATTCACTTTGCCAAATGTTATTCATAGCCCGTCCAACATTGAAATAAATGGAGAGGCAATGAATCTTCTAAATTCCACGATCTTCCTAGGTCTTAATATTGATGCAAAACTACAGTGGGGACCACAAATTGAAACGCTTGTTGGTAGGCTTAGTTCCGCTGCATATGCAGTTCGTGCGATACGGTGGCTTACTGATGAAGCTACAGCTAGACTAGTTTATTTCAGTTAATTCCATAGTGTTATGTCATACGGCATCATTCTCTGGGGGAAAGCAGCTGATATTGGTAAAATATTTGTAATGCAAAAAAGGGCAATAAGTGCCATTTATAAAATGAAACCGCGAGAATCTTTGAGAGAAATATTCAAAGAAATTAATATTCTCACAATAGCTTCACAATATATATATATTAAAATTTGTTATATACACATAAAAATAGAGATGGGATTCAGCAAAATAGTGACCTTCATAAAATCAACACTAGGAATAAACATAAATTATACATTCCTATGTTTCGACTAGAAAAAGTTAATAAGTCATTTATGGGGAACACGGTGCGCTTCTATAATAGCTTCCTGAAAATGCTACTAAACTACCTATTAAGAAATTTAAAGCATACATTAAAGGTAGTCTTTTGAAGAAAGCTTATTATAATATAGATGACTATATTATTGATAAGAATGCATGGCCTCATGTCGCTCTGCCGTCAGACAGTTAACCGACACACTTGAAATGTATAAACTCTCTTGTATTAGTATTTCGTAGTTAAAGTAGTTATAAGATGGATCATATAAAAAAGCGCTAGGGCCAAGACGAGTTTCTTGCCAATTCTTCTCGAGCTTGGGTTAGGATGAATTGGCACCTAAATTCACCTAGTATGTAAGACGTTTCAAAGTGATCCTTGTGATTGTATTGATTAAATCATCTTTTGACTTTGACTTTGACTTTGATAGGAGCCAGCTCATGGTTCTTCTACCAGATCTAGAATCAAACTTTGATTTTGTAATAGTTTTTAGTCAAAAAATCTGTAAATCTTATTAATTAATTTAATATAAGTTCTAATAACTTTATGATTACTTCTCGAGCTAAGTTTAATTTAAAATTATGTCGAATATAAAACTGTTATTTTACATTATCTCCTTGCAAGTTTGTATTCTTCCTTAATTACTTAATTACCGTTATAAAACATATAACGGCAATATGTACTAGTTTAGGAATTATAAAAGCGTATAAAATTGGCAAAGCCTTTGTTAAACCACGCTTAGCCAAGGCTTCCGAAATCAATAAGAATACAGAAAGAAAAATGAACATGAAGAATCTCCGAGGGTAAATTGTTGGAGTGCACGTGCCAAATCTTATAGTTCCTTAACTTAAATTATATATCCTGACAAAAATCCTGTTATCTACAATACACTGGAAACAAGTTAAAAAATCAAATCATTTATATTAAAAAACATCGCAAGTATTACTTTAATCGTCTTACACGCTAAATGAGTTCACAAGAAACTCTCGTCTAAGGCAGGGCGCAATGGTGGACATTTTTGTGTCTTGTGTCAGATACAAGCAACCGATGAATATTTGATTTCTATAAAACCAGTATGAAATCATCCACTCCCTACGCATACGTAAACATTTTTTGTGTCCAGTTGCTCCCACTTAACACATACTCATTGATGATCGAAAAGTGTTCGGTGTCGGTAACTGGACACTAAAAGTCGTCAGTTGAAGATACAAGCAACTTTAACAAATTTCCTTTCAATTGTACTGAGTTCCTTCATCGACGTCCATCGTGAGACTGATGAAAAACAAGCAGCAAATTGTACCATTGGCCAGTAGTAGCAACGGGCGACTGTGTCTGATCACCGCCACAAGACACAGCAACTACGGTTCCCTGTCATGGTGTGCCGTGTTGGCAACAAAAAATGTCTACGTATGCGTAGCACCTAAAGTCGGACTTGCTTGTCTATTCTTCTCAGACGTACTACGTAATTTAGGAGTACGCACTTAAATTCACTTACCGTGTATCGCAGCAGGCTAAGGCCCGTCTGAGATGAAGAAGGTTGCGGTCTTGATTCCCGCCACGGGACAAATTAGGACAATCTGGGGATTATTTGTATACATGTATAACATATGTATGGATTTAAAATAAAACTATATACTTTTTTTTATGCATTGCAAACAAAAATATGAGTAGTTTATAAGTCATCTGATTCCCATTGCACAAGCTGTACTTACTTTGGAGCTAGATGATGCTGTGTGAAATGTTCAAAATTATTTACTTATGCCGGTCTTGATAAGGCCTATTTGAGCCTTTTGGAGTCGAGACCCTGGGCCCAAAGGGAACAGGAGCTCACCGGGTTTTCAAAATTATTTCACGGCGTCTGGTAGATACATTGCGTGACCCAGGAGCTGGCTCCTATCTGGCTCAGCGTATTAGCATTGATATTCAACGTGGTAACGTTACCAGTGTCTTGGCCTCTGGTAGTGATCTGGATCCATTGAGCTATCTATAGATCATTTTAAGCGGTCCTTAGATAGCTCAACTGTTTCACATGTGTTTTATATTATTGGATATTATTCTGTACTTTTCTAAAACTATTTGTGTAAATAAATTCTATTTATTTATTATTTTCTTTGTCATTTGGAATGGTAGCCCTCCTGCGCCAAGGGCTGGTGTCGGTAATCCAATTGTACGCGACGGGTAATCTATTTGCGGTTACTTTGAATTGTAGATATCTGCGGGAGTTACAGTTTCAAAGGTTCTTGAAGAGTCGCAACCGAGGGAATATTTTCTGCTATTTTTGAGTCTATTCACGTAAATGTCACAGAAGTTCGTTCTAAAAGTATTTTATCTATTTTTGTATGTACATTTTGACAGACTTACTCACATATTATTCTGTCGATGGAGTCACTGTTTCAATTCATCTAGAGAATCTTCATCAGGGTAAGTTTGATCCGCGGCTCGATTGCTCATGCTGCCGCTCGCGATTTGCACTGCCTATTGTATGTTTTAATACAATCATTTTCACGTCTTGACTGCGGTCAATGGCATAAATTGGAGGAGGCCTATGGACAAAGGTCAAAGGACAACCTGATTAATAACTACTACTATACTACTATAACAAAAATGGATATTACCGGTGTCTCAGTGAAGAAGGGAACTTCACCAGCCTCAGCTTGCTAGAGTAGATCCATGAACGAAAGTTTTTAAATAGAAATAACTGCTGTGTAACTTGACTGACGCCTCCTAAATAATCTTTAACAGATAAACTAAGACCAATGATGATGTATGTTTTCATGTAGTAACTTGTCTAATAAATACTTCTTTACTTACTGATTTAGACATTTTAAAGTGTTTTTATTTTTGTTTGTCTGTTACCTTGTAACCCTTTCACGGCTAAACGGCTTAACGGATCTTAATGAAATTTAGTATGGAGATATACTTTTTCTCGGGAAAGGATATATGCTTATTTTTTTATTAAGATACAACGCGTACGGAACTGCAGGCAGAAGCTAGTAATAAATAAAGATTAGTTTTAAAGTATGTTAGATTTTTTTTTTATGTTTTTGTACACTACTATAAAATCAAAATATCCTAAACTTTTCTTCCTATAATGGCATTAGTTTTGATGACAATTTTGCAAGTGATAATATTGTCACAAAGTCGTGATCAATTGTCATTTTCTCTATTCTAAACGTCATCGCGGAATGGCCGTCTAAAACTTCTCGGGATTCCTCGTCGTTCAAATCGCATTGCACCAAAATACACTTAAAATCCAATTATATACTCTTGTCCTAAGAAGTCACATATTATTGATAAAAAATCCGCTAAGATTACTCAATAAAATAAACTCGAAAAAAAATAACTAATTTAGAAATGCTATGTTACTTCATGAAATGACAAACATAGAATCCCCAAAACATCTTTTGGACACTATGATCCGAAACTGAGTATTTGACAGCTTTTTATTTATAACTGTAAGAAAATCTATGCTTAGTTTTCTAGATCTGAGTTTAAGTAATATTAATAAATACAGGCCTAGGCAAGGTATACCCAGAGCTAATTTGCGTAGTGGTGGTCAAAGTTAAAGTAACATTTAATTCATTGAGCTCAACAGTAATCTTAAAATACTTACTCACATAACTGGAAAACTTTAGTTTTACGTAATCAACATTTTCTGAACCTTTAAAACAAATTCTGAACTAGTCCCATTTGCAATAAACAGATTCCAAGTCTCCAGACAGACAAACAGTTTGATCCATTTGTTTGAATTGATTCAGTTGAGTTAGGCCGTGGTATTAGGAATGCGAAAGCCGACAGAAGGCGGTTAAATATACCAGGCGTACTCCGCACCTTAGGTACGATGTTATAAGCCATTGTGGCACACAACATGTTCGGCAAATTCGTATAGAAGTAGCGAAAGACGAGATAGTGTTACGAGATAGAAAGAAACAAAGAAATGCGACAGACATGTAATTTCTTTTAAATTGTAATATTTACTTAGTTAAGGGAATTATATTTTTTGTCAGCAAAGTTTATATTTGTCATCTAATTAATGGATCCAATGCTACGAAATATTTTCATTTTCCGAAAAATAAAACGTGTCGCCAGGTATGAAATACAACATTAATGTCAACAAGAGATGGATTATCATTTATCAATAAAATCGTAGCTCAACCTAACCTATCCTAGCTTTGCTCGGTATAAAACACGGATAAAACTACGTTTTCTTAAAATGAAACCTAGCTAGATCGATTTATCACCCCCGAAACCCCTACATACTAAATTTCATAAAAATCATTGGAGTTGTTTCCGTGATTCAGGTTATATCCCTACTATATATAATATTATAAATGCGGATGTAACTCTGTCTCTCTGTCTGTCTGTCACATTTTCACGCCAAAACCGCTGAACTGATTTTGATGAATCTTGGTATTGAAATAGATGGGACCTTGGAGAAGGACATAGGCTACTTTTTTCAAATCAAATGATTGTCCTGGTAGGGAATCGAACTCACTACCTACAGCGCAGAATGCAGATCTACTACCAATTGAACTCTAAGGCCAGTCAATCAGATCTCGTTTCAGGTAGCTGGTCTTCGAACGACATATTATTATACAGTGGCATAGACGCAAGCTATGGTGCCGCCTAAATAGACTTAAAACTGGACATGCTCGATGTAAATACTTTCGACACAAGTGGGGTTGGGCAGATTCTGCGCTCTGCGAATGTGGCGAAGAGAAACAGACCATGGATCATATCATCGAACGCTGCCCTATCCATTCATACTCACGACCTTGGAGTGATCTACTGAAACTTCCCCCTAAAACGATCATTACATTAGTACTAGTTTCACATTTATAATTAATTTTATTTAGTTTTTAATAATTACCTAAGCACTTGTTTTATTTCTAAATTTGTTAGATTTTTGTTTGTTATCGTAAGAAATTCCTATGTACAGTCATATAATTAAATAAATTGACTAATAACGAACTTAAATTGATGGCCGCAACTTCAAAAGCTAAGGTTTTATCGCGAAGAAGCAAACAGCTCTAAGCAAACAAATTGAAAAGCTTATGTAAATACGGTGATTGCTAGGCATTATCATTACCACCTGGGTTTGGTGGATAGGCGCCTTAAGTGTAAGTGTCTCTCAACGTTGATGCTACTTTAAGATAAGCGGAAGCCTTTAAGTCAATGATTATCGATTTCCTCTCACTGTTCTAAGTAGGCTTGGTATTGCGTCGTATAGATTGATGATAGGTATTTCTAAAGTTAATATTTCTTAGACCCTGGGCCCGTGGGGAACAAGAGCCCATCGCGTTTTAAAAATGATTTTATGGCGTCTGGTAGATACATCGCGTGACCCAAGAGCTGGCTCCTATCTGGCCCAGCATATCAGCATTGCCATTCTACGTGTTAATTCAAGGTCTTATCCTTTGGCATATGGATATGGACCGTTTTAAACCTTAAATATCTCAACTGTATTACATGTATTTTATATTTTTGTATATTATTCTGTATGTTTCTGTAATTATTTAAAAATCAATTTTGCTTCAGAAATCATTACTCTCTTGTTCTACCTGTTTTTTATATCTCTAACATTTTTTACCTATAATATATTTAACTAGTTTAAATCGTTTTAAACGGTCCTTAGATAGCTGAACTGTTTCACGTGTATTTTATATTATTGTATACTATTTTGTACATTTCAGTAATTTATTCTTACTAGATACATTATTTATATGTGTTTTGATTAGTATTCACTACGAGTATAACTAATAATAAAAACTTCTATATTTTTTTATTTCGTTCCACTGCTGGGCAAAGGTCTCCCCCAAATCCTTCCAACTAGCTCTATCCTTCGAGATCACCCACCATCCATATAATTTTGACAACCTATGTGGCGCAGTCAGCTATGGTCTGGTTGAGACGCAGAAGGTTGCGGGTTCGATTCCTGCCGCGGGACAAATGTTTGTACGATATTCAAGTATTTGTCTCGGGTCTTGGTGTATCTATGTATAATAAGCATGTATTTACTAAAAAAAGTATATAAGTAATATATAAGTCATGTGGTACCCATGACACAAGCTCAGCTTACTTTGGGGCCAGATGATGCTGTGTGAAAAGATTGGGATTAAAAAAAAAATAATAATAATAATAATAGCATATTGGTGGAAAATATTGCAAACACCATCTAGCCTCAAATTAAGCATAGCTTGTATTATGGTGACCAAATGACTATGAATGCTAGAATACATGTATATTTTTAAATACAGATGATATTTTATAACACCCAGACACAGAACAAACACCTATGTTCATCACACTAATGTTTGCCCGCGGAGGTAATTGATCCCTCAACCTACAGCGCAGAATGCAGAGCTACTACCAACTGTTAAGACCATCTTTTAAGTAGAAGTATATAA
Source organism: Lampropteryx suffumata (assembly GCA_948098915.1). Taxonomy (NCBI): domain Eukaryota; kingdom Metazoa; phylum Arthropoda; class Insecta; order Lepidoptera; family Geometridae; genus Lampropteryx; species Lampropteryx suffumata. Next base: position 18,195,530 of record OX402558.1, read on the forward strand.
GTCTGTCTGTCCAGATCCTAACAGGAACGCGTAGAAGTATCAAGCTGAAATTAATATCAAATACTATTGAAGACCATTAAAGCTGTTTAAAAAACAATCCAAAAAAATGGTCGTCCATGCTGCATAGTTCGACCTCACCAGTAAATCAAACCCCTCAATAGGATTTGATTTACAATACTCCCTTTTGACATCGAATCTGCCATCGTAGGAAATTTGGCAAATACCAAGGTATTTGCTTTATCTTATTTTCAACACAAGTAAGAAGAAATCTGAAAATCGTTGACCTATCCTACTAAAATTATAAATCTCTTATGCAGGTTAAAAATCTCGAGATACTTATAAAAATCCTCTATTCTAATATTTCTTGTTTTCCAGTGGCGCTATCTAGTATCACATAATTCGTTACAACTTAAAATTATGTTTCATTGCTTTCATAGTTTATGATGGCATACAGGTAATTGGACGTGTAATAGTAAACGGTGGTAATAGAACCACGATGCTGGATAAGTCAAGTTCACAAATGTATACATTTTGATAAACACGGGTTTTATTCACGTACTATATGGTCGATGGAGGCATCGACCCTGTTTCGATTAATCTAAAGAATCTTTATGATGAGTTTGATCCGCGATCCGTGAGTTACCGCTTGAGTTCACGGTTCGCACTAAAACTGCAGTACGCAAAGAAAGCAGTGAGCGAATTAATTGAGGGGCAAGTACTGTCAACCAAATAAAGCGCTAGATAAATTGTATTAATTACCTATCTACCTATCAAGCATTATAAAATATTAGCATATAAATTTTTGATACATAAATAATAATTACCGGTGGACAACTTACACAACATCTAGTCCCAACCTAAGCATAGTATCATGGTGACCAATAGATAGAATACTTATTATTAAGCCTTTATTGCTGAAGAACTAAACACAGTTATAATCTAATAGAAATAAAAGAACTTATATCTAACACATCGGGTTTTCCGGTTTAGTGATCAGCGTATCCTGTGACACATATAGGCCTCTTCCAGCTGTTTCCACTCATTCCTGTTTCTAGCTTTTCTAGACCAGGGGGCGATCGCGGTAATTTTGAACGTTTGAACCAAAGCTAATCCAAATCAAAACCAAAGTCAAAACGTTATTTTTGACATATTCCGTACCGCGCTAATCACTATAACGGATATGATTTAGATCTTTTTTGGAAATTACGTTTATCGAACGTTGCCGGATCGCGTTATCTTTGACAGCGCTTTCAAACTAACGTTTTTAATTCAGTTTGTGTCGATAGACTTCTTATTAATTTCTGAGCCGTTTTAATTGCTGAAAAAGCTCGGAATTTGCTTTGATCATTTAGAAAGTGCGTATGAGGTAGATGTGGCTGAAAGCCGAACATCAACCCGCAGAAAAAAATATTTAATAAGGCGATCACATTCTCATATGAAGGAAACTTTGTGGAACAGTATCGTCTTTCTATGGATCTGTTTTCGGTATTGGTGGAAAAGCTTAGACCTTGTATAGCTGTTCCACTTCGTGCTGATGGTCTAGATGTAGAGACAAAGGTAAGTGTTAGTAGTATCTACAACCCAAGCTACATACATCATCATTAAACACTGCCTGCTGGTCATCCCGCGTTAACTCTACTGGCGCACTAAATATCTATAAATATCGCATCTTTCAGGTTCTGATAGCTCTGTTTTACGCGATGGGTTCGTACCAGACGGTGGTTGGAGATAATAAGGACCATCCAGTGTCCCAATCCACTAAGCAAGCAAGGCTGTAACGGAAGTAACAGCGGCGACTTTGGCGCCTGAGGATTATTCTTCCTGATACGTTCAATGAATATAATGAACTTAATTAATGTTTTTATTGTTTAATGTTTTCTTTTATTCAGACTGAATTTAAATTTTCAAGTAAGTACGTTTATTTGTGAGTGTGATTTATTATCATAATTTAGTTAATTTATAGAATAAATATTATTTTTATAAATGAATCTCTGTATCTTTTCAGTATCTGTAAATTTTATTTTTTGTGTGCACTATATTTTATAAAAAAAGTGCCTTGAAATGTGTCATACAAAATTTTTATTTATTATTTGCAGGATGTAGTCATTATTGTTTTATTTATTTGTATTTTCCTAGAAATTGTTATATACATGCGGGAAAATAAACATTACTGTTGGGTCAATGTAGTTTTTAACATTCCGAGGTTCAACAAGAAACCTTAGGTTTTTCTATGACCGTCTGCTATTAGTTATAATCTCACAAGCTTATAATGTTTCACTAAATTATGAATAAAAGCCTCATTTGTAAACCTTAAAAAAACTCCGTAAGCTCCGTAACAAATGTTTTAGTTCGCTAACTAGATGACGTTGAATTAGTTTGGGTTCTGACCGTGTCAGATAAATTTGGAAAGAAGTATCTAAGGTCTAACGACAAACAGAAAAAGGTCCGGAAACAGTTAATATATAGTTTATTTATTTTTATCCTAAAAAATGACGAAATGCAGGCACTAAAGATGTTAAAGATTGGCATACTGTTGCCATTGTTTCGGCCTGCAGTCTACTGGCGTTGGCTGTTATTACATCAGCCTCAGCTTACAGTTTCGCGGCTTCAGCTTGTCTCAGCGCATACTGAGTGAGCAAGCTGTGTGTGTGGGCGCGCATCTCCTCAATCAGCATCATCAAACTGCGGCTCTCGTCGAGTGCACCATGGCTTGCTGTCGGAAAAATTATAAATCAAGAAATAGAAAAGACAGAAACACTTTCCTGGGGTATTTTTTACACTTTATGTATTTCACGGAATACAAGTGTTTTTTTACATGTATTGAAGGCCCACCGCTTGTGCGACGCTGATTTAATCATTCCAAATCTGGAAATTTAAATTGTTTATGAAGATAAATAGCTTAAGAACTTAAGTTATAAATACTATGGTCCACTCTTTGGGCAGTCTTACTGGCCCTTCTTTACTCAGTGCGTCAGCGCACTCATGTCAAAGGCCAACCGACATAGCCCGTTCCTCTTTAGATCGAAGTCTACCGAGGGCTAATTCTTTATTGGCCTCGGCAAACTCCATCAACAACTGAAGTTGCTGTAGGGTCGAGGTACGGCGCGGCGTCCACCGTCCATTTTATCTGAAAAACACAAAGCTGCGCAAATTATTACATACCTATTACATAAGGCACACCGAAACAAGAGACATTTTATTGTAACAGTGTTTCTTTTAGTATTAATTTAAAATATTCTTGTAAAAATTTCGGAAATAAAGGTTTTATTATTATTATTATTATTACAATACCATGGACGATCAGTGTCTTGTGAGCACTAAGTTTTCTTCTCTAATAAGAAGATACACTTATTGTTATAATCTCCATTATGAACAATAACAATACTTACTTGCCTCATGTACAATTTTGTTTAAAAAGAAAAATCAATTACAAGGTAATACGCGATAAATACCCATTAACTAAAAAAAAACCGGCCAAGTACGAGTCGGACTCGCGCTCCGAGGGTTCCGTACAAACCTATAGGTATATAAGTAAAATTTCACCCATCACGACAATCGAGTCATAGTTGGATGATGTAACAAAAAATTTACAGTTTTCGCAATTTTTCCTTTAGCTGTGCTATAAGACGTTGCTTCATATGTTCTTTTGAACCAGTGTGGTGAAAGGATCAAAGTGCGCCTCCGAGGCTCTTTCCGTGCAATGTTCACCTCCTGGATATTATAAACAAACTTAGGCCACCCTATGTTTGTAGGTACGTGGCGCATGCTACGATCCTGTGTTAATTCTGTCCATTCGCAGCCGACGATTTTGACTAATGTTCCATATAACGGACGACAGACGTTCCATTATCTAGTTCTCTGCCACCATTTAGTGGGTACACAATCCACCTGACAATATGGAAGCCAGCCGCTGCATATGAAACAGGCTACCGCTGCTTCACAGGTCAAAATATGCTTAGAGCAGACAAATCAGCGTAATAAAAATTGTATTAGCAGGAATTTGGCGATTCGCGCATATTGCTAGTTGCCGCGAGTTACATAAGCCCCAATAGAGGGCAAACAACAATAAAGGGTTAGACGGCTATCGTCCAACCGTTAAAATAAACACAAACAAACTTAACCGCTTTTTATTATATTGTAAATATTAAAAATAATCACACTCAACTCAATCGATCAAAGATAACAAGAGGATCACAGATGCCATAACCAAAAGAAGAACAAAAAGTTCAATTGGTTTTATTATTGTCGTTGTAAACTCTAACGTTTTATGTTTGGTTCTATTTTGGAGAATTCAACAATTAAACCGTTCATAAAAAATAGCGCGTTACCATTTTGACATCCAGATTAACCAAAGCAGAACCTCATTAGAAGTGCTGCCAATATATTTCCGTTTAATGGTAAATACGTTGGCAAATAGCGCGATCGCCCTACAGGTCTCGCGTCCAATTTTTCTTATGTCGTCTATCCATCACTTTACCTGTCTTCCCCTTTTCCTTTTGCCATCGCGTGGTTGCCACTCTGTTATAATTTTTGTCCATTTTAACTTACTATCTCTCGTCATGTGTCCTATCCATCGCCATTTCAACTGTCTTACTTTTTTTATTATATCTTCTACTTTGGTTCTGGATTGTATTTCGACTGCTCTAGATAGATAGAATAGAATAGAGATAGAATACTTATATACTATTGAATACATAATTATGGTACTTTTATAACACCCAGACAGAACAAACACCTATGTTCTTATAAGTATTAAGTAAAAAGTATATAAGTATTAAGTATATCAGTCATAATAGTACCCATATAACACAAGCTCTGCTTACTTTGGGGCCAGATGATGTTGTGTGAAATGCCCGGATTTTTTATTTATATATTATTTTTATTATATATATTTCTTGTATAAATGTTTTATATAAATTTTTTGGTTGATTCTATTCTAATTAAAAAAAATAAAGTTAAAAAATAAGGTACGAAATTTTGTGTTAGTCTTTTAATTAAATGATGTCAGAGTTACAGATGCTGATGATATAATAAAAAATATTATAGCTAATTTAAACAGGAGCAATATTTTTAATGAGGCCTTTAATTTTATTCTCTTTAGGTTTGAAAACGTAATTATTATGTCGGTACTACGCGTGTGAAACCGTTAACTGCAGCTAGTAATGTATAAAACTAGTGTACTACTTAGGTAATTATTATCTATTTATCCACTAATTTGACACTAGATTTTTAATGCACTGAGAGATGCAAATAGAATATGTGAGGGCCAGCCTCACAGTCTAAAAAACGACAGAGCACTTACAAAAACTCCCTGGTGACTAGCCTCGATGCATGTCAAAGGCTCCATTCAAGAAACTAAAACTCAGTTTTCTTCAACTGTTGAGAATATATTTTTGTTTTTTAGGGATCCAAAGTCCAATAAAGAACCCTCATGGTTTTGCTATGTCTGTTTATCTGTCTGCCCGCACGGTCGGACACGAAATCGTAATGAAAATTTGCACGGAAATATGTATTAATGTCATGAGCCACTGATACATTGCAATTTTTTTTGTTAAATGGTATGTCTGGATAATGAAAAACAGATTAAAAAATATGCTTTTTAGAGATACTTCCTCTACAAGTAAATTGGGGTAGATATTTTATTTATTTTACAATCCCGTAGTAGGGTTTATCGTTAGATAGGTATTTGAAAAATATACAGGTTTTTAGAACACAACTTTGGTTTTAAAAATTCGTTTCATGTCCATTCGTTTGAAGCTTGGAGTCGTTTTTCAATAATGAAAGTCGTTGAGCATTTTAAAAACTCAACGACTGATTGCTAACACCTTGAAAGTTTTTAAAATAGTAGCGCATATACTGAAATTTTCAAGCCAAATGTTTCTGAAGATGCATAGTGGAGGTGAAACACGTGTCCAATTTATTTTCGAAGTTGCATCTGTGGATGGTATGCGCTAACCTATAACGCTTGACTTTTCATTTGCAGGCGGGAGGAAAGTGCATGCGCTTGCATCGTGTCGAACTCATGAGGATGAGATTGGCGTAATAGTACTAAATAGTTATCCATCTGTTTGATGTTTTGTTATAGATTTCCGCAAAGTCACGCCTAAATCAATTATCTAAAACATAAAATGTTGAAATTAGTGTACAATTTACCTTTGTCAAAACCAATCCGTTCAATGCCAATTCCATTAACAAATTGTGCGATCGCCCTACTGGTCACCATAATACAAACATTTCTTAGTTTTGGGCTAAATGGTGTGTCCACTTATATTATTTTGTGTATTAGCTCCCTGATTCACTTGCTAAAACGCCCTTTAAAAGTAAACACAGTAATGCATGCTCACTACTGCTTAGAGGCGGAATAATTTAAGGTTTTGCAAAGAAACTGTAGAATGTTTTTCTAGAAGAAAATCTTGAGCTACCCCCAAGGGGTATATTTGCTTCGCTGACTCGCACAGGTAAAGCAAACAATTACACGAGCTTCTTGTGCTGTACCGCAAACTAACATTGTTGAGTAACTACCCCTTCAGGGGAGTAATAGACGAAAAGGGTTGGGGTAAAAAGACCGACTCTACTATGTAAAAGCAGCAACTTTTAGGTGTGGGTTTTGAGTCGGTAATCTTTTTTCGAGTGAATAACATCTGAATAATCAAACGCCACATACATTATATGAGGTAAGTTTGTCTGATTTATTTCATAAAAGGTTTAAGGATGACGGATAACCTAATTATGGTGACTAAATAATGACAGATAGAATACTTGTATGTCAAATGTTTGTATGTTCTGCAAGTATTTGTCTCGGGTCTGGGTGTTTCTATGTATAATATGTATGTATTTAAGAAAAAAAAAATGTATTTATGTAGTATATCAGTCATGTGGTACCCATAACACAAGCTCTGCTTACCCAAAGTAAGATGATGCTGTGTGAAATGTCCGGCATTATTATTATTATTATTTTTTGAATTTCCCCGCGAAATAGATGTGTGTGTCTGAAAATATTTTTTTATGTATGTGTGTAAATACAAAAAATAATAATTAGATCAGTCGTGAGGTTGCCATAACACAAGCTTCGCTTATTTTAGGACTAGATGATATTGTGTTAAATCTCCAGGATTAGTTATTTAGACAAGTTTTATAAATACAAAGACATTTCTGTCTAATATATGTTTGCTTTGAGTACCTTTTCACAGCTAAATGGCTGAACAGGTTTTGTAGAAATTTTGTAAAGAGAACGATTGTATTTTAGGAAAGGACATAGGGCACTTTTTATGTATGTGTCATGCAAGCAAAGCCTTGGGAAGCACTTAGTTTATATATAAAATACGATTTAAAACTGTTCAATTATCTTAAGGACTTTATAATTGATAATAATTACGCTTTAAAAACTAAAAAGAAAACCGACTTTTTTTTTAAATACGAAATTTCCTTAACTTGGATGATATTAAATCGCTCATGAATATTGCTACAGCCGCAAACATGACTATTCTTCCTCTTGACGCTACCCATAATTTCCCAAACTGAGTGCCCACCCTCCTTGATTTAATCCTTGTTTCCTCACAGACTCATGTGGCTCACCATGGTCAGTATCCTGCGGACTCCTTTTCCTATCACGACCTCATTTTCGTTTCTTACAAAGTCTGCCCGGCCAAAGCAAAGCCTAAAATTTCATGCAGCGCCATTTTTTTGTGTTAATATAGACAATTTGAGAAAAGATGCTCTGAATTTAGACTGGACTAATCTTGTCAATCAGAGTTCTATTGATGAGAAAGTTGATACGTTAAGCAATGCTCTGATCAAGCTTTATGATGTACACGCTCCCGCTAGAGCTATTAAGTTAAAGCATCTCCCTGCACCATGGATCACGAAGGATACGAGATCAACCATGCAAAAAAACATGTAGCCAGATCAAAATACAAAAAACACCCATCTGCAGTTAATAGGGAAAAGTACATAGATCGACGGAATCGCTGTAATAGAGTGTGTAGAGATGTACAACGCCGGTATATTCATGAATCTATCGATAATCAAGATCCTGCCAAAGTTTGGAAGTTTCTTAAGTCGTTAGGAATTGGAAAGTCTCGCCAAGACCACTCTCCTAAAGATTTAAACATTGATTCTTTAAATAAACACTTTTCTTTTTCTACTGTATTTGATGGTAACACTAAAAGTTTAACCTTAAATCATCTTTCTAGTATTTCAATTCCTGACTATTCTAGTTTTGATTTACTCAATTTTTCGAAAGTGATGAAGAAGAGCATGATGGCTATATCCTGAAATGCAATCGGTAGCGATAGTATCAGCCGGAATATGATTTTTCCTATTATTAACGAAATCGTTCCTGTCATCCGGCATATACTAAATGCATCCATGATTACTGGCGAATTTCCATCAACGTGGAAAGAGGCCCAAATAACTTCCCTTCCAAAAAAAGCTAATCCATCATCCTTTACTGAATACCGTCCCATTTCCATTCTTCCATTCCTTTCTAAAGTTTTAGAACGTTTAGTCCACCAGCAACTTAGTTCCTTCCTGTCCAGTAATAATGTCCTCAATCCTTTCCAATCTGGTTTCCGTCCTGGCAAAAGCACTGTGTCAGCCCTGGTGAAGATCACGGATGATATACGTCACGCTATGGATGACGGACAACTCACCGTTCTATCACTTCTTCATTTTAGTAGTGCCTTTAATAATGTTGCTTTCGATATTCTGCTAGAGTTTTACGCTCTCTTAAGATATCTCCTGAGATAATTGAGTGGTTTCACATTTACCTATATGGTCACCGGCAACGTATCCGCATAGATGATTCATACTCATCCTGGTGTGATATTAAAGCTCATGGTTCTCAGGGTGGCGTTCTATATCCACTACTTTTTGCAATATTTATTTATTGTATCTCTCAACATATTTCTTCGTCCTATCACGGCATGGATGATGGACAACTCACCATTCTATCACTTCTTGATTTTAGTAGTGCCTTTAACAATGTTGATTTTGATATTCTGCTAGGAATATTACGCTCTCTTAACATATCTCCTGAGGTAATTGAGTGGTTTCACAGTTACCTGCATGGTCGCCGGCAGCGTATTCGCATAGATGAGTCACACTCATCCTGGTGTGATATTAAAGCTGGTGTTCCTCAGGGCGGCGTTTTATCTCCACTACTTTTTGCAATATTTATTAGTATCTCTCAATATCTTTCTTCATCCTATCACCTCTATGCAGACGATCTCCAAACCTATACTCACACGTCTTTAGCAAAGCTACATGAGGCGATTGATGTCACTAATTATAATTTGCGTTGCATTCTGAACTAGAGTAAATCGTATGGTCTCTCTGTCAATCCTGATAAAACGTAGATCATTGTAATAGGCAGCTCCAGAATGATATCAAAAATTGACTGGTTTCATCTCCCTCCTGTGATCTTCGACGGAAAATGCATTCAGCTGAGTGACTCGGTCAAAAACTTAGGCGTACACATAGACAAGCAGCATTCCGGCGAAAACAATCCGTTTTCGCCGGAATGCTCACATTCTCAATCATCTCTATAATATTCTGTTCTCTCCTTCAACTCCCTTTTATCTCAAGGAACGGTTTAAATTTCTCTATCTCTCTAACCCCCGACTCTTACGCTCCTCAGATACCAATCAACTCAAAATTCCTGTTCACTCCTCTACCTTCTATGGAAAGTCATTTACAGTGCAGGCTGTTCACTTGTGGAACGCGTTGCCTGTTGATATCAGAAAGGCCAAGACTCTTCCCATCTTCAAAAACATGGTCATGAAACATTATTTGTCGTGCTGTTATACGTAGTCATTTCTGTATTGTTGATTTTTTATACTGTTTATCTTTATATATATATATATATGTATATCTATTGTATTGTAGTATTTGTTTAGTTTATACATATATGTAGGTATGTAATTATATAGATACAACACACTTACATGCCCCTTCTCAGTTTATTTATAGTCCAGTCCACTCAACGGTTGCTTGGTAGAGATTGCTAATAGCGATAAGGCTGCCCATTGTATTGCCTTAAATAAGATTAGTTTTTTGTTTTAGTCAATAAAGTGTTTTCTATCTATATATCTATCTAGCTATTTTGATATAACCAAACTACAGAACCGATTTTGATACAATTTCTAGGGATTTCATCGGAAAGTAAATCCTTTTACATAAATAAATAATTTTCATTGTTCATAAATGACGGAGATATGATGTGACAACATAAAAAATTAAATTCCTCCTCCTTTTTTTAAGGTCGGTTTAAAAATTCGGTCGTGTGCAACTCAGATTTTAATCTATTCTATACAACTATACGAACTGTATATAATAGTATGATGTGATTTCAATATAACAAGACTAAATAAGATTTGTCTGTCCATCACTATAAATTCTACAAGCTTTGAGAGTTGAAGAATTACTGCGCTTTGCTTCCTGACTTTGAGCTGAGGTAGAACTTCTGTAGTATTTCTTAAATTACAATGTAACAATTAGCTGCGTTTTTGAATATAACGTATGCCGTCTGAAGACTGCCGTCATGGTTACTGTTAATACATTTGACGAACTCTGCGACACAGTCGGTTCGATTCCCGCCGCGGAACTAATGTTTGTATGATCTGCAAATACATGTGTGTCTAGGTGTTTCTATGTATAATATGTATGTGTTTACAAAAGTATATAAGAAGTGTATCGGTCGTCAGGTTCCCATAACACAAGCTCTGCTTACTTTGGGGCTAGATGATGCTGTGTGTAATGTCCGGCATTATTTATTTATTTATTTATCTAGGATTATGTTTCTAATTTATTGTTATAAATAGTTTTTAAGTCATCGTGTAAAGAGGAGTTGATTAAAACTACGGAATATCCTGCGAAAATCAATTTCATATATAATGAAAATTTTAACTTATTTTATAACTGTCAATTAAAAGTGTTTCTCAAAATTGGACTTTGGATCAAGCAAAATAAGATCGTTCATATTTTAAGAAATTTTAGCTAATCTGGCGATATTATAGAACCAGGTGTTTCGCTGGTGAATGACAGCTTCGAAAGTCAGTGATTCTAGATAAATCGAAACAGTGTCGGTGCCTCCGTCAACAAAATAAAACGTGAGTAAAATGCAATATTTTTTCTCAAAATATTATGTAACTTATTTAGAACTTTAGGATAGCCGCTACGAATAGATAGGGTATACCTAAAAACACGAAATCTGCTGCTGCCCTTAAAAACACTAAATCTTTGATGTCTTTGAATGCCAACTGGTTAATTTGTGGTTGAATAAATAAAACAATATTGGTGGGCAATCAACATAACACCGTCTAGGCCCAAACTATGCATAGTTTGAGTAGGTTTATTAACTATATGGGTCACTCAGACATCATTGCCACTTTTGCTTTATGCGTTGTTACGTGTCAGACGGAATATTTTTGTCCGTCTTGCGAAGCACGGGCTAAACACGGGCTTTACTCACGTATTATTTTGTCGCCGAGGCACCGACCGACGGATTTGAGTGCGAACCGTGAACTCGAGCGGCAACGAGCGGACCGCGGATCAAACTCACCCTGATGAAGCTTCTCTAGATTAATCGAAACAATGTCGGTGCCTCCATCGACAAAATAATACGTGAGTAAAGCCCGTGTTTATCAAAACGTATCGTACAACTCACGAAAGTTTTGAAAGTTAAATTCTGATATTTCAAATTTATAATTTGTAAATACTCCGGTTTGTATAAAAGGATCTTGTTGTTGTTAAAACGTTAAAGCTCATATTCCGTACATTTCTGTATATAATAAGGTTTATTCAACAACAATTTATTACAATTTGAGCACAAAGTTTGTAAACTTGCAATTACTTTAAAAAGATGCAAGCTAAAAATTGTACCGCCAAATTATAAAATTAGCCGCCTCATATATTCTACTTTGTGACATTTTTAATTTACAAAATGCGTTGTGAACAATTTTGAGGTGCATCGTGATTCACGTGTTAAATAAAAAATCTCTTATAAACCGTAACCGTATTTTAACAGCCGCTAAATCTATATAACAAATATCAATTGCTGTTCGTTAGTCTCGCTAAAACTCGAAAACTGCTGGACTGATTTAGTTGATTTTGGTGTTGAAATGTTTGTCGTAGTCCAGGGAAGGTTTAAACGGTGATTAAATTTGTGGCAATGCAACGCATGCCGGGTACAGCTTGTAAATAAATAAATATTGATGGACATAGCACACAACACCATTTAGCCCCAGAGTAAACATAGATTGTATTATGGTGTCCAGATGATAGAATATTTATACATACACACGTATGATACTTTATAACACAAAATAAATATAATATAATCATATCTCTATACATAAAATTATGCGTCACGATGTTTTTCCGGGATAAATCTAAATTTGGCTTACTGTGTATAATTTGGTCAAACATAAATATCGGATAATTTTTATCTTGATTACTATTTCTTTTGCAAAATGTTTTCCTACAATAAGTTCCATAAGTTTCTAACAGGTGGCAGTGTAAGTTAACTTCAACATTTTTTGCTATCTGGATTGGGTAGGCGTAATGGTATATTGGATCAATATCCAATATACCATTACGAACCAATGTTCAACGTATTAGAACTACTGAGCCACAGCAACGCGTGGCCGGGTCAGCTAGTATATGATATAACTTCTAACTAATATTATAAATGCGAAAGTAACTCTGTCTGTCTGTTTGTTACGTTTTCAAGCCTAAACCGTCGAACCGATTTTGATGAATTTTGGTATAGAGATATATGGGACTTTGTTGAAGGACATCATTATCGGCTTTTGTCCATCTGTTGAAAATGATTTAGGTAGCGTCAGTCAAGTTACAGCGCAGTTATTTGTAATTGAAAACATTCGTTCATGGATCCACTCTAGCAAGCTGAGGTAGGTGAAGTTTCGGTTAAACTTTAGTAGTGCGTCGCAAGAAAATGAAGGGAAAAAAAATGGGAGGGGGGAGGGGGGGGACCCTCCCTACCCCCTGGTACCACTAGGTATTGCCCCGTTTTCGAGATATTTGAATAAATAGAACCTAACGAAAATTTTATCAAATCCGATAAAATTTTCACCCATCCGCAAATAAATCGCACCCAGGACTACGATTCAGGAGCGCGTTTGAAGCGGCGAGAATGCGCGGAATAGGTGACGAAGAATCTTGACGAAGAGATTTGTCAAGAACGAATCGGCTTCTCAACCGTGAGGTCAAGCCAATCGACATGGCCAATCGACATGGTCAGAGCCATGTCTATTGGCTGTTAAATTTAAAATATATATTATTTATATAAATAATCCAGTTACTTTTTAAATTTAAATGTTACAGTTAGGTAAGATTTGTAGTTGAAATATTTTTTATTTTCCTTTTTTTTTTAAGTATGTAGGAAATTAGTACTTACATACAATTTAATAATGTTGTGGTAGTAGGAACATTATTTTTAACAGGTTTAGAGTTTTAATCAAATATTTTTAAGGTTATTTAATGTATAAAATACCATTTTTATTAACAAAAATGTACAGAATAATGTACAATGATATAAAATTCATGTGATCAGTTGAGGTATCTAATAACCGTTTAAAACGATCTATAAATAGCTCAACAAATCTAGATCACTGCAAGAGGGCAGTGTCCTCAAGACACTGGTGGCATTGCCACGTTGAATAGCAATGCTAATACGCTCGGCCAGATAGGAGCCAGCTCTTGGATCACGCGACTGAAATATTAATTAAATATTATGTATTCCATGGCGGCTGTCATATGACGCTAACCGTTTAATAAGGCAGCGAGGTTTCATGAAAGCTGGACCGTGAGGTTCTATTGTGGTTTCGGGCTTACGACCCCTGAAAATACGACGCCGAAATTAAAAATGATACGCGAACAAAGAACGTGTGAGCTTTTTATATAAGCGATGCAAAACTCTGACGTAGCATTTTTAAAGTAAATTTTGTTAACAAGCAATATTAAATAAAAACTATTCAATATGAGTAGAGTCATTGTGTTATGTATCTTATGTCGTTGATATAAATGCCATTCTGCTATTTTAGAATATACTAATATAAGGATTTATTATTGTTTTTGTTAATGGTTTGAAATCTCAAATTAATAGGGTTCTTCTTGTATAGTCCATAATTATATCGACTACTAGCTGGAACCCCGCGACTTCACCGGCGCGTTTGTACGATAAACCAAATTTATATTATATTACTTGTTGCTGCCCGCGGCTTCGCACGCGTGGTACCTATATAAAAAGTAGTTTATGTCCTTTTCCTAGGTCTCATCTATGTCTATACCAAAATTCATCAAAATTGGTTCAGTGGTTTAGGCGTGAAAACGTGACAAACAGACAGACAGACAGAGTTACTTTCAAATTTATAATATTATTAGGTAAGGATAACAAAAAGAATATGAATATGTTCATAGTCGTATGTTATATCTCCTGTTATAGTCTCTTCTTCTCTTCGTTTTATAGTTTTGCCATGTTTGCATGTCTGTCTGTCCGCTGATTATAACTCTTGTACGCAGACGTGTTAAAATTTAAATAGATGGACAAATATTTAGTACTATTCCGCCAATCGATTCCCAAAGAGTTACCTCCAAAAGAAATTCGACACGTGTTTCATCCTCAGGAACACTTGACTCACTCCGCACCCCAACGAAAAAACACTCTGCTTTGCAGACTGGTTGCTTCGACCAACGTCCAGGAGGTTACTCTTTGGGAATAAATTGGCGGAATAGTACAAAATATTTGTCCATCTATTTAATGTTTTATAATGGATTTCCGCAAAGTCACGCCTGAGTCAATTATCTATGTGTTAAACTTTGTTGCGATGAAATTAAAACACGTTAATACATAGTGTATTTATACTTATGACAACCTCTGTGGCGCAGTGGACCAAGGTTCGGTTAAGACGCAGAAGGTTGCTGGTTCGATTCCCGGCGTGGGAAATTCCATCGAAATTATTTATAAATTGTTTCTCTACGAACATTTGTTGTATGATCTGCAAGTATTTGTCTTGGGTCTGGGTGCTTCAATGTATAAATACGTATGTATTTACAAAAAAATATATATAAGTAGTATTTACGCGTGTGTACTCTAAACATAAGCTCTGCTTACT
Source organism: Lampropteryx suffumata (assembly GCA_948098915.1). Lineage (NCBI taxonomy): Eukaryota > Metazoa > Arthropoda > Insecta > Lepidoptera > Geometridae > Lampropteryx > Lampropteryx suffumata. The sequence goes on from OX402558.1 coordinate 18,210,664, forward strand.
TTGGGACCAGATGATGCTGTGTGAAATGTCCGGCATTATTATTATTATTTCTTATACGGCCTTACTTATAACGTCTTTCAACATTACATTTTGATAAACAGGGGCTTTACGTACGTATTATTTAGTCGATGGAGGCACCGAGACTGTTTCGATACATCTAGAGAATCTTCATCAGGGTGAGTTTGATCCGCGGTCCGCTCGTTGCCGCTCTAGTTCACGGTTCCCACTGCGGGTGAGGTATCTCGCGGCGCGAGTCGTGCGTGCAGGTAGAGGGGAAAATGTTGTCTCAGCAGGCGGAAACAAATTTCAACTTGAACCCTGCTTAAACACTGCTTAGAATTTCGGTCATTATTTTACAAAAACATTATTTTACAGATATTTACTTTTGACAGATATTGGCAAAAAAGGATTTAAGGTTATTAATATATGCATATAATGTCAAGAGCTGGTTTCAACAGACTGGCCCTACGTGCCACGCAGCTCATGCCACATTGGATATTCTGCACAAGCGATTTGAGTGTATATGGTCATCTCACGTGGTGTGAACTGGCCACCGAGATAGTTTAATTTGAGATACTTTTTCTTATATCTTATATGTAAATAGATAAATAAATAAATCATCCCGGATACACACACGGACGGATTTCACACTGCATCATACAAAGTAAGCAGAGCTTGTGTTATGGGAACCGCATAGCTGATATACTACTTATATACATTTTTGTATTTACATACATATTATATATAGAAACATCCAGACCCGAGACAAATACTAGCAGATCATACAAACATTTGTCCCACGGCGGGAATCGCACCCGCAACCTTCTGCGTCTCAGTCATACCTTAGCAAATTGCGCCACAGAGGTTTACCCTCATCAATCAAATTTAGCCTGATTTATACGCCAGAGTCATGGAAAATTGGATATTTCGGATGCGCGCTACCCAGAGAAGCCGCGGCGGACATTTGAACGATGTTATATTCCATACATAATGGCATCTATAAGCCTTTCAAACAAATAAATAATTTCGATGATATATCACACACATTTTATATAAATTTAAAGATAGGAAGCGCTTATTAAAATAACCTTTATAAATATGTGAAGTAATGTTGTTTTGTTTTTATTTTACTACTCCGTCGTGGGGCATATCATTGAATAGGTATTTTAAAGATATTAACGACTTACTTTACTTTACGATTTTTATATAGAAACTTGTTTGAGAAATATAAAGTTTTGATGTGGTCATTATTGATAGTCCAGTGCTAGCAAAATCTCTGTTTGTGGGGTACCATTTATTTGAGAATCAATTAAATTATTACTGAAATAATTACAGAAATCTACAAAAAAATATAAATAATATAAAATACACGTCAAACAGTTGAGCTATCTAAAGACCGTTTTAAATGATCTATAGATAGCTCAACTGATCCAGATCACTGCCAGAGGGCAGCGTTCCCAAGATACTGGCATTATCACATTGAATGGCAATGCTAATACGCTGGGCCAGATTGGAGCCAGCTCTTAGGTCACGCAATGAATCTACTAGACGCCGTGAAACAATTTTGAAAACGCGGTAGGCTCCTATTCCCCACGGGCTCAGGGTCTCGACGCCAAAAGGCTCAAATATCCAAACCAGCATATTTGCGATTTATGATGTCCTCGGCACATTCAGCCGCCGCACCAGCCCTAACGGTTAACCCCGACAGATGGGATGAGGCCAGGGTGTCTACGCAAGTAGCATCCCACACTAATGGCCTACCTATCTCCCAAGAGACAAGAGTCATACCATCAGGCCTCTTACCATCATCACGTATCAGACCGTTGGGTTCGAGAACAGCTGGCATTAATTAATCATACCAATCTAGATATGATTAATTAATAATGATAACCATTACGGCTAGTAAGGCTAGATTATGAGTAAAAGTATTTTTTTTATAGTTTACATTGAGTAACCTGTAATGTAAACCATAAAAAAATCATAAAGGCTTTAAACGTTTGAATGTTCATTTTGCTAACTATTTACATGGTGTCTAATTGGTTTGTGACCTTATCACTAGTAATTTTTATCCTTCCTGATTTGGGAAGTCTTCACTGTGCATATGGCCAAACGCGTGTTGCATTCGCTGTACGGCACGAACACTACTAATTATATATTCATAAAATCTGTTACATTTTCAACACAAAGGAAGCAACCTTTTGTTTTGCAAATGGACAAACAAAACGTTATGTCACGTTGAAACAATTTTGCAATACTATCGAAAACAGGGAAAATTGTTTTCACATAGCGCCGCACCAGGGCCGGTTGGAATTTCTCTAGAACTCATAAAACTGGAAGCCGTAATATACGAGCAATATACAATAGTTAATAAAACATGTGAAATCGTTAAGCTATCATATAACTGTTTAAACCAATACATAGATAAATCAACTACCTGATGAAAAATGCGTTGGGAAATTAATCATGTTATGCAATAATATTTTTATTTACATTGTAGTGCAGAAATAATAAATTGTGCTGATTAGACTCGTAGTAAGTGCTACGACGTAGTACCTCTACGCCATGTAGCTACGTTGGGTTCGCTACGAAACTAAAATTGGTATTTTATGTTTGGTGACTCAGTTTACAAAAGCGGACGCGACTAAACCAAATTAGTGGTACAACATTTATGTGTGTCTGTCTGTCTGCCCCTAATCTGAGTTTTTGCTCGCAGACTATTAGTTTTATTGTGATGACATTTAGCACGGTAATATTATTAGTGGCATTTAGGGTCGATCCATATCTGACGGAAAATGCGTCGCGTCTTATCGGTCGCGTAACGCCATTACAGACAAATATATAATAAAACATTTAACCTTTCACACCCAATCGATGATGCGTTAGTGCGTCTAACGTACAGCGCCTGTTCCGTTTCCGTCAACGCATTGTCAAAGTTTTTTTGCGAAGTTTTGTTGCATTGAAAATGTTTGATACAGAACGATTTATCACGACAGTTCAAAAAAGATTATGTCTATGGAACTTAAAAAAAAAACTTATAGCGACTGACAAGCCAAAGTGACGAGCTTGGGAGGAAATTTACAGAAATATTATTAGTTGAGACATAATATGACACAAAAAAATGAGTCACGTAACATAATTTTTATTTTATTATTAGTCTATACTAATATTATAAATGCGAAAGTGTCTCTCTCTGTCTGTTTATTACGTTTTCACGGCTAAAATGCTGAAGGGATCTTAATGAAATTTGATAAGAAGTTGTGTTGCATTCGGTTGAAAAACAAATGCCTATGTGTTTATGTAGGTACCATGCGTGCGAAGCCGTGGGCAGTAGATAGTTCATATATATATTGGTCTTGCTACTGCTACTAATATATGACGACAGCTGGTTCGGAATTGGGCGATCAGGTAGTTCAGACATAGCCGAAATAATAAATCACGCTATTTTAAGATTTTACACACCTTTGTTATTAAATCAAAATTACAACTTTGAATATCTATCGCAGGATCACTTTGATTTTAACCGATTTAGAATGGAAACGCGGTGAGTTCGGCACAAAGTAGACAAGACAACCGTTCTTCTCGAAAGTCCAAAAAATAATGTCCCCTGGTTGGTCGCTTTCCATAGACCAAACCCAAACGGCGAATGTACGAACGAATGTACGACCCGACCAAACGAACGAGTGAATCGATCACAGTTCACAGATCAAACGAAGCGACAAAGCGCCCTCTGTCTGCTTTGCACCGACTTCATCCAATTGAATTACTTGACGTTTACAAATCAATAGCCGAGAGATGGCGCTTAAAACTAAATAACATCAACAGATGGCGCTTACATCTCAACATTAAAATAAATCGACACACGGTTAGAGGCACTTAACACTAGAGGAATAGGCCAGTCTATGTTTACGACATTCCAACACTTAAGACTCTCCGACTCTCCGACATATATAATATATTAACATTTATAATAATTCATAATTCATCTATATAATAAAAATCAATAGCTGTTCGTTAGTCTTGCTAAAACTCGAGAACGGCTGGACTGATTTAGCTGATTTTGGTGTTGAAATGTTTGTCGTAGTTCAGGGAAGGTTTAAACGATGACAACATTTGTGACATTGCAACGCATCCTGGGTACAGCTAGTAATTCATGATTCATAATTCATAATTCATTTATTGTGGAACAGGTATAATAGGTATATAGGTTTTATTAATTGCTAAGTTCGCTATGCTACCATTTGGTAAATGGTGTACAATATTTTCTAACAATGGATACATTAACACAAAAAAATATTATGTAACATAATAATAATTCAATATAAACGTCACTTAGGAATATTACTTAATTAAATTTATGTAATTTTATTAATTCAGATACGTTATAAAAACATTTAGCTTGCTTACTTAGCTTGTAACCAGGTCTTGAGATCCTTAATAAATTTATTTAATGGGATTTTTTTTATATAGTCAGGTATGGAATTATATACCTTTCCGCATATTGCATAGCTACTATTTATATACATACTCGTCTTTGGAACTTTAGGCAATACAATTCTGTCCTGGTTTCTTGTGCTTCTATGATATACCTCACTAGCTTTAACAAACAGTTGATTGTGCTTTTTAACAAACAAAGCAGACTCCGGGATATACATACAAGGTAGTGTGAGAATATTTAATTGTTTAAAGAGTGGTTTGCATGATTCCCAGGGCGGTATCCCACCAAATGCCATTACACATTTTTTTTGTGCGATAAACGCTCTTTTTATGTCTGTAGAGTTTCCCCAAAGAATTAAACCGTATGTGAGTACCGATGCTACATAACCATGAAATGCTTGAAGAACTGTGGCTATGAACGACGTTTTTCTCAATCGAGCATAAACAAATCTGTTTACTTTGGAGCATATTTTGTCGACCTGCATTTTTAAATTTAAATGTTTATCTAAGACTATTCCTAGAAACGTTAAACTATCGTCCTCTGAAATTTTGATATTTCCATATGAAATGTTTTTCAGAGGCTGGTTTATACGTGCATAGGTAACTTTTAAGAAGTGGCCTTACTTTGATAGAAATAGTTGGATATACGATGACAATATAAAGAAAATTATGACGTGTAGTAAGGTTTTACTAGATTTGTATGCCTAAAAAAAATATTTAAAAAAAATATATTTATTCTATGCTTGTCAAATGGCGTTGAATTATCTATCTTTAGGCATTGGAAAGGATTCCAACGATACTCCCATCTCTTTTGATTTAAATACAATTAACACCCATTTTTTCTGTTCTCCTACGTCTTTAGACACTGAAACAAAGCTTTCTACTATCAACCACATATCCCGCCTATCTAAACCAAATTGTACTGAATTTAGCTTTTTGGAAGTTATCGAAGGGGAAGTATTAAAGTTTATGCAATCCATTTCTACTAAGGCTGTTGGTCTAGATGGCATTCATGTTCATATGCTGAAGATCCTGTGTCCTGAACTTGTTTCTGCAATCACTCACATTATTAACTTTTCTCTCGAAACAAGCTCATACCCATCCACATGGAAAAAGCTTTTGTTATACCTTTGCCTAAAACCTCCAATCCTTCCACTGCATCCCAATTTAGACCCATTTCCATCTTACCCGTAGTATCTAAAATCCTGGAGCATGTTGTCCATAAGCAATTCTCTTATTTCCTTCAAAAAAACAATCTCAAGTACCTTCCAATCTAGTTTCCGTCCTGGCCACAGTACTGTCAGTGCCCTGATCAAGGTATCTGATGATATTCGGTGGGCCATGTATCATCAGTTTATCTCTGTGTTAGTGCTTCTTGATTTCAGCAGTGCATATAATTCCGTTGACTATGACATTCTTCTCTCCATCCTTTCCTCTCTTGGTGTCTCCCCCGTGGCAATCTCTTGGTTTGACTCTTATTTTTCAGGTCGTTCGTAGTGTGTACGATCTGAAGAGTCTTTCTCTGACTGGTGTGGTGTCACTGCGGGCGTACCTCCAGGTGGTGTTCTCTCTCCTCTCCTCTTCTCAGTCTTTATTAATGCTATTACTATAATAATAAGTAATTTCCTCTAATTATCATCTTTACACCGATGACCTGCAAATTTATATCCGTTTTAAAGTTAACGAGGTCTCTGTTGGTATTAACCAAATAAACGCCGATCTCAATAACACCCACACATGGGCAAAGGCTTTTGGTCTTCTGGTAAATCCAACTAAATCTCAGGCTTTAATTTTTGGTACCCCTTACATGCTGAATTTGTTAAATAAATCTTCCCCTCCTCCGCTTTTGTACGCAAAATCTCCCATTTCTTTCACTGCCAACGCTAAAAACATAGGTGTAATATTTGATTCTCAGTTGTCTTGGGTTAATCACATTAATGGAATCAGCAAAAAAGGCCATTTTTCTTTTCAATCCCTCAAGCGATTCCAAAAGTTTTTGCCCTATGAGACCAGCATCATCCTGGGTCAATCTCTCTTACTTATAGACTATGCTGAATCCTGTTTCATAGACGCCACGAAGGAGTACATTAATAAATTGGAACGTCTTCAAAACGTGTGTATCCGATTCATATTTGGACTGCGCAAGTTTGATCAGGTCTCAATGTTCAGATCCCAATTAAAATGGCTTCCTATTCGTCGTCGGCGTGATCTGCATGTTCATCTCTTCTTTATAATATTCTAAACTAACCCCTCTCTTCTTCTTATCTTTGTGAACGTTTCGATTTCCTTGTTCCTCGTGGTGATCCATATAGAACAGCATAATCTCTTATTCTTAAAATTCCTCCTCACTCTTTTAGTCGGTATGATGGTTCATTCACGGTCCAATTGTGGAATTGTCTCTCTCACGAAATCCGCGACAGTGCTTATCTTAGCATTTTTAAGCGAAAAGTCAAAGAGCATTATCTCTCCTTGTAATAGTTTATATTGATATATATAATACATATATATGTATACTTATTATATTATTAAGTTACATATGTATGTTAGTATAGGTATATTTAGTTTATGTATATATTATTCTAGTTATTTTAGTTTATTAAATTACATTTTAGGTCTGTTTTATAGTGTTAGTATGTTTTAATATTTATTCATTTCTGTTTCTCTTTCTCCCTTTAGTACGCATCATACCCACCATTAGTTTATAATATTTTAATATCCTAAGGTTTGCTGTAAGAGAACTATTTTTAGGGTTAAGCTCGCCTGTGTACATGCCATATATAATAAGTATGTTTCAAATGTGTTTGATGTGTGTACAATAAAGAATAAAGTAAGAAGAAGAAAAAATATATATTGTTGCACACAACACCATCTAGTCCCAAACTAAGCATAGCTTGTATTATGGTGACTAGATGACTGATCGAATACATAGATAATTTAAATACATACTTATGATACTTTATAACACCCAGACACAGAACAAACACCTATGATATTCACACAAATGTTTATCCTGGGAGGAAATCGAACCCTCAACCAACAGTGCAGAAGGCAGAGCTACTACCAATTGACCTAAGAGGCCAGTCAGAAGAAGATTAACTTTTAACAGAATTTGAATGACGTTTCGAAGGTCGTGGTTGCATTCAGAATAGAATTCAGCTGTACATTTCAGAAACATGAACATAGTTAGAGATAGGTAGAGAGAGATAGATAGATAGATTACTCTCTATTTTTTATACTACACAGAAAAATACACAAACAATTATTTTACAATAAAAGGCAATACAATGGGCGGCCTTATCTCTAACAGCGATCTCTGCCAGGCAACATTTGGATGGATTGGACTATAAATAAACAGAGAAGCTCTTCCTCGCTGGACTCAAGCAAACTTAGTCGTGTTTACATTTGACCCAAAATTGTAATTACATTTCATAATATGCAGTGTTAAAAAATAGGCCACCATAACATAGTAGGTGTAAAACTCACGAATAGCTACTGCAAATTTGCTAACAGCCTGGTACTGCATCTACGTGTGTGACACATTTTTTTTTGCTACACTACTTACATTCACTGATTGGAGCACGCCACTACTACAACGCAACTGCCACTTCGAGTGTGTGCGTGCGCACTTCTACCTACAGAGGTGACGAGTAACGTATAGCAAAATTTTTGCCCTTGATACTTGATACACACCCAAGTTAACATGCTGACTCAGATATATCCAAAATCAAAGAGAGCAAGTTAAGCCGAAAAGACAAACGAAGACGCATCTCAGACTCTGATAATGCTGAAAATATTATCGACCCGATTTCAGAACTGCGCACCGAAATGCGGGAACTTTTTGAAGTGCTTCAAGCAAACCAGACCACCAGACTTGACAAACTTGATGGTCGTATTATTGAATTGAAAAAATATCGAACGTTCAAAAGTCCAACCAAGAAATCGAGAAAGCAGTGGATATAGTATCTGTCCAACTCTCAGCTATCGAATCCAAGATAAACACATTAGAATCTGATCGTAAAGAGCTCCAGTCCCAACTCACTGCACTGAACGAAAAGTGCGACGTGATGGATCGCAACGTCCGTAAGATTTGCATTGAGATTAGGAACGTCCCCAAACGCCTTAATGAAAAGAGGCAAGATCTATACAACTCCGTACAAACTTTGATGGAAAACCTAGGTGTCAGGTTGGGACTCGGCGATATTCGTGATGTATACCGTCTGCCCATTAGAGCTTCAAATGATACAAGCACAATCATTGTGGAATACACTAATACGCTCTTTAAAAGCAACGTGCTTGAGACGGTTAGAAGGTTCAACAGAGGCGGTATGGGAAGCCAACTGAACTCGACGCACCTGGGTCTAGAAGGCTCCAAGACCACCGTGTACCTCTCGGAATATCTAACAGCTAAATCCAAGAAACTATACTACCTAGCCAGAGACTTTGCGAAAACCGAAAAATATTCATACTGCTGGTCGTCGAATGGTAAGATCTATTTGCGCAAAAAGGATGGGGATCCTTACACCTTGATCCAAAATGAAGAACAGTTAGAAGGCCTCAGAGCAGGAAATTGACTAAGTCCTTTGAATGCTTCGTTATGTTGTAAATATCATATTATAGAATCAAACCCATACACTAACAGATCCCGAATGACCTCTCATAAATATTTTTGTTCCAAGTACCGTTTAAACATTTTTCATCTCATGATTGTACTAAGCATAGATTATAAAATCATACTTATACAAATTTATCTTGAGTTAGCTATGCTAAGAAGTCAGAAACTTGATAATACTCCTAGTACACATTTATTTACCCACAACGTTGATAGCCATACACAAACACTAACTCCAACTTATGTATTTATAATATTCATTCTGTCTCTCTCGCAACGCCATTATTGTATACCTAAAAAAAATGCATCATCGACCAAATTCTTTACAATCTTACTACACACTTACCGTCTGTTCACTAACACACTTTTGTTATGTTTTCACACACATACTAAAACCAGTGACACACCAAATGCAAACGTAATTTCTGTTTATTCTGGTTCTTATGACATTTGTAGGCTCAGAATTCGATCCCAAAACATTAGATGAATTAGATTCCATTAACATTATACCAAATATCCAAACATTTATTCCAGAATCATGCAAATACTACTTAGGAAACACAAATAAACAGTTTACCTTCTTAACCCTAAACATCCGCAGCATCAACAAAAACATAAACAAGTTAAATGCCTTCCTAACAAGGCTTGATTTCTTGCCTGACATAATAATACTCACTGAGTGCAGACTTAACGACTCCTCTCCCGAAATAACATTAGAAAATTATAAGTACCATAAATCTAAAGAGTACCATAACCAAAATGATGGCATCGTCATTTACTCTAAAAACGGCTTGCATATTACGGTAGTAGAGCCCAATTTTGATGACGCTAACTGTCTTGTTTTGAACGTAGAAAACCAGGTTAAAATAGTATCAATATATCGATCCCCGTCTAAGAGTAATATTGATAAGTTTTTGTTTTCGCTTGAAAAAACTATCATCGACAGTAAAACTGGACCTCTGATCGTAACAGGTGACATCAGTATTGACATCGGACACAACTCCATGGATCCTAAATCAGAACCCTACCTAGAGTTAATTGCACATTACGGTTTGATACCCGGTCATAACCTTTCAACACACGGACGCACATGTCTAGACCATGCTCTAATAAAATGCTCGCATGCTTCTAGGGTTATAGTTTGTGGTGCTAGTATTACCGACCACGATACGGTAGTAATCGGCCTAAATAGAGCAATGGGCAATACACCAAAAACTGGGCCAAAAACGAAAACTAAACTAAATTTCAAAGATATTGCCAGTGCACTTGATAATAGCAACTGGGAAAACCTACATCAGATTAATGATACTGTGGTTGGCGTCAATGTATTCAATGACCTTATTAAAAAGGCCATTGATCCGAACACTATTGTAACTAAAGTAAAAAACTCAAAATGTTGGACCATTGGATAACACCTGGTTTGATAAAATGCATGCGCAAAAGAGATCGACTCCACATGCCAGCCAGGAAAAATCCCAAAGACACTAAAGCACAAGAAGTCTACAAAACATACCGCAATTACTGTAATAACGTCCTACAAAATCTAAAAATATTAAACGACCAAACGTTAATAAAAGAAAGCAAGGGTGACAGCAAAAAAAACGTGGAGAGCAGTTAAAAAAATTTGTGACATTGAAACGAAAAAAAATCCTAATTTGGCGCTGCTTAACACTGAGGGTACCCCAACTCAGTCTTTATATAAGACAAAAACCTTCTTTTCAACTGTAGGTAGTAACTTAGCTCAGGAAATCCTAACAAGAATAAATAAAACCGAACTAGACTTAGCACATACTGTAAAAATTAAACCACCTACCTTTTATAACTCATTTTTCCTGACTCCAACAGATGAGGCTGAAATTCTTCATATAATAGATAGCCTTAAACCTGGAGCCGCGTCTGGCTATGATAATCTGAGCAACGATATTTTGAAAAAAATCTAAGCATACTCTAGCCTCTCTTATTGCTCATCTATGCAATCTTAGCCTCTCCAAGGGTTTAATCCCCGATTGTCTTAAACTTGCTATTGTGATCCTAATCTATAAGTCAGGGGATCAAAACGACCCCTCAAACTACAGACCAATCTCTTTACTTCCTTCTGTTGCCAAAATACTCGAAAAAGTCGTCAACAAAAGGCTGACGTCACTCTTAGAGACTAACAACTCACTGGCTGAGAACCAATATGGATTTCGCAGAGGCAAATCAACGTAGGACGCTATAGTTAGCATGGTAGACCATATCACAGCTAAGCTAGACTCAGGCCAAAGAAGCACGGGCGTCTTCCTTGATCTTGCCTAAGCCTTTGATACTGTTTCTCGGCCAATCTCGTTCAAGAAAATGGAGGTAATGGGAATTCGGGGGCTTTCCCTTGATTGGTTTATGTCATACCTTGATAACCGACATCAAAAAGTCTGTATTGACAATAAAAGTAGTGATCTCTCAGATATTGAATTTGGGGTCCCCCAGGGAAACGTCGTTGGGCCAACATTGTTCTTAATCTACCTTAATCTATCCAACTTAAGCTACCACAAGCAAGAACATTCGCCCTTGCGGATGACACGGCTCTTATTTTCACTGGAGACTCGTGGGGGACGGTGACGGAACATGCGCAAAAGGGTCTTGCAGAGGTGCACACTTGGCTCCAACATAACCTCCTTACACTTAACATATCTAAAACAAAAATTGACAACTTTAGCATATCAAAGCGTACATCGCCTAGCATTCCGATGTCTGTAAGAATTCATAGCTGCACTTTAGAAGACATGTCAAAATGTAAAAGCTGTACCGTACTAGAACAAGTACCATTTATTAAGTATTTAGGCGTTATTTTAGATGAAAACATAACTTGGCGTCCCCACATTAATTACATATAATAAATAAACGAGAATAAAAAATCTTAAATATTTTTTTTAAAAATTGAGAGCCTTATGAGACAATGATACCTTGAAACTAGCCTACACTTCCCTTTGCCAGTCACTTTTAACGTACTGTGTTGCTGTTTGGGGCGCTGCCTGCGCAACTACACTCATTAAACTTGAAAGGTCACAAAGGGCGATTCTCAAAATTTCACTTAATAAACCCTACTGATACCCTACTGATAACCTATACCAAGAAAGCCAAATGCTTAGAGTAAGACAAATCTTTATTAAATCTACTATCTTTCGGTTCCATAAAACCGCGCTCTCCAGCGTACAGCCTTCCATTAGATCTAGTCGTAATACTACTTGGTATGTACCTTTAACTAAAACCTCATTTGCGGTCTCCTGTCCTGTACGGTCTCCTTCATACACGGGTCCTCAACTTTATAAACGCATAGACAAAGCCGTTGTACTGTATTGTCAAAACTCAACCTGCAAAAAGAAAATCAACAAATGGCTAAGTAGCCAAAATTATACAGATACAGAAAAACTACTACACACTGTATCTTAAATCGATAACAATATCTACTATGTACACACTAATAGATAATTTACTTTTAATTTAATTCTACCTAAGAGGCTTATTACTAACAAAATAAAATATCCCTGCACTCGTTATATCGACTTCTTAACTATTCTAAGATAACGCACACATGCACTAATTAGTGAATCCCATTAGCTGGTCAGTCAAATCTTACCTGTATTGCACGCACACTTTAACTCATTCATTCTATTCATTTACACTCATACTTAACGCACGTCATATTCAACGTAAATATCCACACTTAGCTGTTCAACACACACATAAATGATTTTAGTTTCTTCTTACCCACAATTATTATTATATTTTTACCCTACTTATTGTTTCGTTTCCTTACTGTTGTAATACATTATTTTGTACAATATTACGCAAGAGGCTAGCTACTCACGACACAGGGAATCCTAGTGTGAGAGCTAGTGTCCACAAGCCCCTAACATTTTCAAGCTGACAATTATTACCTTCCTACTAACTTAATACTAAAATGAGAAGGGTCATGTTGGAGTGGTGTTTCGGTATATATAATTATATACTCACATAATCTATAAATTAAAACTAAATATAATACTGTTATAAATAAACACAACCGAGAACATTACCGAGCCAAACAGAATAAACAGTCACCTCTTAATGATAAAGGTGAAGATTAATGAAGGATTCCACAAAAAACTGATTAAAATAATTAAATAATCCTGCAATCTAAAAGAAGAAGAATTCCTTGTTCATTTAATTTTTCGAACCCAGAAGGGTTTTAATTTGACCCACTTTCAACTTCCAAGCCTCGCTATGTTTCGTTCCAATTAATTTATACCGAACTCCTCAAAGTCACCTCATCTGAGCTTCTTTGTCTGAGAAGTTATAAAGCCGTCATATGACGCGAATGTTCGCTTTAGTAATTATAACTATAATTAATTAATTAGTGCTGAAATTAAACAAAAAGGTGACAGAGTAAAAACGAGTTTTACCAAGAGTTAGTAGTATTTTTTTTTACATTTTACACATTGTCATCTAGCCCCAAAGTAAGCAGAGCTTGTGTTATGGGAACCACATGGCCGATATACTATTTATATACTTTTTTTTGAATACATTAATATAAGACATAAAATACAGCTAGATCCGAGATACTTGTAAATACTTGCTTATCATATAAACGTTTTTCCCGCGAGAACCAAACTTTGAGCGTCTCAGGCAGGCCATCGCCCATAGCGCCACAGGTCACAGGATTTTTTGCCGTTATATAACAACCGTTTTGTGAACTCCGTATTTTTGAAAACAGCCAAAACTTTCCGTAGCACGTGAGCATGCATAATTCTAACTCGCGTTTCGCCGAAAATTCAATTCGTCGGAATTGCATCTCGTAACAAATTGTTTGTGTGACTTTGAAGAAGTATTCCTAAAGCTTTTTGAGCAAATCCAATAAATAAAGTGACGGGGACAGATGGTGAGAGAAAACACCGAGAGGAAAATCTTATTCCTATATCGTTTTTCGCATAAAGTGTGAAGATAATGGGCCTTACTTAAAATCACTTTTTACCTAGTGTTTTATTTACTTGTGCCTATGAGAACTTGTTTTTTGCCAAATTCACGATTCTAGCTCAAAGTTTTTGTTTTACTGGCAAGTGTCGAAATATTATGTGGCATAACATCTGGTCCAATATAAAAATTACACCGTGCTGTATAAATTTGTAGCTATCTTATTTATTATTATTATTAAGAGCCCGTGACGTCCCACTACAGGGCAAAGGCCTCCCTTCCTTTTCTCCAATCGTTCCTGTCTAAAGCCACTGTGGGCCATTCCTTAAGATGGGCGTCTAACTCGTCTCTCTATATTATAATAAATATCTTATTTATTTGTTATAATACTCATCATATTTATTTAAAGTTTTAAAATTGTTATCAGTACAGATAATTCATTTCTGATATACATATGTTTATAATAATTACGGTATTGAACAACTTTCGCTAATATGTTCAGTCTAGCTAAGTATATAAAACCTTGAACTTATTATGTAATAAGTTATATACTGCCAGTGTTTAGGAGAACGTTGCCCTCTGGCAGTGTTAAGGATCAGTTGAGCTATCTATAGATCGATTTAAACGGTCCTTAGACAGCTCAATTGTTTCACATGTTTTAATTTTAATATATATTATTCTGTACATTTCTCAAAAACGTAATTATTCATTGATATAATAGTTACATGGACAAACCATACTTTAGGACCACGCCAATAAAGAGATTATCTGGGTGTTTGTATGTATAATATATATTATATAAGTAGTATAATAGTCAAGTACAAGCTATTTTACTACTCATAACACAAGCTCTACTTACTTTGGGGCCAGATGATGCTGTCTCAATTGTCAGGGTTTTTTTTTTATTAATTGAAATGAGGATACAAGGAGAGACTATGATTTAACGTCACATTATCAAACTATTTAATAAATGCTGAATTGAATGCATGTTGAATGCATTGGCATTCAACATTCAGAGTCTTGGGAATGCTGCCCTCTGGTAGTGATCAGTTGAGCTATCTATGGATCGTTTTAAACGGTTTTTAGATAGGTGTTACACATGTTTTTATATGATTATTTATTATTCTGTACATGTCTTCACTTATTTATGTAAATAAATGTTTTTGATTATAAGATCGACAGCTGCTGTCTGTCTTATAAACCAACAATAAGCTATCGTGGCGCTGAAGTATGGTATGTCTTTGGCACTATAAAGTAAATTAATTAAGATAATAACAGATTTTAACACCACAGTAGCTATTAGTTAATTATGAGGTTAACGGCTAGACTATTCTCGAACTTTTTAGCTTCTATGAGATGCCCAAGCGACATTTTAGATTGGTAAATTTATAAAGGTAATAAAACAAAAAAAAACTCTTAAAGCATAATATAAAATATCAGATTGTTTAGATGACAAAAAAGCTTGGGATGAATGTGCTCCAACTCGACTCGGTATCCATAACAAAATTGGTATATAAAAAAGTGTTAAGATCAGACGAGTTTCTTGCCGAATTCTTCTTGACCTGAGGTTAGGAGGAACCGGCACCTTGGTTCACTAGCATGTAAGAAGTTATGTTTTGATGGCTAAACGGCTGAGCAAAAAGTAAAAGTAGACTTTTAAAAAGTAGACTTCATCCTGTGCTAAAATAAAATCAGTCTCCTCCCAGTCACTCTTAGTGCTAGTCGCTTTTAAAACCACGGGCAAATGCTGGTACAATGATGTGTATGAATAAAATCTAGCTTAGCCAAACATTGTATATTATCGACTCGTAAAATTTTAAATGTTATCGAACTGCATATTTTCTTGGCACATTTGAAAGTGTATTGAAGTAAACACTACTGCTAGTTTGCAAGCGCTGAGTGCTAAATCTTCATGAATGTTACATCACATTTGTGGTGTAACATTCACAGTGGAGACCCATGCAGTAAACCTACTTGTTAATAAACTTGCTAAACTTTCTAAAAGTTTGGTACTTTGGTACAAAGCACAGATTTTGTGACAGTTCTTAATGAAATGCTGTCGTTAAATCTTCGCACAGTTTTTGTACTCTTTGTGATCGTATCTTTTTAATTGGCAGGTGAGTATGAGTTTTGAGTGTCGAGATAGTTAGCTTATTCATCTACGTTTGGACGGCATTATGTCTTCAAAGACTGATTTGCCAATATCAAGTGAATAGTTTAATATAAGCAATGTCACAAAGAATGTTGTCTTGTTTTTCCAAAATTAAATCGGTTGCAGATTCTACCATATTCTTCTACACACAAAAAGAACTCGAAATTTCATAAAACAAATAATAGCAGAATTGTGGCAACAAGCAACAGAAGCCACAGTTAAGAATTACATTGAATGAATTGACTTTGTAGTCATTCATTTGTTATTTTATTTAATATGGATGATCTTTTGCATTAAATCCAAGAACAGACTGTGTCCAAATCACAAAGAAGCACAAAACTTTTATTTCAATTATGCCAGTCATAATATTTGATGAATATCAGCAAACTACAAGTACAACCCGAAATCACTCGTGAAATACAAATAAAGAGCGCAATGATTGCTTCGCACGACGGCTATAAAAAATTAACTGCAGAACTTCCTTGAATAATTCCAATTGTACGTCATCATACGAGTATATTCGAAATGTCATAATCTCATTCAACTTAGTACATCTGACTGACACTCTTGCCACTGAGGCGCCACAGGCACAATCGAGTTCTACAAAATACTATGTTAATAAATATTGGTGAATGGCCCCAAACTAAGCATACTACGGCGACCAAATGACCGATCGAATTCTTGTTTATATGTAAATGTAAACTTATATTTATAGAGTGTGGCGTAAGTAGTTTGTACCCTAAAATTATTGTTTTAGTTGTCAAAAGTACGTCAGCATCGTTTGGGTCTCAGTTTATTACTATAAACAGGTGTGAACCTTTATAGTAATGCTGACTTAAGGTTATGACGTTAATACTGAGCACTTAAGTTACACACTACATTGATTAAAAACATGCAGACACAGACATATAATTTTAAATTCAGGCACAGAAAAAACTTCTGGATTCATCATATAAATATTTGTCTTGGGTGGGAATCGAAAATTCGAACCCACATAACAGCGCTGAAAGCAGAGCTACTACCATCTGACTTGCTAAGCCAAAGAATTCAATGAGGTAAATAATAATAATTGATAATAATTGAAAAATTAATAATTGATTCAGGCATGATTAGCGAATAAAGTGCGGAAATCCATTAAAAAAATTTAAACGGATAAAATGGATAAATATTTAGTACGATCAAAAATAACATAATACTATACGTACTATTCTACCAATCTATTCTAATCTATATCTAATATTTAGTATTAGTCTCATTTTAAGTAATGACGAAGCAACACGTCCGTAGAGCAGAGTTTTTGTCATGGTGTGGAGCAAGTCAAGTGTTTCTGAGGATGCCTCGTGGAGGGGTGTAACATGTGTCGACTTTATGTTTGAGATTGCGTGTGTGGATGGTTGTCGCTAACCTTTTAATAACGTTTTGCATGGCTTTTCAATTGCGGACGGGAGAAAGGTGCATGCGTCTGCATCGTGTCTAACTCATTCGGAATAGATTGGAGGAATAGTACTAATCTTTTGAATCATTTGAAACCCCATTATCCTACAAAATTGTATAAGGAAAGTGACATTGTATCAAGAGTTCCATAATCGCCATGCCGTTTGAATCGATTGATTGAGCTATGCACTGAGTGTTCAGGGTTACGAAGTCCACAAGGAACTTTTATAGTTTCACTATGTCCATGAAGTCTGTCTGTCCACCATAAATCTTGCTCTTGCTCGCAGACCAGTAGTTTTGTCGTAATAAAATTTTACTTATTAGTGATCCTACAAAGATAGGATATAAAAACATAAAAAAACGGTTTTTAGGGGACATGTATAAATAGTTGTTTATTTTAATATTAATATAAAATAGTTGGATATATAATGAGATTGCAAGGATAATTATCACAGCTTAACTTGGTTTTGAATAATAGCCTGATTTGTAAACCTTGAAAATAATTTAAGGTTAACAAATCAATTTTTTTGCTATGCCAATTAGATGGTGTTGAATTGGTTTGGAACCTGACTATTAAGCCTTCTATTTTTAGCCTTACTAACGTATAAAGCCTTCAGCTTTAACTGAGCGTGGTCACTGCGCTTGGTCTGTTTATTAAGTGCTTGTTTAGTAATAACAACACTTGTTCTACTTCTTGTACTGTTCTGTTACAAACTGCGCAGGAGAGCAGCATATTTTATTTTACATACGAAGCCGCAGTGTTATTCACGAAAAAGTACGTGAATTTAAAACATTTAAAGTCCGCTTTTGATAGCTCGTTTTGTTTAGTAATTTTAGTTGCAAAATGCGTTGGTTGAATGTTTTTATGCTTTTTAATGTAAATTAAATAGTGTCCAGTTGCCCTTACTTATTAAATAATATTTGATTTTTTTTTAAGGAAAAGAGACGGGAAACGCAAAATGAATGGTCTATCAGTTCAGTTAATATGCGCCTTGTGCGGTGTAGGTTCATTTTCTCTTGTTACGAATCAAGTATATGAGCTATCTATCGGTCGTTTTACATGGTCCTTAGATAGCTCAACTGTTTCACATATATTTATATATTATTGTGTATTTCGCAAAATTCCGTAACTATTTTAAAATTCATTTATTTTCGTAATACATTTCTAGACTAATGTTATAAAGAGGAAATATTTGTATTTTTGTATGTAACGAATAAAGATAAAAACTACTGGACCGATTTGAAAAAATCTGTTACCGTTAGAAAGCTACACTATCCCCGGGTGACATAGGCTACTTTTAATCCCGGGAAAATGTTCAACGCGGGCGAACCTGCGCGCGGACAGCTAGTATCTAATATACTGAATATAAAATATTTATAAAAAAAATATTGTGTACAATGCACACAACACCATCTAGCCCCAAACCAAGCATAGTTTGTACTATGGTGGCTAAATTGCATATATATATTTTATAACACCCAGAGTGCTTGGCCAGACTACAAACGCGGGCGCGGTTAGGGCGCGGCGCGTCAATCTCAAACATAAGAACTTCATTTGAGTGTCCGTAGTGGACACAAGGGAGCGGGGCGTACGCGGGAAGCGACGCGGGCTACTTGTTTCAAGTAGCGCGCGGGCAACTCACGCCATAGCTCGTTCATACCGCGTGGCCGCAGTGACAGCGCGAGGCGTCAAACGACAAACCGCGCGGGATCTCATACAGGTTCGAGCTAACCGCGCGCGTTCTTGTGATGGCGTCTTCACAAATTAATGTAGAATAATTAATAAGTGCTATTCAAGCACGACTTACACTGTGGATATCTAAACAACGTCAATACAAACATATGAAATTTAATTTATGATTGTAGATTTAAATAAATTCAAAAACTTTGGAGATTGCTCTCGCAATTTTTCATTTCATTTAAAAATTGCCATTTAATGTTCCAGTAAAAATAAGTTTTATTCATCCATATTATATCTAGACTGGATCTAGACTGATACTTCCTTAATTCTCTTCCTGGTTTGAACCGCCTTTTAGCGTTAGTTATAAAGTTAAGCTATGTTAAGCCTCAATTATCTAAAGTGGAACAAAATACCATCGTATATTCTCTGAATCCTATCCTTGTTATCTGAAATAAAAGCCAATCTCATTAAACTTTATCTCAATTAACTCAAAGTAGTCAACAGTAAAAATAAAAGTAAAGGACCCATTGTGGTACTCAAGTAGTACTTAAGAAGCACTTGAGGCGTAACTTGCACGTAACAAGTAAACTTTCAGCATTGTTCTTTTTTGTGTGGGTGACTGCTAGTGGCGTTGGCATCTGAGAGCTTCCGTATTGTGTTCTGTCTACAGATTTTTTTCATTTGCCCGTTTTGCAAAGCAATGTTTGCGCTTTTATATTATATATTTACTCGAGTTATTTAGGATTTTATTAGTCATACTAGCTGTACGCGCAGCTTCGCCCGCGTTGAAGATTTTTCCCCGGACAAACCAATTTTCCCGAGATAAAAAGTAGCCTATGTCACCCGGGGATAGTGTAGCTTTCCAACGGTAAAATCATTTTTCAAATCGGTCCAGTAGTTTTTAAGTTTATTGGTTACATACAAAAATACAAAAAAAAAACTTTCCTCTTTATAATATTATTAGTATAATCTGCAATATTATGTTTGTATGATCTGCAAGTATTTGTCTCGAGTTTGAGTGTTTCTATGTATAATATGTATGTATTTACATAAATATATAATATTTATATTTATATACACACATAAAAGTAATATATCAGTCATGTGGTACCCATAACACAGGCTCTGCTTACTGGGGCTATTTATTATTTGTTTATTTTATTTTGAACAGAGCTAGAGTTATTAACTCGGGTATGAATTATTGGAATAGAAGTTTTATGTTTCTTAATAAACACAAACAAAAATAATCCATATAATTATTCTTTAGAAAATGACGAACGACAACATATTTTACTACAAACAATTTAAACACTTGACAGGAAAAATTTACATTATTTATGACATATGTGTTATGACACAAGAAGATTTTTTTTCGTCCTCAGATCGCTTTTCCTTGTCCCTTCTCTCATTACATTCTCATTCTCAGTTTCGTAATGACGAAGAAGGGCCCCACCCTTCTTCGTCATTACGAAACTTCAGATGTTTTATGATCATAATTTGAATAATATGACGAGTATAAAGGCAAAAACTTGTGTAGATTTTTGTATGTGTGGATATTTGTTTGTGAAACAATCATGCTGCAGGGAGACGATTCAAAGTGAACCTTGTGATTGCCTAAAGCTTTGAAAAACATTCATAATAGAAAGAGAAAATGATAAATCTTCTCAAAACCTACTCAACCGATTTTAAAACCGAGTTCATAGAATGAATTTCGAGCCTATAAAAATACTACCGAATTTAGAACCTTCTTGATAAACACTGGCTTTACTCACGTATTATTTTGTCGATGGAGGCACCGACACAGTTTCAATTCATCTAGAGAATCTTTATCAGGGTGAGTTTGAACCGCGGTTCGCTCGTTGCCGCTCGAGTTCTCGGTTCGCACTGAGCTCAGTGATACAACTCACGAAAGTTTTGAAAGTGGAATTTAGAACCTCCTCCTTATTTTGAATTCGGTTAAAAAAGTTTTTATTTTACATTCGCAAACACCACTAGAAAGACACAGGTTAGCAAAATATTGAAACTTCGTTTACTTGGATGTCATATTTTTTTAGCTATTTTGATTTAAAAACCACTAAACTAAAGCACTAAACTACAGAACTGATTTTGATGAAAATTCTATGGGACCAATCGACAAGAATATCCTTTTACATTATGAGGCATCAAACATAAAAAATACGACTGAATTCAGAACCTCCTCCTTTTTTGAAGTCGGTTAAAAATTATTTGGCTTGACATGGATTTTTTTACAGATATATATGGTTACTGAAAGTATTATATATTTTCAGTAACCATGAAAATATATATGATATATACATCATTTACATTAAGTAGATACCAAGCATGTAAAACTACGTAAATATATAAGTTTACCGATTACTCAAAAATGGCTGAACCGATTTGGAAAATTCTTTTTTTTGTTTGAAAGGGTCACAGTCAGGGGACCACCGGTCCCATAATTTTTTTATCAAAATCGGTCAAGCTGAAAATCAACGAAAATCTAGAAATTGTATACATTGATGATGTTTTCATGTACTTCGATACCTCGCTGTCTCATTGGAGCGGTGCGTTTATTTGGCCTACCCATATTATCTAAATACAGAATACATCTACTTTCCACTAAAAATGTATTATAGGCTCAAATTTCATTCAATGAAGTCGGTTTTTATATTATTTTTTAAAACGTGATTATACACAGTATCATCCAGCCCCAAAGAAAGCAAAGCTTGTGTTATGTGAATCTTTTTGAAAATGCTGTGTTACTGATTAATCTCGATCTGGTTAGGGTGTTAGTGGGTGCATTAATAAGATAAACAATGATCACATTAACTACTTGTGTTGATATATATATAACAAGTCCAAAGATACAAATTACAATATAGTTTCTACGGTGAATGTACCTATTGCGTATGCCTTTTTGGCATGTGTAACCGGAAGCCTGGAGCGCCTGGAGTGATAATGAATTTAATATATTAAAAATGAGTAATTACTCATGTTTTTTTTTAACAAATGGGGTAACAAACTTAACAAAATCGATTTTTTTATGTTTGTTATCCCATTTGTTACCCAACTCCGTCATTTATGAAAAAAATATAAAATCAAACTACTGAACCAATTTTGATGAATATGATGAATATATGGAAAAAGTATTTCATCCAAGTAAACTTTTTATATACGTATTTAATATTTTAATATTTTTATTTTTATATATTATGTTGTCGGGTTTCTTGTTAGCTTTTAAGTAATATTTTAATGCATACATGTTATACATAGAAAAACAATCAGACCCGAGACAAATATTTGCAGATCATGCAAGCATTTGACAATATCAGCTGGGCTCCCTGCGCAACAGATGTCGTCGAAAAGCGACAGACACAAGCTAGAATTGTATACGGTTTTTTACAACGATCAAAGTTCACTTACCATATCTAACGTCGTTTGCTCAAACACATCCGTTTAAAAACGATCACAAGAAATTTAATAACGTCCAAACTGGTGCTACGGGTCCTTGCGAACATAAACGTGAGATTGGCGCCGTGAGACGAAATAATTCAGCGAGTAACTGTAGCGGAATCACTGCAAATAAAAATGTAGAGCAGGAGATGGTGTTTTTATTATTTACCTGATGGGAACCACGATACCGTTCTCATACTCATTGAGCTCGCAATTTGGATCCTAAGTATTTTAAAGTAAAGATTGATTGATACATAGATAGATATATAGATAGATAACAGCTTTAAAAGTTGTTTGATGAATTACTACAGGTTATGGCTTATTTACAATTCAAGTCTAATGTATTTATAAAAAATATGATAGCTTCTTCTTCTTCTTCTTCTTTGTTTATGGCATGTGACATAATAATGCCAATTTTGCCAGTGTCAAGTGTTTATGTTTGTTTATGGTCAATTTGTTTAATAAAGTCTTAGTCGATGGTCAATTGTCAATTTTAGACGTCACGCGGAATGGCGTCTAAAATTTTCTTGGGATTCCTCGTCGTTCACATCATATTGCATCACAACACACAATTAATTCAATTCTACATACCCGTCCTGTAGTCACAATTTATTCATTAAAATTCCGCCATTATTACTGAATAAAACATGCAATAAAACGAATAAAACAATATTAAATTAGCAGAGTCATGCTACTTCATGAAATGACAAACGAAGGATCCAATATGATAGCTAAAGATAGCTAAGAGACAAAGACGTGATAGATGTCAAAAGTCATTGTGACATTGTGACATTGTGTTTGCGCGGAAAGTATGATGTATTTTTTTGAGGAAAAGAGGAAGTTTCGATTTCCTTGTTCCTCGTGGTGATCCCTGTAGACAGTAAAATCTCTTATTCCTTAAATTCCTCCTCACTCCTCTAGTCGGTATTGTGGATCATTCACGGTCCACTCTGTGAAATTGTGGAATTCTCTCCCTCATAAAATCCGCGACGGCGCTTCGTTTAGCATTTTCAAGCGAAAAGTCAAAGAGCGTTATCTCTACTCTCCTTATAATTGTTTGTATTAATATGTTATGTATGTATTATAATAAATATTGATATATATTTATTTATAAACATTATGTTAGTATAGGTTTAGTTTGTGTAGGTATTATTATAGTTATTTTAGTTTATTAAATTACAT
The DNA here is from genome assembly GCA_948098915.1 of Lampropteryx suffumata. Classification (NCBI taxonomy): domain Eukaryota; kingdom Metazoa; phylum Arthropoda; class Insecta; order Lepidoptera; family Geometridae; genus Lampropteryx; species Lampropteryx suffumata. The sequence continues at coordinate 18,234,535 of OX402558.1, forward strand.
TGTAAGTCAGTTTTATAGTGTACTTCTCTACTTGTTAATTTGTTTTAGTATATATTCATTTCTGTTTCTTTTTCTCAATTTTGTACGCATCATAGGTTTGCTGGAAGAGAATTCTTTTGAGAGTTAAGCTCGCCTGTGTACATGCCATATGATTATATATGTTTCAAAATGTGTTCATTGTGTGTGTGTACAATAAAGAATAAAGAAGAAGACGAAGAGGAGAAAGGGTGTTAGAAAGAGGTAGTGTGAGGTGTTGGCTTATCTTCAATGAGAAAAGTTATCTTGGATTGATGGAAAATGGATAATGTGTAAATGCAACGTCTCTCCCCGTTGAACTAAGATGGAATAGTAAACAAGCCAGGGTTGTTTGACCTAATCTAATGGGGTCAAGATCTTCGAAAGCTTTAAGAGACACTTCTAAATCGCATCTCCCGACATATCAAAAAGGTTACGTGATTGAGGTTTAAACAACCTAACATGATTTATTTATTGCAATATTTTAAAAAGAATTGAGTAACTTACTGCCACGCTCAGGGTCTTTAATTGTTACTTATTTGCTCAGCGACATAAGTAACTATTATTATATCTGAAGCCTGCAGTTTTTAACTGCCATAGTTAAAAACTGCAGGTTTCGTCCGAGTTGCGAACTAACAAACTTAATACCTAACCTACATATTTGTACAACCTACTAAAACCAAATAGAATTTGTAAGTACTTAGGCACATACATTTTTTCCATATTTAAAGATTTTGTACATAAGGATCTAAATAACTTCTAAAACTATCATGGTTTTGCACATAATTTTCACTCAAAACGGGATATTTACCATGATATATGAGTTTTTCTGCTTCTCGATATTTCGGCACAGTTGCATGCGCCATGATCACGAGATAAACTGTGCGCATGCAACAATATCCCGTTTTGAGTGAAAATTAAGGATCTAAATATCTGGAAACTGTAATTCTCGAGATTTTTTTAAAATAAAAATCGAAACTGATCTTTACTCTAAGATTAATAAAAATGAAGTTTAACTGAATTATAAGTCCTAGTGCACTGAAAAAAATATGTTTTCGAACTACATAATTTTGAATAGTTAATTTCAAGAACACCTAGCCCCAAACTAAGCACTTGTACTATGAAAACAAGATTGATAGAATACTTTATATTTTTAAATACTTGCTTAAGATACTTTTACTTTATAACACCCAGACACAGATCAAATATTTATGTTCATCACACAAATGTTTGTCCTGGGAAGGAATCGAACCCTATATAAATGAATATATTAATGATAAAAATGCATGGCCGCATGTTGCTCTAACTTCAGACAGTTATTATGAATATATACGGGTATTTATCGCGTTTATTTACCTATTTTTCCCGACGTTTCGACAGGTTTACACTCGTTTACAACGACAGAGACAGACAGACATATAAATACCCGTATATATTTATAATAATGTGTTCTGATCGCTTAAGTTTAAAAAATCTTCAGACAGTTAACTGATAAATTTGAAATGTATAACTTACTGTAATTTTTTATGAATTTTTCATAGTTAGTATAAGATGGATGATACAAAAAACGCTAGTACCAGGGCGATTTTCTTGCCAGTTCTTGTTATTTTTATTGAATAAAAATATTGCACAAAAATATTTTTGAGTATGACCTGACTTTGACCTCAAACCACCGCGCAGAAGGCAGAGCTTTATTTAATACAATCACAAGGATAACTTTGAATACCCTTTTTAATTAGATTATTACTAGCCCTAGCCTAGGTTTAAGTAAAATTGATAAAAATCTCGTCCTGGTCCTCACACAAGCTCCTGTACTACAAAGTACTGTCCCACGCAAACTGCACTTAATTTTCTCTCAGGTTATGAAACCCAGCGGGCTACAACAATGTTGGTATTTTCAGAAAGCTTATTACACCTTCGTCGCGCTGAGAATATCAACCATAACGTCTTCTATCTCCGCTTTCGTGGATACAAGCCTCGTCAGGGGATCGATTTACCAGGATATGATAAATTGTTTCAATAAATAAACGAATTTTAAATGACGGATAGTCATAGTGTTTTAGAAGTTAACTGGTATTTATACCGTCGTACCTACATTGAAAGTAGCCTATGTCCTTCTCCAAGGTCCCATCTGTCTGTATACCAAAATTCATCAATATCGATTCAGCGGCTTAGGCGTGAAAACGTAACAAACAGACAAACAGAGTTACCTTTTTATTTATTCCCGACGTTTCGGCTCTGTTGCAACCGGTGGTCGCGTAGCCGTGGTCGTGATTCTAGTCCTTTGCACACAATCTTGCTATTGGTATTGTAAGAGTGAGAGGACATAAAGAATACCACCGTTTACTATGTAAGGTAGATAAGAAGGATCATACAGAAAGCGCAAGAGCACACGAAGGATCAAGAGTTTCGTCTGATTCTTCTCTAACTTTATTAAGGAAAGAGCAGCACGAACATTCACCGTATGTAAAACCATTTCAAAGTGATAAAAAGTATTGAATAAAACCTTTACTAAGTCAAAACAGTCGAATAAACAAAACTTTATTTAATACAAACGCAAGAACTTTGACTTTCACCTAAATTGAAAATGTTTATTTTAAGGATGAATGAACCTGATTCACAAAAATACGAAAACCGTAAAACGACGACGACTTTACAAAAACGATAATAAATAACAAACAAATAAATATTATACAACACAACAACATGGTGCTCCAAAATAAGCATAGCTTGTATTGTTGTGACCATATTATGACTGTTATAATACTTACTAGCGGTTGCCCGCGGCTTCGCACGCGTGTTACCTACATAAAAAGTAACCAATGTCCATCTGCAAGGTTCGATCTATCTCTTTACTAATAATAATTTAATAGGTTCAGCAATTTAGGCGTGAAAATGTAACAAACAGACAAACAGAGTTACTTTTTCATTTATAATATTAGTAGGGATATATTTTAAAATACGAGTACATACTTATGATTATGATATGATAATACATTGCGTGGCCCAAGAGCTGGCTCCCATCTGCCTCAGCGTATTAGCATTGCCATTCAACGTGGCAATGCCGCCAGTGTCTTGGGAACCCTGCCCTCTAACAGTAATCTGGATCAGTTGAACTATCTATAGATCGTTTTAAACGGTCCCTAGATAGCTCAACTGTTTCAAATGTGTTTTATATTATTGTATATTATTCTGTACATTTCTGTAACTATTTCTGTAAATTAAAACTCGTGATAGTGATAACGCCCAAATTAAACACCTTTTTTTATCACACAAATGTTTATCCTGATAGGGAATCGAACCATCAACTTACAAAAAGTAGAGCTACTACAAACTGAGCTAAATGACCAGTCAATACGTGTAGTATACAAGTACATAGCTCAAAGGGGTGTCCCTACGCTCTCGTTTATTGTACTCGTAATTAGGACTTCCCTTAAATTCGTTTAAGTGATGTAGTTTTCATACAAGCTTTAACACCCTGTATCCTTTAGGGGTAATATTTCGAAAAGTCCATTCTTAATGCACGTCACGTGTAATGAACCCTCAAAATTTTAAGTCTCTGAAGTCTGTCTCAGTCAGGATTTTGATTCATAAAATATTAGGTCCTTACATATGAAATTGGCGTTTTTTCGTACTGACCACTTTGATCTGAAATATATCCTCTTTGGTTAAGAATTCTAAATTCAAATTTATAAATACATTTAGCTGGTATATTTGAATTTCGAAAACAGTAATTCATTTGTTTTTTTCTTCATTAGTTTTTTCTTTGGCGTCGCTCATCTCGCACAATGGAAAACTTGAAATACCGCTTTATTTAAGAGCACGAGTTTTACCGTGGCACCAGTGCTGCAGAAACAGCTCCATAGCGCCATATAGCGCCATACACATCGTTAATTTTTCAAGCTGTTACAGCTCGAAATATTAACGGTGTGTACGGTTTTGGCGTTGGTGTTGCAAAAGAAAACACGTTACGTTTTTGGTTCCGTTCCGAAGTTTTTGTTCTGGAAATTTCGACCTTCAGAACAAGCCCCGTTGACGGCCGGAGACCAAAGTGGCTGGCCAAATTAAAGGCTGTTGTGGAAGCGGATCTATCGCAAACCACTTTAGAGTTTGCTGCAAGCTTCGCTGTGAGTGATAAAACTGTTTGAATCCACTTGACGCAAACAGGGAAAGTAACCTCATGAATTGAGTGAAGCAAACCAGCAAACACGCGTAGACTACTGCGTTACATTGCTCAAGCAGCACGATAATGAAGGGATTTTAAATCTTGTTATTACCTGTAATGAAAAGTAAATCCTGTACGATAATTGAAAGTGGTCGTCGTAATGGCTGAACCCTGGAGTACCAACCAGCCAAATTGTGCCCCAAGCGAAAACTTAAAAAAAGAAATAGTTACTTGTGAGTGTTTGGTGGACTAGTGCGGATGTCGTTCACTAGAGCTTTTCAAAATCTGGTCAAACGATTACGGCAGATATCTATTGTCAGCAACTGCAAACCATGATGGAAAAACTATCTAAAAAACCGAGGGTGATCAAACGCTCTAGGCCACTGCTGCTTCAGGACAACGTTAGACCACACACTGTACAACAGACGGCTGCTAAACTAGAGAAGCGGCAATTGGAATGTCTGCGACATCCACCGTACTCCCCGGACCTTGCTCTAACAGATTACCATTTATTCCGGAACCTGGAAAACTTCTTACAAGGAAAAAAAATCAACTCCGATGTCGCAGTCCAAACTGCCTTCAGAGAGTTTATTGATTCTCGCCCCGAATTTTTTTATTAAAAGGATCAATGAACTACCTATGAAATGGCAAAAGTGCATAGATAACAATGGTGCATACTTTGAATAATTAAATATGTTTCACAAAAAAACAACAACTTTATAGTCCTCCCATACAAAACGCCAATTTCGTATGTAAGGACCTAATACTACTACTTTCGTATGAGTGGCTATCTCTGCTGGCCGGGTTACTAGGGTACTTGAAGGTTTCATGTTGAAAATCCAGGATCAACAGCTTAATATGCCTTCAAGCACGAAGGCGATCAAATAATCTCACTGTGGTCACCAAGTACTAACCTCGCACTAGATAGCTTAAGTTCGGTGATCTGTTATGAAAGACTAAGTTGGCTATGTTTCGCTTCGTTGTATAACGTTTAAGATACTGAAACTTCCTAACTAGGTCACCTCAAAGGCCATTGTCGCAAATAAATAACTAGACATTCGAAATGGTCATTTTATTGGACCCTTTCCAAGTTTTCGCGCATTTGTTTGACAAACTATCAAAGTGTTTGTCTGATAAAAGTTGCGAAGATGCCTATCGTAAATATTCGTACGACTTTTGCCATCAAGTGAGTGATAAATGTTTCATAACAGGAATACGGACTATCCATTCTAAGGTAATTCAGGAAGGAATCTCTAAAGTGATGGGACTTTTGATGTCGTTCGCAAGATTCACCAAAATAAGCACCTAAAAAATATTACGACAGATTTGCGTCGCATCATTATGTGGCTTGATACTTGAACGTGGGTATAAAAAACCTGATACTCAACTTCAGACAGCACCACGTTAAGGAATAGATAAAATAGAAATTCATATCTCCATCCGGTATGCTAAATCCTTACCAATTTTTAAAAACTTATTATACCATCACTATCTCCCGAGGAAGTACTAGACGGCCATTCCGCGGCCATTCCGCGGCCATTCCGCGGTTCCTTTATAACCAAACAATCACTAAAAATTATAAAATTGACAACAAGACATGCCATTATAGGAAGGAAAGAAAGAAAGATATAGTGCCCCTGTCACAAATAGTGACAGGGCGATAAGATTCGCCAGCTGTGTTTTGGTAGAGTTCAAGTTTAGAAGCATTTATAAATAAGGCTGATTAGAAAGAAAGAATGAAAGAAAGAGAGAAATAAAGAAAGAAAGAAAGAGATAGTGCCCCTGCACAAATAGTGACAGCGCGATAATATTCGCCAGCAATGTTTTGGTAGAGTTCAAGTTTAGAAGCGTTTATAAATAAGGCTGATTAGAAAGAAAGAATGAAAGAAAGAATGAAAAAAAGATAGAAAAAAAAAGAATTAAAATAAAAAAGAAAGAAGAAAGAAAAGTTTATTTTGTGTCTTATAATATGATATAAGTACTTATGAACTAACTAGTAAGTAAATTGACAGCAAAATTGGTCGTCACTCAGCATGTAAAGCAGCATAAACAACGTTTAGAACGCTTTTATAACGCTGGTCTTCCGTGCCGCCGCTTTGGTATGCGCATCGGCACTGTGGTGGCGCACTGTCGTCTTGTACCATCATAATTGCAATTATGTCTATTTACAATAAGTGCAGTAAAAACTAAAATAAATATATAATTATGTAAAGTTAACTAAGATACAATATTGAAATTCAAATTAAACGTAAATACAACAGAAAAAAAAACAAAAAAAAACTTATAAATACCTACAAAAGTCTAACGACTAAGCACTTATATTAAACTGAAGTCTAGAACACCTATATGCAGTTTTTTTGAGATATTAACAGGTGTTATATTAACGATCTTTTAAAATACCAAATTGACAATGATATTCTGATAAGCGGGAGCGGATTGTTCCAGCATTTCGTGGCAGCATATTTAAAGCTGCCACGAAAGGCAGTTGTTCTGTTACAGGGGCAGTTTAGTCTAATAGCAAACCGCATGAGGCGATCTGAAAATTCGAGCATTTCATATATATACACTGGCTGCTGTCTTATCACAATCCCAAACAGTAAAGTAGCAAAGTAGAGTGTTCGACGAATAAAATAGAATAGAATGGTATTTATTTGCAACAGCATGACACAAATAAGTAAATGACAGTAAAATAATAAAAATAATAACAATAATCGTAATTATAATGTAAAAACTACTTAACCTACTGTTATAAAAGTTTTTGTAAAAGGCTCTAACTCAGCATATGCATGTTTTAAACAACCTGCGCTGGTCTTTCGTTAGAGCCTGTTTGCGATCAGTTCCTATAATAAAATTAAAATTGCGGACTTATCTATATATAAAAGTGTTTTTGAAAAAGTGACAAAAATACAAGAACAGATGAAAAATATAGTGCAGGAAAGCGTTTCATTGAGTTATTGCTATACAAGATCGTTTCAGCTATGTTGTAATAATATTAATTAGAAATATGAAAAGTAATGATAATATTGTAAGAAAAAATAATAAAAAAACAAACAAAACGGTACCTCTCAAATCTTGCACACAAACGTTATCTATACTGACATTGCACTTATATCATGTATACGAGATGACATATTTTATTAAGCAGTCCATTATTATTTATATATTAATTATGAACGTAGTCAACAGTACTGTACATAGAATGAGGCTAGGAGGCTGCATCTCTAAGTAATTATTCGCCTCATGGCCGTAAATAACGCTAACGAACGAAACAGAGTGTAAACCTTTATATTAGTGACCGAGCGACGCATCAAAATAAAGCTCTCTATAATGTCCAAAGGATTTCAGTTCAATGGTTTAGACATAAGGGATGAAATGTTTGTAACTACTTCAGTGTACGAAAGGGTTTCGGGTCTATCAAAGAAGATTAAACATATCTAAACTTCTACTTTCCTTCCTATAACGACCTCTGTGTGTTAAATACATACATATTATACATAGAAACATCCAGACCCGAGACAAATACATGAAGATCATACACACAGAGAGACACATGTCACAGAGTTCACCAATATTTAATATAAGTATTTATAAGTAAGTATTAAATATAAGTATTTTATCAGTCATCTTGTCACCATAATTAAGCTATGCTTAGTTTGGGGCTACATGGTGTGTGTAGTGTTCACTAATATTTTAACATATTTTTCTTATTTAATAGCACCAAAAATAATTAATTTAGAAATGCAATATTACTTCATGAAATGACAAATGAAGAATCTAAATCCTTTAATTATAAACGCCTTATGATTCGCCCTGTCATCATTTGTCAGTATCTGACAAAAATCGGGTTGCACTCCGGGAGTGCCGACAGAAGTGAAAACTTTCTTTGGCGCGTTAGAGTTTAGTAATAAATCACTTCAAAATCAGTAATTATGGCGACTGCCAATCAAATACTGAACGAACACAGATGATGCAATATTTTTTGTTCAGAATGTAGATAATATATCAAAGAACTTAACTCAGTAAGCTTCTCCATACAAAAGTAGACTGTAAACATGTGAATTAAGGTTTATAAACAAATGGGGCGAACGCGGCAGCCGGATGCGTCTCGCCCCAGACGGTAACGGTGTCGCGAATCCAGAGGCTTTACCTCATCTAAAAATATGCTTACCGCGCTAAAAGAAGTTTTTATTTCAAAAAACACAATTTTAAACAAGTATTCTGTTGTTAAGCAAGTTGACAGTCATTCTAAGTAAAGCCGCATATTATGACGCTCACGTCTGGAATCACCAGTCTTTCTCTCAAATCTCTAGTTACTTTGGTCTTTATGTATGTTTAAGGGGTAGTAATATATATGTCACATACCCACATATTTGCACCAGTTTTTAGTATTCCGTATGTGACACACAAATTCAAATGACATCTATTATGACAAGACATGACACCTGTCATCCCTTCAAATTATTTTTTGCAAAAATAAATTTAATTTTATAAGTTTTTTACTTTTACCATCTGCAGTAGTCCATAACGATAAGCTGAGAATCATCAAAAATTGCTGAGCACCCGCATCTGTAATTTTCGCTGAATTATATAACACTTTGAGTTAGGATTTCTACATGGATCCCAGATGAGTGCTGCTTGGAGACTGATGATGGAGACGACTGCGATAGTCTTCAAATTATTGGGGATTAGTCCCCCTGCTGACTAACAGAAGAGCAAACAATAGAGAAGGAAAACTTGAAAAAAGCCCGGCCGGTGCCAGCCGTTATGCACCTGCAACCGAACCGACACCTCATGTACTGATTCGTCTTTCCTGCGGGTCCTGTCGGCAAGGTCGAGAGCTTACATTCAGACTTACCAAAGTGCACGAAAGGAGCATCTGAGGCGCACTTTATTCCTTTCACCACACTGGTTAGAAATAACTAGTGACATGATAAGAAGAAGATTTAAATGTATGGTTCTAAAGCGTGCCGGATTCCTCAAGATGTTTTCCTTCACCGATTGAGAGTACTGGCATGGCGACCATGTTCGAACTCACGATTTTACTATATAAGTCCAAATAATTCAATAAAACATCAGCCTTAGACGCAATATTGTTAAGAGGTTTTTAAATGTCATCTACATATATATAGATATTGGAAACCCTGGCGTCCTGCTAATGGTTCCTCTGAATATCTTATATCATATTACCAGTCTTTGCCACAAGAGCCCACTGATGCAGCCGGCGTAGTTATTAGTAGCTCCCGCCCGTAACTTCGCACGATATACCTATATAAAAAGTGACCTGTATGCTACTCAGGGTAACAGACACTACTACTATAACAAGTTTTCGACGACCTCTGTGGTGAAGTGGGCCCAGGCTCGGATGAGACGCAGAAAGTTGCGGGTTCAATACCCACCGCGAGATAAATGATTTTATGATCTGCAAGTATATGTCTCGGGCCTGAGTGTATCTATATATAATGTATGTATTTACAAAAAATATAACACAAGTAAGTTGTGTGTATAAAAAAATACACAAAACTTACTTTGGGGCCAGATGATGATTGTGTGAAATGTCCGGCATTATTTATTTATTTTATCCAAATCTGTTCAATTGTTCTGACGGTTGAGCGACAAACGTAGAAACATACAAATATCCAAACAAACACACACACAAACTTTTGCATTTATAATATTACTAGCTGCTGCCCGCGGCTTCGCCCACATGGTACCTACATAAAAAGTAGCCTATGTCCTTCTCCAAGGTCCCATCTATCTCTATACCAAAATTCATCAAAATCGGTGCAGCGGTTTAGGCGTGAAAACGTGACAAACAGACAGACAGAGTAACTTTCACATTTATAATATTAGTAGGGATTCAAATATTATAATACACATCTGCCATACAGCTAGTCCTGCGTATAAACTGCTGCATGTGCTCGCTTCTGCATGTAGCGACATAAAAAGTTACATGTCTATAATAGCTCACTGACTTAATATGTACAAAGTTTCATCCAAATATGCCTCCCCGCTGCATCGTGATTACAAACAAACACCTAAAATAACTTTTGAAACTAAGATGGTTTTGAACATAATTTACACACAAAACGAGTTATATCATAATGTGAGCTTTATTTCATCCTGATATATAGTTGCATGCGCCATGATCACGTGATACTAAACATCTACAAAAGCTTTGGCATTTATCTATATACTAATATTATAAAGAGGAATGATTTGACTGTTTGTTTGTTTGTATTGAATAGGCTCCGAAACTACTGGACCGATTTGAAAAAATATTTTACCGTTGGAAAGCTACACTATCCCCGGGTGACATAGGCTATTTTTAATCCCAGGAAAAATCTTTAACGAGGGCGAAGTTAAAAGCGGACAGCTAGTAATAATTAAGATTACAGTAGGATACATTGTTTCTAGTCGAGAAACCTTATAAGTAATTGTATAAGGGTTTTCCGCAGTTTATGTCTGTCCTTACCTATATTGTGCGGTAGATCTATGATGAACGCGTACATATCGAATCCGATCTTGCAAAGACTTGCAGCGATCCTGTAGTCGCATATATGAACATCTGACATCTAACCTTGGTAAGAAGCAACATTAATATTATATCCCCAATTAGTTTATATTTATAACAGCACACATTATACACAACACTATAGGATAAGGGCACTGCTGATACGTTTTTCTTTTTATTTCCTTATTTCTACACACGAGCGCACACTGTTGACTGACAGTACCAACCGAGGTTGGTGCTATCAGCCATCTCTACCAGCGCGCGCATACATTGGCCAAATTAAATACCGTGTGAGCTCATTTGTCAGATCAAATAGCACGCGCTTCCCCGGCTTCCTTATTATATTTCAATTTTTTATTTCTTAATACTCTCACAGATTGCAAGAAAGCGAGAGAAAAGATGTTACATATTAAAAAAAACCTGACAGCAGAATTTGATGAGTAAAAGTTATTTTGCCGGGTTCGGCTCCGCCATTATCCACGTTGAGATTTATTGTAGCTAATATAGCTTATAACATATTATCATGTGCTCATACATAAAATATATTTCGACTTCCACAGTTTGTCGTTAGTACCATCCTTAAACCTTGATACCACCTGCAACATAGAAGACCTGCAACGAATTAAACTTAGTTGTATAACGACATTTTATGAGTGGTAGCTGACGGCAGCGCTCTACGTTGATACAAAGTGAGCTGGAATGCTTCAAGTGGATGCGGGATATTACGAGGGTTAAGGAGCAATTAATTTTATTACAAGGCCGAGCCCTGTGATTACGTGACTTGCGACTAGTGACTTGTAAAACCTATGAATTACGCGATCACTAATAATAATACATTAATAATGAATAATGCCGAACATTAAATGTCATTAAATGGGGCCAGATGATGCTGTGTGAAATTTTCACACAGCATCATCTGGCCCCATTAAGCAGACCTTGTGTTATGGGTACCACATGACTGATATACTACTAATATCCTTTTTTTTCATATTAATCACAAAAATGCCCAGACCCGAGACAAATAATTGCAGATCATACTAACATTTAACTCGCGGCGGGAATCCCTCATTCTTTATTTTATTTTTATTTTATTTTATTTATCAAACAAAATCCACAGCCCTTAAACAATAACAATTTATTAAAACTAGGCTAAACTTAAGGCCAATAATGAACTTACATTTTAAAGATAACGTTTGTAAACAGACAGTAAATTTAACCTTACGGACATACTAAATAGAGTAAGTAGGTAACAAAAATACACCTTGCAAAATAATAAACGAATGTGTTTGAAAACAAATATTAATAAATATGAAACCTAGGTACATAATACACACATGCATAATATGTCTAGTATATCTAGTACGTAAATATGCTCTATATCGTTGGTACCAATTTGTAAATGAAAATGAAAAATATAAGGTTAGAATTATGATTTTGTGGATGATGCATTAAAACTGTTCCCCCTCTAAAATGTTTAATGTTTCTTTTTTAAAAGTTTCTTTACTACTATAACTAAATATGTATGTCACTACTAAATACACTTACTAAATATGTCATTTGAGTTGAATTTATTATTATAAACTCTATGCAGTCTATTCACTATCGAATGCTGTGCATAGTTTATAATAATAATAATAATAATAATAATAATAATAATAATAATACCGGACATTTCACACAGCATCATCTGGCCCCAAAGTAAGCAGAGCTTGTGTTATGGGTACCAACATGACTGATATACCTACTTATATACTTTTTTTTTTTTTTTTGAAATACATACATTTTATACATAGAAACACCCAGACCCGAGACAAATACTTGCAGATCATACAAACATTTGTCCCGCGGCGGGAATCGAACCCGCAACCTTTTGCGTCTCAGCCGGACCTAAGCCCACTGCGCCACAGAGGTCGTCAGTTTGTAGATGAGTTCGAGACAGCAAACAACTTTGTACGCCTTGTGCGAGTTCTTGGAGTATAAAAACGCAAAATTCTTTGAATTAGTTCAGGACAATCTATATATCCATTACAAAGACCATGAAGAAAAGACATGTTAATTTTGAAGACTTGCTAGGTTATGATAATTACATAAATCTTCATAGTTTTTTGAATAGTTAAGGTTTCTAAAATTTAAATGTTAAATAAACTTGTATTGAATATTTTCCAACCCGCTAATATATGTTATATAGTGTGGGTTCCAAATAGTACTACAATATTCCAGGATACTTCTAACATATGAGAAATAAAGTAGTTTGATACAGGTGATATCAGAAAAAGGTTTACCAACTCTCAAGATAAACCCAAGGCTTTTAAAAGATTTGTTTATGATAGTCTCAATATGTTCTGAAAATGTAAGTTTCACGTCAAGTAGCACGCCTAGATCTCGAACCAGCTCAGCTTTGTTAATGTTATTGTGACATAATTGATAACTAAATTTCTTATATTTTCTTTTTCGTGTAAACGAAATATAGTGACACTTACCTAACATTGACACCTATACGATTTTCATCATAATACTGTCCAAGACGATCAAGGTCTGATTGAAGTTTAACACAGTCTGAGTAGCTTTTAATATTCATGACAATTTTTGTATCGTCTGCATACATAAGGAACCTAGAATGCTGAAAACACATTCTGATATCATATAAATAGCAAGCATATAAAAGCGGGCCGAGGATAGATCCCTGTGGGACTCCCGATGTGATTTCTATGTAATTTGAACAAATTTTTTTATTTTTTTTAGTTTTTTTCTCAGCAAAAGTTATGTACGATCTATGACATTCATCCTGTAGTATTTTCTATCTTTTCCTTAGTTCTGAGAAATCCGCATAGTCGTTGGGGTTATTAAATTTCTTCCAATTAGCATGTACTTTGCTCTTTTCTTTAATTACGTTAATAAGTGCCCTGCTATACCAAATTGGATAAGAATAGGTACCATCACATCGTATTTTAGGAACAAAGATGTCAATCACTCGATTCAATATTGAATAAAATGTCTTAACTACATCTTCTAAGATATTAAGAGTAGTAATAAATGTCCAATCCTGTTCCAAAAGTGATTCATTGATACTGGGATTGATACGAGGCGGCAGTCTTGAATTCGGGGGTATATAGGCCAACGCAATGTGTATGTCATGAGTTGTTCCTACACTTCTGGCTGGTATGGTAACCCAAATGCATTCGGGCTCATGGCACACCCACTCAGGTCGCAGACGCCCCTGTAATTCAGGCCGACATAGAATCATTACCCCTCCACCAAGTGATTTCCGATCACTTCGATAAATGACATACTTCCCATCACAAAGCTCTGAATCAAAAATGCCATCACACAGCCAGGTTTCCGTAATCAATACCATATCTGAATCACATAACAAAATATTATTATAAAAGATATTGGTTTTTGATCGTAAACCGCTAACATTTTGATAAAAGAGTTTAAATTTTTTACCCTTGCTATCCATTCAAAAGACTAAAGCAGGTAGACTGATTGTCATAACTTATAGAAAAAATATTACTGTATTTTAAATTGAATGCTGTTCGAGTTTTAAAAGTAAATAAACTAGAAACCAATAGTTGAAATATAAATATAAGCGCATAGTTTAAATGAGGTAGGAACAGATTTTGTATGCAAGGTAATTTAAATTGTGTGTTAAAAGTAGTTGTATGTATAGATAATTTGTTTAAGAATATCGGTAGTACTTAAAAATACATACGTGTTATTATAGAGGTTATTTAGAAAATACACCTAGATCAAACCAGTAGAGCGAAACGAATAAGAAATTAAACAATCTTGGATAGTTCTGATGACGGAAAAATAGGAATGGGAGGTGAAGTCGTTTTCTTTTCCTGTTGGTTAGGTTAGGTTCCTTTCAAGGCCTTTTCGTACATAAATACGGCAATACGTTTTTTGTCCACTCATATTTAAAGTTAGCCTCTCTGGCTCTTTGTTTGCAAGAACTTAACAACATTTTGTTGTCTTTCGTAAGGTGCTCATTTATGAAAAATCCTATTAGCTTCCACTCCCAATCCCAACTCCTTAGCATTAAGGTAACGATTTATTTTCATCCTTAATGATTTTTAAATCAGATGTAGTAGAACCAAACGATTTATTTAAGTCAGCGAGCTCCTTCTTCAATTCATCGTATTGCCTACTTACAAATGACAGGGACTCCTGGTAGCCAGTACATTGAACTTTAATAGCAGCGAGCTGTTCAGACAGTCCGTTGAAGCATGACTCAACAACCGTACTCATCTCCTGCTTCTCTGCCTTCAGCATCTCCTTCATTTTATCCTCTGTTGTATAATTGCCAGCGGTCGAAGGCTTTTTTCGTAAAGTAACATTACTACTGGATAACAAACATTCACCATCTGAGTCATCCATAATAGCTGTAGGTATGGGTTGCAACGTACTTGACGAACTTCCACTTACAGGGGTCTCTGTGTTGTCAGTTTTTCGTATCTTACTGTTGCATTCCGAGCATCTCCACTTACGCCTACTCTCTTCGTTTAACCCTTTGTACTTTTTCGGAGAGAGATTTGCACATTGTAGATCATAGGTTTGGCTACAGCCCATACAATTCATAAACCTTCTATCGCTTATTACTGCTTTACAGCCTTCACACGTTTGCTTACTCATGTTTTGCAACGATTCTAATAGGGCCTGGTACGAAAAGTTGCATCTTGCGAAATTACGATAGCAAGCTGCTTACTTAGTGCAGTGCAGTAGGTAGGTGCAGTACACGCTAATACAGTCAGGCACAGATAAGCGGTAAGCGCAGCGGCACAGAATACGTAACAGGAAGCGGAGGTCAGGGTAGGGTTCGATTATAATGTTTTTAAAAAATGTTTTTGCTTGGTACTCACTAGTTTGTGGATGAATTGTTTTCAAAATTACATAATCACAAAGGCTATTGAAAGAGCTTTTAACACATATATAAAACTTATATACAAATGAATTAAAACCACAAAATTTTGAATATTTTTTAAGCACGAAACGTGTACACTTTTACTGTCCACGGAGGGTCCTTCTGCGTGTCAGTCGGGCCTTGGCCCACTAATAGTTTTTATACTATAATATCGCAGCTATAACATGTGACAAACGAGAAGAAGGATGTGCCTGGCCACCGTTATAAGGATTGTTGAATGTCTTGCGACTGCTGCAATTGATTTCAAAGATACGAATAGTGCAATTATTGTTGTCAAAAACACTTTTCGCACACTATCGAGTTTTTAAGCGAGTTTATAAGCCTTAAGTTAGGGAGCAAGTGACCAAAGCAGTAGCTAGCTACCGGTATAAGAGTACCAGTTTTTTTGCGACTATCGTTGCGACTGATTTCGCAAATAAAACATTGCTCTTCTCAGTCGGGCACTCTCAGAGTAGTGTGATTATGGGTGGGCCTTCATGAATAGCGGATTTTGTGTCTCGATTCGGCTCTATTGGAGGTATTGTGAAAGCAGTTGGTCATGGTGGATTTGGTAAGAGATTTAATTCGATTACCCCATCTGGTCGGAGAGCGGCTACGGCATCTCTTACTCTCCATCCTGCCTTTTGCAAACATTGCTATGCTATGATATAAGGCTAGGCTTGGCCTCAGTAGTAAGTGCTAACGACGGATCTCACACGGTCCGTTGTTAGCACCCACTACTGAGAAATAATAGCAGTCAGCATAATACATTGTTATCTTGCATAGGTACACAGTGGTTGCAATTCGGTTGGTTCATTTCTAAAATTAGGAATTGTCTAAAATATATATAGTTAGTCATAGCATTTGTAAAACCTATTCGAGTGGTACCATCTTAGTAACTAAATTAGGAACGATTAATTAAGTTAGATAAAATCAAATAAGGATAAGTTGGTAGCAGCAGAATACCAAAGGTTAATATGACAGTTCAAATTTGTGAGGCTGGTGCCTACAGAATTGAGACCATTATCTTGTATTGAGTGTTTTATTGTATATCATGTATTTGCTATGATTTTTATTATTTTTATTACCTAATAACCTTGTTGGTGATTCCGAGGGTAAAGCTACAACGTAAGAGATGCAATTTAAATATTGCGGTTCTATTAAAGTATGTCCGCTAAGACTACAGACCTTAAAAGATGATGGCTCTGATAGTTTCACTGGTTTATTAAAAATTTCGTAATAGACGAACAATCTTAGTTTGTTTGCACCAAGTCTGAACTAGAGTATCATATTTAAATGACATATTTTAAATTGACTATATTGACGTGCAGTTGACTTGTTTCAGGTTAACGCCATGTAATTTGGTGTTGATTAAAACTACGAAAATGTTAGGAAAATTATTTCAATAAATGATCAAAACGACAATTTTAATTTATTTTAAAACTGACATGCAGAACTGTAATTTGGACTTTGATGTAAGCAAAATATTTAGCTTGATCGCCTTAAAACCGAATCACCAGCAATAGCTGGGAAATTATAATGTCAATGATATAAGACTCAAAATACAAGAATTCACGACCATAAAGACTGTGTATCTCATAATCTGCCATTTTTAAATACTCTAACAGTATGGTCTGTCCTTGTTATTATAACGTCAATAATTAAATAGATGGCAACAGGTTTTAACGCCACATTACCTATATGTGGCTTACAATACCATTACGGCTAAATGGACTAGTTTTCTCAATATCAAACCAATGTAATTAACATCTCAATAATGTACATCTAAGAGCTATGCGAGGGCTACGGCGTAGCAATACTGTAGAGGTTCTACAAACAACATTTGAAACAGATTTTTTGGATAGTTTTTCTAATGTTTTTGTAAATCTAAATAAATATATTTAAAAAAATTCAAAATCATAAGTTTTGCTATAAAACGGCTCAACCGATTTGAATACCTATATTTCTATATCTATATAAGGCGATGTGTGTCAGAAATACTGTATATAGACACCCTATTGACTACAGAGTCCGAAACGGCTGGAACGATATCAATAAAATATTTAGTAAATAATCAGATTAGCCTAGCGGGTGATCCTGTGAAGTTTAGTAGCGATCGGATCAACAGAACATTTTCTTTTTTGCATTCATCAAATTTGGTATGAATATAGCTTGTATCTTAGGATCGGACATAGGCTACTTTTTATGTATGTACTATGAGTGCAAATCCGCAAGCAGAAGCTAGTAGTATATAAATGTAATCCTGATTAAATTTTGTAATATGTAATACGATATGTAATATGTATGTATTTACATAAACCGGTCACGCTAAAAAGGAGTTTATAATACCACCTCTCTAGAAACTATCATAAAACGAACAGTTTACGGGGACAATAAGGAACTTCTAACGTCTTGTAAGGCCATAGATCGTTGGGGCCAGCTGGCGGCCCGTAAAATTCAACTTAGCTGACGAAATTTTGCATTTTTATGTCACGCTTGCATAATTCTCTTAAAATTAAAGCATTCTATTGTTTACGTTACACTTTTATAGCCAGATTTTAGTTAAACATTACTTGGTTGATATTTTTTAATACTCGGTTGTTAGTACGCTACGGAAAACTGTTTTTTAAACTTTTGTGATCAAATTGAATTATTGTTTTTGAAAGTTTACTAAACGTTTACTAAAACAAGACAGAATAATACACATATTCGCATGTCAATATTGGCAATATTTTTAGTATTTAGTATAACTATATATTTTATATGTATTATAACTATATAAATGATAATAATAACTCTGTTCTTTTGTTTTGTTCCCTCCTACTCCCGTCAAACATACTATGTTTGACGGGAGTAGGAGGATATTTGCAAGTAAAATATCTCATGTTTACAAAATTGTGCTATAATTTGAAAAGTTATTTCGAAAATACAATGTTTACATTATTTGATTGATCGAGCGAGTGCGAAGCGCGACCTATTGTCTCCATTTCTGCTCAGGCGAAAATGCTTTCGTATGTCCGGCCGGCTGTCCGGCCGTCTGTCCGGATGTTCTCCTCTACAGGTCACATTTCTCAACCGTTTCTCGTGAAATTTTGTGAGCATGTACTAAACTATATTATAATTATTTTGTCGATTCAATTTGTAGATTTTTTTCAAAATGGCGGAGATATGGGGGTTGATAACGTAAAAAAGTTATATTACAGTTATTACGAAAAATGTTCTCGAGGTCTACAGCTCACAGAGCCACTAGTTATATTTTAGGCATAAAATTACTAAAAGTAACGATATGTTATATCCTGGAGGTCGAGGAGGAGAGATATATCCTGGAGTCTGCTTTGTTTGTTAGAAAGCACAATCAACTGTTTGTTAAAGCTAGTGAGGTATATCATAGAAGCACAAGAAACCAGGACAGAATTGTATTGCCTAAAGTTCCAAAGACGAGTATGTATATAAATAGTAGCTATGCAATATGCGGAAATGTATATAATTCCATACCTGACTATATAAAAAAATTACCATTAAATAAATTTATAAAGAAACTCAAGACATGGTTACAAGCTCAATGTTTTTATAACGTATCTATAAAATGACATAAATTTAATTATGTAATATTCCTAAGTGACGTTTATATTGAATTATTATTATGTTACCTAGTTATTTTTTATAAATGTCTCACATTGTTAGAAAATATTGTACACCATTTATCAAATGGTAGCATAGCGAACTTACCAAATAATAAAACCTGTAATATACCTATGTTCCTCAATAAATGAATTATGAATTATGAATTAATTATAAATTACGAATTATGTTTTCTTAGAAGAGATTTAAAAATTGTGACATGTATCTGAAATACTTCATCTTCTTAACGTATTACTAGTTATTTCAAACCAGTGTGGAGAAAGGAGTAGAGGCTCTTTTCGCGCACTTGGCACATGTCTTCAACCTTTTAGGTTCTACGACATGTCAGTTTCCTCAAGATGTTTCCCTTCACCGTTTGAGAGTACTGATGGTATACCACATACATTTTGCGATTATCGATTGAACAAAAATATCGATTGGTGCACGACTGGATTCGAACCCACAACCTTAGGATTGGAAGGCAAAACTACCACTAGATCACACGAGCTCTGAAATACTAAATTTACCAAGGAGTGAGCATTTTTGTTTTAATGTCCTTAATAAAATAGAATAAATACTTATTTGAAACATAAATATAAACAACACGGAAATTGAAAATAAGGTAGAAACAAGCAGTTAGGAAGGTATATAGAACAATAATTCAGTAAAATAACATAGCACTTATTTATACATACTAACATAACATTTGTACACTTATAATAGGTATACTATCTTAGTCCTTTCTTTGTGTGTGGTATGTCTAATAAGGTCTCAGCGTTGATGCTACTCTCCCAAAAAATAATGCTGGATTTCAGACTAAGCCTTAACCAGCGTGACTTCACGGGCGAAAAACATACACATAAATAATTAACAAAAGTAAAAAATAAAAAAAAAAATGGTGTTCATCGCGAATTGTCTAAAGGTATGTTACAAAATTGTTATTGTTTAATTAATCCCTATTAATAATCAAGTGTTGACATAAAGACGATGTCGTCGGTTTCGTATCGTGCTACTCCAAAATTTGTTTGAGATGATTAAGCGTCTTATGGATGCCTTCCACCAGCTAACTTAAGGACGTTTGCATAAAATTATGACCCTTCGTAACGGGAGTACGTACAGTAGATTATTGGTAATTTCTCATGGGGTTCGAACTCGAGACCCTATGGATAACTCATTGAGTTATGTTTACCTCCTTGACCGGGCTGACCCAATTCCGGTAAGCATGTTATGGGAATAATGGATCACCATCGATTAGGGTATTAATGGTATTATTGTCTGTTGAGGACGATAGATAACGGGGTTCGAGAGGCTTCGAAATAAACAAATAAATAATCCCGGACATTTCACACAGCATCATCTGGCCCCAAAGTAAGCAGAGCTTGTGTCATGGGTACCACATGACTGATATACTACTTAAATAATATTTGTTTTGTAAATACATACATATTATACATAGAAACACCCAGACCCAAGACAAATACTTGCAGATCACACAAACATTTGCCCCGCGGCGGGAATCGAACCCGCAACCTTCTGCGTCTCAGCCGGACCTAAGCCCACTGCGCAACAGAGGTCGTCGAAATGAAACCCATATCAGTATCAACTGTTTATACATGAAGTGTAGCATCTACATTTGACTTTATATATCTTTGACTGGCCTGTCAGTTCTGTTGGTAGTAGCTCTGCCTTCTGTACTGTCAGTTGAGGTCGATTCCCTCCCATATAAAGAAAAACATTTGTGTGATGAAAACAAATGTTAATTTTGTGTCTGGGTGTTACAAAGTTTAAAAATATACAATTATTATATCAGTCATCTAGTCACCATCATGCATGCTATGCTTATTTTGGGGCTAGATGGTGTTGTGTGCATTGTCCTCCAATATTATTATTATTATTACTACTTTTTTAAGTCTATAGGCCATAGGCCACTCTGGTTACGGTAAAAATAGGCAGCCCGAAGACATCCTTACTTAAATAGCAGTACCGTGATCTCGAGTTTGACACAGTTGCAGTATTACCTGGCGTTGGGATGTGTAATGTTTCGCCTTTAAATTATTACGCATAATAATAACGTATGGCATATTTGTATTATGCAAATTACCCATCTTGGTTGTTCGGTCGAGCACTGTAACCGGCCTGAGGCCGGTTACAGTGCTCGACCGACCGTCAGTGCGTACGTCAGTCGCGCTTGTCATATGTATGAAAATTCATAAACCGTACAGTGCTAGACCGACCGTACGCACGCGTATTTTGCTACGCATTGCGTACGAGGACCGTCGGTCGAGCGCGTGCGCATGCGTACCGTCGGTCGACTGACGCGCTATGTAAACAAATGAACGCGTTCAGTGCTGTACCGACCGGTGCACTGACCGCATGCATGCGTGTATTATTGTTGTCAAAACTCCAGTGACTTCGTAAAAACAAATATGAACCTTGATACTGAACGCTTGATCACCGAAGTTCGTCTTCGTGAACCACTCTGGGATTTAGGCCACAAGTTATATAAAGACCGCGATGCCAGGCTAAAGGCTTGGAAGGAAATATGTGAAGTATTATGTCCGAATTTCGACGAAATGTCTTCGACTGAGCAAAAAATTTTGGTGAGTAAATAACAAAATACCTTTATATTCATGTTTATTTATTTATTTTGATACAAGTACATACATTATGAGTTCAATATATACAATTATTTTGCCAAGGCACGTCACCTTCTGGAGATGTAAAGTAATTAGCAAACTATTCTCTCAACATGTCCCCTGATCTAATATTATGATTGTGACTGTCATTGTTGTGGGTTATTGGTTCGAATCCTGTAATTGTTAATGTATCCTCTATTTTGTAACCATCTCGTTCTCTTATGTAATTGTGTAAGACACAACAAGCTTTGATGATAGTAATTGTGTTTTCTAAGGAAGTGTTCATTGGTCTATGAAATATTCTGAATTTGTTACTCATTATACCGAATGTAGACTCTATATATCTCCTTGCACGACTTAGTCTATAGTTTAATATTTTCTTTTTGTAAGTCATGTTACTACGTGCATAAGGTCGTAATACTTGTTTTGAAATACCGAATGCCGCATCACCAACAATAACGTATGGAAGTGGTTCGGTCGTATTAGGCAATGGTTTAGGGAGAGGAAAACACATCTCTTCGTTTTGTAATTTTAAAAACAAATTGCTGTGTCTGAATATTGAAGAATCGGAGTCTGTTCCACATGAACCGACGTTAATGTATGTAAAACGATAGTCACAATCACTTACAGCAAGTAAAACAACAGAAAAGAATTTCTTGTAATTGCAATAAATACTTCCACTATGTTCTGGGTTGATTATTCTCACATGTTTACCATCTATACATCCAACACAGTTTGGAAAGTTTGCTTTTCCGTTAAACTCATTTATGATATGAAGCCATCCCTCTGGCGATGTTGGCAATGAAAGGCATTCTTCATGTAGAATTACCCAAATTGTTTTGCACACCTCCTTAACAATAGAACTGATTGTTGATACCCCAAGACGATAACTGTAATGCAAGTCGGTGAACGTATGACCTGTTGCTAAGTACCTGAAAGGAAGAAGTAATTCTGATTATTTTTTGTTACAGATAAAAATGTACAACAGAGATGGAGAACCGCTCGGGATGCGTACACAAGATCGAAAACCGCAATTATTAATACGAAGTCCGGATCTCGTGGTGGAGATATAAAAAAAAAGTATATCTACTACGATCACATGCGATTCCTCGACAAGAAACACCCCGTCGAAGTTGAGGACTCTCTTACTGCAAATGGCCCCCAGGCAAAGATTTCGGTGCCTGATTGCGAGCCACAGCCTTCAACTAGCCAAGAATACACTCCTGCGTCCCAGCTGTCAACCAGCCAAGAAAACACTCCTGCATCCCAGCCGTCAACTAACCAAGAAAATGCTCCTGCATCCCAGCCAAGTCAAAACAATATTAAAAGAAAAATAAAATCTAAAAGGACTATTAATAAAGAAGATTCTGATTTCGACAAGCAGATGCTGAAAATGTTTCAAGACAATAGTAAAATCCTTTAAAATGACGATATGGCATTCTTCACTTCCCTATTGCCAATTACAAAAACATTTACCATCTCTCAAAAATTGGCTTTTCGTTCAGAAGTTTTAAAAATAGCTAACATGATCCATAATGACATCACAACCTTTAGTCGTCCCCAATCTTCCAGTACCACATTAATAGTAACATCGCCAGAATCTTATTCACAACATGCAACACAAGAATCGGAACAGTTGCTCTCAAATTATTATGTTGATATGCCACTGCATTCTAACGTAGAGCAAACAGATCAAGCAACTGATTTTTCTGACCTCCTTTTATATAAACGTAACTGATAAGTTTAATACAATAAATAATTTTCATGATTGTTGTTGTTTTTTTTATACCAAGCTAACACAGTCATTAGAGTATGAGAAAAGTATAGAGAGTGATCAGCGCGCAAAACCCTTTTGCGTTGGCGTCTGTGTTTGTAAAGACTCATACTTTTTTCACACTCTAAGGCAACTACTAGAAACACGACACACAGTTTATTTTACCTACCTTAAAGTGACTGCAAGTCTTTCCACGGGTGATACAGGAGCTCGAAATAAGTTTTGATGTTTTAAGTGGTCTTGTAATTTGGCTGATAATTCATCAAAACTTTTGATCGACATCCTGAAGTAATTAAAAAATTTTTCTTCATCTTCGCGCAATAACGAGTATATGGTGCTGAATTCCCTCTGAAAAGCTCTTTGGGCGACGATCGGGTGTACGTGATATCTACGTGTTCTGTTTCTTCGACGTCTACGAAGATAATATGCAGCAATTAAACTATTTGTAAACGCGTCCATTTCGCCTACGCCACGACTTTGTCGCTACGAAAAACATGAACCTTATGGATACTGAAAGCGACTGTACACGTCCGGTCAGTTTACTGGTACGCAGAGCACTGAATGATACAAACTGACGGTCGGTCAATGCGCATCATCAGCACCGACGGTACGCACTGACGGTCGGTGGAGCACTGTAACCGGCCTCAAGCTTCATGTAATTGATATTTATAATTTAATTAAAAATGTGTCTACATACCAATAGTAAATGGATTAGTCAGAGCTACTTTAAAAAAACAAAAATAATTTATGGCATATAAAATTAAAACATAAGATTCACCCAAAACGGAACATTTACCATGATATGCGAGTTATCTGCTTCCCGATGTTTCGGCACAGTTGCATGCGCCATGATCACAAAATAAACTGAAGTCTTTGCGAGTGGACGCGGGGCAAATGTTTGTATGTACTTACATAAAAAAGTATATAAGTAGTATATCAGTCATGTGGTACCCATAACACAAGCTCTGCTTACTTTGGGGCCAGATGATGTTGTGTGAAATGTCCGGTATTATCCGGGATTATGCCAAATAAAGGTTACCCTTCCCTAATGCAGTGCAGAAGCCAAATTGCCAATGCAAAAGCCAAGTTGCCAATGCAAAAGCCAAGTTGCCAATGTATCTCTGCAGAATGCAACGAGACCCACTATCCCAGGAGCAGATTGAAGGCAGGCCCGGGTGAAAACCAAGTGGCAAGGCCCTTACCTAAAACGAAGACTACATTTTAGACAACCGACTGGTAATAGTAATACAAATAGGAGGACTTCAATAATAAATCTAATATCTAATAAATAATAAATCTTGACGGACACTTCACACAGCAATGTCTAGCCTTAAAGTAAGCAGAGCCTGAATAACCAATTAACTGATGTTCTCGTACGTATACACCTTTGTTTCTATTTGTATATACTGTTTAATTTGCGGATAAAAAAATTAGTCCTGCAGCGGGAATCGGAACCGCAACCTTCTCCGTCGTAGGCGCCTTCGCCTACTGCGCTACAGAGGTCGTCACAAATATAGATAGAAAGAGACACTTTCCAATTTATAATATTTAATGGGCCGCAATGTTTTTTTTTATATTGGTGTTCAATGCACACAACAGCATCTAGCCCCAAACTTAGCATAGCTTGTATTATGGTGATAGAATATACATTTAAATATATATAAAACTTATATATATTTAAATACATACTTATGATAATTAATAACACCCAGACACAGAACAAACACCTACGTTCATAACACAAATGTTTGCGGAGACGGCAGAGCTACTACCAAATGAACTGACAGGCCAGTCATTACAGTGTGGTCAGAAGACAGCCACAATTTATATAGTCATGAAAAACAACCACAGAATTACCACCAATGTCAATTTAGTGATTCTTGATTATTTGCCGAAAAACTATTTAATATAATATTTAAATATTAATATTTAATAATATATTTAATATTTAAAAGGTGGAAGCTTTCTAAAGAATAGCTTTTTCCAGTGGTATGAGCCAAGGCCATTTTGTTACAGTGTCACACAGACATACTATTCTGTCTTTTATGCTTTAACATCTGTACTTTTCTGGATAATGTGTGCTTGTTAATGAATAAATGAGTGCCTCTGTTTATATACTTTTTCTAATTAGGTGTTTTCGGTTCTCGAAATATCGTGTTCATAGCATTAAACAAATTAAAACGAGCTGCTTTTGCGTGAGTGTGTGGTGTTTACATGAGTGATCAAAGAACAACGTTTGGAATGTTTGTTGTCCTACACTGAAGAGAATATTCCACGAGCGACCTTTAGCTCGGGGTCTAACCTACAAATGTTGTTCATAGATATTATGCTTTGCTAAATGATTAACTTGAGAATACACTAGTCTCTGGCACAACTCGTTAGTGGTTGCCGCTAAAATGCATGATATTTCACCTAGCATCGAAAAATAAAAAATACTCTATTGCACACCATAAATACATTGGACTAGTAGAAAAAAAATAACAATATCTTGCTAGTCGGTTGTAAAATGAGCGGTATTATCGCTATGTAGCGATCTCTGCCAGGCAACCTTGGGATGGATTGAACTGAATGTAGTTGAAAAACGGTTGTAAACAATAATAAGTGATTTAAAATAAAAATAATATGTACAAATTCAGAAGATAAGAAAAAGACATACGTCGAAACTAATAAAAAAAAAATACAATACACACAATACAATAGTGTATTAAATACATCCGTGTAATATAAACTAAATAAACTAATCATAGTATAAAATCGATCGCAAGTCTGTAAGATCGATAGTCGTTATGGCCCGGAAACTTATCACATAACAGTCATACCGACAGACATTGAGAAAATACTTAAAAATATGAAACGAGGTAAGTCTCCGGGTCATGACGGCCTTAGTGTCGATCATTTACTGTGTGTGGGTCAGCATATCTGTTCTGTGCTCGCGGAGCTTTTCAATCTCTGCCTGCGACATTGCTACTTGCCAATGGAGATGATGCGTACAATTGTAGTACTAATACCGAAGAATAAAATAGGGGACGTCTCGAGCATGGCCAACTATATGCCTATTTCGCTCGCTACGATAATGGCCAAGATACTTGAACGAGTTATTCAAGATAGTATTTTACCTTCATTGTCCATCGATGACGGCCAATTTGGTTTCAGACCGCATGTGTCTACCGACATGGCAATTTTCTCCTTGAAGCAAGTGGTTGATTACTATAAGGAGGGTAAGACAAGCGTTTACGCGTGCTTTCTAGATCTAAGCCGAGCATTTGACACCATCAACCACGAGCTATTGGGAAAAGCTCTATCGCACAAACGCCCCCGATGATGTTGTTGGTTTGCGTAGATACTGGTATCGCAACCAAACCAATAACATCAGGTGGGGTCAGGAGCAGTCTGACAGCTATTAGCTATCCTGTGGCGTGAGACAAGGAGGGGTCACCTCACCGGATTTATTTAATACCTACGTTAATGAATTGATCGTGGAGCTAAGCAGCACCCCTGTCGGGCTCAGATTAGATGGTAGGTATGTTAACAATCTTAGTTACGCCGACGATATGATGCTGCTTAGCCCTTCAATCAAAGGATTAAGAAGATTAATTAAAAAGTGTGAAAATTATGCCAAAGATCACGAACTTATCTATAATGCTAAGAAGACAGAAATGGTGGTATTTAGATCTGGTAAGGGACCCGACACCATACCCAGTACATTCCTTAACGGGCAGCCCATGAATATAGCAGATAGTTTAAGGTATCTTGGCCATATCGTGACCTCGAGCCTAAAAGACGACAACGATATTGAGCGACAAAGACGCGCTCTATGCGTTGTTGGAAATATGATAATAAGAAAATTCTGTAAAGCATCCCGTGTCGTGAAAATGAATCTTTTTAAGTCATTCTGCCAGACTTTTTACACTTGCCAACTCTGGACGAACTACACAAAAAAAGCGCATGACGGCATTCGGATTGCCTACAACAATATCTTTAGGCAACTCATGGGCCTGGACCGATACTGCAGCGCCTCCGGTATGTACCTGGAGGCGCGAGTCAATTCCTTTAATGCCATCCAAAGGCTAAGAATAGGTAAATTTATGTCCAGGGTTGGCAAGTGTAAGAACGCTATTATAGCGGGTCTGTCGGACAGGTTATGCCTGACAGGCACCTATAGACGTTGGGTGCAACTAGCATCCTGAGGTAGGTATATAATATATCTAAATTATTTAATTTACTTTATTCTTATTAAAATTTTATTTTAATTTTATTTAACTGAATTTTATTGTGCTGTACCTATTGATTATTGTTTGTAAAATGGATATGCAAGCATAGTATTAGAATAGGATAAACGTGGACAAAGGATGGTGATGAGCAGTAAGGATTAATATGATTATGATATTATAATCATAATAACATTAAATTGGACTGATTTCTACAATACCGCGTAAAAATCATGAACAGACTTTTGGGCCAAAGGGTTCTCATGAAAAAACTACTGAATGCATATATTCAAAATAAAGTTATTTGAGCTCTTAAATAAATAAACTATGCAAGTGTCTGAACGACTTTTGAGTTTGCATACTCCGTATGTTAATTATTTACAACCAGAGTTGTTACCAAAGATATTTTTTTCAGACTTCTAACATTATTTTTTACAATTCTTTTGGGATACAAGCAGAGATTATGACGAGACCGATTTATATCATTCTTAGTTTTTGTTGGTCGTCATCAGATGGTGGAGTGATCATCTATCGTCAATTGTATGGAAAGATAATCGGCTAGTTAACTCTTAAATCCGGTTTAGAGTTCTAGGCTCATTTATGGCTCATTTCAGCTACGATTCGGAGACGAAGAATTGATTTAAATTTACGCCAAGTTTATTTTCTGAATATTAGGCTTAGTCGGCTAAAATTTTTTCGTATGTGGTAAACTTCTTTGCTTAATATTGCCATAGTGCGTACGAAAGTATACCTATAGCACCAACTTACCAACTACATTTACAGTAAAATCCTAATCAGTTACTACTTCCCTTCCCGTCCCTTCTTTCCATAGCGATGCCGGAGTAAAGTTTCGTACATTACGAGTGGGACAATAGATAAGAAAGAGGAAGACTGCAGCTGCCACGCAAAGTCTCGTCCACCATTACTTAACGTCACGCACCCTCTGGTCAGTCCTCTCTCTGTCCTCTGTCTCTTTGTTTAAAGGAGGCGGGTGTTGATGCTGCTACACAGTCTTATTTGCAAATTCATCGTTCTAACTGTAATATCTACAACTTTTTATGTTCTGAATAGAAATCTATGAAATCTACTTAGGTAAAACTTACAAGAAAACTTACTAATAAACAGTTTTCTGTCGTATCTTTTACATATTTCGTATAAATATAAATTTAAAAAACATTATCGTTATCTCCATTACAACTGAGACTAATTATTTTCTTTATTGAACAGGAAAAAATTGCGTGTTACGTTCGATAAGGTTTGGGAACATGGTCATTTGACAAGGGCATCACGCGTGCTCACGCCAACTGTAGTTTAAGTGTGGTGCTTGTTTCCATAATTTTACATAAATAACGAAGCCCATCTAGTCTTAAAAAATATTTAACGGCGTCTTGTAGAAGCAATAGCTAGCCCAGCGTTTCATTGCTATTCAACGTGGCAATGCCGTTAGTGTCTTACAGACGCTGCCGTTCGGCAGTGATCTAGATCAGTTGTGTTATCTATTAAAAGTTTCAAACGGTCCTTAGATAGCTCAACATGTATATAATGTTATTGTATACTATTCTATACAGTTCTGTAATTAATTGCTGTAAATAAATTTATATCCTTAACATGCAAATATCACATCATCATCCGAAGCAGAAGATAATAGTTTAGTCTAAACAATGCCTCTGTTTTCATTTTATATAATTTTTTATGCAAAAAACTAAAGTACAGGTGGTTTTGAACGAGTCACCTTGATCGATAAGAGTGACTCACCTCGATTAAGAAACTGCCAAAAACTTTATAATTAGCTCTCTCATAGAAACAATGAAAACTTTTTATTAACCGACTTCAAAAAAAGGAGGAGGTTCTCAATTCAGTTGTATTATTTTTAGGTTTGTTACCCCATAACTCCGTCATTATAAACCGATTTGAAAAATATTTTTTACATTAGCATAGAAGGATTCATTTCCCGATTGGTCCCATTGAAATTTGGTTAAAAAAAATTCAAAATAGCTGGAAAAATTTGATCCAAGTATATGAAATTTAGATATTTTGCTTTTCTGTGACTTTCCAATGAGTTTATGAATTTTGGAAAATGATAAGGTACTAAAGAGCGTAAAAACTTTTTTAACCGACAGAAAAATCGAGGCTCTTAATTCGTTTGTATTTTTATGGGCTCAAATTTCATTCAATGAAGTCGGTTTTCTTTTGAATTTTTAATACGTTATTATACATAAAGAGTAACTACAAAATGTAGGTCCTACTACGTCAAGAGGCAGGCCTTGAGTTTACCGTGTGGAACGTGAGTCGTGTGGTGTGGTGTACATATACCCTCGAGTTAATATTGTTAGGATGTTTGTATGGAAAGTTATAGCTATTTAACTGATGATGGAATGTTTAATTGCATTTGATTGTAAAAATAGCTATGACAAAACCAGACAACCGCTACTGATTGTTTAGTTGTTATATAAAATACAAGTAATATGTAAGAATGCATGGCCTCTTGATGCTCTGCCCTCAGTTAACTGAAAGATTTGCAATGTAAACTACTGTTATCTTGTATAAGTATTTCGCAAGAACAATCATACTAAAAAGCGCTAGGACGAAGACGAGTTTCTTGCCATTCTTTTCGGAAATGGGTTAGGAGGAATTAGCACCTAAATTCACCTAGTATGTAAGACGTTTCAAAGTGATCCTTGAGATTGTGTTGAATAAATACATTTGAATTTTAATTTGACATTGTTGTGATATATTTGATGAAGCACATTTTTAAGTTAATATAAGTCATTTAAATTGAAATACCTAAGTATTATTAACAGCATAATACATACTACTTATCTAAGATATTGGTTGAACATTATTTTGTTAAACGCAAGTACTACGCTTCATCTACGAAAATAAAAAACAAACGAAAGTGATATAGAACTAGTACTGTCATCTAGTTTTGAGTAGCAACACTAAGTTAGTAAAATACATAAACCGTTTTTTGCGCATCGGTTCTTGAATGGTTCTATCTGGCTAGCAATAGATAGTGGACACGTTCTTAAAAAGGTTTGCTGCTTACCGTTCTTATAAAAGAGGTTCTTTTATCTAAAAAACGAAACCATAGAGCTGACTTCTTGAAGTAGTATTAACGTTTTCAGATAGATGGCGCTTATGCAAACTAAATTATTTTTTTTTTACTTGGGCCAACTATATAAGTAGCTACTAGTATTAATATATTCGGTATATCGGTCATGCGGTTCCCTAAACACAAGCTCTGCTTTCTTTGAGGCTAGATGATGCTATGTTAGATGTCTAGAACTATTTATTTACTTTACTATTTTTCTATCTGAGCTCATAATCTTAAATTTTGAAATTTTGGGTCTTTTTTCTAATACAAATTTAGCATTCATGTTTAGCAAGATTAACTCTTTGGAAACTAAAATAAGACAACCGGTGACCTGTAATATAGGTCTTCGAAACTTGCACACGCACCAGTCCCTCACAATACAGGCTTACAGAGGTTTATATGATAAACTCGAACATGTAAGAAACCTTTGTGGAAGAAAATAAATAAATAATTGTTTTTCTTTTGTTTTTGACACTATATCGCGACTTCGCTACTTGAGGGGTTTATCCCCTAAGGTAAGAAAACATTCAAAAACCAGTCAAGTTCAAAACCATGCCTAGGAGGGTATCGTACCTGCCTTGTACCTGCAGGTACCTGGCTAGTCTCCTTTCAATTCAATTCTATCTCCTTTTTCTATTATTCTAATCTAATTATACCGCCACTATGTTTATTGTGTTGTGCACACAACATGATCTAGCTCCAAACAAACTAAGCATAGCTTGTATTACGGTGACCAGATGACAAATAGAATACTTACTTATATGTATATTTTTGATACATGCTAATGATACTCTATCACATAAATGTTTGTCCTTGGAAGGAATCGAACCCAACCCAGCCCAGTTGACAGGCCAGTCAGTATAAGAAAGCGTGTGTGTTTGTGTGACGAACGTAGACGTTTGTTTTGTATCTGGGTTTTTTAAAGCATTATTAATAAGTATTTCAAATATATAAGTATTCTATCAGTCATCTTATTTCCAAAGTACAAACTCTGTAAAGCAGTGGGCCAAGGACCGGCTGATACGCAGAAGATTGCGGGTTCGATTCTCGCCGCGGGACAAATGTTTGAATGATCTGCAAGCATTTGTCTCGAGTCTTGGTGTTTCTATGTAGTATGTAAGTTTAATAAAAATGTTTTGAAGTACTTAGTATATTAGTCATGTGATACACATAAAGCAAGGTCTACTTACTTTGGGGCCAGATGATACTGTGTGAAATTTCCTGCATTATTTATGATTTTTTTTTATTTAAGCTTAGTATGCTTAGAGGGTTTGGTGTTGTGTGAATTGTCCACCAATATCTATTTATATATTTATAAATCAGAGTTTTTGAAGTGATAACTTCTTATGGGAGGGTAAACCGCTTCGTTACGTAAAGCGTTACGTAAGCGCGTCTACCGCGTAGCGGTAGGCTCTTCCTCTCTCACTCTAACCAACAGCGCTAGTTATATCGTAGGACACACATTTGTGTGACGAACATAGATGTTTGTTCTGTGTCTGGGTGTTATGTATTGTAACATCGATTGCATGTATACTAGAAATGCCATTCACGTCTTAAGATGGTGCCCTCAGCAAATTAACCTTTGTATTAATATAAATATGAATTTTTATCGATGTTTTGTGAATTTGCTCGTTAATTGAAGGAATAATAGTTATAAAATAAAATATAATCAATATTTTGCCTCCTACTTCTTAGTTTCAATTTTTTTATAACTTAATTATACATCATCTAGCCCTAAACTAAGCATAGCTTGTTTTATGGTGACTAGATGGCTGAAAGAATACTTATATATTTTTAAATACTTACTTAAGATACTTTATAACACCCAGACACAGAACAAACACGTGTGTTCATTACACAAATGTTTAATCTGGAAAGGGATCGAACCCTCAACCTACAACGCAGAAGACAGAACTGCTACCAACTGAGCTGAAAGGTCAGTCAAATTATTAAATAACCATCATTTTCTGCTAAAGTTGATGGCGCTTTAACTTGGAGCTTACACTAAAAGGCAGAAATCAAGCTAATTAAAACATTATCCGTTAAGCATTTTCCAAAATTTCTTATTTGAATGTTTGCAGATTAAAAAAAACCCGATTTGAGCGCCCCTTGAATATGCGTCAAAATCATTTACTCATTGAGTCGCCTTAACAACAAGAATGTCTGAAGCTTTATTCCGATAAAAATACATGCTAAAGACAATAATATAATTAGAAAGCTAAGTAGTGCCTTTTTCTCAAGCGCAAAGCGCTTTTATAAGTTCCATCCATTTAGGCTGGATGATCCGCAAAGCCTTCGAATTAGAATGAAATACAATTAAACTTCGCCAATTACGGATTGAAAGAAAGTTTCCTGTGAAAGTTACTGGGGGATTGTTTTGATCCGATTTCGAATGTGAGTTTTGTTCTAAAAATGGCAAAGGTGACTGACTTTTGGTGGACCATTTCTATATTATATAACATTTTTATAACATTCGTTTTGTGCGCTTGATACGTAGGTATATAATATTAACGTTTCAAAATTTTAAAGAAAACTGACTTAATGAATGAAATTTGAGTTATTATTATTATTATTATAATCGAATTGAGAACCTGCTCCTTTTTTTGAAGTCTGTTAAAATAGTTTTTATGTGACACTTTTTAATACCTCATTATTTGTCGGAATTCCTAAACACCACTGGAAAGTTACAAGAATGCAAAATACGATATTTCGTTTATTTGGATGACATATTTTTCCAGCTATGTGAATACCTCCAAGAGGCAAAACATATTATGCTAAGTCGAGACATTTCTTGTCAATTCTTTGAACATTTAACAATATGTTGTTTATTATAACTAGCAATTACATTTAAGCATAAATACCTATTTGAGTATCACATACTTAATTATTAATCATTTTACTAATTTAATTATAACTTGTTATTATAATATTATAAAGATCTTGGAAATGGTCATGTATGTACATACTAAAGTTTTTTTAACTTACGTGATCAGAACACATTATTATAAATACTTACGGGTATTTATCGCGTTTATTTAACTATTTTTCCCGACAGTCATCCCGTGACCACGACAGAGTGTAAACCTGTTGAAACGTCGGGAAAAATAGGTAAATAAACGCGATAAATACCCGTAAGTATTTATAATAATACATTATAATTATTATCTTTATAACTGTGGCACACAGATACATGACATACTCTCTGGGTTTTTTTTTATCTTCAATAAACCTGCGTTTGACCACATCTCGCCTGATGTTAAGCGACGATGTGGCCGAAGTTGGAGCACGCAGGTCTAAAAGACACCTAAGTACTCGGGACTTGAAAAGACCTAGATTGTAATTTTCAGGAAATACAGACGACTGCAAAGCATTCCAATCCTTGGCTGTACGCATCATAAATGCAAAGTAAAGCGCTTTGTTCGTAAGGGTGGAAGACTGACAAGGTATGGATGGTATTGAGCGGTACGTCTGCTTGTCCTATTGTGAAAAGGAGATGGTGGAATTAGATAATGTAATTCCTGGGCACATTTTCCAAAATGTATCCTATAAAAGAACGAAAGGCAAGCAACTTTACGGCGGTGCTCGAGATTCTGGAACTTAGTCTCAGCGTTTCAGGATGATAGGTGAGCACCTATCATCCTCAATGCTCTACGCTCGGTCGAGTCCAATGCAGCCATCTGATGTTTGGCTGAACCATCCCATAGATGTAGTATTCTGTATTATCCATATGTTCCATATTTTATAGTTTTCTCTACTATTAATTATTCTGCAATATATTTTTCAGTTTGTACTGATTGTGTGTTCTTGAGAAACAAATAAATGAGTGTCTATGTCAATGTCTATTCAAAAACCAAACTACCGATCCGATTTTAATGAAATTTAAAAAAAACCAATCAAGAGGTAACAAATATAATAAAACAACCGAATTTTGAACATCCTCCGTTTTTGAAGTCGGTTAACAAGTGGCATTTTAGCCATTACATAACTTTCGCATTTTTTATATGTATAAACAAGACTGGATCCATAAAGATAACGGAGGAATATTATAGCAAGATATAATGCTGGACATTTCACACAGCCCCAAAATAAGCAGAGCTTGTGTTATGGGTACCCACCAGATAACTGATATACTACTTACATACATTTTTTGTTACAGCCAAACCCGAGACAAATATTTGCAGATCATACAAATATTTGTCTCGCGGCGGGAATCGAACCCGCAACCTTCTGCGTTTCAGCCTGACCATAGTCCACTGCGCCACAGAGGTCGTCAACTATGATATAGAAAAACTTGTTCTCTGAAACGCTTAGGTCAACGCCATCTAATGACTTAAGCGTCTAACGATGATCGCGCTGATCGTTGGTTACTACATTACCCTTTACCCTTATCACATTAAGTGGGGTCAGGACTCCTCCACTATTCCCTATCATTCGTCATCTCTATAGTTTAAACAAATAAATAAAGAAAAAAAATATTGGTGGACAACCCAAACTACACCATCAAGCCCCAAACTAAACATAGCTTGTAATATGGTGACCCGATGATTGATAGAATCCCTATTAATATTATAAATGAGAAAATAATTCTGACTGTCTGTATGTTACGTTTTCACGCCTAATCTGCTGAACCGATTTGAATGAATTTTGGTGTAGAGATAGATGGGAAGGACTAAGCTATTTTTATGTAGACAGCAGCTCGTACTTATTTATTTTCAAATACATA
Organism: Lampropteryx suffumata; assembly: GCA_948098915.1. Classification (NCBI taxonomy): domain Eukaryota; kingdom Metazoa; phylum Arthropoda; class Insecta; order Lepidoptera; family Geometridae; genus Lampropteryx; species Lampropteryx suffumata. Next base: position 18,270,185 of record OX402558.1, read on the forward strand.
CATCAGATACTTTATAACACCTAGACACAGAACAAACACCTACATTCATCAAGCAAATGTTTATCCTGGGAGGGAATCAAATCCTCAACCAACAGCGCAGAAGGCAGAGCTACTACCAACTGAGCAATCAGTTCAGCCAGTTACATTCTTATTTTTCTTAACTTTATCTTCACACTATTTTTTAACGCAGAAGGTTGCGGGTTCGATTCCTGCTATGGGACAAATGTCTGTATGGTATGCAAGCATTTGTTTCGGGTCTGGGTTGTCTTTCTTCATCTGTTACCCGCGACTTCATACGCGCTAAGAATCTTTATTTTTATTTTTATAAGGAATGCATTATGTGCATCTAAATAACATTTCATAAGTTTAATCCTCTATTTTACCCCTTCAGGGATGATTTTAGAAAAACTTTTAAAACATATTTCTTAATTTCTTACCAAAAGTCTCAATGTGAATTTTCAGATCCCTAACTTAAGGAAATATGAGTTGCCCAAACAAACTTTCATCCCCTATTTTACCCCTCTCAAGGTGGTTTATTGAGATAAAACGTAGACTATGTTCTTCTCCCGCATGCAATACATCTTACCAAATTTCATCAAGGTCCGTTCAGCCGTTTAGCCGTGAAAATAATATTAAGTATGGAAGCATGTTTTTACAAAAAAAGTAAGTATCATGAGTTATGAGTTACTCTAATAACACAAGTTTTGCTCACTTAAGGGCTTAATGACGTTGTGTGTTATTTAATCCCTACCATTTTATTTATGAATATTATTTTGTTAATATTAATTAAAAATATTTGACGATGTTATATGGTTTGATACTATTCCATTATCACATCCCTTATTCCTAAAGAGTACAAACATTTTTAGAAATAGTCAAAGTCAAGTCAAAGTCAAAAGATATACAATCACAAGGATCACGTCTTACATATTAGGTGAATTTAGTCAAAGTCAAAGTCAAAAGATGATTTATTCAATACAATCACAAGGATCATTTTGAAACGTCTAACATACTAGGTGAATTTAGGTGCCAATTCATTCTAACCCAAGCTCGAGAAGAATTGGCAAGAAACTCGTCTTGGTCCTAGCGCTTTTTTAAATGATCCATCTTATAACTACCTAAACTACGAAATACTAATACAAGAGAGTTTATACATTTCAAGTGTGTCGGTTAACTGTCTGACGGCAGAGCGACATGAGGCCATGCATTCTTATCAATAATATAGTCATTTATATTATAATAAGCTTTCTTCAAAAGACTACCTTTAATGTATGCTTCAAATTTCTTAATTAATAGGTAGATTAGTAGCATTTTCAGGAAGCTTATTATAGAAGCGCACCGTGTTCCCCATAAACGACTTAGAAAATTATTTACTTTTTCTAGGTATGTATAATTTGTTTCTGTTCCTTGTATTGATTCTATGAAGATCACTATTTTGCGAAACCCATTTCTATTTTTATGAGTTATAACAAATTTTCATATATCTCATTACAAACAGGCTGCTCTTCCCGGAAGTCCAACCTTTACTATTAACGCCTGCATTTAATACACCCTCCAAGCACTTTGACTAAATTACCCCTAGTCTTATGTATCCTCCCTTAGGTAACTTTACGACTACCCTCAGCGGGCGTAATTGATAATGAAACCCATGAATGAAACAGAGAGCGCTGAAAAGGGCGCTGCTAGATACTGCCTCGTTAAAAATAAATACTTACCCTGGTTACTTACCATTATTAGCTATTGCGGCGATAAATTATAAACTGTCCTCGACATTTTGTTCTTTGTTTTTAGTAATATAATATTAATAAGCAGGCCCTTAAACTAAATTATTAAATTATATTACTATATACTCTATTATTCTAGATTATAACAAGCTTCTGCCCGCGGCTTCGCGCACCGTTCCTAAGTTCTGTTGATCCGATCGTTACCAAACTTCACAGAATCATCCGCTAGGCAAATCTTAAGATTTCCGCAAATTTTTATTGAAATCGGTCCAGCTGTTTCGGAGTCTATAAGGAACATACATACACACATCGCCTTATATAATATATATGCATATATAATTATGCAACTTTTATACTCACTAATAGTGTTTTTTTAAGAATTTCGCAGTCCACAAGGAACATACATTTTGATAAACACTGAGATTAATTACGTAATATTAAGTTAATGGAGGCACCGACACTGTTTCTTTTCATCTAGAGATTCTCAGGGTGAGTTTGATCCGCGGTCCGTGAGTTGCCGCTCGAGTTCACTGTTCGCACTTGTGCCTCCATCGACAAAATAATACGTTAGTAAAACCCGTGCTTATCAAAATGTATTGTACAATTCACGAATGTTTTAAAAGTGAAATCTTTATTAACTTCGGATGGCTTCCCAATCGGTCCCACTCGCTCATGGCCAATTTATTTATTCTAAATAATATTTATTCCATGTGGCTGAGTGGATATGTTAGTAGCCATCGCATTGCCTCTATGGAAGCGACATGCAGCGTTAGCTCTATGTCCTGCAAACAGTGCAATGTTCACTGAGATGTATTGTGGAACAGAACATGCTTTGGTAGAATTAGGAAATAATTAGTTAACATCTGAGAACTTATTTTATTAAGAAACAATGCAAAGTATACAATAGAATGTGTTACATACAAGGGCGAGAAAACACTAAAACGGACAGATAAGAGTAAATATTTTGTGACACACGAGTTTTACTCGCTTATTATTTGTCGATGGAGGCACCGACACTGTTTTGACTCATCAGAGAAGACTGAGACGCAAAAGGTTGCGGGTACAATTCCGGCCGCGGGACAAATGTTTATATGATCGGCAAATATTTGTCTTGGGTCTGAGTGTTTTTATGGATAATATGTAGGTATGTATTTAAAAAAAAGTTATTATAAGTAGTATATCAGTCATGTGGTACTTTGTGCATTATTAAAAAAAAAAATAGCATTCTGCACTCTTTCTCTATATAAACTATAAGTGTGCGAAATTTCATACTCTTCCGTCCGCGCAATTCTCGTAAAAAGAGGTACGAATTTTTTGCTTCTCGTATTAAATATGGATTATTATACTACACAATGGAATCTGATAAATTTAAGGGCGAGAAAACACAGAAGCGGACAGAAGAGATATGGTTATGAAATACTAACATAAGTGTATTATGTGTTACCTATGTGTACAAAGATAAAAATATAACTTGGTAAATAATTCACCACGTAGTCCACTCTTTAAGGTACTGGGCATCAAGCACAATCCATTTTTTACTTACTTATCTGTTATGGATCTCTTCAGATGCAAGGCTCGTATAATTATGGTCAAATATCACAAGGTAAGTTTGTATAACCATCAACAATGATATCAATTGCGTTTCTTTCCTAAATTATAAAACAGTTAACTTGATTGATTGACAATAATCTCCTGTCCTATTCCGAAATAGACAAGTAATCTAGGTTTCGCTATTTCCATGTCTGTCTGTCCTTCTTTCAAAGAAAAGAGGAGGTGGGCGGCTTTTCTATATATTTTATAAATATTAAAAAGTCATTTTTAGTAAAGCGGTGGCGTCAATGAAATAACAGAGCAGTAATTTGTAATTGAAAACTTTCGTTCATGGATCCACTCCAGCAAGCTGAGGTGGGTGAAGCTTTCGCTCCACGAACGCCACTCGGTCTGGGATTCTGTTTGATAGCGCAGGCTTTCCCAAGTACCCACACTAACCTCTCTCAATTGCCGACAGGACCCACAAGAAAGACGATTCAGTACATGCGGTGTCGGTTCGGTTGCAGGTGCAAAACAGTTGACACTGAGACGGGTTTGTCAGGTTTGACGGGACAAGTTTTTCTTCTCTGTTGCTAGCTATAATAAATTTCTATAATAAATACTCGCAATTAGACATTTAACAAAAGGAGTTTTGAAGCATTACTTATACTTATATGAAAGTGTCAGTGAGGTGAAAGGATTAATGCATTTCGCAAGAAAGAACTTTTCAAGCACAAATAAATTTAATTCAGTTATTTCACGATAAGGCTAACGTAAATCTGGTTTTTGTAAATAAATCTCTTTTCGGAGGCGCACCAGATGGCGTCAGTGCCCGTGGAGCTAGTAGTTACACTGCTGTTTAATCTGTGGCGTAGCGTGATAATCTGAAGCAGCTGTTACGGATCTTGAGAATAATGTGAAAATTCACTATTTTTTACTTTGATTTTATTTATACATAATTCTACTTACAAAAGTGGAAAATAATATACAATAATATAAATACTACCGCTTTAAAAACTAAAAAGAAAACCGACTTCATTTGTATAATAATACGATATATTTTTTTTCATATATTTTGATTAAAAAACGAAACTACTGAACCGGTTTTGATGACATTTGTATGGAACTAATCGAAAAAAAATATCCATTTACATAAAATTATATGTTCAAATCAGTTCATAAATGACAGAGTTCGGAGCTAACAAAAAAACGCAACCGAATTGAGAATTTCCTATTTTTGAAGTTAAAACCATTTGAAACAGTTGTGCTAATTAAGGACCGTTTAAAACGATCTATAGATATCTTAACTTTCCCTTGACAATGCCCTCCTTGAGTAGAGGGCATTGTCACATAAACACTGGCTTTGGCAGATAGGGAAATGTTTCTAAAATTATTTTTCATATCACACCACAAACACACCATGAATAAATTTGATTAGTAACATGGCAGAATACATTGTAACTTGACCAAGTGCACACTAAACCACCATATACCACATGTATTTCATACAATAAATTTTAACGTTACTTTACTTTAGATATATTAACAATGTTTTTCAAGTCGGTAGTGTAAATGGTACGGTATTATAGCTATTTAACGATCTCTACAAGACAACTTGCTTAAAAGTATGCACGTATCCAAATAAAAAGCTGCCCATAGTGCCCTTACAGCACTTTATACTTTAATAGCACATCGATTTAACAACAAGCTGATAAAAATATAACGACAGAAAAATAACAGCACTTTATGCGACCACTGCGCAACCAATGAAAGTTACATAGGTGTCGCTTAATACAGGGAGCGCAAGCTTTAACACCATTAGACATAGTGCTGGCAATACTGTTGTATCACCCGACTGCCTAAAATTTCCTAAAATAAGGACGACCTTTATTTGCTTCCAACAAAATCAAATTAGAGTGCCCATTTTAAATTACAGTTCTAAAATAAGTTAAAATTGAATTTTGTTTTGTTAGTATATTTTTTATTGCATTTAATTCCTTTATTGAAAATAATGTGAAGAGGTGTTGATAAAAATTAAGCAATAATTTGAAGCGTGTTTTAGCTCACTTTAGTTACATGATAACTAAAGTGAGCTAAAACACGTCAGTTATACGTTAATTTAGTAAGTTTTAGAAAGTGTCATTAAAAATGTTATCATAATTCAGACTTTAATGCAAACAAAACAAGATCGTTTTTGTTTTACGAAATTTTAGTTAGACTAGCAAAACAACAGAATTGTAAATGCAATTATATCATCGATATAAATAAAAATAGTAGATTGTTGCACCGAGCGCAAAGTGAGTTATTAATGCACGAGTGATATGTTGGTTCCCGAGCGCAAGCGAGGGCACTGAATTAACACGAGTGCATTAATTACTCTCTTTAGCAAGGTGTGTAATTTACTTTTCTTTCAACTACCAATCTACCTACTGTGGTAAAATGTACCTACTCAAAACTAAAAATATGAAGAATCAAAGTTTTACAATGGTACAAAATGAGCGCCATTTGTTTTTTTTTCTCACCAAGTCGGTTTTATTCAGACGATTTTTATTATCAGCCAGAATCTTTTTGATCGAATACAATCATTTTATATCAAACTTAATGGGAGATATTAAACCTCTGTGGTAAATTTATATCTAAAATAATAAGTAAAAAGCAGTGCAATAATGTGATTTCATATAACATTACTGCTCTGTTTTGGTTCTAAGCAAAAAATACGTCCTTTGTGATCGGTTTTGTAGTGATTAATGATAACATTACTACGTAGTTAAAAGAAAAGACTATTGTGTTACAATCACAAGGACAACTTTAAATTATCTTCCATTCAGTGAATTGATGTGCCGATTCTTCCTAAGTAAAATGCGATTAAAATCAATTATGAAATCAAGAAATAACAATTGTAGACTAACATATAATAATATTGTTGTTGTAGTTAATAATGTTGTAGTGGGATTTAGGAGGATCGCACCCATTCAATAGGCCGTTGACGCAAATTTTCTTGTATAACCAAGCTATAGAATAATAGAAGGAAATGAACACAAACATCATAAACCCAACAGTTTTCTCGTAAAACCCTCAGTTTGTCCAACACAAACTTATTCCATAGTTTTTCAAGGAATAATAAGATTCCTCAACTCTCTACCGGAGAGCTAAATCCTATTGTGGACTCACACAACCGGAAATTTAGTTTCTTCGGCCTCGTCTGTGGGATGAAGTCATAAATCTACGCAGTTTTTGTTGTGATACCATTTTGTTGTGTTTTGCAAATTGGGGATCATTTTTACTGACTTGAGTATGAGAGCTCATTTATAATAAGTAGCAGGCTATCGTATAATCGCACATGAGCTATATGTTGTTTACATAAATAAAATAAATAAAAAAATAATGCCGAACATTACACACATCATAATCTGGTCCTAAAGTAAGCTGAGCTTGTGTTATGGGTACCACATGACTAATATATTACATATATACTTTTTTTTAAATACTTACATAGTATACATATAAACAAATCTGTTGTTCTCTTTATTTATTGACATTGGAATGACAAGGACAGATAATTTATCAACGTCACGTCATATTTTGAGATTCTATGATAGAGGGTAGAAATACAAACTACAGAGAAAAAGAAAATGAACTACAAGGAAAAATCTTAAATATCTTTGGTTTTAGTATCGGTCCATGTTCCTAAACGCTGCGATTCAATCAATCATTCAATCAAAACATTCTTTATTCAATAAAATCACAAGGACCACTTTGAATCGTCTTCTTACAAGTTAGTAAATCTAGGTCCCTCCTAACCTTAGTTCAAGAAGATTCCGGCAAGATTGATTGATTAATTTACAACCTGTACTGCCATACCATTGCCGTATCCAAAATATGTTTGGACGTTCTCTTGACTGCCCCCTCCTCCCCATAGATACTCAAAGGCTAAATAAATAAATATAAATCCGAGGATATGTACTAAGCCTGGGAATAACAGTCTAACAGTAACAGTGATAGATTTTCGAGTTAGTAGCGGTTAAAACGTTTATAACCCTTACGCAAAAAAGTTGATATAATAATTAATGAATAAATAATGCCGGACATTTCACACAGCATCATCTGGCCCTCATACAAACATTTGCCCTGCAACCTGCGTCTTAGCCGGACCTTGACCCACTGCGCCACAGAAGTCGTCGTAATAAACCTTTTGACGTGAAAACGTCTAATAAATCGATGAACGCCGGCTGCACGCACGAATAAGGATGACTCATTGTAACGTGACGCTCATAGTAACGTTACGATCGGAGCGAGAGCGCATAAAGTAAAAAGTAGCATCGGTCGGCGAGTGCATTAATACATAATCGTTTATGTTACAATTTACTAAAAAGTTATGGTGATTCATATAATTGATGATAGATAAAATGTTTTCATAAAAGTATGCAATCATTTCATCAATGTTTTGTTATGACGTTGTCACGTTAAACTATCGTCCGTAAACCGACCTTTCAGACAACCAATTTTTTTTAAATATTTCTTTATTTGCTGCATGCCGGCTTCCTTACTTTTTGTAATTCGTATTTAATTACAAACATGTAAATACATTACACACAGCTTCCCACACATGCTACACTGTAGCTGTGTAGATAGGCGGATGAGAAAGCTCTTTACTCCAACCACAAGTAAATTCCGTACTGGTTGCGGCCATGGCGACGCTCGCTTCAGATATTTCAGTTATCCCACCTTGTATTATCTAAGGGTATGTATCATCATCATCATGGGTTGCACTTAATTTAACTTAACGTGAGTTTTCCCAATGCTGTAGGACTCTTTTTTTTTTTTTAATGTGTTTGGATACACGTCTTTTTCCACTAGTTTTAGAATAATAATAATAATAATAATAATACCAGACATTTCACAAAGCATCATATGGCCCCAATACAAGCAGAGCTTGTGTTATGAGTACCAAATGACTGACAACTACTTATATACGTTTTTTTATAAATACATACATTATTATACATAGAAATCCCCAGACCCGAGACAAATACTTGCAGATTATACAAATATTTTTCCCGTGGCGGAAATCAAATCCGCAAACTTCTGCGTCTCAGCCGGACCTTAGCCCTCTGCACCACAGAGGTCATCGAATGTTTAAGTTAATGTTTCCATTAAGTCACAAAATTTAAATTAGAAATAATTTGATTCATTACAATCACAAATAACGTTTTGATTTACTCTAGATTAATTTAGGACTGGCCTCTCAGCTCTCAGTAACTGGTAGTAAGGTAGTACTGGTAGTAAGGTAATTGAACCCTCAACCTACAGCGTAGAAGGCACTCTGCCTTCTACGCTGTAGGTTGAGGGTTCGTCCCAGGATTTGTCCCAGGACAAACAGTTGTTTGAAGTACACAGGTGTTTGTTCTGTGTCTGCCTGTTATACAATAATAATAATAACATTTCACACAGGATCATCTCGCCCCAAAGTAAGTAGAACTTGTGTTATGGGTACCACATGACTGATAAATTACTGTTTTTTTTTTTGTAAATACATTTATACATAGGTATACACCTAGACCTGAGACCAATATATGCAGATCATACAAACATTTATTTGGGCTATTTATTCTCAAGCTATGGCGTGATATTTTTATATATACGAGTACCTATAGATAATCTGGTTGAAAACTAACTTAGACCCCAGATAACATAATACTATAAAATAATTGAACAAACTACACCACACAGCATAATCGTGCTAGTTATCCAATATACCAAAATAACAGTTTTATTAAAACTAAACATGAAACAAGAACCTTCTCAGCTATTACCTACTTCTACTTCCTAAAATAACACGCGAAACCCAACTAAAACACGTTACAGCACGCCTCTCTTGGCCAGAACCAGCTACTTAGGTACCTACCTATTATCATAATGTGGACCACCTATTAACCATTAATTTCCACTCCCATCATTCTTACTTCTATCATTCATTCATAGCTTCTAACTCCCTGAACTACGGTCTAGTTTCGTTTGAATGCGGGTCTTCAGTTTGATGTCTGCAATTTGGTGCTGTAATGCACTCCAGAAACATTTGCCTGAAAGAAGTTTCGACTGTTTAAAGTTTTATTTCAGTTGGGATAGCGGTTCGTAGAACCAACGATGTTTTTATTATGAGTGCTTTGTCAAGGATCCGCTAATGCAGTGGCCATAATACGAGTACAGTGGCAATGGTAACTCTTCTTCCTCATTTAATAGCATCAGTCTTATCGTGTCACTAGTTATTTCTAACCATAGTGGTGAAAGGTTAAAAGTGCGCCTCAGAGGCTTCTTTCGTGCACTTAGGTAAGCCTTAATATAAGCTCTCGTCCTTGCCGACAGGACCAGCAGGAAAGAAGAATCAGTGGATGCGGTGTCGGTTCGGTTGCTGGTGCATAAAGGCTGGCACGGAGCCGGGCCTGTTTCAAGTCTCTTCTGTTAGTCAGCAGGGGGTGTAATCCCCAATAATTTGAAGACTATCGCAATCGTCTCCATCATCAGTCTCCAAGCAGCACTCATCTGGGATCAGTTCCACGTAGAAATCCTCGCTCGAAGAGTTATATAATTCAGCGAAAATTACCAAACCGATGGTGGCACCATAAGAAGTCAATAGTTTATTAAAGTAAAGATATCTGTAGAGGATGGGTAAGAAATGACAACACCGTATCAGGAGTTACAGCAGCAAATATTTGGGTGCAGGTGAAATTCTTTGAATGCTTGTTGAAACTACGATTACGGAGCCGCGTCGTAAGCAGTTCAAAAAGGTAGCGGCGACTAAAAGACAGTAAAAAAAAATAGTTTGCATCCCTCCTGAACAAACTGTCTTATTTATTGAAAAACAGAGAAGTAAAGTTTGCCCACAGATGGCGTTACGTGTACCAATCTAAGAAAGTTTCATAGAAAGTAGGTTGCAATTAGATTCTAAAATAAAACAATGAAATCTTATGACTAGGTACGACGTGTGTCGCTTCAATATCATTAACAAATCGCAGTCAGTTGTAATTGTAATTTTGACATTCAAATAAGTTTTTCATACTTGAAGCCCATTTTGACCCTGATAGTCAAACTCAAGTCAATATACTGAGAGCCAAAAGTATATTGACTTGACAGAATACATAACTTGTCGGTTACTCTTTCAATTTTAAAACATCAGCAATCGCTTTCAAATTATGTTTTACTCGTCAGTTAGTAGGGTTCCGAAATCTACCGTGCAAAGTCCTTAAAGTTTCGCTATGCCCGTCTGTCTGTCTGTCTTTAATCAGGGATGTTCCCTATTTGTCAGCCTTTAATCTGGGCGCGTACTCTGCGAACCGATTTCAAAATATCAAAAAGATATAATCGTTGACATGTAGGTTGAATTCAGTAAATTTGGCAGATGTTTCGTTGTCAAATTCGAATTATCGTATCGTCTGTCATGAAGGATTATACACCTTGCTTCCACTGTAAAGGAGGAAGGTTATACGACATCGTGTTCCAAAAGTAATATCGATCGTTCCATAGCTCAAACGGAGGAGAAACGATGTAACTTAGAGTAGCATTTTTCACGCTAAATCGATTGCAGTAAAGGCCCACAGAGATCTTGCTAGCAAAGTATTAGTATTAGTCTTATCCTGATTAAATTTTGCACGGTAATACGTATAAGTTGGCCCTACAACACAAAGGGTAGGTATCTCCCCTACATGTAAAGTGGGGTAAATTTTGTTTTTATTTTCCTACCCCATTGAGTGGCGCACCGTAGGATATGTTGTCCAAAGACTTGAGGTTTCTTGAACAGTTTCTCAAAACAGTAGTTTTTTAATAAATAAGGTTTAAAACCAATAGATTCATTATAAATAGTGTGTAATAGAAGTCAGTCAGCTTAGTAAATAAGGGCACATCAGAGCACAGAAACCTTATTATAAAACTTTATTGATGCTACCTACATATAACATAAAAACAAGTAAGCAAGATCAAACCCAGGTCGCTTTTTATTCCACAGAAATATACTACTTATTTAGATATGAAAACGTTACACATTCCCAGAGAAAGGAAACTGGCATAATCCTGGATCAAAGAAACCCAAAAACTTGATAAAAATGTTATTATTTGGTTTCCTTACCCTAATGGATTACCTACGTAAGAACTGAGTTGGTAAAATTTTGATGTTTGGCAAAATGAAAATCGTAGGATACTATCTTAATTTCAAACATCGTCTCCACGGCTTCTGTTTTCCAGTTAATTTAATAAACTAGGGTATTTGCTAAGGTTTTTACGATAAAACATGTATAAAAGCCGAAAGCATCGTTTTAAGTCCTGTGTTTATAGCAATCCTTGTCCAAAGAGATCTTCTTACCTTAAAACATCATTTACACGAGCTTAGTTACTCGCCCAGCATGGCGACTATTAGCATGGTAAATATTAGAAAGCTACTTGAAAGGCACTGTAGCGTTAAATACTGATCAAACGTTTACCTACTTGGCTTCACGAATTAATGAATTTATTAACCTATTTTATTTATAATTAAAGATTGCATACATCAGACCACGCAATGCGATGGAGCGGCGCGGCGCTGCCGGCGTCTTCGTTTGATATGTGAAGCAATTTTCTGTTAGAATGTGTAATTTAGAATTTGTTAAGAATTTTTAGTCTACACTAGCATCATCTTGCAATAATTTATTGAGTAAGTTCTTGCTGTTAAATTGGGAATCTTGCAGATCTTATCTTGCTGCATCTGTTCACGCAATTAAAGTTATTTGTAGAAATCAACTTCTGCAAATATTTCTAGTTTAAACTTAGCTTAACGGATACTTCTTGCTACTTGTTAGCGAATCATTGAAACTCTATCAAGCGCACTGACCCTTCCACTCGACCGCACTAAACGAGGCACTCCTTTTATTCCATTTAAAAAGGACGTACATAGCGTGGCATTTTGACTAAAACAGATAATGAAACCCACATTAACATTTGAAGCCACCTGGTATTTACAAATAAATCAAATATTGTCGTAACCTTACCGCTGAAGATCACAGTAGGTTAGAAAAAAAAGGAATATAAATGTAAGTACTTACCTTGAATGTGAACTTATTGTTGTGGGCGTAAATCTCTAAAATATTTTTTTTTACGAGGTCGTGACATCGCTGTACATAGCGTATCTTGTCTTTATATTTTTCATGATATGTTATATTGACGAAAAGGAGCTCGGAAAGTGCAAAATTACATTTGGAAAGATTAAGTGAAATCCACGTCAAATCTCGTAAAACCAATGTTGGGATTATTTTTGGCCATCTTACGTAGCAAACATTTCGCTCTTGTATTTCCGGTTTTATTAGTAATTTTGTATTTTTATTTAAATAGAATTATTAGTTATTGACTCGGGAGTGAATAATTGAAATAAAAGCTTTGTGTTTCTTTCTGATTCGAGCGAAAATAATCCGTATAATTATTTTATATGAAAAGACACCATTTTATATAAAATAACAAATTACTGCCGACAAGATACGACTTTCTGACGACATACTCTAAATAATAATGATAATAATAATAATAAAACCGGACATTTCACACAGCATCATCTGGCCCCAAAGTAAGCAGAGCTTGTGTTATTGGTACCACATGACTGATATACTACATAAATACTTTTTTTTTGTTAATACATACATATTATACATAGAAGCACCCAGACCCGAGACAAATACTTAAAGCCAGATGCCATTATAGCAGGAAGAAGAAAAAGAAAGTTGAGTGTCGGATCTTACATCATCTCTTCATATGACATTATTCTCGCTTTTCCAAGCATTTCCTCTTGGTACTATACTTACTTACTCAGCTAAAGGGAAATCCCGCTTTCAAATCATAAACATCAAAACCCGTTTAAACATAATCTGGACTTTACGTAGGTATGGGAAGGTTTTACATATTTGCGGAGGCAGCTATCCCTACGGGGCTCTGCGCTAGGAATGTGACCCGTATTTATGAGCGGGCTATTATGTAAAATAATATGATGGCTGTTGCAATATCAAGTAGATTATGTAGATTATATCAAAGACGCATAACATTTAGGTTTACAAAAGCAAAATTGTATGTTCGAGATTATACCATTAACTTTTTCGTTCTGTGTTTAGACAGAAATTTGGATTCCTACTGACAAAACAAAGCAAGAAAGATGAATAAACAGACAGTATGACTTTTGACTTTATAAAACTTTTTGTCGTATTTGCGTTTCCAAACATTTGGGGTGCTCGAATCATAATCTACCACGAATAGAATGAAAAGCTTTTTAGAAAAAGGGACCATTGCCCAGCAGTGGGACATGATAGGATAAAAAAATACTAATCCACTACTTAGACACTAACAGCCTTGCGCATAATAATAATATTGGTAGACAATGCACACAACACCATCAAACCCCAAACTAAGCATAGTTTTGACCAGGTTACTGATATAATACTTATATATTAAATACTTACAGACACATAACACAAATGTTTGCTCGGGAAGGGAATCGAACTGTCATTAACTTTTGACAAAAGTTGAGATACGTTTCATAAATAGGCCATAAATACCTGTTATAGATCTCGCCTCTCTGAAGACAGTGACGTGGTTGTTAGGCAAGGTTTTTTTATTCCTTTGCCATAAAAAAATATGCTGAATCAAGAGTTCCTCGATCATGAGGGAGGTTCCGCGGTCATCCTACAGGTGTGGCCCCAAGACCTTACTCTGAATATTCATCTGAACAAAATCCGAATACGTAATGTCGGTCAGGCATCCCTGAGCAAGCATTAACATACCATCCGACATTTTGCAGGACAAGAATGTTGTTTGAAATGGCTGGCGCTTGGATAATTTAGTCTTGCGCTACGGTTTTGGGTTGCAAAAATATTCTAAAGAAGGTTAAGGTTTGAGTGCTCTCGCCGGGCTTTACGAGGGGAAAGGGGGTCTGTATAATATACAATTCGAATCCGATTGATGGTGTTGCTTTGAAATAATGTGACTGATCCAGTCTACCAACTTGTCAGAAGAGAATTCTTACGTCCAAAATTAAGCCAATGTCAATTCTTTGTTTGTCATTTCATGAAGTAACAAGTACCATAACATATTTTTGCTCGTGCTATTGCATTACTTTATTCAGTAAACTTAACGGAATTATAATCAATAAATTATGACTTCATATTTATTTATTCAAAGAGTTGAAAATAGCGGAAAGACTGTTATTAAAAATATCTATAATGTTAAAACTCGTGTAGATAATGCATTTAGTAAAATAAGCGGCCTCAGTGCTTGACCAGACTTGCAGTCTGGTCAAGCACTGAGGACGCGGGCGCGGCGCGTTAAACTCAAATATAAGAACTTCATTTGAGTGTCCATAGTGGACACGTGGGTGCGAGGCGAACGCGGGAAGCGGGGCGTGGGCTACTTGAAGCGCGCAGGCAACTTTCGCCATAGCTCTTTCATACAAGTGGCTTCAGAGAGAGCGCGGGCGTCAAGCGACATACCGCGCGGGAGCGGGGATCTCAAACTGGTTCGAGCTAACCGCGCGTGTTCTTGTGTATGGCGTCTTCACAAATTAATGTAGTACATAGAATTAATAAGTGCTATTCAAGCACGACCTACACTGTGGATGTCGAAACAAAGTCAATACAAAATCATAAAAGTTATTTTGGAATTGTGGAATGGAATAAAATCTAAAAACTATAGAATGTAACTCGCAATTTTTCATTACATTTAAAAATTGCCATTTAAAGTAAGAATTTTCCAGTAAAAAGAAGTCTTCTTCATCTATATTATATTTTGACAAACACTAAACACGACAATACGTGGAACGCAGCCGCGCTCTACTGCTGACAGGCACAAACGCTGCCCGCACCGCGCTGCCAGTCTGGCCAAGCACTCAGGGTTGGTGCATTGTTTGCGTGATGGGTACGCGGTGTGTAGCATGCAAACAGAAGATGTCGACGTCTGCCACAACGCACGTAGTTGTCGGGAGCATAAAGTGGCATCATGCTCAGTATAGTCAGATTATTCACTTTGCCCCGGAGAATCAGGCAGTAGTTCGAGTGTGTCCATGCCGACCATACCAAAAACAAATAAGGAAGGAAAAAGATAGAGATAGTATCCCTATTGTCTTTTATATACATACCTAGCGAATTTAAGTTAGAACCTGTTAATCAATATCGTGTATTTGTACTGGATCCCACCCTATTGATCCAAATTCGAGCTTGCTTCGAACAAAAGCATTGTAAGGCATGATTGCCACTCTTACATCCTTGAACCGAGAAGCAGTCCTCATTATGAAACTCAGGATATAGTTTGCCGTTTGCACATAGAAATAATGTTATCACGGAAGTCGAGACGAGTATCCTCATGAAGACCTTAATCACGATTACAACTAACTCTCTCTAATGTGGTATCTACCAAGACATAAGGTGTTAATGTAGGTAAAAGTGATTCATTTACATTTTGAATCGTTTAATGCAAGCACAAGTATGGACAATTGAATTATAAGTGTATTAAGATGTAATGTTATTTGAAGGACGAGGGTACGCCATTCCGCGATGACGTTTAGAAAAGATAATGACGATCGACTAAGACTTAATATTCAAACAATCACTTGACGTTGGCAAAATTGACAACAAGACAGGATGTCATTATAGGAAGAAAAGGAAAAGCCACAGTTAATTATCATCGCCACTATCAGGTGTCAGGTCATAATTAGGTTCCAAGCGGGGCAGTCTTGGGTCATAAACAGTTCAGTACAGTGTCTTCCATCTTAGAATTCCAGATCAGGAGTATTTATAATCTCAAAATAATACAGTTTTACTAGTTACATTGCCTGAACCAATTAACCGATCCATATTTATAGCCAACTAAGCACTTAAAATGTTTGCTTCCAACTAATGCTTACGCATGGTCGCCGGCCCAGACGGCTGATGTAGCAAAACCTACCACACGTAAGATAAATCACAGATTGTCATTCTGTCTTTGACCACTCCATGTATCGTTTCGTTAATACTAAATAATCCTAATTCAATTATTTGATATTTTTTTTAAATAAATTACGACTCTCGAACGGTAAAAGCGTGTGAAAGAAGTGAAGTGTCAAAGTGCGGTTTCAGGGGAACATGGGATCGAGCAGCTTGTGAGTAAACCTTTTCACTTCCTGTATTGTATATTCCTGTGTTTTTTCCACCTTCCTTTCTCGAGCTTAAATTGTCGAGCTTATTAGTTGCGTTTATCTGTTTTTTTTGCATGAAAATTGGCAAATTGATTTGCACTTAAATAGGCAGATCTGTTAATCGTAATTAATTCGTATTAGTCATAAGTAATATAAAGTTGCACTTAAATAGGCAAACTGGTTTACACTTATATTGGTAAATCAGTATAGTAATAGTAAAAGTAATATTAAAAAAATGGAAATTAAGGCTATTCCTAAGAAAACCTCTACGCTTGTCCCTAAATATTACGGGGACGAAAATTTATTGAATTTATTTCTAAACAAATGCGAGTATGTGATAAGTGGAAGCGCTATTAGCGGAAACGCAGCGCAGAGTTTGTATCTATTTCATGCTATTTCTAGCAGACTTACCGGTAGAGCCGCGACTCTACTAAGTGACCATCCGAATATCTGTACATATGCGGTATTAAAAGATTTACTTACCCAACATTTTGGTGACCCTCGATCGGAAAAATGTATAGCAATAGAGCAAGAATCTTTAAAGCTAAAGCAAAACGAAACGTACATCCAGTTTTGTCATAGAATTCAGAACGTCCGTAGTTCATTGTTTGCGAAAGTGAATAGACTTACCGATGAAGGAATTAAAGCAGCAAATATGATAGTTTATAATAACACTGCGTTAAACGTGTTTTTATTATAACTTACCAGAGGATATGATTCGAATCGTACGCCTTAAAAGTTGCTCTACCTTGGAACACGCCTTAAGCATAGTAACCGAGGAGGTTAATTTCAAGTTCCAATACGATGCTAAAAATGAATTATTAAAACAAACTCATAGTTCATCAAACTATCAAAATACACAGATTACACAGAAACCTTTTCCTGTCGCTCAAGGTTTTAAACCAGCGCTCAACTCTGTGCCAAATAATTTTAAATTCGGTATTCCACAAAATCCGAATGGATTCCGTTCAAAATTTATACAGCAATTGAAGTACGCGCCGCCCACGCAAAGTTTTAGATACGGGACACAGCCCCAGCGTACTTTCGGTCAGCCTATTACGCAACGCGCCCCATTCCGACACGGCGGTTATAAGTTTGGTATTCCGCAACACCAAGGTTATAAATTTGGTATCCCGCAACAGCAAAGATATAAATTTGGCATACCCCAACAGCAAGGTTCGGTTCGGTAATAAGTTCGGTATTCAGAACCAACCTTTCAACCAAAATAAATTTGGTGTACCGAAACAGCAGGTACAGGAACCTAGGTTACAAGAGTCTGACGTTACAATGCGCACAGCGCCGATAAGACAAAATATGGTTGCGGATGATTTGTATTTTATAAATGATCCTCCATTTTGCGAAGACTATAACCCCGACTATACAAACGTGTATGACTATGTAAACGAGAATGTAGAGTACCCTTCTGATGAGTGCTATTACATGGCCAATCACGATGAAACCAATTCCGTACAGCCGGAAAACATCAACCCGGAAACCATAAGTCCGATTTTTCAGGAGATAGCTTCGAAGGATGCGGTGAGGTAATTAGTTTAAATTATTGCGATAGTATTCTAAAACTACCTCACGTCGTTATACCAGAAATAAGATTAAAGTTTCTCATTGATACTGGTAGTAGTAGATCTTTTATAAGCCCTGTTAAAGCCAACGAATTTTTTAGCGAATTCAAATAATACGAGCCGTTCACAGTAATCAGCACACATGCCCAGAGCATGCACAATGAAGTAATACACATACCATTGTTAAAAACCTTTAGGAGCGCACTGGCTCATAAATTTTACGTTTATGATGTTGAAGGACGCTATGACGGTTTAATAGGATCTGATCT
Source organism: Lampropteryx suffumata (assembly GCA_948098915.1). Classification (NCBI taxonomy): domain Eukaryota; kingdom Metazoa; phylum Arthropoda; class Insecta; order Lepidoptera; family Geometridae; genus Lampropteryx; species Lampropteryx suffumata. The sequence goes on from OX402558.1 coordinate 18,288,456, forward strand.
TTTATCTAAGTTAGGAGCAAATATCGATATGCGTAACCAAGTGTTACTAACTCACAACGCGAGCATACTGATTATTTACAATCCACCGTATGAAATCTATGTAGCACCACGATCTGAAACTAGAGTTAGGATTCCCACGAACTTACAACACGGAGATGCGATTTTAGATTATTTATAATTTCAAAAAGGCGTTCGTATGCCTACCGCTCTTGTCAAGTGTGAGAACTATTTTGCAGAAACAGTTATTCAAAACACATCCGATGTGAAAGCTGTTATCACGTTCAAGGAACCTTTCGATGTTACAATATTTCAAAATGAGGAATGCAAGGTAAATTTTGTGAAAGACGAATGTATGATTGATGAAGTATTGAAAGAAAATTTGAGAAAATTGCGTTTAGAACACATGAATAAAGAGGAGCGTGAAAGTATTTTCAGGTTGTGTCAAGAATATCGTGATATATTTTATAGCGATAAAATACCATTGTCCTTCACGAACCAAGTGAAACATAATATTAGAACGACTAACGAAGACCCGATCTATATACGGCCTTATCGACATCCGCCTGTTATTAATCAAGAAATTCAAAATCAAGTAGATAAACTTTTAGCAGACAACGTAATTGCAGATTCTCACTCACCTTGGAGTGCACCAGTTCACCTGGTACCAAAAAAAATAGACGCATCTGGTGAAAATAAATTTAGAATGATGATCGATTATCGACTCCTAAATGAAATCACAGTCGACGATAAGCACCCGTTGCCTAATATTACCGATCTGTTTGATAAAATAGGCAGATCTCAGTATTTTAGCACAATAGATCTTGCTAGCGGTTATCACCAAATTGAGGTAACTGAGGCAGATAGATCTAAAACTGCCTTTACGACACAATCAGGCCATTATGAGTTTAAACGGATGCCGTTTGGCTTAAAGACGGCCCCTGCAACGTTTCAAAGGGCCATGGATAATGTGCTACGAGGTCTTCAGGGTATCCATTGCTTAGTTTATCTTGACGACATCATAGTATTTTCATCTAGCTTAGAGGAACACGTTGAGAAACTACGTAAAATATTTAATCGACTCAGAGAAACTAATTTAAAAGTAACACTAGACAAATGCGAATTTTTAAGAAAGGAAGTCCTTTATCTTGGTCATAACATCACAAAAAATGGCCTTATGCCTAATAACGACAAGATTAAAGCAGTTCAGAACTTTCCATTACCGAAAACGTCTACTGAAATAAAGAGTTTTCTTGGTTTAGTAGGTTATTACCGGAAATTCATTAAGGATTATGCTAAACTTACACAACCATTAACTTCATGTCTAAAAAAGAAAAATAAAATTGATAGCACTAAACAAAAATACATAAACGCATTTGAAAAATGCAAAGAGCTTTTGACCAATGCACCGCTCTTACAGTTTCCCGATTTTACCAAACCATTCGTCCTTACAACGGATGCATCTAACTATGCGATCGGAGCTGTCTTATCACAGGGACCTATAGGTAGCGATAAGCCAATAGCATACGCAAGTCATACATTAAACGACGCAGAAACGCGGAAAGAGCTTCTAGCCATAGTATGGGCTACAAAACATTTCCGACCGTATTTGTACGGGAGGAAGTTCTTAATTTATACGGACCATAGACCACTAACTTGGATAAAATCTATAACTGAACCTAACAGTAAATTAACACGATCGAAATTACGTTTGTCCGAATTCGATTACGATATTAAACATAAAGCAGGAAAGCAAAATTGCAACGCTGACGCCTTGTCACGGGTTAGAATTAACGCATTAGGAGATAACGACGATATTTCAATGAAGGTTAATTTGTATAAGAAAGAACAAAAATTAGAATGTCATATTATAGATTTAACTGAGGAAATTACACGATTGAGTAAAGAACTTAACAGCACCTCTCGCGCCTCTTCGCCACGTGAGCGAACGCCACCTACGATAGTTTTCTCATCCGATTCAGAGAAAAGTAATACATCAATAACTAGTAACGATAGACGACCGCACTGCTCAATTCCATCATTGGGTAGTACCACTGCATCTGCATCAGAAGGAAGAAACGACAGCATAGGCACGGTCCATTCAGCTCGTGATCTGGATACAGATGGTATGCTTATTCTTCAAGAAGCCGTAGATAGTAAGCCAAACCAGATCCTCGTTCATAGCTGGAACAGAGACGAGTTATCGGTTAAAGATTTATCTAGGAACAAACAAAAAGTATTAGAGATCCACTTACCTTTAAATAACCCAGACCTTATTAAAGGGTTCCTGAAAGGATATATTAGGCCTAAAATAAAGTATTTCTTTTATTTCGAAGACCCTTTACATCGCAAACAGTTTTCAGAGGCCTCCATATTTCTATTTCAGAAAGGAACTATGAAATTTTACGAGTGTACTAAGAGAGTAATTTATGTAGATAGTGAAGCTGAGCAGCGAGACATTGTACTTAAATACCATGTAGGAAAAAGTATGATGTATGAAGTATGAAGTATGAAGTATGATCGTAAACCATTAAAACCTGAATTACAACTATCACAGACTCAAATTAAACCATTCCAAGAGTTATTCATAGACACTTTCTCTATTGATGGAAAACATTATCTCACAATAGTTGACGCCTTCAGCAAGCTAGGTCAAGCATTTGAGATCAGCACTAAGTCTACCCCTGAAGCTGTTCGGGCTCTGATAAAATACTTCTCCTTGTATGGAACTCCTAGTAGAATCAGTTCAGACCCTGGTACTAAATTCAACAACACTCTCATGAAAGAAATGTTATCATTTTATAAGATCGAACTTAATATTGGTACTCCTCATAATCCCAACTCTATGGGAATAGTTGAAAGATTCCACTCTACTATTATAGAGATATATCGAATCGCCAAATATGAACAAAAGATAACTGACGCTGTGTCAGTCATGAGTTATGCAGTAATGTCATATAACCATACGATCCACTCTACCACAGGTCTCACTCCATTTGAAGTAGTTTTCGGCTATACCGAATCCTATAGCGCGTTTTATGTAGATTTTAATAAACAATTTACTCAACAATTGGTAAAAGAACACGTAAGAAGAACTAAACATTTATATGAGTATTTAACAGATAAAATAATCGATAAAAAGAAAGCCGTAATAGAGAAACGTGGTGGGGAAAAAGATTTCGACATAGATATAGAAGATACAGTATTCATTAAAGGAGTCAATACTAGACGCAGCAAAGATAAACCGCGATTTCAGAAAGCTCAGGTTACCGGAGCTATACCGGAACGTTGTACCAGTTATAACACATAACCGGAATACTAAAGTTCCCATTAAAGACATAAAGCGCCCTCCATAGGTTAATTCTTCTGGTGGTCCAAGTGATCCGAAGCCAGGCCCTTCATCTGCAGCCGATCGACAAGAACCCGGGACTGCTACCTGTAAAGGAAGGTCAAGCTGTCGTTAGCCATGATACATGGACTGTTATTAAGATTTTAGATATAAGGTTTCTTCACCAAGAACTAGAGCTAAATATAGGTAGCTATGTAAGACTTAAAGGACAAATACAAAGTTGTTTCGACATCAAAGCTTTTGATATAGATAAAAGATATCAGATAAAACTCATTATGCATATTCCTTTGATTAGGAATGAGGAATTTAATTACATTAAATTGATTCCCTTACCTATCCATGACACAATCAATGACTTTACCTCTCTTATCCTGCCCAAATATCCTTACGTACTGGTGAAAGGGTTGAAAATAACGCCGCTCTCCCAGCCTTGCCGCGAAGTTGATGAATCCCGCTTCTTATGTTTCGAGAACGACGCATTACCGCTAATTGAAGATGATTGTATTACCGAGCTTATGAAATTTTCTACAAATATCTCGAGTTGTCATCCGGTTCCTGTTTCAATCAATGATGTAAAAGCAGAACTCATACAGCCAAATCGCTGGATCATCTACGTGAAAACCGAATCATTACTTAGCAGATACTGCGAAGACGAGATTACACAAGAACCCATAAGTGGAACTCATCTGTTAACTTTAGATGATGATTGTCAAATCAATATAAAGGAAATAAAGCTTAAAAGACACCAACGCCAAGGAAAAGATATAGCATATACAAAACTTCCAGTTGTCAACTTGCCCAATATATTAGTCAGCCCATCTGACATGCAGAAGAAACCTGTCGATCTCAACGGTATCGACCTTACTGATGTCCAGTTCCTGAATTACTTATTAAAGAACAGTGAAAGTGAAACTATCAGTAATAATAAAAATCACGATAGTACTTTAGATTATAAGAGTGTTAGCATAGGAAATTTTGTGTTTTGCGTTTTATTAGTTAAGTCTTTTATTGTTTGCATTTAAAAATAGGATTAGAAACTTTTGTATTAGGGAAAAGACTCGAGATAATCCTCATCCTTCGGATAATCTCGAACTTACGGAGGGAGGAGTTACATTGCCTGAACCAATTAACCGATCCATATTTATAGCCAACTAAGCACTTCAAATGTTTGTTTCCAACTAATGCTTACGCATGGTCTAATTAACTTATACAAGTTGTTACAACTAATATAAACAGCATTGTAACAAAATAAAATTTTAACAACCCGCAAATCGCAATCAAATCAGAACTATGTAGATATCACCGTACCGGTGCCCATTATAGTTTAGCATTTTCCAGAACTCCGTGGATTCTCGCACTTTTGTGGTGAAGCTCGGGCCAACTGCTTTGCAAAATTTTTGCCTCTGTAGAGTGCAAGTTTTGCTATCTGCTGCGGAGATAGTGTCTGTTAAATGGTGTTCAATGCTCACTCAAGGCTTTGCTCGGTAACATTTTTTACCACTAAGGCCTTGTAGTGTTGTATGTGGTGTCGTCAAATTTTGGCAGCTAGTTTCTTTCACTGAAGTTCGGTGCTGCTCGGCTGTAAGCGCGTTTACTAATTTAGGCACTCACGACGAAGTTGACGCGCAGAGTAAAGTATTAGCGTCTTCAAGTCACGTTTTTGCCTAGATATTATAATAAGGCGAAACATAAAACGCAAGTAACTGTGTACATTTCATTAGCCGTGCTTAGCTCGCTGTATTTATAAATAGAAATATGAATCTCTGACTTCATAGCTTTCGTTCTTTATAGTAACGACGGCCGTAATATAGAGAGAAAACAGTCAATATTGACATGTATTGAAATTCGCTTTTATAGGTACAAAAACATGACATATTAGCCAATAGAGGTTCTACGGGTACGATATTATAATATTTAGGATGATATTGGGTCTCCGGTTCTGCAGTGCGACAGCCAGCTTTTGCAAAACAATTATTATTACAAGATCCTTAACGGGTAGGTACCTCTACTTTATTTAAATAATTCGTGCTGTGAGTTATAAAAACCTAGGGTATCGAAGACCCTTTTCTATCACGTGTTTAGTGTATTTTTGTATTAATTTAGTATAAGGATTTCTTAAATTTGAGTATATTTTTAAAATTTTATAAAACTTTTTATTAAATTAATTTATTAAATTAATTAATAAACGCAACGTTGTGCGTGGTCAGTACAAGGATGGGTGACATCAGTTGATTTTTCATGTTCCAAATTTTTGTGCTTTGTACCTTAAACTGCCAGCCCCAGCTTTTTAAAACTTATGAGGCTATGATAGAGGATTTCGGGTAATATAATAATTTCTTAATCAGAGATACCTAGCTTCATATGACATAGTAGTAACCATACTAAAGGCATTGTATAATTCAGAAAAGCAACACATACTGATTTACGGCTGAAATGTAACGGTTGCCGACTTTTAAATGCCGTCGTTTTTCTCTCTAGGCTAAGTTTATTTACTTAGTATCTTAATTAGTTGCACGTTTATAAAATATTCCGCGAGTCGTAAAAATGCTGAAACGAGATCTGGGTAACGAAGTTACGATGTTTAATGAGTAGTTTTTTATTAAAAAATAAACAAAAACTATGTTTAAATAATAAATAAACCTCAATGAAAATACTATCAATGATTCGAGAAAAATAAGTTTTTTAAATTAACTTTGTATTGTATTATATAACTAGATTGGTGCGAAAAATAAAACAAAGAGCATAGCTGAAAATTCGAAATGTGTCCATCACTGTTAAACACGTCACCTAAAAATAAGTTATTATCATGCTCAAATAGCTGTTAAAATACTGTATAATGTACAATAAGCCACTTTACTACAAAATGCACCTTAATAGGATTGAAATACATCTAGATTCAGAACAAAGCAGCGCGAGTAATGGGATAAGAACGCATCGCTGAACGTCTGCTCGGTAAGATAACCTGCGCTCAGTCCTTGTGGAATTTAAATTTGTTTACTGAATTTATGTTGTTAGAAACAGCAAGGTATAATATTACATTATGATTACATTAGGACTGTATAATATTTTAAGTGCTTAATAAAATATATTTGAAGTCTATAGAAAGTGGCCATCTATTGAAAGTGCTTGTGTTCTGAGCACGCGTCCATCTTGTTATGACTGGGACTGAGTGTATTATTTATGTATTTTTTTCATAAATAATCCAATTTATTTAACAAATAAGTTAATTTACAAACATAGGTTTGTAGTTCGTTTATTTTGTATATATCCTATTTTTATGGAACCTTATAAATTAAAATAACGACCTAACACAAAAGCTTGAGAATGATGATGTACCATGTATTATTGTTTTTTTTACGACTACATCCAAAAGTATCATGAGTAAACCTACACGACGAAACCGTAACCTATCAAACGCGCGTAGCCGACAGTAGGCAATTATTTTTATATTCGCCCAGTAATTTCACTTTTTCTAGTGCCCTTCAAATTTATACTGGCACACTACTGCTTAAGTTCAGAATATCTGGCACTGTGTGAGTACTACTCATCAAAATCTTAAAAGTCTAAAAAAATTCTCACCAAGGACTTCACAAGGCATTCAAATGAATACTTAAAATATATTTGCATATAAAAGAACATTAGATATTTGCTGACTGATTGAAGCCGTTTCATGGCAACACCATAGTTTCTAGGCTGTCTGAAATTGCGAGCATAGAGTGCTTTGATTGGCTGAAGTGGTTTGATTGAACATTGAAATGATAGTGAAACTGTATAAATGCGAGAAAGCACTCACTTCAGAATTGACTTTGAAACGAGTAACATCAAACAGTACTCCAGATACATCTACCAGCCGGTCGTTAATGGATTCAATGCATAGAGAATCAGTTAGAGTTAAAATAGCGAAGGTTCATAAAATCTAGCCTCTCAAATTTGACTGTATTCTCAGCTTAGTTAGTAGTAGCTCTGCCTTCTGCGCTGTAGGTTGAGGGTTCGATTCCCTCCCAGGAAAAACATTTGTGTGATGAATATAAGTATTTGTTCTGTGTTTGAGTATTATAAAATAAGCATTTAAAAATATTTAAGTATTTTATCAGCCATCTTGTCACGATAATACAAGCTATGCTTAGTTTGGGGAAGATGGTGTTGTGTGCATTGTCCACGAATATTTCTTTATTTATTGTGTAAAATTATCGGGGCCTTGTGTTTTTTAAACGGGCAAGTCTTGGTGCCAAATGCGTTGTTTGTCATATCCAATACTGCTGGGAGCTGCCGATTTTCCTAAACAGAACTTCCTCACCAGGATCACCAGGTATCATTGCCACAAACTTTAATTAAAAACAGCTCTAAGTCAAACACGAATGGTTTTGTAAAATCCGAAAACTGCGAGCCAGTTAAGCTATGCTAATTTGTCTGTGTGCCCTGTTCCATACGTAACGACCTTATCCGAGACGTGTACTGCCTGATTTAGGCTGTGTTCACGGTGATTAATGAGATTTCAATACCTGTTATTTAAAATGCTCGGTATGTTTCATTAATCCTAACAGATCAACTAAACCAGGGATTTCTGATCATTTTGAATTGCTAGATTCGGTCGCCAAATGTAATAAAATAAAATAAAATTATTAGAATTAGATGAAGGCATTTTAGAGTATTATAACCTTGAAGCATCTACGAAGGTTCTTGAAAATGTCAAAGACAACGTAGAAAAAGGGTTGTTTACAGAGTTGACATTAACCCACGTTTTTTTTTGGAAAAATCGTACTCTGCATTGTTGGGTACAGCTACAATATATACCCGAACGTAATAGTCGTGAAGAGGGCTATAAACTGTTTTATTTGCCTCACAAAATGTTGAACTAACGTCGATGTGCACGCCCCTTTACCGCCAGTCCCAGAGCCCGCTTCAAAAATGCAGAGCACAATCTGCATAACAGATCAGATGGTTCTTCGCAACTGTCATTTTTTAACATGTAATTGTCTGTTTAACCCGGTCGTTTAATTCGCTTTTGTGGTATTAACAGCTTTTGTTTTTACTAGGCCGTGTCTGAATTGCTAATGAATTAAAAACTGGGTGCTGGCTGACAATGTTCTGGAGCCCGTTTGCTAAAAACGGCAACCGTTTTGATGACTTCTTCTTCTTGTTCCTTAAATTAAAACCAATTGTCTTCCAAACTTTAGTTACAATGATTGCAATCTCATAAAATGTTTGACAAAATGGATTTCAATTGAAAACATTACGCTTAATTGAATAACTATTGCCATTATGAAACAGTGTCTTCAAGCCTTCCAACTTATATTATAAAATATAAAATTTTAATATTATTAAATATTACTGTACAACTCAGACAGAATCATTTAGTCCAAAACTATGCATATCTTGTATTATGGTGACCAAATGACTGATATAATACTCATATATTTAAAAAAACATACATAAAATAGAATAGAATAGAAAATATTTTATTGCATACCACAAATACATTGGACAAGTAGAAAAAAAAATAACAATATTTTGCTAGTTGGTAGTGCAATGGGCGGTCTTATCACTATGTAGCGATCTCTGCCAGACATCCTTGGACATATGATACTTTATAACACCCAGAAAACGAAACAAACACCTATGTTCTTCACTCAAATGTTTGTTCTTGGAGGGAATCCAACCCTTAACCTTATATCGCAGAAGGAAGGCTAACTAAGCAGACAGGCCAGTCAAGACTTGCCTGTATAACGCCACTACTAAATTGGCAAGTTTGAAATCACTTACAAAAGCTCATACCGTCTAAACGAGCTTTTAAGAAATAAACAAAACAATTTTTAATTTATTTACAATTTATAATATATTTAATTTAATTTAATTTATGTCTTCTTCAACTCATAAAGAACGTTAAATTGATTACTAACATGTTACGAGGTATACTATTTTTACTAATAATTGACTGGACTAACGTGGTTGATTTGTTTTCCGTCTCCGTCTTAATACGGTCTTAGTATTTTATAAAATCAGGGATTAACAATGTAACGGTTGGAATTGCAAAGGCTTTTGTGATTCGTTGACTTATGCGTTGTATATTTAGAGTTGATCTAAATTACTTTTGTTTTGAGCTTTTTTGATTTAAGAAAATTCCAGAAGACTTTTCTTAAACAAATCTTCTATTCATTGTTTTATTTCATGGTGTGGTTTTGGAAATATAAGAGTAAAATGAAGATTCGATAGTCACATTCTACGAAAAAACTAACAAAATAAATAGTGCAAAACACACAGCATCATCTAGCCCCAAAGTAAACAGAGCTTGTATTATGGGAACCACATGACTGATATACTACTTAAATACCCAGACTCGTGATAAACATTTGCCCCGCGTCGGGAATCGAACCCGCAACATTCTGCGTCTCAAGCGGGCCTTCGCCCACCGAAACATCTTGTAACAGTTGATTTCTTTGAGAAAAATAGATGATTTTTCGAAACTATAATTTACTGACGTTTCTACTAACGGGTGTTGGCATTTTAAAGAAACCACGCATATTAAGTTAATAAGATCCGTACCAAGTCGTTTAAGTTTAGACCGGCGGAAGATTTTAATAAGTAGGGGAGTAGAAGCGTATCCATTTATATTTAAACATGTGAGATTATCTCCGAGTTGCTATAGTACAGTGGAATGCCTTTTCCAAGTGCTCATAAAGACGAACTAAATGAAGTCCAGTCACCTACTATTTTCACATGCAAAAGGTCAAAACGGCTACTGTGACAATGTTATTATAAAACAAACCGATTCCAAGAAAAGGTAACTATTTGTTTGAGGGTTGAATTCCTTGCCAGGACAAACATTTGTAGAATTAACATAGTGTTTGTTCTGTGTCTGGGTGTTATACAGTATCATAAGTATTATATATATACTTCTACTTAATAGTGGAACTCTTATGAAATAGTTAAAAACTTCTTCTTTTTATCGTGTCACTAGTTATTTCTAACCAGTGTGGTGAAAGGATTAAAGTGCGCCTCAGAGGCTCCTTTCATGCACTTAGGTAAGCCTTAATATAACGGCTGGCACTGAGCCGGGCTTGTTTCAAGTTTTCCTTCTCTATTGCTAGCTTTTCTGTTAGTCAGCAGGGGGGCTAACCCCGATAATTTGAAGACTATCGCAGTCGTCTCCATCATCAGATTCCAAGCAGCACTCATCTGGGATCAGTTCCACGTAGAAATCCTCACTCGGTGTTTTATATAATTCAGCGAAAATTACCAATCCGATTTTACAGTCAGATGCGGGTTCTGAGCCATTTTTGATGATCCTTAGCTGATCGTTGTAGAGTACAGTGGATGGTTAAAACTTTTACAGAAAAAAAAACATTTTGTAGTGATTGTATTTGTAAGTATGTAATTAAAAAAAAAACAGTTCATCTGGTCACCATAATACATGCTATGCTTAGATTGGGGTAGATGATGCTGTGTGTATCTTACGTAAATAATTATTATTTATTTATTAGAGATTGTATTATCACATTAATAGCTAGCATGGTGTTAGTCTGGCCATAACATTCTAGAACAATATAAACAACACAGTCTCTTATGTTATTATAAGATATACCATAAACCCCGATTACTAATATGCCATTTATATTTGAAGGCTAATAGATAACGTTTCCGTCACTTTTTCATTGTCGAAGGACATCGGAGTCTCCAACGTTTGAGTTGATTTCAAATTCTACTTGGCCTTAAGAAACTTAAACAGGTGTCTACCAAGCTGTCTATGAAAAAGATCTATACATATTATTATCTAGTTATACTATTTTGTTTATGACGACCTCTACGACGCAGTGGGCGAAGGTCCGCTTGAGACGCAGAAGGTTGCTTATTCGATTCCCGCAGTACAAATTATTGAATGATCTGCAAATATGTCAGTAATATGTATGTATTTACAAAAAAAAGTAAACTGTCATATGGTTCCCATAATACAAGCTCTGCTTACTTTGGGGCTAGATGACGCTGTGTGTAATATTTTACATTTTTTTTTTTTTATATTATTAATTATTTATTATGATACAGACCCCTTTACAAGTTTTGTGCCGTTACAGTGTGCATGTGAAAAGGTGGTTCTACAAACGCGAAGACCGATAAAAAGAGATCTATAAAACAGCTTGTATTGTGCAATCATCTTTCTCTCCTGGCGAACAATAACTAACAGAATCTATTTTGAGCATAAGCCTTGTACCTCTATCATTTGTCATTTAGTACAATTTTTATTTACAAAAATGTATAATAATTTGAATATCTGTACAATTTAAATTTAAAATTTTCTGTACTTATTAAATTGAGCTACGAGTATCTAACCTAAAAAATATTATAATTGTCAAGCCAAGTCAAGTCAAAAGATACTTTATTCAATACGATCACAAGGATCACATTGAAACGTCTTACATAGTAGGTGAATTTAGGTGCTAATTCATCCTAACCCAAGCCCGAGAAGAACTGACAAGAAACTCGTCTTGATCCTAGCGCTTTTTTACATTGTGTGCAAACTAAGTGGATCAAACTCACCCTGATGCAGACTCTCTAGATGAATCGAAACAGTGTCGGTGCCTTCATCGACTAAATAATAAGTGAGAAAAACTCGTGACTCTCAAAACAAATAAATAAATAATGCCGGACATTTCACATAGCATCAACTAGCCCCAAAGCAAGCAGAGCTTGTATTATAGGTACCACATGAGTGATATGATACTTATATCCTTTTAATATATTTTTTGTATATACATACACATAAGAAACAACCAGACTCGGGACAAATACATGCTGATCATAAAACCATTTGTTCCGTGGCGGGAATCGAACCAGCAACCTTTTGCGTCTCAGCCGGGCCTTGGCACATTGCGCTACAGAAGTCGTCGAAGCTAACTAAATTATTATTAATATCTAAATTATTTCTAATATTCTTGATAGAAGACCTAAATAGTATGCTAAGCGCGAGCGTGAGCCGCGGATCAAACTTACCTTCATAAAGATTCTTTAGATAAATCGTAACAGTGTCGATGCCTCAATCGCCAAAATAATACGATATTAAAAATCCGTGATTCTCAAAGAGGATACCTAAATGTTCAGATTAAAGAAACTAGGGGTTGATTACATAGCACGCAGTTATGATAAGTTCATTTGACACTATCTATCATATGGTAGCGTCGGCAGACTGGACCAGACTGGTCCCTTGATATATTAAAATTTGGAACACCATCACTTAATCTCTAATTGTGTAAGTAATAATGATAAGTCAAAGTCAAAGTCAAAGTCAAAAGATATTGTATTCAATACAATCACAAGGATCACCTTGAAACGTCTTACATACTAGGTGAATTTAGGTGCCAATTCCTCCTACCGCAAGCCAAACAAGAACTGGTAAGAAACTCGTCCTGGTCCTAGCGCTTTCAGATCCATCTTATAAAAACCTTAACTACGAAAAACGAATACAAGAGATTTTATACATTTCAAATGAGTCGGTTAACTGTCCAAGAGCAGAGCAACATGAGGCCATGCATTCTTATCAGTATTAGGGTCATTTATATTATACGCTTTCTTAAAAAGATTACCTTTTATGTAAGCTTTAAATTTCTTAAGTAATAATCAGTTATAACCATTTTATTGGTAAATTGTATGTTTACAGGTCAGTTTAAATTAAAAATTAAGAATAAGGGATAACAATACTATATTAAATTAGGTAGTTTATTTTCATTTTCAGGAAGCTTATTATAGAAGCGCACCGTGTATAAAGAACTTATTAACTTTTTGTAGTCGAAACTTAGAGATGTATAATTTGTTTCGGTTCCTTGTATTGATTCTGTAATGATCAAAAGTAAGTCAAAGTCATGACGAGGCCTTTAGGCAGTTTAAGTATTATATCTGAAAAATTGGCCGCTAGAGACAGACAGAGCTTTAAATAGAAAAGAGTTTGACCCAAAGCTCTGGAAAATTAACTCTATTTATCTAAAGACCTAGAAAAGCATATCAGTGACTTTTTAAAATATTAATTAATTTACCCAGAGCCTATGTTCAAAATCACAACTATTTAGTTGGTAATAAATTAATTAATTAAATAACCCAAGAGCCGGGATTCGGACCCACAACTTTATGCTCATAATATCATTAAGACCATCCAGGTAGAGACAATAGTAGAGGAACAGGTGCCAAAAACATTAGCTTAAACGTAGCTAAATACCCAGCGTTCAGGAATAATTCCAAGAAATAATAGCATATTCTAACCTTCATCAATACTTAAATCAACGGTTAATCGTTAAAAGTTAGGTCAAACACGTGCATTTGACAAATAAGAATACATAAAAATATATGTAAAATGGCTGGTCTTGTCGCTAAAGGAGCGATTTCTTCCAGACAACCTTTTAACAACAATCAGCTATCTAATAAAAAAAAACGCTAATTATATATAAGTAAAAATTGCTGAACAAATTACACAGCACCATCTAGCCCCACTAACCAAAGTTTGTAATTAGAATCAGATGGAGGATAGAATTCTAATAATCATACATAAATACATACCTAAATTTATATATGTAAATACCTACCTATTTATGATACTTTACAGCATCCAGAACAAGCACCTATGTTCATCACACAAATATTTGTCCTGACAGGGAATCGAACACACAACCCACAGCCCACATGATAAATAAATAATCCCGGACATTTCACACAGCATCATTTGGCCCAAATGTAAGCAGAGTTTGTGTTATGGGTACCACACCACAAGGCTTTTTATGACCAGCTATTAACAGTGTCGTATACTACGAGGGCAACTAGAGTGCCCAACTCTACTGAGCGAGGCTACCCAACAGTCCGTTCCTGAGAACCGTACTCGCTGTAGAACTAGAAGTGTCCCTTTTTTTGCACCAACACCTGCACGCACTGTTGTCGTACCTCTGTTGCGCAATGGACCAAGGCCCGGCTAAGACGCAGAAGGTTGCAGGTTCGATTCCCGCTGCGCGAAAAATGTTTGTATCGTCTGCAAGAATAGGTATTTGTCTTGGGTCTGGATGTTTCTATTTATAATATGAATGTATTCAAAAAAACATCAGTCATTTGTACCCATAACACAACTTCTGCTTACTTTGGGCCCAGATGATGCTGAGTGAAATGTCCGGCATTATTTATTTATTAAACTATTATTGTGTGGTTATTATAATGTATCATTATCTTTAAAAGTATATTAGTAGCTATGCTTAGTTTGATGCTTGTTTATGTTGTGTAAAATGTAAAAATTTCCGTTTATCTTGTTGGTGTACTCCTACCTCCAAGTACCAAGATAGGTCCAAATTGTAATGTACATCCCAATTTACATTTAAGCTGAATGCGAGGTAAATTATATGGCAGTTTGGGAACCACTGTTGCTTACAAAGGTACGCTGATAAACGTAAACATGTTTAATGTAGTAGGCTATTGTATGATACTTGCTGAGACGTATTAATTGTTTATGAGATCGTTAGTAAATTTCGGAGCATGGCACCGAGACGTAGTTCATATAACTAGAGTTGAATTGCTATTTGCTATAAAAAAAGACACAGAATATAAAAAAAAAATGAACATGAACACTCCAATCCAATTCAATCCTTGCTGTATCCAACACCCATAATCTTGCAAAAACACACACTGAAAAACTTGCTAAATATAAAGACCTAGCAATAGAGCTCAAAAACCAGTGGAGGGTAGGGTACTGTTAAAACTATACCTATTGTAATTTCATCTACAGGCGTCATCCCATACACCTTACTTAATAGTTTAGAAGCCCTCGATATCCACAAACTCACTTTCATACAACTCCAAAAAGCGGTCATCCTAACTAAACACTTGTCGCATTGTCCGCAAGTTCTTATCCATCAACCAATAAAATCATCAACGACTTTTCGTTTGGCCAAAAGCCCGCGAAAAACGTAAATTCCTCGCCTTACGAAAGACAACAAATGAAAAGCATAAATAATAATAATAATATAATAATAGTTAATTGATTCAGGCGGAAATCCATTACAAAAGTCGACCGTCATGTTGTCATTCTGTCATGTTGTCATGTTGTCCGTTGTCATAAGTCGACCGTCACTAAGTTAACACACCGTATGGCTTGTCCGTGAATATTACTGTTAAAACTGTGTTCAAACTTGTGTTTACTACATGTGCTATATATCACTGTGTAGTTGACTGTGTAACGTTCCTGTTGGTGTTTTCACCGTTAAAAACCATCAAGAAAATAGTGAGTAATAAGCATAAACATTTTTTAATTTGCTGGTTCATTTCACAAAACCCTGACCTAGGGCAACTCGCCGTGTGACGTAATCAGCGCATACCGACCGGCTAAGTGCACTGATTTTTACCTGCATATTAGCGTGCGACAATCTACGTAGCATCAGTTACTGGATACCTACTGTATTACTGTTCTGTGACAACACGAATACTTGTGATGGATGCCGAACGCCAATCCTCACCAAAGATTATATGAACTGTCATGGTTGTAAGCAGAAATATGACCTACAATGTGCTGATCTATCACCTAAACGTTATAGAAAGCTAACTCAAGATGGCAGGCTAAAATGGAGATGCTTCGAATGTAAGTGCAAGCAACCTAAAGTTGGAAATACCAACACCCCTGTACGTATGGCTCTACAGCCAAAACAAGATGAAGACATAGCTTTAGAGACGTCGCCTGAGAGTAGTAATGTGACGTTACGAAAAAAGCCGGAGTCATCGCAGTCTGCAGTTTATGTAACCGAAAACTCATTAAGAGATATTTGGAAAAACGAGATGAGACAGGAAATGCAGGCTATGCTTGAGGCCACAATAAAAAAGACTGTATCAAGTCAACTTGCTGCCATAAATAGTCAATGCACTGGTTTCCAGGAGTCTATTACATACGTCAGCACGCAGTACGAGGAGTTGAGAAAAGAAATCACTGATCTCAAGAAAATGCTAAGCAGCACCTCGTCCGAGTTGAAGTGTCTTAAGGAAGAAAATAAGAACCTGAAGGAAAATTTAAGCCTCTGTCTAACTCACGTCAAGGACTTGGAAGCTGAAAACCTTAGACAGCAGCAATGGGTCCGAATGCAGAATATCGAGATCACCGGTATCCCCGAGGAGAAAGATGAGATGACGACAGACCTAGTGTTAAAGACAATTGAATTCTATAACAATCTGCTGTTACTGGAGTCAGATATTATATTAATTAACAGAAACTTGGCTTTGTGAAGGGATATTGGACTCTGAGCTTTGTGACGGCAGATTCACTGTGGTTCGCAATGATCGGGGATCACTGGGAGGTGGGTTGATGGTAATGAGTGCGCCTTACTTACAAGCCCGTGTTAGAACTGAGTGGCAAAGTACTGATCCAGAATGTCTGTGGGTTACTATCCCCTCTCGTACGCTCGGTTCTGCTCACGACCTACATATTGCACTTGTTTATATACCTCCGAATTTACACCTCGCGGCACGTATTCAATCTTTTAATAGTTTATTAACAAAAATTCACAGCACATGCCCCGATGATCATTTTATAATTGCGGGGGACTTCAACCTTCCTTGTGTAGACTGGAAATCTAGTGAACCAGTAATTCTGAGGAAGGGTCTTGTTGAGGTCCAAACTGCGGCAGATGGTTTCATACGTTCCTCAAGTTCGTTGTTCTGGCACTTACACCTACCCCGTTTGGTATAGCAGAGCTTTAATTCAGTTGATCAAAGAAAAATCTAAAACTCACCGAGACTGGAAGCGTTATCATAATCCTAATGATTACTTGCATTTTGCCGATCTCAGAGAAAAGCAGAAGATTTTGCAGACAGAATGTTTTGCTTCATATGTCAACCTATCACAACAAAAAATTAAATTTCACCCAAAATTTTTCTGGTCCTACATAAAGTCAAAAAGAAAGACTTGCTCTAACTACCCTCAACAGATGATCTACAATAATAATTCTTTTAGTACTCAAATTGACATATGTTCCTCATTTAATAGCTTTTTTGAAAAAAAATGTTGTATACTGGCTGATCAGTATTCGTTTGATTCAACAAATGTCTACCATAGTGAGAACACTATCAATTTCATTGGGATATGTGGAGAGGAGCTTTTCAAAATGCTGGCAGTAACAATATCCCCCCGGTATTTTTCGTCAGATGTGCTGAAACATTGTTTGCGCCCCTGACTCTAATTTTCAATAGGTGTCTGCGTGAAGGCTATTTCCCTAACGTTTGGAAAATGGCACATATAGTTCCCATTCATAAAAAGGGTCATAAGACATTAGTTGAAAATTACCGTCCTATCTCAATATTGAATGTACTAAGTAAGCTCTTTGAAAGGGTAGTGCATGGTTATATTTATCCTGTTATTGCAACTTCAATTCCGGTTGAGCAGCATGGGTTCATGAAAGGATGCTCCACTTCTACTAACTTAGGAGTTTTTATTGATCATGTAGCGACTGGGATAGATGGTGGCTCGCAAGTAGATGTGATCTACACGGATTTTGAAAAAGCATTTGACCGTGTGGATCACATCATACTTCTGCGAAAGCTTTATGAGCTGGGTATAAAAAGCAATTTACTAAGATGGACAAAATCTTATTTGCGTAACCGTTCTCAAGCAGTTATTGTTGGAGGTTTCTGCTCTAACTTTATTAATATTCCATCTGGAGTTCCACAGGGCTCCATTTTAGTACCATTATTATATGCAGCTTATCTATATGATGTAGGTAAATGCTTTAGGCATGCACGTTACCTTATGTATGCTGATGACACGAAAATATATATGAAGATTAGTGATCAAACAGACTGTCTAAATCTACAAGCGGATCTTGATAGGCTAGGACGCTATTACGCAGAAAATCGTATTGATATTAACATTGCAAAATGCTCATATGTCCCTTTCACTCGAAAAATAATTCCAACACATTTTGATTATCATATAAATAATATAAATATTTGTAAAGTAAACTCTGTTAGGGATCTTGGTGTACAAATAGACTCTAAATTAACATTTTCAGAACATATAGATATAATTGTCAACAAAGCATACAAAGCTTTAGGTTTTATACTGCGTGTTAGCCGCCCTTTTTCTGACATTAGTTGCTTTAAGGTTCTGTATTATTCTTATGTTAGAAGCATTCTAGAGTATTGCAGCTGTATTTGGAACCCTCACTATATTACCTACATTCAGAGCCTGGAAAGTATACAAAGTAAGTTCATAAAACACCTGAACTTTCGATGTTTCAGTAGTTTTAGCGTCTATCAGACAGCGTGCTTTTATCATCACCTCACTTCTCTCGAAAACCGTACGACTCTAACTGATATGTCATTTCTGCATGGTGTATGCAATAACTATATCGACTGCTCGGAGTTATTGTCTAAAGTGTTGCGCTTTTGTGTTCCAACCATTAGAACTAGACACACTAACCGGTTTGCTGTTTTGCCTACACGCACAAATTACGCCCAAAACTCACTTGTTAGTCGACTACATAGAAACTACAACAAACAATTTAAACAAATTGATATTTTCTATTGTAGCAAGCAGGTGTTCAAACGAAAAATTCTCAGAATTCTTTGTGAAAATGTATAAGTTTGTGTCAGTTTTATTTGTAATTATCATATTATGCATACCACGTAATCTATTTCTCTCTCTCTCTCTCTCACACACACACGGAGTTATTGTCTAAAGTGTTGCGCTTTTGTGTTCCAACCATTAGAACTAGACACACTAACCGGTTTGCTGTTTTGCCTACACGCACAAATTACGCCCAAAACTCACTTGTTAGTCGACTACATAGAAACTACAACAAACAATTTAAACAAATTGATATTTTCTATTGTAGCAAGCAGGTGTTCAAACGAAAAATTCTCAGAATTCTTTGTGAAAATGTATAAGTTTGTGTCAGTTTTATTTGTAATTATCATATTATGCATACCACGTAATCTATTTCTCTCTCTCTCTCTCTCTCTCTCACACACACACACACACACACACACACACACGCGCATTTTGACACAACTCTCATACACTCACATAATTATAATGTATAATTGTTAATAGGTATTTTCTATTAACTAATAACATGTTTGGTTAGTGACTGTCTTCTAAATTATAGGTGATAAACATAAAACGTAAATCCGTTATTGGCTTTAGGATAAATGCGTTAGATTAAGTAATATTGTTTACTAAGAGCTGTGGATTTTGTTTAATAAATAAAAAAAAAAAAAAAAAAAACATTAAACAGATGGACAAATATTTAGTACAATTCCGCCAATCTATTCCTAAAGAGTTACCTCCAAAAAAAATTCGACACGAGGCATCCTCAGGAACACTTGACTCACTCCGCACCCCGACGAAAAAACACTGCTCTGCAGACTTTTTGCTTCGACCAACGTCATACTGAGACTGGGCCAGTTGCGCTCCAACTTTACTATTTATACACTCGGTCAGACCGGACTGCCACGCCACCCGTTGTAAATAATGTAATACAATAGCGGTGATCTTGAAAAACTTGTATTTAATTCGTTCAACAGTGTAAAATCTACTGAATTATGTCTTGTTATTTCTAAAGTTTCTAGTACAGACATTCTAAAACCTTTTGCGCAGGTATGTAAAATTTCAAAAGTATTATTATTACTCAATGAATGTCCTGAATCTATCAAATGTTTGGCAAAATACTATAAGCAGAAAGAAGGTTTTGCTATGGGATCTCCACTAAGTCCACTCATGGCTGATATTTTCATGTACTATTTTGAAAATAAATTTATTATAAGTCAACCTAATATCTTATATTATTACAGGTTTGTCGATGACATTATTATGTGCTGGAACGGTTCTCTTCGACAAATCAATGTGTTTGTTAATAAAATTAATAGATTACATCCCAAAATTAATTTCAAATTAGAAGCAGAAGTTGATAGTTCCCTCAACATTTTGGATTTAACTGTTACAAGAATGGGCGAGAAACATGATTTCAAAATTTATAGCAAACCTACGTATACAGACGTTACTATTCCGGATACATCTTGTTACCCTCGTCAACATTAACAGGCAGCTTACCGTAGTTTTGTTCAGAAAATTGATGACAGCACCACTTTCTTAAGAGAATCATAATACAGAGCTTACCATACTTTATCACATAGTTGAGAGTACAGGCTACAAAAGAAATATAATTGACGGTCTAATTAAGAGTAAACGGTCTAGTATTGTTCGTTTTCTTTTGTACCCAGTGCGTCCTGATAGACCAGAAAGATATTTAGGTAGCCTGACCTACTTGGGATCCATTAGTAATAGGATTTCAAACACTTTTTTGAAAAACAAGGTAAGAGTGGCCTTTAAAACCAACAACACTTAAAAACGGATTTGTAATGGAAAAGACATATTAGAAAACCATAAAAAATCAGAGGTTTATAAATTAATTTGCGATGAATGTAATAGTGTTTATGTAGGTCAAACCGGTCGTAATTTTGAAACTAGGTACAAAGAACATATCGCAGCTTATAGAAATAATTGTCCAAAAGGGTCTCATTTTGCCAAACATTTGATAGATTAAGGATATTCATTGAGTAATAATAATACTTTTGAAATTTTACATACCTGCGAAAAAGGTTTTAGAATGTCTGTACTAGAAACTTTAGAAATAACAAGACATAATTCAGTAGATTTTACACTGTTGAACGAATTAAATACAAGTTTTTCAAGATCACCGCTATTACTGATTCATACGGGTGGCGTGGCAGTCCGGTCTGACTGATTGTATAAATAGTAAAGTTGGAGCGCAACTGGCCCAGTCTCAGTCTGACGTTGGTCGAAGCAACAAGTCTGCAGAGCAGAGGGTTTTTTCGTCGGGGTGCGGAGTGAGTCAAGTGTTCCTGAGGATGCCTCGCGGAGGGGCGAAACACGTGTCGAATTTCTTTTGGAGGTAACTCTTTAGGAATAGATTAGAATAGATTTAGGAATTGTACTAAATATTTGTTCATCTGTTTAATGTTTTTTAATATAATTTATAATAATTTCACACAGCATCATCTGGCCCTAAGTTAAGCAGAGCTTGTGTTATGGGTACCACATGACTGATATACTACTTAGGTATATATATTTTTTTGTAAATACATACATATGTCTTACATTTTAATTAAGATTATTGTTAGTTTTTATTATTTTCATTATTTTATTGTAACTTATTTATTTGTATAAATCCTATTCTATTCTATTATATATTATAGGATGACATGATGATATTTACCCATATAGATCAATCACGAGTATCTCGTGGTCTGCACAAAATAGGCTATATGAAAAAAAAATAGGAAGGCCTCGTCAAAATCGTCTATATTAAAGTCCTTGGTTATCACCATTAACAGACAGGCTTTAAACGACATTCCAACTCCTGCAAAATATAAGCTTTAGAAGAAAATAAACCACTCCTGGTTTTGTCACCCGTCTGGAAAAAGGACCACCAGGGCATGCCTGCCACGGCTTGTGATGAAATCGCTAAATCGTATTCGTACCCAAGCTAGCCGCTGCAGAATCATGTGCGAATGAGGATTTACGGTCGCATACGGCGCAATGCGACTATGGTGTTCAAACACAACCCATGTCGTACCTGCTCGTCTGTCCGAACACTTGCACAAAGGTACACTTAGTGCGACAACTAGTGCGATTGAGATGGCCACCTACCACTCTAAAACTATGGAGTGTCACACGAAAGGAAGAATAATTTAAAAAGAAAAAATAAATAAAAACTCCCTTACCGATTCTGGGAACGTGCTTTTTAGAATAATAGCAAAAGAACTGCTGAAACAGATTCCTTTTCCGATACAGTCCGATAAAAACGACCTCATTAAAAACTCAATACACCGAATCAAAAGAACTATAAGGCCCATTGAATTGAGCTAAATGAGTGAGCTAAAGAGTAAGGTCTTTATATTCAACAGTCTGCGCAGAATATAAAGTAGTAAAACGAACAACTTTCACTACGGAATGATAGGTTTTTTTATCAATTTTACTACGATGGGTACAAATTAACAACTTTTATTATATTATAATGACATAAATGTACAGAATGATATACAATAATATGCAATACATGTGACATAGTTAACCTATCTATGACCGATCTAAATTGATCCAAATCACTGCCAGAGGGCAGCGTCCCCAAGGCACTGGCGGCAATGCCACGTTGAATGTCAAAGCTAATACGCTGAGAATGATAGGAGCCAGCGATGTTTTTACCAGACGCTGTGAAATAATACAAACATTTGTCCCGCCGCAAGACAAATGTCTGAACCAATATTTTCGAAACACTTTTTCCAGTCCGCCGCGAACACATCTTCTACGGATGTTTCGAACGCTGTTAACGCTTCTTCCGGCGAAAACTGTATCCCTTTCAGTTCATCGTTTTTTTTAGGGAATACAAAGAAGAAGCCAGATCAGGACTGTAAGGGGTGACCCAAGACTTTGACCGGTGTGGTGTCCAGGAAGTCCCCTGTTCTAAGCGCTGAGTGCGCGGGCGTGTTGTCGTGTTGAAGCAGTAGCTTGCGGAGCCCAGTGTTTGGTCGCTTGTTGCTCATTTCAGTGAAAACTTCTGACAGGCATTTTTGTTTTGTTGTATACAATTCGGCGTTGATGCTGCTTTGATTTTGTAATGGAATCAACACCAGGTACCTTGTCAAAGTGAAGAAACTAGCAATCAAAATGTTTCCTGCGCTTCTGGATCACTTCACTTTGATAGGCGTGGGTCGTTTTGAAACAGCCAACTGCCAACTGTTGATTTACGCTTTATTTCTGGATAGTATTGATAAATCCAGAATTCGTCACAATGTCATAAACGCACCGAGACGAACCTGTTTCAAATTTATAAATCATATCACGGCACCATTCCACACGGGCCTGCTTCTGAGCTTGGTTGAGGTAGTGTCAAAAGTCAAAAGTCAAAAGATACTTTATTCAATACAATCACAAGGATCACTTTGAAACGTCTTACATACTAGGTGAATTTAGGTTCCAATTCATCCTAACCCAAGCCCAAGAAGAATTGGCAAGAAACATGTCTTGGTTCTAGCGCTTTTTTATATGATCCATCTTATAACTACCTTAACTACGAAATACTAATACAAGAGAGTTTATACATTTCAAGTGTGTCGGATAACTGTCTGATGGCAGAGCGACATGAGGCCATTCATTCTTACCAATAATATAAATTATATTATAATAAACTTTCTTCAAAAGACTACCTTTTATGTATGCTTTAAATTTCTATAATAGTTAATAATTTAATAATAGTTTTTTTTTAATTAAGCAAAAGATTATTCGCAGTGAACCAGTTAAGAACTAACGATAAGGATTCATTTACGTTATCGCAAATACTGGTTTTAACTCTAATCACTTTAAAAATTAATGACGTATCGTCTGCAAATAAAACAATATCACAAATATTTTTTACAAAAACAGGTAAATCGTTAACGTATACTAGGAATAAAAAGGACCTAGTATCGAGCCCTGAGGTACCCTTTTATCAATAATTGATCCTGAAGACCTCTCACCACCCACGTCTACTCTCTCGACTCTTTTGGATAGATAAGACTGTATGAGGTCAATCGCCCGGTTTTTAATGCCATAATATTATAACTTTGTGATTAGGGTTGCATGACTCACACAGTCAAAGGCCTTAGATAAATCGCAGAATACCCCAACTGCATCCTGTGACTTCTCCCAGGCCTCAAATATATGCTTTAAGAGCGCTATACCTGCATCAGCTGTTGATCGACCTTTAGTACTATGATTTTTATTTTTGATTACTATGTAGCAGGCCGTTAACGTTAAAGTGATATAATAACTGATTCAGAATTATTTTTTCAAAGATTTTACTTAACGCAGGTAATATCGATATCGGTCTTTAATTAGCGAGATCACTTTCACTTCCAGACTTAAACATAGGAATGAGTTTACTGTGTTTCATGAGATTGGAAAAAACTCCCTCGTCGATACGTCTATTAAAAATATAAGCTAAACATGGTGCAATATCTAAAATAATGACACCCAGCACCTTTGTAGACATTCCCAAAAGATCTTCTGTATTTTTTATATTAATTAACTTGAACTCTTTTACAATAGCCTAGCCTAGCCTCGTTAATATAGCTAAAACTAAACTCATTCTTACATTTTGCATCACTAGATTCTAATAGAACGGAAGCTCTGGAGGCTGAAGAGTATAACGATTTGGTCACAATTTTTGTTATATCTGAGAAAAAACTATCAAATGCATTCGCTTCATCCTGTTTCTTTGTCAAAATTGTACCATTTATATTTAATTTGAACTGTATATTGCGAGCCCTTGATTTACCTGTTTCATTATTTATTAATTTCCAAGTTGCTTTTATTTTATTTGTTGAATTTTCTATTATTTTTCTCAAAAATAGTGACTTAGCCGCATGACATACTTTTTTGAAGACTTTTGAGTAATTCTTAACATGTAAGATAAAAACTGCATCATCTTACATTGTCTCTCTGGAAGCATATAATTCGTACAATGTATTCCTACTTCTATATATACCTTTTACCTAATTTTTTTCTTTGCATGTTTTTACTGTAAATGTATCAGCATGTTCTTTAATTATTAAATTATATATTACCAAAAATTGGTGAAAAGATCATTTGGATCATCGATGCATGCATGCATGCCTTGTGCCACCTTCGCGTGAGAAGGATAGTTTCACACTGGGTGCCAGCGCGTGTAGAATCTTGTGAACGCTACCCGATTCAATCTGCAATGTATGCTGAATCACTTCGTACGTAATTCGCCTATTTTCTTGAAATATTTTTTCACTGCTAGCACGTTATCCTCGCAAACAACTGTCGAAGGACGACTATTTCTTACTTTATCCCCCAAGTTAGAAGATGGTTGCTTCAAAAGAGCCATCATCTATTAATGCCATCTGAAAACGATAAGAAGACTCATCTGATTTAAGGCCACATTTGAAATCGTGAAAAATCCTCGAACGTTTCCGTCGCAGATATTTTTTTTATAAAACAACATTTCAATTTAAAAAATGTGGAAGGAAATAAAAAATTTGAACGACGGTTTTTTCACATGCAAAATGTTTTTATTTTTTTAATAATTATAATCAGCCAGGGCTTCATACATAAAAGATTTTTTCGCATTACTTTCTGAGAGGTATTTACAAAAAGAGACAAGAAAAATGAACAAACTATACATGTATAAAAGAAGGTATCATTTATTTTATTATTATTATTATTACATTTCTGGTCATAGCTGTGCGGGTTTCTTACGGAACCCGATCGACAATCGACAATATCAAATATTTTTTTTCAAAAATTTTGGATTCTAAAACTAATATTAACTCAAATTAACTAGTCACTTTAATTCTATTTTTTTCTATAAAATAGCCCCAACACCGTGACACATTATGTTTAATATTTTGTTTATTACATCTTCTGCTTGATTTTCATAAATAAATATAAATATTGATGGGACAATGCATACAAAACAATCTAGCCTGAACTAAGCATAGCTAGTATTATAGTAACCAGGTGACTGATATAATACTTACATATTTTTAAATACATACTTATATATTATTATACATACACCTAGACACAAATCAAACACCTATGTTCATCAAACAAATGTTTATCTGGGAAGGAATCGAACACTCAACCTACAACGCAAAAGGCAGAGCTACTACAGAGCTGATAGGCCATTCAATATAATATAATAATTATATTTCTAGATTTCATCGAACAAGTGACACAGCAAGCCTTACATCAGCCATTTTCTACAGATCCACAGAGGCAACGCAGTAGGTACCCCTTCTTTCAAAGTTTTCTTTGTTAGGAAGAAAAGCTCACGGTTGATTGTGAGCTAAAGCGAGGTGAAATTGTGCATTTTGTGCTTTTATAAGCTGTTTCAATGGGATAGTTCTCTTAGTTGAGTTTTTAAGGCACCTATAACTTTCGTTATAGGTGCCTTAAAAACTACTTAACTTGTTTTAGATATTTTTGTTAGATTTCTCAAAGAGACTATTATAATTTGCCAATCATAGTTAGCACAATATAAAATGTTACACTCATAGCGTATTAACTGCTGCGCTACTGCCGATGGCGCCACTGTATACCAGCGATATAGCAGCCTTCACACTACTGTATCACATGTATGCTGTAGGTATAAGATATATGATATAGGAGGCTGTTTAACATGTACTTCATGTTATATTCGCACTGTATCTGTTATGTGTCGTTGGATTATGTTTCTATTTCTATTTCTTCTGCCATAACATGTTATGAGCTTATTATTTCCTTGTTTTATTTAAAATATGACGCTGAATTAGGCCATGACAGTAGGCCTAAACCACTGGCTACATACGATATTATTAGTAATAGTATTCAAAATATAATTATGGTCTTAATTATTAAGTGACTCGGATGTAATGCGACTAATAAACTTTTGGTACGCGTAAGCTCGTTTAAGACATGGTGACCGTTGATCGTTGATTTTGTCAAATTTGTGAAGTCAAGGTGTGATTGCTGCCAAGATACAATTTTAGGTGAACAATCTTTCAATCAAGCTCATCTTGCTCGAAGAATAACTTTACTCACAATTTTATTCCGTGCTTCCACCGTCGAACTAGAACATAATTAATTATGCGTCTTTCTACGACACTTCAGCCATTTCTGGTTTAATCCCTCATAAACTGAAAAAGATAAGTTCAAGTCCGCAATGGACGATAAAGTAAAGATCTTCTCAAAATATGTTCAAAGTCGCCGTGAATTGTGCATTTAAAATTGCTATTCTCAATGCGAGACGATTTTGAGCGCTTTAGAAACGACTACTTTAAAGTGAGGTTAAATTTACGGAAAGTTAAATATTTTAGCTGCAATAGTTTTGCTTCACGGTAGCTGGTTAGTGAATAAGTAAGTTTGTGAAGACTTGCATTTAGCATGGCCATTTTGAAACCGTACTACAGTCGCAGATATTATTATTAGAAAGAGAAGCGATAGGTTTAATTATTATGCTAAGTATGCAAAAATAGCCTTTCAGCAGATTTGTCGTGCTTTCGTATTCCCTGCTTAGATTTTAGGGTCAAATTTGAAATTAGAGCCAAAGTGTTGATGGATTGGAAAATAACCTAGGTATATTGGAATTGACGTCCTATTTTGTCAACTACCAAACATGGTTTTGAAGGTGATGACGTTCAGGTAACAATTTTGATGAAACTGACGTGATTGTAAACCCCACAATATTAAGTTACAGTATTATTTACATTATTACATAGCTGCATATACCCAGTGATAATAGTCACGTATTCATTTCACTGCAAATCTTGCAAGATTTGCATACGTAATTAATTTTAATTAATTTTAAATAATTCGTGACTGCTATCACTGAGTACATGTAGCTCTGCTAAAATTTCTAAAGTTCCTAAATGCTAAAGTTTCTACGAAATAGAATGATATTAATAATTGCTTTCGTCTAATTATTATTATCATTTTATTTCGTAGGAGCTTTCCTCTTGAGGAGTTTACCTCTTGAACGTACCGTAGTTGGAGCAAGTTTTGCAGTGAAATTAATACGTGACTGCTATCACTGGGCATATGTAGCTCTGTAGACTTTAGGGCCCAAACAAGAGTCTAATAATAAGCTGTATTTTGGTGAATATATCAAGTGAAAACCCAGGTTTATAGTTTAGTTTTGTCTATTGTCAAAACTCTAAATAAAATCAATTTAAGAGTAGGCATTTAGTTTTGACATCGTGTAGACAATGCGCCTGAAATTTACTCGAGCATTTGATTCGAGGCAACTTGTCCATTATCCAAGGATTTTTTTTTTGATATCAACTGAAATCAAATTAATTTACTGCGTATCTTAACCGAAATATTAGTGTACAGTTTCAGTTTCATCAGCGTATAAACGGATATTGTAGAGAGTTTTATACCTAGTTTTATACAAAACCAAGTACTTTATAATGGGGAATAATACAACGATCAAATAAAAAAATATTTAGCGACTAATGATGAGATGCTGTTTTAATAACTTGAGCAGTATGAATTTGAGTAACCGAAATATTAACTAAACTGACGTAACAAAATGTGGGTTGTGAATAATCCATTTTGGATATTAAAATTGTAGGCGTGTGACTAAGCGCGCGACTAGAAATACAGAGAGGGCAACTTCAATATTAAGATAGAGACGATTTTATCAATTGAGGTTACGTTTTTAGGTTGGGTATAGTATATTTCAAAGTGGTTTTTCTATTCGAAACACTTTATTTAAGTTAATATGCCGGTTATCTATACCTATAAAAGAGCTTAACCTGACTGACTGACTGACTGATTCATCATCGCCGAGCCAAACCGCTGAAGCTAGGAAGCTGAAATTTTGAATTTTTGATATTTAAATATTTTTTTTAACCGTCTCTCGTTTAAATGCCACCCTTTTATTATTTAGATTGTATCCTGATGAAGGACAGATTTCTTTTTATAAAGGTCCACGCGTGTGAAGCCGCGGGCAGCAACTAGTTATATACGAGTATACCCTTTTTAATAAGAACATTACAATAGTTATTTCCTTCAATGGAAATTCTTTTGTTTCATGAATCTGAAAGCTTAATTTGTGAAGCTAATTAATGTCAAAGGATGGAATTCCACAATTGGTGCATTTCGTAGAATCCCTCATAGAGCGTCCTAAGCATCCAGAAGCTACTGGAAATGTCGGTAGCACGTTTGTGTTATGAGATTTTGTTATACTTTTAATCTATAGGTTATACTAAAATCAATCTCAATTAATTTTAGTGGTTTCGTTGCATTATGAAATGGTACGCTGCAAAAATACTTCCTTGCGATCACGATCTATTCTGTCAAGAGCGCGACGGATGAGAAAAAGAATAAGTTTGGATCCAAGTATAAAGACCAAGCTCTTTCGTATTAGAAAATAAAACAATTCATCAAGATAACGGACGATCTGCCTCTCCTTGGGCGTATACTCGTATAGATTGAGTAGTGATTTACTATCTGTAATTTAATTTATTTGTTCAGAGTGCGTTGTTTAGGGTTTGGCGGCGTAGCGTTGGTTAGAGTAACGGCCGACATGTGACGGAACATCTATCCATGGTTTTCTAGACTGAGAGATATGACGGAGCTGTTTTTTCCATGGTTTTCTGGATCTCAATGTGTGATACAATCGAAGGTTAAGATCTAATAATTTGATGCTACAAAATATGTTTTTTTACTCATAGGAATGGTATTCATGTTTTTTTGTAAACATTTTAGATACCTAGTTTGTATCAAATAGTCACGTATAAATCTGGAACTCAGTGGTGTCAAGAGGTTTTTCCGTATGCTGTATGATGTTTTTTAATTCTTACAAACAATGCCTTTACCTATTCAAAATGAATGAATGAATTAGTACGCTCAGGGTATTTATAAGGCACTAATCTAGTAAGATGTATTTGTGGTACAGCCTCGCACATCAGTAATGTAAAGTTGTTTTTATCTGATATCAGCATAAATAAGCGGTTTAAAGATTTGTTCCTTTGCACGTGCTGTAAGACTTCTTGGTAAATTTATTGATTCTAGATCAACGGGAAGTAACCTAGTTTGATTTATTGGCTAGTGTCGAAATATGCGGCATAAGTTACCGTATATTTTTATTGTAATAATTATAATAATTCTGGA
This sequence comes from Lampropteryx suffumata, assembly GCA_948098915.1. Lineage (NCBI taxonomy): Eukaryota > Metazoa > Arthropoda > Insecta > Lepidoptera > Geometridae > Lampropteryx > Lampropteryx suffumata. The sequence continues at coordinate 18,318,488 of OX402558.1, forward strand.
CATTTCACACAGCATCATCTGGCCCCAAAGTAAGCAGAGCTTGTGTTATGGGTACCACATGACTGATACACTACTTGTATACTTATTATTATCTTGTTGTAAATACATACATATTGTACATAGAAACACCATTTGTAGCAGGCAGACAGATAGACAGTCGGACAACGATGTGCTTAACGAAAAAACATTGGGCTACGCTCAGTGAGGGAATCCGAAGTCAAGAAGCTCAATTAAAATAGTAACGGTATCTTGTATGAAACTTTCATGATTTTTTTTAAAGTTTACAAATCAAGCTATTACTCATAGCTTTGATAATATTTCTTGTAATTTCAGTATTAATGCTACAGCTTTTAATATTTTTCAAGTACCGTCAAACAGCGGTATATCTGGTAGGTGGGAGAGAGACACTTAACTTTACATGGTGTCCCAAAACTAGTACTTTATACCTGAATGTTATCATTCCAACCATGAAAATTACAGTTGTGGGATAAAACTCCTAATAATTATTATTTTCAATTTTCACACACACAATTTTGCACTGTAACCACTGTGCAAAATTGAATTGAGAATTGCATCATTACAAGACTAATATTCTTCGAAGAGGAGCTCTGATAAAACTTTTTATATTATTTATATAACTGAAATTGACAACCCTAAATTGCCAACTATTTATTGCTTCATATTTCTTCAATAGAAATCATCTGATACACGAAAGTTGTAATATTTTGTTGTTCTCAGAATCGTCCTGTCGATTGTTTTAACTTTGTTGGGATCGCCATAACGTATTACTGTGCAAAATTTTATCACGACATGACTAATAAAATTCTTCGACAAGGAGCTATGATTAGGGAGTTACAGACAGACGGACAAAGCAGAACTATAAGGGTTCCTTGTGAACCTTGTGACCCTTAAAATAGAGACTAGTTATAACGTAGATACAGAGTTAATAAAATAAAATTAAAATAAGAAAATAAGCTTATCTTCTTCTCGTTTTAATGTTAATGCATCCATAACTTGATCGGCGGAGGGAGCTTTTTTAAAATTAAAAAAAAAATACAAAATTCAATATAATTTTATTCAATAAAATCAACAGGACCACTTTGAATCGTCTTGTTACATGCTAGTGAATCTAAGTGCCGGTTCCTAACCCCAATTCAAGAAATATCCGGCAAGAAATTTGTCTGTTCTTAAAACTTTTTTGTATGATCCTTGACCATTTTGTTACGGATGCCGAGTCGAGTTGGAGCAGATTCATCCCAAGCTTTTTAAAAAGCTAAGTAGGTAGGTAGATTGACAACGATGCAAAATGTAAATTCTCCTAAATAAATGTGCTCTAAATAAAAATCGCAAATTAAGTGTCTGTTCTATCTAAATAAAATGTTATAGTGGTAAACCTATTACTGAAAACACATCTATTAAACATCTTCTTCTTATCGAGTTACTAGTTATTTCGAACGAGTGTGATGAAAGGATTAAAGTTCGCCTCAAAGGCTACTATTAAATTAAAGTGAAATATGTATCTACGAAGCTGACGAGTAAACTTTTAGTCGCGCAAGTTTTCTGATGTTTCATTAAACAAATATTCTCACTAGTATTTAAGCAATTTTCATTAAACAACTCATCCGTTAAACTATTAACAAAACTGAATTTTGTTCCAACTCAGCTCATCTCACTTGCCACCAGTTTCTGACAAGTTCGTAGCTACATTTACAGTGCTGGCAACTAACGGAAACTAACTTAGAAAAATCAGGAATGATATTTATTAAATATTTACGGACAGGCATGGCAATTATAGAACTCTTGATACAATCCTGTATCCTGTATCCTCTAACGCGCATCTTGCACACGCTGAATCTGATAGCAGACACGGTTGACGTACTCCAATGTCCTCTGAATGAATTCGCAAAGGCTACTTTTTATGTGTTATGTTATTTTGTTAAATTGTAATATGTAATGATAATTTATAAATGATGATTATTGTATTGGTGAATCCTATAAAAATAGCTGTAAGAAGACATAAATATATACATATATAAATGTCTATCGACCTCTATCGTGTCTATCGAAGTGGGCTAAGGTCCGGCTGAAACGCAGAAGGTTGCGGGTCCCGCCGCGGGACAAATGTTTGTATGATCTGCAAGTATTTGTCTCGGGTCTGGGTGTCTCTATGTATAATATATATGTATTTACAAAAAAAAGTATATAAGTAGTATATCAGTCATTGGTAACACAAGATCTGCTTACTTTGGGGCCAGCTGCTGTGTAAAATGTCCGGGATTATTTACTATTTATTTATTTATCTATCAGTATTGATTAGCAATAGGCGTTATTTTATGAGTTAGTATAATTTACTTTCGGCTTCTATTATAGTTTCTATTCATATCTCAGCAAGTCTTACAATAAACATCAACATTATGAATATCAAACAGTAATCATAACTGTATTAAAATAAATTAGTTTTTGTAAATAATGTTTTTTTTGTATTTATATTGTATAGACAATTCATATTATAGTGGTGGTTTGAAAAATATGTTTTTATTTCCTTATTTCTTTCAAACAACACAATTTACCTAATAAGTGATTAACTCTGCCACTTCTTCTAATATTCGCCCCTCCTTCGTGCAAAGGATAATCATAAAAAGTTACATTGACGGAATGGCTATTAACTATGAATTGATTGAGTGATTAACTCTATCTTAGTATGCGCTGTCCTTGTCATTCTAATGTCAATGACAACTGAAAAATGTTACAGCTGCAAACATACACGGTCTTAAGCCTATCTTAGGCACTACAACGTCTGTAGTATAAAAATTACTTGAATAATGCATCTAGATGCAGGCGTTATTGTCAATAGTTGTCATTAGCGCCACCATTACCTGGCAAGCCGATAAAGTATGTTATGTGTGTATTTAATGAGCAAAAACTTATCTGTTTGATTATTTTCGGGCGTCTTTCGAAGTAAACATTGCTCTCTTATATTATTCATTTATCTAGAGTTATTTTCGGTTTTATTAGTAATTTTGGTGTTTTTATAATTGGAATTAAAGCTTTGTGTTTCTTTGTGAATCATGCAAAAATAATCTGCATAATTATTTTGTATGAAAGACACCATTTTATATAAGACTTGACGTCTCGTTAGCGACTTCGTTCGCGCGTATAAAAAAAAAATATCTAAACCATTCTCAAATCCACTTTAACACACACAAAAAAAACATCAAAAACGGTCCAGCCTTTTATGAGGAGTTTAATTAACACGCACAGAAAATGTATATACATATATAAAGATAACAAAATGACGACTGACAAGATACAACTTTGTGACATCCTATAAACAATATAAACACTTCACACTGGCAAAATTTTCTTTATTATGGCACATTTTAATAAATAAAAAAAAAAACGTTGAAAAAGAAGAATACCTGATTAACTTTCATGTGAATATTCTACTTTCGATGCTACAGTCACTGAAACTAGTGCTATGGGTACAAAAGAGTTTGCAAGTTGAGTTAATTTAATGTTTAAAGTACAGGGTAATAATTTTACTAGCTTTATAGAAGTTGATTTGATAGTTTTTCCACACCTAACTTTTAATCTAGTATTTTATGTGATTGAGTTTTTTGCCACAAGAACTATCTCGCTGTAATCCCCAGTCTTGGTGGAGGCGTTTTTAGATGTCTAGTACCTAACTTAGATCTGTTTTGTGAATGTCTAGCCCTTTATAAGGCTCTGGCCATATATTTGACACCACACGTTTCGTCCAATATCTCGTTTAATATTTGTTAAATCGAATTCACATAATTATGGGCATACTTCATCGTGAATAGTTCCAAAACGAAATGTAAAAAAAAGAACAATAATGACTACCTAATTGCATACGGCTGTTAGTTTTCTCACAAAATTTGGTGGTTTTTTTTTGGTAAAAACAAATCTAGAAATATCTCCAAAAATAATGAGTAGGAAGGTAAGTTTTGATTTACAATTTATTAGAAATATCATATATTTAACATTTATGAGTAAATTTCAACATTTAAAAAAAAAATCATACAGATTTGAAGACAACATATGACGTCCATATATTGCCCAGAGCCTGTTTGGTCAACAGATTTTTGCTGTTTCAGAGAGTTACGAGTATATAGTATACTCTAGATAGACTAGAGGAAACTTTATAAGAGCTTATTGGCTTATCAGATGGAGTCAGAGGATGGATTCAGAGGTGATGAAATCGAAAATGAGGCGATTTTCGTGGAACAAAGTCAGGAAGAGCTGGAAGCTGAAAACCCGAGGAGATTTTTGATTCACCATCCTCCGCACAAAGACAACCTGAGGTTGCCATAAATTTACTATCACAGAACTAGAATTCACCAATTCCTTCCGGGAGTAGAGCAGCGGAAATTCCTTCTGCAGGACAGGACTCACGAGCAGGTGATTCAAATAATGATGTTCTTGAAACCAATAATGCAGAGTCGTCTCTAAAAGAATCTGAAGAAGATAAAGATGATAATGATGATGATGATAGGAAGAAAATGATGTTCCCTTATAATGCATCAATTGATAAATTTGATGTTATTCCAGCAAAAGCAAACCAAACCATTCCAAACAGAAGTAGTCCTCTTGCATATTATAAATGTTTTTCTCTGATGTTGTTATGTTTCAAATTTTAGAGCAGACTAATCTATATGCTGCACAGAACAAACAGAAGAACTGGGTTGATGTCTCTGCTGAAGAGATAAAGGCTTTGTTGGAATGTTGGTTCTAATTGGTGTGCACCTTCTTCCTAATATAGATTTATAATGGTCAACGGTCCCATTATTTTGTGTCCCAGGCGGATCCCACCTCCCTGGTCCACTTCCAACATTCAGTAAATGCAGAGCTTGCAGCAGCAAAGAAAACAGAAATAAATCAAAGATCCAATGCATTCGGTGCGAAGTTCCTCTTTGTGCTGTCCCATGTTTTGCAGAATTTCATAAGTCATAGTAAGGCTCTGTCCAAATAGTGGACACCGTTTTTTTTTATGAATTTGAGACTTTTTTTTAAATTTCGAAATAAAGGAATTGTACTTGTCCCATTTCTGTGATTTTTATTTTTATACCTTCAGCCATTTCCTCTGCCTTATAAAGGGCAAGTCAGAGGCACGTCTCAATATCAGTATATTTTGGTCTATGCATATTGGATATTGAAGTTTTTAATCGAACACAAAAATAGATAACATAAATCGTAAGAATGACATATTGATTTGTGTTTTTGGCACAAACTTATTTTCACCTAAATTCACCTAGTATGTAAGACGTTTCAAAGTGATCTTTGTGATTGTATTGAATAAAGTATCTTTTGGCTTTGACTTTTGACTTTGACTTTTCAAAAAACAATAAAATGTTGTGCGAGTGCTTTTTAATGATAGTGATACAGTAATAACTGCCTTACTAGCTCGTACGAACTGCTAGTCTGCACCAATACGACTACAGACCTTACTCTGTGGTACGAAACGTAAATTGGATAAATTCATTTTCTTCTTATTAACCCCTTACCTCAGTGCAGTGTACCTCAGGGTAGTGTAGATGCTTCTACCTATTAGAGGTATCTATTTAGGTGCTTATAACATTTTGAAAATAAACTTATAACCTCGAATGTTTGTATAATGCTATAATTAGTTTTGTTTCTGATTTATTGTTATGATTTGGATTGGAAATAAATAAAACAATATTTTAGAAATAGAATTTTAAATCATCACATTTCTGCATAGAAAGTTAATTCCATAACGCTACCTTACATCGATATAACATTATTTGCCAGCTTATACATAAATCAGATACAAAATTAAATAATTTTTAAATAAGATGTTTAAGATTGAATAAAATATCAATGCCACCAGTATCTTGGGAATGCTGCCCTCTGGCAGTGATCTGGATCAGTTGAGCTATCTATAGATCGTTTTAAACGATCCTTAGATAGCTTAACTGTTCACATGTATTTTATATTATTGTATATTATTTTGTATATTTCTGTAAATCAAATATCATAATCGTAATATTTTTTACATTTTCTAAAATAAATATAAATTTTGCACTAGATATTATAAATCTTTTGTACAGTTTAATTAATTGTAAAATAATAATAATTTTCTACGCATATATACAATTTTAATCATACTTTGGCTTTATGCAAATGCTTTTATTATTTTGGTAATAATGTATAGTCAACATTTTAAGAAAGTTTCATTTAAATTTTTCAACTCTGATTTTTTATCATTATGATTATGTAGATACTTTTAATTACTACACATAATTTATAAAGGGCTTTTTAATTTTATAAAGCAGAATACTTAACTATATTCACTATACAATTACAAAAAGATCTAACAGTGAGACTTACATATATCATTGCATATACTTGCATATATCATTTATATATATTTCTTTAGGTCTATTTACTATGCAGTTAATAATAAATTTTTTATGTGATTAAATTTCAGTAAAACACTATGGATTCTGACTAGAAACCCTGTTACTTTTCATAATATTTACAAATTTATAATAATCACAAATTTAAATTTAAATTTATAACTAAAAAAAACTATATAAATTTATAACTCGTATAAGATATTATATCATTAGTAATAACTTTATTGTTTCGTTTTATTTCTTAATAAAAATACAATCAACTACAATTATAAAAATAAATAAATATTGGTGGGCAATGCACACAACACCATCTAGCCCCAAACTAAGCATACAGCTTGAGCTCTGGGGACCAGATGTCTAAAAGAATTCTTATAAGTATATATTTTAATACATGCGTAAGATACTTTATTACACCCAGATACAGAACAAACATCTATGTTCATCACATAAATATTTATCCTGGGAGGGAATCGAAACCTACAGCGCAGAAGGCAGAGCTACTACCACGTAAGATGACATATTTTGTATAAAGCTTGATATCGACAATAAGGTGTAAAATTCATAAGTGGGTGTTTACAGCTATGAATGAGATTATCCGTGTTATAAATGATAATTTAAAATCGCGATAAGACAAGTAATTTTTATTTACATATATGTATATAATACAAAATTATAAAATGTTAAACAGTTTAGTTTAGCATTTAAAATCCTCTATAGATAGCTCAACGAATCAGATATTATCATTTGAATACAAGACATTTTTGAGCATTTACTCCATTGAGCATTAATTTATACTGTTCCAACATTATTAAAAAAAGTTGATTTAATTAAACACAAATTATATAATAAATAACATAATATTGAGCTGAAAACCCACTGCTTGCCTATATTAGTAACAAACCTTATAATAATTTTGCTATAGTATCGACGTAACTATCAACAATATGTTTCATATAGACAATTTTTATATTGATTATTGCTAGTTCTAAAGCCATCAATTAATAGTGACTGTTATCTAATGAGATTGCTATCTATTGCTATCTATAAATTGCTAAAATTAAAGCTCTACTGTTATATACACCAATCTAATGATTTCTTATTATTATTATGTACCTCACAAGTTATGAGCAATCTACAAACTAATCTACAAACGTTGATATGAATAAATTATTATTTGGATATTACATTCTACGTTTTCAAATCACGAAGTGCAATATCTTATCTTTTCTAAAAGATATCTTTGACAATTTTGTTTACTTATTATCAATGGTTAAATACAATAAGGTCCTCGTAATTATTTTTTACAAAGAAACAAATTATAATATTACATTCAGCATATGCTGAATGTAAAAACAACTGAAAGCCAAACAATCAAATGTCATACTATTTTTAAACTAAGAAAGATGTAGTTATCGTGTTGAAAAATTTTCATTTTGAAATTCTTCATTATGCAGACATGATTTTAATTCTTTCGTACATTAGAACGGAAATTTAAAATTCAAAATTGCCATTTTAATGTGTCATATCTTATAAGTATTTTTAAATGGCAAAAAAGTTAAATGAGCTACATATGTAAATAAATAACAACATAACAAATTAAACGTGTAATTAAAATTTAATTATGGCACGCTAATATATTTCTACAGGTTTGAGTTTTTAACTTTATGGTAAAAGAAATAATTAAAAATATCACAACCTCATAAAAATAATAAAAGCTCAGGTAATACTTATCTATTTGGCATTAACATTTGGTTTAATCACAATTTTTAATACTGAAGTTTTTTCTAATTATTTTAAAACTCCAACAGTAATACCCTAGTTTTTATCGTAACTATTTACATTCACTTACAATATATATACAATATTTTAATAAGTAAATTGATATGCTATTTAATACCGCTAACACTTACAAGTATCATTATTATTTGGTCATCTAGTAGATCTCATTGCAAGATGGGAAGTTTATAATAATAATTTTCGTTGTAGAGAAAAAAGCAAAGCAAAATGACTAAAATTGATAGTTCGCTTTCCCCAAAACAGAATCAATTGAGATCTACTCTTAGTAAGACTACTGAGTAAAGATGACCAAATAGTCCGCGGGCTAGGTGCCGCAATGGAGTATCTTTCTAAAAGCCTTCCGGAACTCAGGGTTGAAGATTGTGTAGATGACGGGATTCAAGAACGAGTTGATATACCCCAACCAGGTAGTTAGGATGAATGTGGTCACCCCCGGAGAGAAAGGCAGGTCGAACTTATCGCAGATTGCACCTAAGACGGAGCACGTGAAGAATGGTGCCCAGCAGAATAAGAAGACACCTGCAGAAATAAAAGGTAAATGTTAATAACAAAGGTACATTATTACAATATTAGAGAAGCGCTCGTGGCATTGCTATCTTTTTAACCGACTTTATCAAAAAGGAGGAGGTTCTCAATTCGTCGGAATCTTTTTTTTTTTTTTGTTATGTATGTTCAATGATTACTCGAAAACGGCTGAACCGATTTGGAAAATTCTTTTTTTGTTTGAAAGGGTATACTGATTTGAAGGGGATACTTCACAGGTGGTTCCATATTGTTAGTCTTATCCAGCCCGAGACACAGGTTTTCCTAGTTCGGGCATATTGTAAACAGTTACCTAAGTATAGTTACATAATAAGTATTATACTGTAATAATATATATTATTATACCTGTTGTAACCCTTAGCTCTAAGGTAATGAATATAGATTTATTTACTTATTTATATAAATTTTATCAAAATCGGTCGAGCTGAAAAATCAATGAAAATCTAAAAATTGTATACATCGGTGATGCTTTCATGTACTTCGATACCTCGCTGTCTCATGGGAACGGTGCGTTTATTTGGCCTACCCATATTATATATATACAAAATACATCTACTTTCCACTAGAAATGTATAAGAGGCTCAAATTTCATTCAATGAAGTCGGTTTCTTTTTAGTTTTTAAAACGTAATTATTTTTTAATAATAGATCAGTAAAGTAAGTCAAATTTGTATAGAATTTTAAGTTGTGCAGTACCTAGAATATTCTTCCTTCATTAATATACTCGAGGTGAAATCTCTGGTGTGCAACAGGGTAAAATAATTTGGTTTTAAACTCACCTAAAACAATAGCCAGTGTTTTAGTAGCCTTTCTCTCTCTCTTTGCTGAAGATTTTTCCCTCTTTTTCTTGCTAGCTTTATTAGCTTTGTAGATGGTGAATCTAGCAGTTGCCGCGCTGTCTTTTCTTTCCTTCTTTGAAGTGGATCCATCGCGGAGGTCGAATGTGCTGGCATCGAGGTCTTCTTCAGAACGAATTGCTAGAGACACGTTCCGGCTGCAAAAAAAGTCATGGCTAATATTCAATTTGGCTACCTACATACTCTATTGTAGCGTATAAATAAACCTTAATTTTATTTAAAACCTCTTCAAATATAATCTAAACCAAGCAATAGAGCAACTCGTACATTGATCTATTCATACCTTGAGTCACCCTTTCCATTCTTCTTCCATTTCTCACAACCCATGTTTCTCAGAACCGTAGCGTCCTTCATCCCCGGTGACCCTGGCGGTGATGTGTGCTCCCTGATGGTGTCCTCTAGGTTCGATGGAGCGTATCCAGAGTCGTTGTTCCCGTTTGGATCTGGCTTGATGTGTCGTTTTGGTGTGCTGCTGTTTGACAAAAGAACATAGTTGCAAGAAGGTGCAATCCAGTATAATGTGACGAATGAAACTTCTTAGATTTTTTCGTTTTTCTTTTGTCCCTAAAGCTGGCACTGTTTTGTTTTTAAAGCTAAATAGCAGATGTGCAATAAAGCCGGAATGATCAAAGCGATATGCTAGCTCTCTTTCAATGCTAAAATGTTATGCTAAATAATGCGTAGGCTTATCTAGAATAGGTTATTGCCGTTGTAGCTTATCTTTTTCTGTTTCCCAAATTTTGTCACATATTATCATTATCAGTTGGTAGAAACATAATCAGCGTAGTGTTATGAGAGCACAAGAGAATCGAAAAAAGTAATTATAAAGAATTGGAATAAAATTGATGCTTAGTTATTACTTAGCCGTCTCCTCGGCGACAGTGGCCAGCATGAATTCAGTGGATTTGTCGTTGGTGATGACGTGGCAGTCGTCAGCGTCAGCCTCAATCTCTGATCTCTTGTCAAAGCTGTACAAAATTATTACAAACTAAAGTTTGTCTTACTAAAGCGAACTTCCAGTTTTACTATAAATAAACCCAAGAGACCTTCAGACGTTTTGTCTACTCATCTTTTCATATTCCTTTCAAAGATTACGTTTAGAAAGGTATATCAAAATATGTTTTTGATGAAAAGCTAAGCAAATAATAGCGACAACATTGATTTATTATTGAAAAATGGAACTTTAAATTGAAGTTGACGAGTATCATGTTATCAAGTAACCCGATTTAAATATTGCCCTCTATCAATCCAACCCAAAAAAGTGATTTCAACGATCCAATAATTATGGCTGTATATTTTACGTGAGTCTATTATAATATTGGTTAAAGATGTTATCAAACCACGGGCAAGCTATTGAATACTCTCAAAAATTTCCAATAACTACTTAAAGTTTAGAATTAGATTTTTAATTTGCAACAAAGCACCATTGAGTAAGCAAGGAGAGGTTACGTAGTACATGACACTCATATGTTAATATATGCATAATTTCATTTCTTTGGCTGTGTAACTATATAACAATATATTACAATATAGTATATACTTCACCTATCATCATGATCTTCCTCATTACTCCCAGATCCTGTGTTGGTAGGTCTGTCGTCATGCAATGCAGTCTCTTGCAATTTTCTTGTTTGTGCTACGTTTTCTATCACAACAGCTGTAGTAACTCCTGCAGTGTCAGGCACTGGAGGCTTTTTTGCTGCTCGCTGTTTCATCGCCCTCATTCTTAAAGCCTGCAACCGGTGTACTTCAATAAGTAATGTAGTAATGCTGCTTTTTAAGGTTATGAAGCGTCTAAAAACGTGATCACTAGAAATTTTCTGTGAGGTCTAGACGGCTAAAAATCGTGATGACAGTTTCGTTTAAAAAAGTCCACTTTAGTGCACTAATGTCCAAATATTGAAATGCCACAAAGCATTTAAAAGCAATTAAAATGTTTGAGATCCCAATATCTCTCAAAATTGTATGAGGAATGTAAGGATGATATATGTATTAGTTGTATGAGGAAAAGAGGAAAATGATGGAAACGTTATCTAAATTGCCTTCAAATTTAAGTGGCGTTTCAAATTTAAGTATTATCGGGCGTATATCAGCATGATCTGCAAATATTGGTCCCTAGTATGGATGCTAGCTCCCTAGTAGTCCCTGCTAGTATCCCTAGCTACGCCTGCCACTAGGAGATAAAACCTACCTACGTATGGGACCTTCTAGCTTCTGACACTGTTATAAATCAAATGTAGAGTACATTAGAAGTCTGGAAATTGTAAATAAATACGGGTTATGAAATAAAGAACTATTAAAATAGTAAATACCATATTTACTAAACCATATAAGCTAAACATTGTTGTTTATTTTACCAGTACAATGTATTTGTTGCAACCTCTGTGGCGCGGGCCAAGGCCCTTCTGAGACGCAGAAGGTTGCGGGTTCGATTCCCGCGGCGGGACAAATGTTTGTATGATCTGCAAGTATTTGTCTCGGGTCTGGGTGTTTCCATGTTCTATGTATAATATGTATGTATTTATAAAAAAAAAGTACGTAAGTAGTATATCAGTCATATGGTACTCATAACACAAGCTTTGCTTACTTTGGGGCCAGATGAGTGAAATGCTGGCATTATTTATATATTTATTTATGGTGTGCAATAAAATACCTATCTTTTATCTATGTCTATTAAAAATTGTATCTAGCTAAGCTGTAGAAAGTTGTTTGTTGTTATTTATTATGTATGTTTTTTTTCTATGTATAATTTTTCTTTTGCAGGTTTTGATTATTATCATTATCATAATTTATATTATTATTAGATAAGTAGATATATAGATGTTATGTTACTTTTTGTACACCGCCGTATTTTTGTTTTTGTCTATCCAGTCCATCCAAAGGTTACCTAGAAGTGATCGCTTTTAGCAATAAGGCCGCCCATTGTACAACTTTATTGCTAATTGTTTTTTTTATATATTCTCTGTGTACAATAAAACGTTAATCTATCTATCTATCTAAACTACTCAAACAGCTACAGCTTTTGATCTTGTCCTGACGGCAAAAAGCCTAGAATTGAATACTCACCTTAAAAATACTGTAATAGAGGAACATCATCATGATGCAGGGTATGTAGAAGGACCCCAGTGAGGAGTAGATGACGTAGTTCTGGCTGTTGAACAAGCATTCGTTGAAGTTCCTATCTGGGGTGTCGTTCAGCCCGAGGACTATCGGCGCCCCGATGGCAGCTGATATACACCAGACGAGGACTATGGTGAACCAGACACGGCGGTTGTTTTTGTGCTTCGCGTATTTTATTGGTTGGGTTACGGCAATATACCTGTAGGGAGCAGATGTATATCAATATACCTGTGGGGAGCAGATGTATATAAAGCTGCGGTTTGATATAACAGTGGTGTATTACTCGTTGGTACAAGGAGATGTAAGTAGGCACCTATTTTGGCTTGTTACGTCACCAGTAACCAGGGTTAACACGTCCGCACTTGCCTGTGGCTTTCACGTGACTGTTTTCCGGTACCCGCGAAACCGAGACAACATTACCGCTGATGTAGCTCATACACACAAACACTACAAGTGCAAATATCATTTGCTTGTTCAAGCAACGAAATGAATTCCGTCCACCAAGGATCCGTTATATTTTGTCATTTTGTCCGTCTGTCTGTCTCTCTGTTTTTCTGACCTTAATCACAGCTGGTACTCTCAGACATATTAGTTTTATCGTAATAACATTTTGCATGTTTATACTGGTTGACTCTCTTCCTCTACTTAATTATGTATTAACTCTGACATTTTGAAACAAACACTTCATTACCAGTGCAGGTATAAGATCATACCAGTCTTGAAACGCTTTAAAACTAGTCCAGAAACCATGTTTTACGAGCGTCTCCGAAGCTGAGCGTTTATATGTAAGTAACATTGTATCAAAATTAAGTTAAGTTCAAAAGATACTTTATTCAATACAATCACAAGGATCACTTTGAAACGTCTTACATACCAGAGCTTCTGGTACGAGTATATCACTTGCACGGTCGTCTCAGGCGTAGACGTATAGGCGTCAGGCGTAATGACAATTTTTCGTGCCTACAGCCGGCGTTCATCGATTTATAAGGCGTTATCACGTCAAAAATATAATATGTATGTGGTCAGTTATGTCGTTCCCATAAAACAAGCTCTGCTGACTTTGGAAACTGACTTTGGACTTGAATTGGACTGTGAAATGCCCAGCATTATTTATATGATAGTCCTGGTCCACATTTAGTGTAGTAAGTACCGTAACATGTCAATAAGTCTCGGTGCGTTGTATCATCGATGTGGACCCACCTTTAGTACTTTTCATTTCTGCTTGTCTTGTGACGCAACAAAATTCCTTTATCGTAAAGAAATTAAAAAAATTGACTTACCTATCAACAGAAATGGCAACAAGGTTGAATATACTGGAGGTGGATGACGTCACGTCCATCGCTATGTAAACGTCACACACGAAGGCGGGCAGGCCCCAGGAACCATTTACCTGTCAACAAGAGAAAAATAGTCAGAAATAGATTCACGGTTACTCGAATGACTAATACTTGACTTAGGTACATTCAAAACCGGGTCCGTGATTATGTAACTTGTGACTTGTGATGGATTACGCAGGTAGCTGTCACTACTGCTACTTTTACTTAATTATGCTATAATCTAAAACCTGAGAAGGTAACGGTGTTTGGGATCAGAGCAGCCATCAACCCCAACGAATCAATTCGGCTGTCAGCACGCCAGCGAACGCCATAACTCTCTCCGGAGCCGTTACCACGAGTCGAAAATTTATTCCTATTTCCCGACTACAACTGAAATGCCCGAGGGATATTGGGTTCGGTTCTTGAACGACCAGTTTATTCATGATATTACTAGTATGCCTGATTGCAATAATAAGGTACTTAAATAGAAAATGTTTGGTTTCTTTCTTTTCGTTTTGATTGAAATCATCGAGTTAAGGTACTTTGTTTATTCTTGTAATACTTTGTTGGGAATTTGTTTCTTACAACATTGAGATGTTGTAATATGTATATGCTAAATTGAAATATTAGAATATGTTACAACATATAAGTTTACGAAATGAAATAAGTTTTTTTCGGCACACGCACGCATACGCAGATAAAAATAACAGCATAGCTACCTGCTATCAAAAGGACAAAAACATAAAAAAAAAGTTCTTAAGGATTAGGAGTATGTGTACCTACCCTGCACCAACCCAGTCTGAGTTTCCCAAAAAGGCCCACTCTCAGCTCTATGCTAGCTACTTCACATATTGCGAAATATTGCTGGTTTCCAGACTGCGCCGAACAAGTAAGATGACGTCATACAGTGACCAGACAAACAAACGATATATAAACAAGTAAATAAATCCTTACTTAATATTATAAACGCGGAAGTTTGTAAGTATGTCTGTAACTCTTTCACCTAAAAACGACTGAAGGGATTTAAATGAAACTTTACAATAATATAGCTTATAGGTACATCAGAATAACACATAAGCTATAATTTATAAAGATATGATATGAATTGTCTAAAATATAATGATAAGTGTAAGTAAGAAGGAAAAAAATCTGCCATCTTCGAGCTATTCTGGTGTGCGCTGCAAAAACCGTTAGAATTACACGAAGTACTAATCCTGCACTGACGAAGTCGCGGGGACCACCTAGAATAAAAATAAATGTATCAATTTCAGTGATAAGTTGCGCGACTTTACACATGAAACGTTCACTAAGCATTTAGAGCAACTGGTCAAGATTAGAACAGCATTGTAGCAGATGGTACATACAATCTTAGGAAAGCTTAACACACGGGTATTAGGCTGTTCGAAATACACGGGTATTAGCGCGCATTGCGGAACAATTTGCGGCTAACTTTTTCGCGCTATTCAATGGAACATGGATTCAGGCATAAGCGCACGAACTAGCGGAAAAAACCGTTTTGATAATTACATAGATGAAATTTCAGAATAGTGCGGTATAAACAGCGCGGATTAATTTTTCTTGTGCGTGCTAGGCCTTAGGTTTCCCTAAGTTTGTACTTAGGCTGAAGTCAAGCTGTGGTTGTTGATGATGATGGACTGAGCTTTAAATATAATAGGAAAATATAATTTACGTAAAAAAATATATTGACTTAAATATCTAAAGGCCTTTACATTTTTATATTTTCCGCCCTGTACACAATATATCATCTAAAATACAATCTCCAAATAACTTCAAGCAATAAAAGCTAGGAACTATCAGAATCGTGAGTTCGTTCTTAATAATGGCCATTGTCATTGACGTATCGGACAAGTTATTATACGGAGCGTATTTACCGTATCCGGAACATATTTACCGGATACGGAACATAAAACATAATCCGGTAGCCGGATCCCAAACGGCACGTATTGTATCATCTCATTTTTAACGTACCGCGTTGGGACGGCATTTCTCATTTATTAAGCTTTTATACTGTACGGTTTTTGGGGCTTTAAAAATAAACACACTGTCTCTTATAGTCACACATTTTTTGTTGACTTACCCGAAAATACGAGTAAATTAAACTCGTATTTTGTACACAATACTCAATATTTAACATAAATATTTTTACATGAACATTTTTAAAATACTTTGAATCTTAAAACCTTACTTAAAATGAATACCTACCAACATAAATAAAAAAATCCTAAATATATAACTACCTGTTTCTGTACCAACATATGTTTCTTCGATTCAAGCTATCCCTAGTGAGGAAGCAAAAAGGTGTCTGTCTATAAAAATAAATTAATAATAATAACGCCGGACATTTCACACAGCATCTGGCTCCAAAGTAAGCAAAGCTTGTGTTATGGGTACCACATGACTGATATACTACTCAAGTTTTTTTTTTGTAAATACATACATATTATACATTGAAACACCCAGACCCGAGACATATGTGAATACTTGCAGATCATACAAACATTTGTCCCGCGGCGGAAATAGAACCCGCAACTAAAAATAAAATATATTGGTGGACAATGCGAAACATTTGAGCCAAAAACTAAGCATAAGTTGTACTATGATGACCAGATGAGTGTCTTTTAATTTTTATTAAATTATTTGTTTAAATTTGTCGCTATCTCTTTTCTTTGACATTAGAATAACAAGGAGAGAGCAAACATTACCGCCACGCTCGCTAATTATTTGATAATGATAGAGGGAAAGAGGCTCTACTCATAAGAATTTTAGGTATACTCTGTTTTTCTGTTAAAAATACATATCATATGCATTTTTAACATAATGTTTATTATGAAACAGTTACTTATTTTTCTTTTCGATTTATGTAATTGAGATATACATTTTATAGTGAACTAGCGACCCGCCCCGGCTTCGCACAGGTGCAATGCTGATACTAATTATACTACAGAATGGTTATCCCTAAGAGATAGCCATATACCATCGCAGACTTTTTTGTAGACCTTTTGAGGGTGTACAATACTGTAGTACATTATTTAGATCTATCTCGTAGGGTTCAGCCAGCGTTTGCAATGTAAGCGCAAAAATGTGTTTATTTACGACACCACATAAGAAACCTCTAAAATTATCAGTGTTTCTCTACTATATTATGCATGTTTTATACATATAAACCATCCTCTTGAACTACTCTATATATAAAAAAAACCGCATCAAAATCCGTTGCATAGTTTTAAAGATCTAAGCATACATCGGGACAGACAGACAGACAGCAGGAGGCGACTTTGTTTTATACTATGTAATGAAGAGTGTAGGTAGGAATGGGAACATAAATAAAATGTTTTTTTTAAAACGGAGCTAAATAACAAATGAGCATAAAAATCTTAGGTGGAATGAGGAAGCTCTTAGAATATACTGTAGTTATTTTTTAAAGCCATATAATCCCCTTTACGAATCAACATCACTACCCATTCTCAAATACTATTGTCACCTCAACAGGTTTACTCAGACATCGATCTCGTTCGCTCGATGTCATACGGTGAGCTACGGTGAGTTTTAGATCAAAGTCGTACTAAAATCGTGTCGGCTGTTCTAACCATCCCCGAAGTAGATCTACCTTTGGGGGAGCAAACTAATAAAACGGGGAATAGCACAAAAGACGGGACAATGGCTCACGTATCACGCCGGAAGCAGGCCAATACCGGATGTCGAAGTCACGAAATTACTGCTGAAATACTCGTATAGCTGAGTTTGAGAGGTCATCAGTGATATTTTGGAAAGATGTTCAAGAAGTTAGGAAGGATTTTATTGTTATTTCGCCGAGTTTAGATAGTTATTAAGCGTCAGTGTTGCCAGGTATTTATAACCGTTTCTTACTTAAATATTTTCACATTAAAGCAATATCATCTGAAATGATAAATGATAAAATGATTTAGACGACCTCTGTGGCGCAGTGGGCTTAGGTCCGGCTGAGACGCAAAAGGTTGCGGGTTAGATTCCTGCCGCGAGACAAATGTTTGTATGATCTGCAAGTATTTGTCTCTGGTCTGGGTGTTTCTATGTATAATATGTATGTATTTACAAAAAAAAAAATAGTATATAAGTAGTATATCAGTCATAACACAAGCTCTGCTTACTTTAGGGTCAGATGATGCTGTGTGAAATGTCCGGTATTATTATTATTATTATATTATTATTATTATCATCTGATATGATTAAGTAGTTAGATACTTATTCGTTATTATTTCTATTAAAAAAACATTTACAAAAAAAATTTCGACACGTGTTTCATGTTGCAGGTTGCATGTGTGGATGGTGATTCTAACAAGTTCAAGTTCAAAGTTCAAATTTAATTTATTGCTTGAAGTACATTGTGTAATAGATGTAGTTATTAATAAATAGTCGATCAATGTATTCTACCCTATTGAGGCATGCAATGTCTTTAATACAACAATAATTTATAAGTAATTAAATTAAATATGATAATGGTCATGGATACTTAATTTTAAACTTAAACTAAAAGGTTATATTTTTATCGGTCATAAATACCCGTAAATATTTATAATAATGTTTTCTGATCGCGTAAGTTTAAAAAACTTTAATAACAATTGTTAGCGAGTATGTTTTTGAGCTTTCTTTGAAACATTATATACGGTAATTCTCTTATAGACTTAAGGATCTTATTTATAAATGAAAGGAGCCGTACAAAAAATAATATTGCGCATCATTGTAGTCTTTGAGTTCTGAACACAGACTCTATAGACATCTCGTTTAGTACAAACCACAACATCAGAAATCCGTAAAAATAAGTCTAGGTTATACACAAACATAGCTGCCTCAAAAATATACTGCGAGGAAATCAAGATCTTATGTTTAATAAATAATGGTTTATATGTATATCTGTAATTTTGAGGTGCAACATGGCTCTGACGCATCGTTTCTGTTGTATAAATACCTTAATAACGTCAGTTGAATTGCCCCAGAACATTATACCATATCTAATATTGGACGCAATCAGACCATGGTACGCAGTAAGCAACCATTTATTAACGCTTTGCATGGCTTTTCAACTGTAAGCCGGAAGGATTTGCATGCATCTGCATCGTGTTCAACTCTTTGGAAATAGATTGGCAGAATAGTACTTGCTTGCTCTACTTTAACGCCATGCTTGCATATTATCAATTTATGTGATCTTAAGATAAGCTTTTAATCCGTTTATATTATTTATTTATTTATTATAATTTGGTTGGGAAAACAAACCGAACTATATTATATTATTCTTAAATAATTGAATGATAATGCTTAATCCAATGAAGTCTTCACTATTTTTTTATGCTATAATGTTAATGCTATTTAAACTTGAAACCTAGGTGTAAAAACCGAAATAAGTATAATCGCAGTATAGAAAGGATACGCCATACGCACCTGAGACCCAAGACTTTTACGCCTAGTTTGAGCCTTACCGGTACTGTAAATTAGTGTATTTATTGACGTGATAACGTCGCACGAAAAATTGCCACGTTCCGTCTGAGCCAAGCGTGCAAGCGAGAGCGCGGAACAAGCGATAGAGAGGCACGATCGACGTTCGGCTTGTGATCTTAATAGGTTAAAAGTATGCAAATTTTCATGTATGATTTCTTATGACGTTATCACGTAAAATTATCGTTCGTAAACCGACTTTAAAGACAACCTTTTTTTGGTACTAAATATTCATTATTATTATTATAAGGACGAACTCAAAATATCAGCTTATGAGAATTAGAGGAGAGGAAAACATCAAGATCTAAAGATGATATTGTTATCGTCGAAACTGTAGATTCCTTTCCTCCTTTCCTTGCCTATCTGTGTTTGATATAGGTACCGAACCCTTTTGTCTCTAAGAAAACCTCACTGCGAGACTGTAGACACTCAATAATCGTGTATTATCAGTAATACAACCGTTTACGAGTGACACCGAGAGGGTTTACGACGTGACCGCTTTGAGGATATCGGCTACCATGTATCTTAAAGCTAAGGTTTTGAGAAGACGGCCAGTATTTTGACAGTGAATGTGTATGCAATTTTTAAAGTATACTCGAATCCATATTTAGAATATCGAACTACAAATATACATATACTAGCTGCTGCCCGCAGCTTCGCAAGCGTGGTACCTACATAAAAAATAGCCTATGTCCTCCTTCAAGGTCCCAGCTATCTCAAAACCAAAATTCATCAAAATCGGTAAATCGGTTCAGCGGTTCAGGCGTGAAAACATAACAAACATACACACAGACAGAGTTACTTTCACATTTATAATATTAGTATAGACCATTTATTTTTGTAAGAAATGCTCCTGTGCATTTAAAGTACATCTTAAAAGTTTAATCCCATATATTATTACACTATTCGGGGATTATTTTGCAAAAAACATATTTCTTTATTTCTTACTAAAAGCTTAAATATGAATCTTCAGATCCCTAACTTAAGGAAATAAGACCCAAGTGCACGAGGTCTCCTTTCGTGTATTAGGCACATGCCTTTTCAATTGCACCTTTTACCACACTGGTTTTAAATAACTAGTAACATGATAAGAAGAAGAATCAATCGCCGTACGTCTTTCAAAAATTCGAAATTAACTCGACAGAACCCTTTTTTTGCAAGTACTTGGCTGGTTTACTATCAAATCAATTATAGTATTATAATTAATAATATGGTGGTACGAAGCTCACTGGCTTATCCAGTTGTCATGGCTTTGCCATATTTACAATAGTAATCATTAAATTAAATTACTGCAAACAGAATAATTAATAACATATATTTATAAATATTGGTGGATTTTTCACAGTACAAACCCTCGAATGCATATAAACAACAATTACAATTACAGGTACAATTGACGTACCTGTAATTGTAATTGTTGATAATATGGATTACATATTAGAAAAAGTACTTACATGTATATTACATTAATTATGTATATTTATACTATGTTCTATTTTGTATTAGGTATGTATATTTATACTAACATATTTGTCGCTGACTGTACTTAATAAAAATAGTACGAGTTGAACAACGAACTTACACGAAATATTACTTTTGCAATTCATTAATTCGTACCACGTGGTACGAGATTTTCGGTTAGAGTTAACGCACACTAAATAATTACTTTTATAGTCAACTTTTTGATACCTTGAGTCTCGTTATTACATTTACGTAGTGAGTTAAATATAGCTTGTTGATAATGTAACTGATTTTTATGAAATATATTTTTTTAATCAGTTCAAAACTTTGGTTTATTTATTACAAATAACCATGTATATTTTTTACCTATATGTCTTACCTATATTACCTATATTTCTACCTATGATACCTATATTTTTACGGTGATTTATAACACCCTAGTACTCGTTTCAACTCTGTATAAAAGTACATGTTAGGTCGAAACCCATGATAACAACATTAGGTGTGAGACAAAGTTTCCTCTATCAATTGCTGAAACCCGCCGCTTTATCCGGCCGAGATCTCTTTGTAACCGCTCCAAATGTTGTTTTAGTGTTCAGCATACGTTTCTGTGCGGTTAACACCAAGGGTTCCGAACGTTTTTTACAGTGGCGATAGCACGAGTTGTAGTAGAGATACAATTGATTTTCTCGAGCCTTGTCGAGTGTTAGACACACTGGACTCTTTGTTTATCTCTTATCTAAATCAAACGACGGATGCTAATAGATGTATTTATAAAATCGAAATTGGACATTTGTAGGTTACATACCTACAGGTATGTATGTATTTGTAGGTATGTACCAAAGGCAAGGCTTGCGAATTGATGATTATAATACGTAATATTAGCTTCTGCCCGTGAAAAATTTGCCTTCATGTTCAAGAACTAATCTTTATCTATATTAAGTATCATCCAAATTGATGATGCCATTATTACGAAATTATTACGTAATTAAGTAAAAACAAACAAAATTTTACAGTTTTAGTATAAAAAAAACATGCTTACGGCTTAAACAAATAAAAAGAAAACTGTAAAAAACTCCTCAAATTTATAGTGTCACAGATATTTGAGGATGTCTAGAAAGTTTGAGAGATAAATAATCATTATTTTGGTGCATGCCTCCAGTTTCACAGTAGTTCATATTTAGTTGCAATCTGCAATGACAGGTTGCAAGTCTATCGCCGCTAATATAAGTCACACAATATTTTTTATTTAATTTATTGAGAAGTTTTGATTCGAGAGCCATCAAAAAGGAACTAAACTAAATGTCGCTGAATACCTTTTACTGAAGCGATTTGAAAACGTGTAAACTCGTGCTCACCCCTGATCCCAAAAGGTGTGAAGTAAAGAAAATGATATGTAAATATCGGTCCGACCGAAGACGTAGGTAGTCAATCATTTATTCCTTTACAAGATAAGCCCAAAGAGATATATTTTACCCGTTCCAAAATATCTTTTACGAAACGAAGTTTTTGAGGGTGAAAAATTGAGGGTCTGTTAAGTAGGATATAAATAATATATGAAATGGGCTCATGGCTCTATTTCCTTCGTAAAGTAAACATCTCTTTAAATTCCCTGTGACCAGGCTTACCAGGTAGTACTCAGGCTTTAAACTTTTCACAGGAAAAGACTGTGTAATTTCTATAGAGCCTAGATCTTTAGATATCATAGTAAAAGGGTTTAATATTAGGTATTAGTATACATTATACAACTTAGAAATTATGAGAGTAAGATAACATGACTAAAAATTATATTTAAGATTTGGTTCTAAATTAATAATAAAAATTGATCGGATAGAATCGGATGTTGGCATTACATATTCTGTTTTGCAAATAATGCCGGATATTTCACACAACATCATCTGGCCCCAATGTAAGAGCTTGTGTTATGGGTACCAAATGACTGATATACTACTCATATAGGTATATTTTTTTGTTAATACATACATTATTATACATAGAAACACCCGACACAAATAAATGCAGATTATACAAATATTTGTCCCGAGGCCGGATCAAACCCGCAACCTTCTGCGTCTTTGTAGGGATTTGGCCCACTGCGCCACAGAGATCGTCATGAAAAATTATGAATGATCTGCAAATATTTATCTCGGGTTTAAGTGTTTCGGCTCTCTGTCTGTATGTTAAGACTCTTTTTCTCTTGAATGCTTGGAGGTATTAAGCTAAAATAAATAACGAATCCTGAGACTTGCTGTAAGATGTAAAATAATCTAGTAACTTAGTAAACGTAATCAAAAATACAGCCTAAATACGGTAATTTGTGTTATGGGTACCACATGACTGATATACTACTTATATACTTTTATTGGTAAATACATACATATTATACATAGAAACACCCAGATCCGAGACAAATACTTGCAGATCGTACAAATATTTGTCCCGCGGCGGGAATCGAACCCGCAACCTTCTGCGTCTCAGCCGGATCTTAGCCCACTGCCCTACAGAGGTCGTCTGAATGATAGAAAGTTACATAACTTTTATGAAAGATCACAATTCTCAGATTACACAATCTGGCACTGAATCAATACCTACAGGCGGGCTACATATTCCTGTTTCAATGCTATATCACTTAAAATTCGTATTCAGCTCTGGTTAGACGTGAGCGTATTTATTTCGCGCACTATACCAACAAATCATTCGAAATTGAACCCTATTCCAGAAGGGTATGACTTAGAATACTCAAGAAGTAATGATTGCTGAAAATATTCCCCACGCGACCGCCAATCGTGCCTCTATTAGTGATGTAACCACACTCTTTCTAGTTTTATCGATGTCGATGTGTTTGTATCGACAAAGTTATCGCTCAGTGTTATTTATGATCGGACGATATTGCAGTGTTTGTGAAAAATCGGAATTTAGGAAGCGGTATTTTTAGTGATCCTGCATTTTGTTGCAATACATTGTTCGGATGTTTATTGATAGCGTTGTGAAAGTATATGTTTGGATAAATGTGCGCGTACAGTGAATAATGTGTTATATGGTAAATAAGTATACCAATACAATAAAGGGCCAAATTCTAGAACAAAACTTGAAATAGAATAGAATAAAATAGAAAATATTTTATTGCACACCACAGATACATTGGACTATTATAAGAAACAATGTTTAGCTACATCTACATGGTAGTACAGTCTTATCGCTAGATAGCGATTTCTTCCAGACAACCTTGGTATGGATAGAAATCAATACAGCTGAATATGGGGTGATGAAAATAATATAATTGATTTATGATAAAAATAATGTTTATACATATTTACAGGATAGCAAAAAAGTGAAATACAGCAATACTTAATATTACAAAAATTATTGAATGATATTAAATACAAAATGATCAACTTAATAAACGAATACATCCTTAATACTTATATTATAAACGCGAAAGTTTATATGTACCTATGTTTGTTACTCTTTCACGCAAAAACTACTGAATGGATTTTAATGAAACTTTACAATAATAGCCTAGACATCAGAATAATACATAGGCTATAATTTATTTCGGATTTTGAATTTCAAGTTTCAGCCAGACAGTGTTATGAAAGTTTTCATTGTAATATTAGCAGACCTCTCGCTAATTTGAGAATTTATGAAATATATTGCCAGCTTCCGTCAACTTTCAATTTTGATTAATTAAAATGTAAACAAAGATTTTACAATGAAAAGTTATGAATATAAATAAACATCGTAAAAATGTGGTAGAAATTTGTGATGGTGGTCAGATTAAACTGCTCGGAAACTCCGTATGAAATCAAGGATACGAAAGTAAAATGGAATACCATAAATATGGTTAAAGACGCAGCTTGTTTATGTTGAGTATAATCCGTTACATATCCTCACGTAAGTTAAATAATATAATATGTACATAAAGAGCGTTTACGAGCTAAGTAGAAAAGAAAGATATTACAAGATATTGTGCGAATTGCCCAAAACTAACGATAAGTGTCAAGTAAGGGAAAAAATCTGCCATTGCAAGCTATTCTGGCGTGCGCTGCAAAAACCGTTAAATTACACGAAGTACTAATCCTGCGCAGACGAAGTCGCGGGCACCAGCTAGGACTTATTTACCTAAATAACGTAAATAGATAAGCAATAGTTAACAACAGGACAATTAATGTTCCCTGACCATAGCTTTAAAAATACCATGTAGTTATATGTCAAGAACTATATAATAATAATTGTTAGGAGCCCGTGATGTCCCACTGCAAGACAAAGAAGACAAAGACTTCTTTATAACTGAGCATAGATTTTCTGACAGCATTTTAAAACTGTCTAAAGTCTTAGCTTAGCTCTCAATCTTTAAGTTTTTTTCTTATGTCTTATGGTGTCTCTAGTTATTTCAAACCCGTGTGGTGAAAGGATCAAAATGAGTCTTAGAGGATTCTTTCGAAGATCCACGAAAGTCTTAAAACTGTTCAGGTTCTATGACACAGTGGTTTCTTCATGATGTTTACATTCAACGTTTAAGAGTATAGCACAGATAATTTGTTAAACAGAAAACTCCATTGGTTGACGACCGGATTCGATAACACAACCTTACGATCAGATGTCAGGGCCACTACCATTACCATTACACTTTTAGTGCTCTTATGCTAAACTTGCTCATGGTAGAACAGACCGTGCCAAAATAATTTTGTTGTATGTATTCTATTGTATTGTATTCTATGTATTGTATTATTCTATCCGCCAAGATCCAGTCGTAGGATTTGGTAGAAAAAATAATTTTGGCGCGGTTTGCTTCGTTCAGCCAAAGCTAATCATAAGACCAAATTATATAATTGTATATATATATATATATTACTAACTGATGCCTGCAGCTTCACAAGCGTGATAATTACAAAAAAAGTAACCTTCCTAACCTTATATCTTTCTCCAGGGTCCCATCTAAAACTATACCAAAATTCACCAAAATTTTAGGCGTGAAAAGATAAGTATAAAAGTACTAGCTGTTGCTCGCGACTTCGTACGCATTTTTTTAAAGGAATTGTAGCTTAAATCCTTTTCCAGGATGCAATTTATCTTCTTGCCAAATTTTATTCATAAGTTTCAAACCATTCACACCAACCACCCATTAAAAAGTTCCCATACAAACTTTGACACCCCATTTCACTCCTTTGTTGGGGTTATTTTGAAAAATCCTAAAACACGTGTCTATTTATTTTGCATTTTATTTATTAATATCAAGTTTCAAGCAAATCGCGCCACGGGTTAAAAAGTTTCATACATTCTTTTTTCACCCGTTTTCACTATCTTAAGGGTTGAATTTCAAAAAATTCCGCCTTAGTTGCTGGTTTTGCTGTAAAAGGAAGCTACCTTCCAAATTTCAGATTTCTAGCTTCAGCGGTTTCGGCTAGGCGATGATGAATCAGTCAGTCAGTTAAGCTTTTTTATAGGTATAAGCAAATGCACAATATCGATATATTTTCAACTGTTTGTAGAACCACTCCACAACCTTTCAAGAGACTATTCTTTTTAATACAGCCGCTTTTGCCTTTGAATTTAAAATAACACCACCACAATGGCGACGCGTGTTCAGAATATCGCGCTTCCAACAAATTCCGTAAGATTATTATGCCCCATGACACTTTCCTCCAGTATTTTTATCATGACGGAAACTAAAAATCTAAATATAAAACGAAATTCTTTAACGCACATAACAGGCATTTGTTGAAAATAGTGAAAGGTTTCTAAAAGAAGATTCGACACCAAATTGAAAATTTTCAAACGAAACGATGACGATTGCATGCTGTTGACTAATATCACACATGTTTATGACACGCTGGCTGATTGGTCCACAACGCTGAAAGTCAATACAGAGCCCCGAGATTGAACACTACGTCTTTAGGTGCTAAGTAAATAATGTTTATTTACATTTTATATCACGTCAACCATTTTTATAATTTTCAACTTGTCCCACACCGCTCTTTCGTTTTCATTCAATAAAAACACATGGACCATTTTTAATCGTCACAGGTGACTGTTGACCCGGTTCCTCCTTACCCTAGTCCAAGAATAATCTTGCAAGACGCTCGTCTCGTCCTAACTGTTTTTGTATAGCCGAGTTGTGGCCGACGCCGACTGTACATTATCAGTTAAAATTTAGAGTTAAATATTTGAAAATTCAATCTCCTCGAGACCATACAAAAACCTTTTCTTTTGAGAACGGAACCAAAACTTAGGGATATAAACCAAGTTGCTGTGTCCGCCATTGTTATTTTCTTCCGGGTAATTGTAAGGAACCTCATTGTTCCTTGACCAAAGGAACTTTAACCATTGTCGCTAGTTATAGTGAATGTTTCTTGTACAAACTTCTAAGACTAGTATTGATTAATATTCCAAAAATGTTCAAAAACCCGTACAAAATGCATTTCACAAACTAGCAACCTGGTAACACCGGTTCAATTTTCCCGGAAGTAAAAGAGCCCTCATTACCAAGAGCATAATGTATAATGTGATTAAATCTCTCAGCAAAGCGATTACGACCGACTGCTCCCACAATGACTCCAATCAGGACCCACTCATAACCACGACCACTCTGCTATGAGTACCTGACTAAGAAGAAGAATGTGTTTGGCTGCACGTTTATATAAACACCTTCCTGAGATTGTATTGGACGCTTCTCGTTTTTATTTTTAAGATCAAATTGAAAACTGCTCATAATGGAATGGTACACAAGAATGCCTAGATGATATTTATTAACAACGAGTAGGTATTATTGTAAAAAAAAAATTTTTTACTACATTTTTACTACAATTTTTACTACTAAATTTTTACTACATATTAAAGGACTGAAACTGTACACGAAGTAAACTGTACTGTTACTCTATTATATTACGCAACAAATTACCTTAACGGCCTTACTTAATCAACGCCTCTCAACTTGAACACTGCCTTAACACTGCTTATGATTCGCCCTGTCCCTATTTATCACTATCTTACAAAAAGGGATGGCACTATTTTAAACAGTGATTATTTTTTGACAGAAGTTGTGATGTTTATAAGAAAGGTTTATCTTATCTATTTGATTTGGCATGATACATTGTTTACATTGTTACATACATTGTTTTGTATACGCGCGATACTTAAGTATATTGCATGTTGCAAGGTTCAAACACTCGGGAACAATCGTCCCGCAACTTATACCGCGATATTTGTCCCCACAACTATTGTAGGCTTCATTTACTCAACACTCACCGTAGCCTGGAACAAAGAGCCTGTCTAATCTCACACTAAATTGTATTACCAAGGTGGGTAGAATACACTAGAAGAATAAAAATATACTCAATAAGTAAACTAAATGAATTACGAAGCTCCACCACACTTACGCACACACAATTGGATACGAGGCAGACTAATGCTTCAGTTAATGCGTCTCGCAGTTGCTTTTACACGAGAACAACCCAAGCACTTTACCAATAAAAAAAATAAAACAGTTATATTCAGTACTAGCTTCTCCAAGTGGCTCGCGTGGTACTTACATAAAAAATAGTCCCCAGGATACTAAATTTCATGAAGATCCATTCAGCCGTTTAGCTGTGAAAAGGTACCTAACAAACAAACTAACAGACCAGCAAATAGACAGAAATACTTTCAAATTATAATACTAGCATAGGTTTTATAGGAGTACCAAAGATGTCCCTTGAGGCAAATAAATTATTGTTGAAAAAGGTGTAATTTTTGCTGCTGTTACTTGCTCGTTAATTAAGAAAATGATGATTAATCAATATAACAAATCATTTTATTTGCGTTTAAGTTAAATTGTTTTAAATATTAATATTTCTGAGATATAATTACAAAACAGAAATCTTCTAATTCGCCTAAAGTTGACGTTGATTTAACTAGCATCTTTTACTAGTTGGTAGATTTTTTTTTTTAAGAGCACTAAAACTATACAATTATTTCGGTAGGTACTGTACCTTTAAACTTGCAACCTGTTTGTCTAGGCACTCACATTTGTCGTTAATCTTAAATAACAATAATAATTGTAGCAGACATACGAGTACAATATTAATATGCAGGTACATAGTAATACCAAAAAAATCGCAATTTGAGCGTAGCCAAAACGCGCCATGGTCATTGGCGGAATGAATCATCAGAGATCGCAGAGTCCTATTACAAAATGGTGCAATACTGATTTGGAGCGGCCGACGGATCGATTATGGAATATATTAAGTAGCATTTTGTGTGGTTATAATAACGTTTATATCTGCCGTCTAAAGGCAGCTTTATTTACCCAAAAATATTGTTTTCAGCTTTCTGATTTATGTCCCATCGTTAGTGCAGTAAATAAGAAATAGTTAGTGGTATTTATTTGCACACGTGTAGTTTTGGTAATTGTATTCTTGAAGGCTGGTACATCTACATATAACCAATGGTTTACTCCAACCAGAGGCCTAATTAAATACTTTAACATGGTAGATAAATTCGGCTTTGTTTTTGACACTTGAAGCTCAGTCTCATACAGATCTGTTAATATTTGTATTATCCTACCGAGTGGAACTTTATCTATTAATTTAAATTTAACCTCTGTGGCGCAGTTGGCTTAGGTCCGACTTAGACGCAAAAGGTTGCGGGTTCGATTCCCGCCGCGGGACAAATGTTTGTATGATCTGCAAGTATTTGTCTCGGATCTGGGTGTTTCTAAGTAGGTATAATATGAATGTATTTACAAAAAAAATACTATGAGTAGTATATCAGTCATGTGGTACCCATAACACGAGCTCTGCTTACTTTGGGCCAGATGATGCTGTGTGAAATGTCCGGTATTATTATTATAATTACATTAAACTCACACTAGTACTAAAAAATAAAAATGAGGATGTTTGGAAACTTACTCCATTAAATTTAACAGCTGCACTGATTTTGATGATATCTGTATACAGGTAGACTATATTATATTGAGACACCGAATATGTTTTTAACGGATTTTGAAAAAAGAGAAATTTCTCAATTAGTTTGTTGTTTAAACCTTAGAACTCTGTCGATTATG
The DNA here is from genome assembly GCA_948098915.1 of Lampropteryx suffumata. Lineage (NCBI taxonomy): Eukaryota > Metazoa > Arthropoda > Insecta > Lepidoptera > Geometridae > Lampropteryx > Lampropteryx suffumata. The sequence goes on from OX402558.1 coordinate 18,348,512, forward strand.
AATCGATTAGGAAAATTATTTTATGTTTGGGAAGGTATACTTTCCGTTTGTTCCCGTTTGATTAATTTTAAGAAAAAATACCTTAAGGGTGAAAAAGTGGGGAAAGGAAATTTGTATTTGACTTTTAGTAGAGTAATGTATTTATGAGCAATATAAATTATAAATACTTGAAAAAAATTGATAGCATCCCTAAGGGTGGTAAAGCAAAAGATGTAATTTTTAACGTGTTTAATATCAATTTAGTAAAATTGGTTTTATTTTTAGTTTTTAAATTATAATTATTTTACAATTCAATGGATCACCTATCGTAGAGCACGTCAATCAATGAAGTTGTAAAACGTTTGGTACAGTTGCTATTAATATAGCTTCATTGTGTCATATTTCCCGATGACGTTCCAGTAACGTCAAGCTTCCTACATACATACATACATCCTACATACAAACCTCTAGAGCAAACTACACAATTAATCAGAAGAAGTGGGTATTTGGCTCGTCAGAGCTACCGTGCAACCGTGTCAAGTGAGCTTCTACTTGCCAGAGATCAATTCATTATGCTAGGCAAGCATTTATAAGCTGTTATACTACTGGTACATGTACCGATCTTTCATTGCTGATCTTAGATTTAGATGTTTGTTATATTATTTGTTTGTGGTTCAATCGTTGCAGCAGCTGGGATGATTTAAATGAAAATTCGTACCTCTAGTACCTATCAGCTCAGTTGGGAGTAACTCTGCGTTTTACGCTGTAGGAGGTTAGAGGCTTGTCTCCTGACCAGGACAACATTTGTGTGATAAACATTGATGTGTGTGTATGTGCTTTATAAATGAACAAATAAATAAATTTTGACGTACATTTTCATCATCTGGCCCCAAAGTAGGCAGATCTTGTGTTATGGGTACCACATGGCTATTTTAGTAAATGCACACATTTTTATACATAGAAATACCCAGACCCGAGACAAATTTGCAGGTCATACGAATGTTTGTCCCGCGACGAGAAACGAACCCGCAACCTGCGTCTCAGGCGGTCTTTCACCTTCTGCATCACAGAGCTCGTCAAACTATGCTATGTTTGGGGCTAGATAGTGATGTGTGCATCGTCTATCAATATTGATATATTGATTTATGGATTTAGGTAGTTTGGAACCTGGAATGACACAAAGGCTACTTATAATCTATATGCCATTCGGCAAAGCCGCGGGCAGAAGCAAGTAACATAATATCGTCATCAATTTGTCATTGGCCTACTTTGGGGCGACATTAGTTTGTCCTACGTAAACTGATTTTTTTGTTATTGTACAGGCTATTTTAAGATGAGGTATTTCAGCAAGTCTGAAGATTGAAAAATCAGATCAAAAATGAAATAATTTTATTGATTGATTATAATGGAATTATTATTAAAACAATTAAGACAATCTGATTTAAAAAATACACCTACAACTTACAAACTTTAAAAAAGTACCAAAATTAGTATTAGGAATAACGTTTTTTGTTTTATTAAAAGCTCAAATTCATAGCATCGTCTCTCATAACCTTCACCAGAGAGCACTGTGTATCTGACTTGGAAGGTCTCAACTTTGACACCCCACACCTCTTCAGCGGTGGACGACCTCTGATCCTTCCGTCGTATTTATGCCTTTTATGGTTCAGAGGGCTCAGGTCCGAGTCAGATAACTCCTCAATCTTCCGTTTGGAGCCTGATGAGGAGGTGGAATCAAGTGACCGATGAGGCGTGGTAGACGCTGGAAGAGAAATCAGCATATGATAAGGACTCAATTCAGTAATGCAGCATAAGGTTTTGATATATAAATCAACCAAAAAAGGTACTCTCTGACTCTGTCAATTTGACACATCTATATTCCGCTCTGCTCTAACGCCCCGCTGCTGCTGTGAGTGAGCTCTGTTATACATAGCAATAGTTTGATTGATGGAAGATAAATAGATAGATGGATGATAACTCTCTATTGACTACCACACGTTATAATACAATAACAATAACTTTACTATTAAAGACAATACAATGATCGGCATTATCGCTAACAGCGATCACTACCAGGCAACCTTTGTACTGGACTATAAATAAACGGAAGGGGTGTGGTGTATATATAAATTAAACAAATACCTACTGATATAAATATATACACACATATGTACTCAATAGATATAATAATAAACATAAACAGTCCAAAAAATCATTAAAAGTGTTGAAAAAGATGGTACCATTAAAAGACTTAAAACCCTCCATAAAATACAAGTCACGACTTGGTCGTGTTGTTAAAGTGATCGCGTTGTTATCAGTACGTTACGTCGTTGTTCCAGAAGACGAGGTGGCCGAGTGGTTAAGGCGTTGGACTGCTAATCCAATGTGCTCTGCACGCGTGGGTTCGAATCCCATCCTCGTCGAGATTTTTTACTGTCTAGTATTTATTTTTCCTGAAGATTATGTACAGAGCAATACTATTAATATAAAGCAGAACTATTTGTGTGTAAGTTGTGACTTAATCACTCCATAACTGCTGAACGGATGTGGTTTTATCGGAATGGATGTACCCTATTTTTTAACAGACTTCAAGATAAGGAGGCTTCTCAATTCGTATTTAATTTTTTTTTTATGTGTGTTCGTAATAACTTCGTCATTTATGAACCGATTTTAATGATTATTTTTTTGTTGGAAAGGAGATATCTCAAGGGTAGAACCATGATAAGGAAACCAGGATCTGATGATGACATCCCAGAGAAATCGAGGGGAACCTTCGAAAATTGTATCGGCGACTAGTGCATTTGTTATTATTTTCACTAAGTATTTTAAAGCACTACTATTTAATTAAGTTCTAGAGTCGATATAATGATGGAGCTGAAATATAGTCGAGGGAACTTCTCAACGATTTACAGCAATTATCTGGTGTTTGGGCTTGATTCTTTTGTATTGATTAGAACTGTACACGTAGATGGGTTGTGACTGTCATTAGGGGTCTGATGATGAAGACGAAGGACAGTCAAGGGAACTTCTCAACGTTTTACAGTAGCTACCTTGTGTAGCTATGAAGTCGGTTGCCCTTTTAGTTTTAAAAACGTAATTATATATTCATATAATTTGTTAGCGAGATATTTACATCAATGTATCAATAATGGTAAAAGATTTTAAGATATTATTTTAGTATTAGCTGACCCGGCCACGCGTTGCTGTAGGTCAGTAGTTCTAATACGCTGAACCCATATACGCTAACCTCTAAAATTATCAGTGTTTCTCTACTATATTATGTATATATTATACGTATAAAGCTTTCTCTTGAATCACTCTATCTATTAAAAAAAAACCGCATCAAAATCCGTTGCGTAGTTTTAAAGATCTAAGCATACATAGGGACAGACAGACAGCGGGAAGCGACTTTGTTTTATACTATGTAATGATACGACACTCATTAGCTAATGTACTGTGTGATTATAAAACAAACCGATAGTATGTGACCTTGAATAAGAATATGCTACGTTTCACGTAGGTAGTTACTACGTGTACAAAGCCGTATGCAGGAGCTAGAATAATATACAACAAACACATATTGCATCGTTATTATTTTGTTCCATATCAGAAAATGTTGATCTCTGTATGTCTCTCACTGGAGTGAGTCCAAGGTACATGGATTTTAATGTCTATAATTGTTGGACCAGCTCCAGTGAGCTACTTGGAATATTTTATAGCTTTGAAGGCGTACTTGACATTATTCGATTGCTATGGAATTTGAAGAGAAGAGTTGTCATTTTTGACACATGCCATTAACGAAGAAGAAGAAGTATACTCGAAACGAAATTAATTACTCGAAATTAAACTACATTTTTATTTAGGTTCAGTGGCTAGCTCGCCTGATATTATTAGCCCGAAATAATTAATTAGCTCCTATGTCGGTTTTATGTCACTTAATTTTGTATGCCAGGGAATGATGAAGTACGATTGAAAAATTATAACTTAAAAACAAACCCATGTTTAAAATTCAAAGTCAAAACCTGAACATATATTTTATGACTTTTATGACTGTTATTACGACCTCCGTGGCGCAGTGGGCTGAGGTCCGGCTGAGACGCAGAAGGTTGCGGGTTCTATTTCCGCCGCGAGACAAACGTTTGTATGATCTTCAAGTATTTGTCTCAGGTCTGGGTTTTCTATGTATAATATTTAGTACTTACAAAAAAAAACGTATTTATGTAGTATATCAGTTATGTGGTACATATAATACAAGCTCTGCTAACTTTGGGGCCATATGATGCTGTGTGAAATGTCCGGTATTATTATTACTATTATTATGAATGAAAACCTGCTTTTTTTTATTACTTCTAAAATTAGATCCATAATAATTCACTGTGTAAACGAGACGGTTCAAAATTCACATAGGAGTTGTAACAGTGCCGGGACTATGAATACGTATAGGCTCCAACATCAGAGCACTCCTCGTCTCATGGATGATCAAAGCGATTCCAAATTGAGCAATTTCCTGTGGCAAGTTTAGCGGACAAAGCCGCGGGAGCATCTAGCTTATATCCTGTCATGTACGCAGTTGTTTTCTCTTATTATCCTCATGTTTAGATAAGAAAATTGAGTGTTTGAGTCTGCAAAAACTAGCTGACTTGTGGTACTTTGAAACTCTTGTTTACTTATGAAACCTGTTCATAAGTGTGCTTCATCTATTCGCGCATTTTAATCTTTTCAAATACATACAAAATGTTTATATTTCTGTAAAAGTTTATAACAATTTCATAAGTGTTGAGACATCTTTTAATTATTACATTTCATTAATTAACCCAACAATCCCTAACCGACATCTGGATGGAACTTAAATGTCTTTATCTGGAAACTGTTGACTGGTTGGTAGCTTTGACCACTGTAGAAAGTTATTTGTTGGTATGTATGTTATCTTTTTTTTGTATAATTTTTGTTTTGAAGGTTTAATTATATGGCTTCATTATTGCTACTTAAATATTTGTATTTTTATTTATATATTATATATATAGAATATTAAGTACTGTGTTATGTAACTTTTTGTACACCGCCATCTTTGTGTTTTTTGTCTAACCTGTCCATCCAAAGGTTGCTTGGAAGACGATTGTTTTTAGCGATGAGGCCACCCATTGTATAACAGCTGTATTGCTAATATTTATTTAGGGTTCTCTCTGTGTAATAAAGCGTTTATCTATCTATTTATCTACTTTCCATGTGTTATATTAAATTTGTCATATTAAGCTGATGCGTTAAAATGTGTTGTTCATTAGAATGACATGTACAGACTATAAATGCCACATTAGGATTTTTGCTTGACATTTAGCTAACATTGCTCTGATAAATTAATTTGTTTTTATATTCTTTTATGTTATATTGGGTAAGCTTAGCAAAATGATATCATTAAATTGTGATTTATTAGCACACGTGTATATGGTGTAAAATGGTGCTCTGCGATTTGTTAATGACGGATCCAAAAAAATTTAGCGATATTCCGCGATGACGTTTTGAATAGACAAGTTAATATCGATTGCGATTTTGTGACCATTTATACATGATGATATAAAGTATATTTAAATATATATAAGTGTTCTATCAGTCATCTGATTCCCATAGTACAAGCTATGCTTAGTTTGGGGCTAAATGGTGTTGTGTGCATTGCAAGTATTTATTTATTTATTATTATTTATATTATCACTCAATATTGGCAAAAATGACATCATGACACGTGCCATTAAAGGAGATGAAGAGTGCTAATCTTTAAATGTATATATAAATCTTCTGTGCGTGTGTTTGTGAGTAAACTCTTCCTCAACGTCTGGACCGATTTTTATTGTTTTGAGTGTGTTCAAGTGGATTCAATAATGGTTTTCAATTAGATTTTATTTTTTGAAGTGATTACTTCTAATGGGAAGGTAAACCACTTTGTGTCTGGCTTCCCTTTCTCGCACGCATACGGCAGCGGTAGGCAGGCCCCTCCTCTCTCACTCTAACCCAGTTAGATTACATTAGTTATCACTTCTGTCGGGCGTCCCGAGAAGCACATTTTTATTCTCTTTTTAAAACGCGCGGATGAAATCGCGAACGGGACAGCTAGTTTGGTATATATTATAACCAGTTTTAATAAATAAACGAATCATTAATAGCTATTTTTATAATGAAATTAAATAACAGTAATTATCATGTTCATGTTATCATATTGCTATTAATATGATTCGTTTCTATAATGAAACATATTAATATAGGAAGTATGTTTCATTAAAATTAAGATGCTGCAAATCCTACGTTGAAATAACAACTGTCTACATTGAGAATTAAGTTACTACTTTATATGTAGTTGTCGGCTACTGGCTCGTGACAGAGTTAGGTCTATCACACACTAGCGAATTAACCCGCACTGTTTAAACCGCGCTATTCTCTCGCGTCTAATGTGAATTATGTAATTTTCAACCCAGTTTTTTCTGCTAGTGCGTGCGCCTACGTCTGACCCCATGTTGCACAGAATAGCACGATAAAATTCGCTGCGAAATAATTCGGAGTGCGTGCTAGGTCTTAACAGGCCGCCCATGGATCTCCGTCATGATGAGTAAGGTACAATATTTCAATAATACGCTGAACTGAATAGTATGACGTGGACATTTCATTGTATTGTTCTGTTATCGTTGTGATTGACGTCTTGGCAGAATGTCTATTGTTGCTAATAATAATAATTCTAGATTCCTTTGAATTAAGGCGTTCTTTTCCAATGAAGTGGCCTTTTAACCTAATCTAAACAATCATCTAAATTTACACTAATCATATGAGTAAAATCATTAAGAATAATCCTCACCGAAAAAAGACCCATGCTCACCCCAGAACACATTCTTTACTGCCCGCGCTACACTGGACCACACATTTTCCTTATTAGTCTCCTCATGGTGGTAATTGACATCTCTTGGATTTTCTACACCTTAAATATTAAAATTTTAATGTTTATTGATGAGACCCCAACAATCATTTGAACAAAAGAAGACTACTTACCCTCACAGTTTTCAGCAATCCTCTTTACGCTAACCTTCTTCTTGGTTATAACAAACTTAAACTGTATTTCTGTTTCTTCTTCCGTCGTTTTTAAAGCAGAGTGTAAACAAGTTTGCAGTGATCCAGCTATGTTAGCTGTCAGAGCTGAGATAGCGTTGCTCAAATCAGGTGAACCAATACAGGTCTTGAATGAATCATTAGACTCCTTCGAGTAATGAGCTTCTATCACTGGACTATCATCTTTAAAGTTGATGGCTCTGGCTGGCATATTTCCAAACTCTCCGACAGGTGGTGTGCTCTCCTGAGGTTTCTCGCGGTTGGTGACAGGGGTTCTTGCCATGGTGATGCCCTGGTTCTCGAAGCGATTGATAAGCGCTTGGAAGCGAGGGTTGTAAACAAATCTCGGTTTTTGAGGGCCAGGGGTCAGCATTCGTTTTGGTTTTCTGAAAACTGAGATGGCAGTTTTTAAGTACCTAAACATTCACAGAATGTATCCTTAAATCACTTGGGCAACGATTGACAACATCAGCTAAAAGGTGTTATGATGCTTACCTAACATTTTGTTCACAACAGTAATCAAACTGCCACTAACATCGTCATTTTCACCCATGATAGGCAAATCAATGGTCTTATTTGGCTCAACTCATATTATGTGTCAATTTAATTACCTCGTTTTATTTTAGCCTCCTGATCAAACACCGTGCTGTCTGCAAACGTGACCTTCTTCTTCATAGATGCGTCAATAGCTTCTGACTCCTGGAAGGTGACATGCTTCTCCAAGCTGTCTTGGCTGCCAATGCGGCGGCTGTTCATGCTTATGATGCTCTTTAATTTTGGAGGTACTTCAGATTTCGACGCCTGAAATAGCCAGAAGTCTTAATATTTAAAATAGATAACGGTTGTTGAATGTTTGTTAAATGTTGAGTGTCGAGTATTTTCAGCTTAAATTATTTGTTTGCTGCCAGTTTGCCATTTGTTCTACTGGTTCTTTTTTGGTTACCGTGCAATTGGTAAACTGGTTTGTTTTTGGTATTATTTTCTGGTGGTTATGATAACTCTGCGGTCATGCCTGGCCTAATACCTGCTTTCACTGTACCTGGTTTGTTGATCAAATAGAGAAAACAAATCTTACCTCGTTGGTAGCCTGCGCAGGACTTTCAGAATTCTCAATCTCTGAAAGTGGAGAATCAGCTCCTTGCTCCGGAAACATTGACCATCCACCAATGATGGGGTGGGTTGGCGTACTTGTGGTCACCGTTTTGGTCAGCTTCAGTAGGTTAGGTATGTGAGAGGTAGGGGTAGTCATCTCTTTTTGTGACTCTAGAACTTGAGAATTAAAATCGGATAATTTCAGCAAGTCTGAAGATATAATAATATTCGTTTTCGAAATCGATTTTGTGAATTTTAAAATTCTTTTATAATATTATAAATTACTAGGTAATTACGAATAGTTTAGGGAACAAACATAGAATTTCTGACACATTTATGCTTTCCAGAAACCATTAAGATAAAACAGAATGATGACAAAATTTATTGATACAAATAGCAAAATTATACAGAAAATTCACCATTACACACTGAAGTGGTTATTGAACCATTTGACAAAACAGTATTACTTACTTGGATCATTTTCGTTCCTTGGCGTAGTTTTAGGTGAATTACTTTTTTCGTTTATTGTTTCTTCGTATTCTTCTACCACTTTTTGCCTCATCATGCTTAAAAACTTCTTAACGTGAGGAGTCTGAGATCTTTGCCTTTTCATTCTAGGAGTTTTTCCAGCTAACTTAGGGTGTGGTGTCTTGGCTTGCTCTGGTTCTTCATCAGCATCACTTGACTCATAATCAACTAAATTTTGCCTTCTCACTACTGGAGTAATTATAGCTGTTTTTGAATATTTATTAATAACGATAACTCCTTCACAGTTTTCTTCAAGAGAATGCTTTGTTTTCTCATAAATAGAATCAAACTTATTTTCAACATCCATTTCACCCTGTATACTATCTTTGACAAGTTCTGAAATGCTTGTGCATTTGTCTATATTCATTAGATCTTCCATATTATCGAAGGTTTGCTCACACTTATTGCAGTGCAGCGGTAGATGTTCTTCAGTTAGATGTTCTATAAAGTCTTGGTTCAAGGCTTCGGGTTTGCAAAGGAATTTGAGCCCTCGGCAGATGAGGCAGTCGTATAAAAGTCCGTGGGTAGTATTTTCGTGTCTCCAACGACAGTCACCACAACAAAATACTAAATGGCATACAATGCAATGACTCTGAAAAAAGTTAATTATCAAGTATCAACTATTTCCATAGAAATATCTCGTGATCAACAAGGTGGCTCCTATCTGGCTCAGCGTATCAGAATTGCCATTCAACTTAACAACGCTTCGAGCGTCTTAAGTATTCTACCTTCATGCAGATTCTTATTTGGAACAGTTAAGTTATACACAGATTGGTTGAAAGGTTCCTTAAAATAACTGAAATATATATTTTAAAGTAAACATTCATATAAAAAGCTTAAAAGTGTATGTATATCTTCGAGTAGAACATATTTATATAAAAGCAAGAGCCCTTCAGTTAAAGTCTGATTTGTTCCGGTAATGCGGCCAATGGAACAAATGCTACTTTTTCCGCCTCATTTGTTCCAATACTTTTTCTTCTTCTTATCGTGTCACTAGTTATTTCTAACCAGTGTGGTGAAAAGATTAAAGTGCGCCTCAGAGGCTCCTTTCGTGCACTTAGGGTAAGCCTTAATGTAAGCCTTCGATCTTACCGACCTTGTTCTACTACTGAAAATGTGACTAGTAGGAATGATCATATTTGTTTATATATTATGTATAATATATTTATTGTGTTCATTTATGTGAATTGAAGTTTAATTGACAGCGATCACGATTATCGCTATTGTATCGAAAATCAAATATACAAAAGGTATTTTAACAATTATATAATTAATACCGACATAATAGAAACAATTTCACATCGACCATTTCCAAAACCTGTTTTTGATCAAAGGATATATTTAGAGTAGACAGACTCGTCGACTGATTGTTATTGATGCTCATTCGCTGTTAATGATGTTAATTACTACGTATTTACTGTTTGATGTCGCTAATCAATAGCGTGTTCTGTATTACCACGGAATAACCTAACCAATTAGTGTAAAATGAGCTTCCATAAAAACGGTGAGCGTCATAGCGGTGGTAAAAATGTGATGGCAAGGTTAAATCTTATGTTGAAACATTAACTGCAACATTCAGTTTTCAATGATTACTGAGGACTCACCTTTAGTATAGATTTAACAAAATAAAACTATTTAGATAAATATTGGATTAGATTTAGCTCCTTGGAGTATATACTCTAAGGGTCAACATAAGTATTCATAACTTTGAGTATGGCAGTAAAACTCCTAACATTTACTATATAGTTCCATTACCGTGGTACCATTCGAATGTACCATTGATGGTACTGAAATTATTATTTTGTCGTTGTTTCAATACGTCAATAGCACCACGTCAATTTTCAACGACCTCTGTGGTGAAGTAGGTAAAGGCCCGGTTGCTTCGCAGAATGGTTCGATTAGTCAGATACATGCAGATCATACAAACATCTACAAGTATCTGTTGTAGATGTCTCAAAAAATCTTGGGATGAATCCGCTCCGACTCGACTCGGCATCCGTGACAAAATTGTCAAGGGCCATACAAAAAAGTGTTAAGACCAGACAAGTTTCTTGCCGGATTCTTCTTGGACTGGGGTTAGGAGGAACCGGTACCTAGATTCACTAGCATGTAAGAAGACGATTCAAAGTGGTCCTTGTGATTGTATTGAATAAAGTGATATTGAATTTTAAATTTTGAATTTTGTATCGGGTCTGGGTGTTTCCTTGTTTTATATGTAGGCATTTACAAAAAAATCCTTACTAATATTATAAACGCGAATGTTTGTATGTATGTTTGTTACTCTTTCACGCAAAAAGCACTGAATGTATTTTAATAGAACTTTCCAATAATATATAGCTTATACATCAGAATAACACATAAGCTATAAATTATAAAGATATTGTGTGAATTGTCCAAAATATAACGATAAACGAAGTCGCGGGCACCAGCTAGTGAAATATAATTCCCATATTTATGTTAGTAAGATGTGTTAGTCAACCAGTTGGTTAGAGTTACGTTACAGTATAAAAAACAAAACGCAAAGCGTGCGAGCAAGGCGAGTGTCCTGTGGCATCGGCTGCCGAAGCGCCAGAAACATGCATTTTATACAGTTAATTAGGGTGGTACATTAGGACGTACCATTAATTGATACATTGTACATGGTACCATTGATTCTACTGTGATGATTTTTAATAGTTGTACCATTAGTTGCACGTTGAACCATCGATGGAACTATAAAAATTTCTAAATTTCTTTTCTTTCTTTCTTTCTTTCTTTCTTTCTTAATTAAATATCAGAAATTTGCACTCTTTCATGCATCACTGTAGCGCAGTGTGCCAAGGCCCGGCTGAGACTCAGAAGGTTGTGAGGTCGATTCCCGCCAAGGGACAAATGTTTGTATGATCAGCAAGTATTTGTCTCAAGTCTGGTGTTTCTATGTATAATATGTATGTATTAACAAAAAAAGTTGTTCTCATAACCCAAGGTCTTCTTAGTTTTGGGGCCTGATGATGTTGTGTGAAATGTCCGGCATTATTTATTATTTATTTATTTATATGTCACGCTGAGGAAGAGTGAAGAAACCAATTTGCGATTAAAGATAGTAGAAGACGATAGCGCTCCGTTATTAGTAATGGCAGCCGTCAAATGACGGAGAAGATTTTTTTGAAACTCTTTAGGTAGAATTTACAATGCTCATAATTAATTATAATGACGCTTATTAGCGTACTCCAGCTATCTATTAATGATAGTGCATACTATTTAAGGCACAGAATACCTATTAGTACCTACCATACCATTTACCATGTATCATTGACAAGTCATGTCAATAGTTGATTTACCAAAATGTTGTTTCAGTGACAGAGACAGTGATATTAATAATATCAGTGCCCTGTGGGGCGATTATGGAACTTTGATACTATTAAAACATTGATACTAATAGCTTTCAGTTACTATTGATGAATTGGTATTACAGATCGCTGCGATTTCTATCGGCTTCTATTGCTAGTTACAATGTGAAGTTGGTGTCAAACTATAACTCGACCAATTTACAAAGTACGATTGTGGTAGGAACCGTGTTTAGCGTACTAAGCATTTAAATACATCGTATATGATTGATTGAAATAATGCCTATTGCTGATCGAAACTGATAGACATTGATTGTATCAAGAGTTCCATAATCGCCCTACTGGAACACTCGCGACTTCGTCCACGCGTTTGAACTAACTCTGTACTAAATTATAGTCAGACAAATGACATTGCAGTTTTTTTAGGTAATTCTTCTTCTTATCGTGTATATATTTTGAACCAGTGTGGTGAAAGATTAGAGTGCGTAGTAGAGGCTATTAAACATACCTAGTTGAATATGTCATGTATCATCAATAGTTATCGCAGCGCAAGCCAATCATGACATTATTGGGCTTTATTGAACTTTATTTGGCGTATTATACCTTGGATTACATTATTCCAATTATCGTAGGGATCTCTATTTATTTATTAACGCACTTCAAAAAACGGAAGTTCTCAATTAGGTTGTAATGTTTTTATGTATGTTATTACCTTAGAACTCCGGCAATTATAAACCGTTTTGAACAATTGTTTTTTCATGTGAAAGTATATACTTCCTGGTTGGTCTTATATAAATTTTAACAAAATCGGTTCAGTAGTTTGGTTTTTAAATAAATAGAGCTGGAAAAAGTAAGTCATCCAAGTAAACGATATTTTGCTCTCCTGTGACTTTCCAGTGGTGTTTACGAATTTCGAAAAATTATAAAAATACTAAAAATCGTATAATAAACTGTTTTAATCAACTTAAAAAAAGAGGAAATTTTAATTCGGTTGTATTTTTATGTTCTCAAATTTCATTAAATTAAGTCCCTTATATTTTTAGTTTTTATAACGTAATGATTGAAAATTAAACACAGCCCATGATACTTGCTGACAAATTAGCTTTCCATGGGTGAAGGAACTTTATAAATTAGTTGAGTAGTTTTTGAGTTAATCCATTCAAATATCTAAAAATATCTACAGAACAGGGTTATCGGGTATAATAGAAGATCCACTCTCTGTTGACATTGACGTCTGCGGAGATATCAAATTGTAAGGATAGAACACAATATTGTGATATTGTGACATGACTGAAGCATGACAGCTGCAGACATTTCGATACAATATGATATTCCAGCAAATGCGTTAGAGTGAAAGAAATCTAGATGTATTTGTTTGGTATTTTTTAGAGCCACAGATTTGCTAGTGCCCTTCAAACGTATAGAAATATTATTATTGTTCTCGGATTAATCCCGGACATTTCACACAACATCTTCTGGCCCCAAAGTAAGCAGAGCTTGTGTTATGGGTACCAATATGACTGATATACTACTTATATACTTTTTTTTTGTAAATACATACATATTATACATAGAAACACCCAGACCCGAGACAAATACTTGCAGATCATACAAACATTTGTCCCGCGGCAGGAATCGAACCCGCAACTCTCTGCGTCTCAGCCAGACCTTAGCCCACTGCGCCACAGAGGTTGTCAAGTTCCCTACTAATATTATAAACGCAAAAGTAATTCTTTCTGTCTGTCTGTTTGTCTCTTACGTTGTCACGTCTAAACCGTAGAATCTAATCAGAATCGAATCTAAACCGATTTTGATGAATTTGTATAGGTATAGATGGTATGATCGAAGAACATAACTTAGCATAACATAAGCCGAATGCAGAAGCTAGCACGTAACACAATTTAGTGGTTATACATATATTCTCGGCTGTCTAAACCTATGGTAATTCGGTTGGTCGCAACACGTATTCCCTCTCAAGTCTGTAAACGGATCCGGTGTTGACCACTGAGTGCACCGTAGAACTTCTCAAATCCGTATCTTGCAAGGAAGTTTAATAAATAAATAATCACGGACATTTCACACAGCATCATCTGGCCCCAAAGTAAGCAAGCTTGTGTTTATGGCTACATGACTGATATACTACTTTTATGCTTTGTTTGTATATACATACATATTATACATAGGAACGCCCAGACCCAAGATAAATACTTGCAGATCATACAAATATTTATCCCGCGCCGTGAATCGAAGCCGCAACCTTTTGCATCTTATCGGGGCCTTGGCCCACACTGCCACGGAGGTCGTCTAAATAACAATTCAGAGCTACCTATATACTATTTTTCTTTTCTTACTATTTTATCAAAAAATAGAAGTAACAAAATCCTACTTTATTAACCGACTTCACAAAAAGAGGTTCACAATTCGTCGGATTTTTTTTTATGCTAAGGAACTACTCGAGCGATAAGTAACAAGTAACTTTTTTATTGTATTGAACCGAACCAGAGTTTGAAGGGCAATTCAACTGAGCAAAATGTAGGGATGCACCAAAATAATGTTCAGACGTGCTTCTGACTACATCTTAGGCATCCTCAAAAAGACATACATTTTATTAAACATAGTATCTTAACTTTTCTCTCTCTCGAATATACTTTCACGTCATCTCGGCTAGTACGAACCACAACATCAGAAAACCGAAAAAATAAGTCTGGGTTATTTCTTACAAACCTCAAATATAGGTTTGAGATGAGATGAGTGAGATGAGAGATGACCTTAAAGTCTATTCGAGACTCAAAGAATGATGCGCAACAGTATCTTTTATAGGGTCCTTTCATTTAAGATCCCTAAGTCTGTAAGAGAATTACTTTATATATATTTCAAAGAAAGCTTAAAACCATACTCGCAATCAAGTGCTATTATACATTAGGTGAATTCATGAAGTATAAAAATATAACCGCAATACTCCCGCTATGTCTCCCGCAAGGCTTGCCCTAGTGCGGGGACCATCAGTAAGTTTGTTAACACTGTATTTTTATTATCTTGGTAAATAAATGAATTTGTATAATAAATTAGTTTTAGTTTATAATTTAGTAAGATTATTACTATATTTCATTTAATAAATTATCTTTGTTATTAAAGACATTGCATGCCTCAAAAGGGTAGAATACATTGATTTACTATTTAATAATAACTATATCTCTATGGGTTGAAAGGTTGCCTGGAAGAGATCGCTTTTATTGATAAGGCCGCCCATTGTACAACTTTATTGCTAATTGTTTTTGTGTTCTCTCTGTGTACAATAAAGCGTTAATCTATCTATAACACAATGTACTTCAAGCAATAAAGGAACTTTGAATTTATGTAGCTATACAGTTGTTTACAAGTCTGAGTATTATAGTCGTGAGTCTAGGTTATTAACCTACCGACCTACTGACCTACTTCCTACTATCTAAACTACAGCAAAAAACTAACATAGCTAGAAGATAATTAGATAGATAGAAAATACTTTATTCCACACATACTCATGACTGCATTTCCATTTCTCAGACTTGTTACACACCAAAAATAGTTAAACATTAGTTTCCCGTAGCACGATAATGAAGAAAAAAAAGGGAAGTGGGAGGGGGGACCAGCCCTTCCCCCTGCTACCACTCCCATGAAAAAGGATTGCCCCGTTCTCGAGATATTCAAGGGTTTAGTTTTGTTGTTATAGCAGATTTTATAAAGCCCCAAAAATCTATAGTTACTTCGATCTTTTCGAGGATGTCCTGAGGTAGCCACCGTCGCGTCCAAACATTATTTTACACATGCCTACATTTTAAAGTTATATTCAGGATCTTGTTTATAGCAGCATACGAAATTGCAACGGCAGAGTGACCAAGGTGAAATAATCTATAGATAAATAAATATTGCCGGAAATTTTACACAGCATCATCTGGCCTCAAAGTAAGCATAGCTTGTGTGACATGACTGATGTACTTATGTACTTTTTTGTAAATACATACATATTATACATAGAAACACCCAGATAGACTTGAAATAATCTACTCGTAAATACTTAGGAAAAATAAAACCTACCAGTAGGTTCAGAAAGGTTGTTTTTTTCTCAAAACACTCCCTTTAAAAATTTAAAATTTGATGAGCAAATCAAGTTTTGAGTCAAAAAAGGCTTGTATCTATTAACTAAATATTTACTCACCTCAACATTCGATACCATTTTCAATCCATGCTTTTCGCAATCATTTTAAAATCCAAACTTAAAATTAAAAACCAAACTTCTGTTAAACGTTTACGCCACAATCTCTAAATAATAACTCACATTGCGAATGTCTGAATAACTCATTAGCAGCGAGAGTTATTGAAGTACCCTCAAAGCTCTGACGATTTATGACACCCGAATCAACCCGAGGTTGGGTATTCATTATTGATGTGTAACTTGTTTTGAAATGTGCAAAAATAAATAAAATAAAATGACTATTATGGTATATTATAATACTAATAATTGATTTCCAATATTCGTTTATGAAACTGAGGCTTGAAGTGTAAGATTCAACTAATATTATAAAACTAAATGCCAAAACAGCTCATAATTACGAGGTTTCATTCAAATCTATCAAGTGATAAGATATACTTACTCAGTGATCTGAAATTGCATAATGAGATACTTTTAATGTAAATACCACAAGTGTGAAGCTGCAGGCAGAAGTCTTCTTCTTCTTCTTTGTTTATGGCATGTGACATAGGTAATAATGTAAATTTTGCCAGTGTCAAGTGTTTATTTTTGGTTATAGTCAATTTGTTTGTTAAAGTCTTAGTCGATGGTCAATTTTGTCAGTTCTAGACGTCACGCGAAATGGCCCTCTAAAATTTTCTTGGGATTCCTCGTCGTTCATTGCACCATAATTCACATACAATTCAATTGTCCATACCCGTCCTGTAGTCACTATTTATTAATTAAAATTCCACTAAGATTACTGAATAAAACATGCAATAAAACGAGTAAATATATTAAATTAGCAGAGCTATGTTACTTCATGAAATTACAAACGAAGAATCCAGGCAAAAGTCTCACATAATAAATAATAGTTTAAAAAAACTAAAAAACACGCTTTACATAGAAAATCAAACTAATAAATAGAAAATAAATTTAATAAATGTATGTAAGAAAAAAATGTTTTATTTAAAAAAAAGCGTGTGGTGCATGGTGTCAATAGTTATAAATATTTCATTGACAGATATGAGAATAAGGATTATCATTTCGATTGTATCTTAAAAAGCACCCCACGCTTATTTTTAAATAAAACATTTTTTCTTACTTACATTTATTAAAATTTATTTTCTATATTTAGTTTGGTTTTCTATATAAAGCATGTTTTTTAAAACTATTATTTATCTTCTACTTTTTAGTTTAGGTTAACCGATTTTTTTTTTTCGAATTGCATTGTCATCGGTCTTTGACAGGTGTGCAAACTTTGAATGAAATCTGGCCGTTTAAAGTGGGTCAAAATCGCGTCCTCAGGAGTCGGTTACAAACATACAAACATAGATACAAGTGAAGCTAATATAAGGCGTATAAAAATGATAGCCTTCTGTCAAATAGAATTAAAGAAAGAGTATGAAAACATTCCAATTTTGAAATGAATTCTAACGAATAAGGTTTGTAGTAAAATCACACATGCCCATTAAACACTCTTTTCATATTCTACCCAGCCAGTATCAGCTGACTTGAGCGAAATATTACTAACATTTGAATTTCGATCGAGATACTTGTTGCTAGCGTCGCTTGTGGCACAATGTCGGGCCGCAATTTCCTCTCGCCTCACAGCACGGCTGCGGAAGCCGAGCGGTTTCGCCTCTCAGGAAGCATCGTGTGAATGGAGCTTTATTTCGGGCTGAATTGGTGCAAACTCGTAACGCTCAAGGTTAGATGATTCGATCTCTTGGGAATATCTTGGGGGAATTTGCGATGTAATGTAGCGATTTATTATTAAATAAGCATTTATTTGAACGGTGCTGTCGTGTCGGTGCAAATGACCCGGGTTAACATGGGAGGGTCAAAGGATATACCTTCAGAATTAATATTTTAGAGGCAGCTACGTGACTTCCGTATTAAAAAGGTTATTTTGCAACGTGTGGACAAATATTTAATAAAAATAAATAAATAAATAACAAATAACAAATTGTGGCTTTTGGACTGAACTTTTAACAAAATAAAGAATTTATTAGAAAGTAACTATACATTATTGATATATCCTAAAATCTAAATTAATATATTTTCGGAAGTATCTCTTTCTCTGTCTATCTGTCTGTATCTTACCTTTTCACATCAAAACAGTTGTACGGGTCCTGTTAAAAAGTAAGGTATCACGATATCCATATCTTACCAAAGACTGATATCGTCGTGAGGACGGACATAGTATTTGTATTATACCTATACCAGGATACCTATGTTTATCACATATTCAGATGTCGATTATTTCCAAACCAAGTAGAATTATGCGAGACACTGGTCTTGGTCTACTTATGACCTAAATATAATGTGATATAATACTGTCTTGAGTTTGTTACCTACCATTTACAGCAGTAGTATTTATGGTACTTGATCCAATGTTGTAAAACTTCACTTGGAACCTTTTTGCGGCGGGTAGATCATATTTTTGTCACTCGAACCTCTTTTGGAATTTATTAGAACCCTTTTCGCTTACATCACACTGATCACATAATAGTTTTAGAATATATATTCAGGCCGTCTACTCTGCGAACCGATTTCAATTTGAAACGATTAAGTCGATTAAATGTACGTCAAATTAGAATCGAGAGAATTTAATAGTCAAATTGAAGTAAATATATACAATTATTAACAAAAATAATATATAATAATTGTTTGTTTGTTTGAACGCGCTAATCTCAGGAACTCTGGTTTGAATTGAAAAAATATTTTTGTGTTGGATAGTTCATTTATCGAGGAAGGCTAGGCTTTTTAGGCTTTATAACATCACGCTCCGACCAATAGGAGCGAAGCATCAATGAAATAAGTTGCAAAAACGGGAAAAAATATTCCTCTTTGAGAGCTTCCATTGCGTGCGCTGCGTAAATGGTTTAAGTTAAGTAATAAATATGTACGATGGAATTGATCCTCTTTAAAAGTTCGCGACAGCATAATGTCTATCTTTTAAGATTGACTCACTATAACCTTTTTTATGGTAATCAAATTTGTTCGAAATTAATGCATTATTTGCGAAGGAGTTTTATCAACATAATAATAATCCCTATTCAAATAAATATGTTATTAATCACAAGCATTTAATTGTGCACAAATTGCACGATTTGATAATTTGATTTCAATCAACATCTTAGGAGATATTATAATTTTAAAATGGCTCCGCAACAAAATAGGTACGAGTATGTGTGGGTTCACGCGCGCAGTAACTCAGCCTGTCTATCTATTTGTAACGACTTCACGACTAAACTGAACTGATCTGACTTTGACGAAATATAGGATAGAGTAAGCTTAAACCTCAAAGAAGGACATAGTTATAATATTCATCCAACCGCGATAACTGATATTTACGTGGACAAAGTCGCGAGCAACAGCTAGTATACAATAATATAAAATACATGTGAAACAGTTGAGCTATCTAAGGACCGTTTAAAACGATATATAGATAGCTCAACTGATCCAGATCACTGCTAGAGGGCAGCGTTCCTAAGACACTGGTGACATTGCCACGTTGAATAGCAATGCTTATCGTCTGAGCCAGATAGGAGCCAGCTCTTGGGTCACGCAATGTCTACCAGACGCCGTGAGATAATTTTGAAAACGCGTTAACTCCAAAAGGCTCATATATGTAGGCCTTATAAAGGCCTTATATGTATACCTGCGGGCCTAGCACGGCATGAGGAGAAATAGTCTTTCCCCCGTTTTTATCCACCTGTGGTGGACAAGTGGTGGTGTATTTCCACTGACAGGTGGATTAAATGGTGGAAAGACTATTTCTCCTCGTGCCGTGCTAGGCCCGCTGCATATTTGCGCCTTTTTAGGTCCTCGGCACGTTCAGCCGCCGCATCAGCTCTAACGGAAGTCCCCGACAATTCATGTTGTATCGTCTATTATGGAGGATTATGACATTGAGTGTCCAAAATTATTATCGATCGTTCCATAGCTCATAACGAGTCAAAACGATGAAGCTAAGAATTGTGCGATTGTTGACCCGATATATCGATTTTCAATTTCAAGAGTAGATCCCCAGTATAGTTTAAGATAATTTATTTCTCTTAAGAATTAACATTCAATTACTGATAATAAATAATTTGATGTTTGTAATATTATATTTGCTGGGCTTATCGTACAAGAATAGAAAAAGTAAAAATAGTAACAAAATGTCGGTAGTTATCAAAAACTTCGCATCGCTACAACGACATAGAGAACTCGAACTTCTGAAAAAACATGGATCGAGCGTTACTAGATGTGGCTTAACTTACTTAAGCCATAGTTACTACTTGTTAGTACTTGATTAATTAAATTAGTACTATTGATCTGCTTGTTGATCCAAGGGTGAATTGAATACACAACCTACAGCGCAAAAAGCAGAGCAAGTCGTACTACTAACTGAGCTGCTAGGCCAGTCAATCTTACTATACTAATATATGATATCTGTCTGTATGATACCTTTTCCTTTTAATGAAGATTACATTTGGGAAGCAGATAGATTGACGACCTCTGTAGTACAGTGGGCTTAGGTTCGGCTGAGACGCAGAAGGTTGCGGGTTCGATTCCCGCCGCGGGACAAATGTTTGTATGATCTGCAAGTATTTGTCTCGGGTCTGGCTGTTTCTATGAATAATAATGTATGTATTTACAGAAAAAAAAAGTATATAAAGTATATCAGTCATGTGGTACCCATAACACAAGCTCTGCTTACTTTGGGGTCATATAATTATGTGTGAAATGTCCGGAATTAAAAAAAAAATTGTAGATAATGGTTTGGGGATGGACGTAAACTATTTTTGATTTACATAGATACCACGCATGTAAATCCTTGGGCAGCAGCTAGTAATCTTATCGACTGGCCTGTCAGTTGCTCTGCTTTCTGCGCTGTAGGTTGAGGGTTCAATTCCCTCCCAGGATAAACATTTGTGTGATTAACATAGGTGTTTGTTCTGTGTCTAGGTGTTATAAAGTATCATAAGTATTTATTTTAAAATATGTATAAGTATTCTATCAGTCATCTAGTCACCATAATTATGCATAATATACACCACCAAGCTATGCTAAGTTTGGGACTAGATGGTGTTGTTTGTGTGCATTGTCCAGCAATATTTATTTATTTATTATTTATTTTATATCTTGCGTGGTGTCCCTGTCAGGTCAATCCATTAGGTCTTTTAAAAGTTTATTCAAAAAGCTTCTATTGAACTCCCAGAAAGCAAAGAACATGGGTTGTCATTCTTTACTCGTATTATTTTGTCGATGGAGACACTGACACTGTTTCGATTCATCTAGAGAATCTTCATCAGGGTGAGTTTGATACGAGCTCCGTGAGTTTCCGCTCGAGTTCACGGTTCTGGTTATGATGTTACAACTCACGAAATTTTTGAAAGTTAAGTAAATGGTTGAATTTTGATATAATGTGTGATTAATATTAAGTACAGCAATTAATATATCCACATATCAGTCTGCTGAACATAGGCCTCATTAATTGATTTCCAGGAGGAACGATTGTGAGCCCTCTCTATCCACCGATTTCCTGCGATCTTTATAATTTTAGTCCATCGGGATCATGACAGTGTAATGATCTATACTTTTTGATTGGTTTTTGTCTAGTATTTATTTAATTTAAAGATTCTAATTTTTTTGTTTTAATGTAAGTTTCTATCCTCTCTATTTTGTATTAAATGTGTTGTAATAAGTAGGTAAATGATAGAAATGGTGAACTTTATGTACTTCAGTTGCTGCCGTCACGAAAAATTAGCGTCGTAGTGGCAAATACGTGTAATTGTGTAATTATTTAATGACAGCTAAATAGAACACCACTAAATATTTTTAGTAACCTTATGTTTTGAGTTTAAGTTTTTAAGGCGCAAAATAAACGTTTTATTAATATTAGTGTTCGCCTAGTCGAAATTCGACCATAATTAATTAATGATTCTTATATTTCTATTTATAATTTTAAAAAATAATAGCGTTCTTGACTCATCTATATAAACTCTAGGTGTGCAAAATTTCATTCCGTCCGCGCAATTTTCGTAAAAAGGGGTACAACATTTTTACTTATCATTATTATCATTATTATATAATTATCATTATATAGATAATAAGAAAATTAATAATATTATTATAATTGTAATGTCAGTAAATATGGCAACATGTCACACCTACACTTAGTTATTGTACGATATATCTAATATCTATAATTATAAGTACTAAGTCTCTATAATTCCAACTATCTTCGTTTATTAAACGGCTTTCGTGCATTAGAAGGCACAATAAGTTGACGGGTAAAAATGATTTATGAAATATGAAATGAAATAAAGATTTTATGAAATCATACAATATTATGAGTATATTGATAAAGACGCAGAAGATGCAGGCTCGATTCCCGCTGCGGGACAAGTGTTTGTATGATCTGCTTATATTTGTCTTGAGTCTGGATGTTTTTATTTGTCATATTTATTTACAATTAAATGTATATAAAAAGTATTTCGGTCATGTTGTTCTCATAATACCTATCTAATATCTAGTCCCAAAGTAAGCTCTGCTTACTTTGGGACTAGATGATGATTTAGATAGTCTGTGTGCAATCACTATTGTTATTCCTGTGCCCGCGGTCACTCATGATTCTTGTTATTGCTACCTAATTCGATTATAATATTGTACGTGTTTCATAATTGTATATGTTACTAGCTGCTGCCCGCAGCTTTGCACGCGTAGTACCTACATAAAAAGTAGCCTGTGTCCTTTTCCAAGGTCCCATCTATATCTATACCAAAATTCATCAAAATCGGTTCAGTGGTTTAGGCGTGAAAACGTCCCAAACAGACAGGCTGAGTTACTGTCGGATTGTTAAATTTTATCTGTTTTAAGGAGAACCTAGTGCTTAGACAAACCTTACCATAGGCTTTGAAACACTAACCGTAACTGTAACCAATACTTGTTATAATTTTTACGAAAATAAATCTATCTTAAAAAAAATAGGAGCCACCTCGATAACTGTTACTCGATATTCTTCCTGAGCTTTTCTATAATGACCTTAATAATATTAATTGGGACCTTTTTCTATTAACAACTTCTTTAGACAACTGTGTTTCTAATTTTAATACCATTATTTATTTGACTTACATGTACCCATTAAAACAATGAAATACAATTATTTTTGTTCTTTTTGTTGTTGTTACTTTTATAAAGTTAATTTTCATATTTATTCGGTACTAGCTGCCCCGTTCGTGACTTCGTCCGCGCGTTTTAAAAAGTAAAATATATCACAGACTTGACTATACTAAACCCACCGCTTTCAATAATTTTTGGATTTGTGGGGACGGAGACCAATCCAACAAATCAAAAATCATGAAAATCGGTCCTCGAGTTATCAATGGTGTACCTCACTAACACGACTTTGTTTTATATACATAATAGATTTATCTGTTTATTTTTTCATTCATTGTTTTATATAAACTATTGACTGTCAACCTCAACCAATTTTGCAACCATTATAACCATATAAACAACATGAACTCTTCGATAGACCCGACGGAGGTTTTAGGTGGTCTATTAACTAAGTCGCCACTGCCTCATACAAAAATACTCGTAGTAACTGTATCTATAATCAACTGATTTAAATACTGTCGTAAGAACTTTAAATTAAACTTGCACACACATTCAACAGAGTTGCGACATGAAAATTAATAGCATATACAGAACGCTGTAAATATTCCGCTGATATTGCATCCCGGCATTTTGCGGACGGAACCACGTAGATTTCCCCACGGAACCCTGAACGATGTGGACGGACAAGGTAGGTACACAAGCCGCAGACCGCTGCGTTGTCGTAGCGCAAAGATAGCT
Organism: Lampropteryx suffumata; assembly: GCA_948098915.1. Lineage (NCBI taxonomy): Eukaryota > Metazoa > Arthropoda > Insecta > Lepidoptera > Geometridae > Lampropteryx > Lampropteryx suffumata. The sequence goes on from OX402558.1 coordinate 18,372,581, forward strand.
GGTTTAGTCTCACTGGTGTATCCCTGCGACCGTACCGTTGTATCGAACACCAATGATATAATTTATTAAAAATCAATAAAGGTATGTTGACGACTTCTGTGGCGTAGTGGGCGTAGGCTTGCCTGAGACGCAGAAGGGTGCGTTTTCAATTACCTCCGCGGGACAATTTTTTGTATGATCTGCAAGTATTTGTCTCGGGTCTGGTTGTTTCTATGTATAATAATGTATGTATAATATGTATGTATTTACATAAAAAAAAGACAGTATATAAGTAGGTACATATGTATCAGTCATGTGGTACCCATAACACAAGCTCAGCTTACTTTGCAGCCTGATGATGCTGTGTGAAATGTCCGGCATTATTTATTTATTTTTATTCATTTACCTATTTATTTATATCAGCCATGATGGTACCCATAACACAAGTTCTGCTTACTTTGGGGCTAGATGACGCTGTGTTAAAAATGTCCGGCATTATTTATTTATATACTGTACATACGAGTAGTAGATCAAAGTGCAAGTTTAAAATAGGAAAGCAAACCAAAATGTCCTACAACTAAGTCGGCCTACAAGCATATGACCTACCAGATAGTAAAAAATGGGTGCTTGCAATGCAATTCTATATCTGCTCGCTGCTGGCCCTACTTATCATATTTTTTTCTATTCGCCCAGTTACGCATTGACTGTAACTGTAGGTTGAGGGTTCAATCATCTCCTAGGAGAAACATTTGTGTGATGAATAAAGGTGTTTTTTCTATGGCTGGGTCCTATTAAGTATCAGTCGTAGCTATGTGTTTTTTTATTTTTTATTTATGTATAAGTACCCACTTATTTATCATTTTTTACAGGGCTACCCTAATACAATAGTGTGGTCAAGCATTTCTTTACTTTAACAATTTATTTTAAATAATTCCTATACATTATTAATTACTTTGAAAAATAAACGTCAATATTTAAATGTACATATTATGTTCGTTATGTCAATATAATCCTTAAATTAACTCATAACCATACACAATACAAAATTATTATAAATGACTAATTAATATTAAAAACAACTGTCAATATTTAAATATCAAAATTTCTGTGTCAATATAAATAATTCATATAATTTACTTACTACTATAACATAATACAAACAAAGTTGCTTTTGTGATTTCGTTCAGAGAAACATGAAACACGTCTACACATTCCGCAAGTATGTTGAGCGTGTGCATGGCACGCGTCATTTGCGCCTTGTCTATCAAGTTAGTTCTACCGCGAGGCACCACGAGTAGGCGCGGCCGCCAGCGTCGTTACACGTTTAAAAATATATTATAAGTCATCTGGTTTCCATAGTATGCTTAGTTTGGAACTAGGTGGTGTAGTGTAGATTATCTACCAACATTTATTGATCAATGGATCCTGATGGGACAAATGAGATTTATACTTTGTACTGAAAATGGGACTCAAGGAAATTATCAGTTTTTTTTTGTATTTACGTGTACAATTCTAAAATATTGAATATTAACAAAGCTGAATACATTTTGTCTATGGCATCGGAGCTATTGTCAGAACAAGTTTGTGATATCAAAGTATATACCCTGGCAAGATCTCAACAATGCTTCTCAATGTGTGAGCTTCGTATTCAAGCTTCTGAAATTTTTATGGAGTGAGTATTGTAGGTCGTGATAGTGTATGTAGGTAGACAATAAAAATTTTTTGTTACAAATTTGTACATATATATAACTAGTTAAGTTTAATTTGGATACAATTTTATTGGGTGTGAAACAAAAGTTTACATTTATATTAATAACTAGCTGTACCCGGCATGCGTTGCAATGCCACAAATTTTCTCACCATTTAAACCTTCCCTGGACTACGACAAACATTTCAACACCAAAATCAACTAAATCAGTCCAGCAGTTTTCGAGTTTTAGCGAGACTAACGAACAGCAATTGATTTTTATTATATAGATAATATTGTTGGATATTTTACACAGCATTATCTAGCCCAAAACCTATCAGAGCTTATTTTATACTAACCACAAGACTAAAAAAGATCAATTATTATACATAGAAAAACACCTGGACGTGAGACATATACTTGCAGATCATATACTTGCAGATCATAAAAACATAATTATGTACCCATAACCTTCTGCGTCAGGCGGACCTTGGCATAAGTAGGCTAAGAAAATAGTATTATCATAAGTAGGCTAAGAAAATACCAAGGTACAGTCGACTGCATTGGAAAGTATACATTTCACAACATTTTAAAGATGTCACATTTGACTAATTTTAACAGGACGAAATTAAATACTTAATACAATCACGTAACCATCATTACTATCAAATTTGCATGCCAGAGAATATAATAGGATATACTATGTATAAACTACTTTAATACAAAATTGTATCACATATAATTCATGCATTTAATACTAATATTCATGCATTTAAATATATGGCATCTTGGTGCAGTCACAGGGGAACCCTGTATAATATTTTTATTGACAGACAATGATAAATAATAGGACCTATGAAATTGACATTCTGTAGTAAATAAAATATATTATATAATAACATATTCGTGGACAATGCAAACAAAATTAAGCATAGCTTGTATTATGGTGACCAGATAACTAAAATTATACTTATTATATATTTTTAAATATATACATGTGATACTTTATAACACCTAGACACAGAACAAACACTTATGTACATCACACAAATTTTTGTCCTGGGAAGCATTCGAACCCTCAACATACAGGTCAGAAGTCAGAGAGAGAGAAAAACTACAGCAGAATCCAGCAGTAATTATGTCAAAGTTTATTTTATTTTGTTTTTTAGAAATGAATCCGCTCAGCTGACATTCTCCCCATACTATAGTTACTATTCTTTATTCGTGTAATAGATATGCATTATTTTTGTATACTTTCGTAATTTGTAACTTGTTTACGGCACTATTTCTTTTACACATATATTATACTATTATGTCATAGAGGAATACTACACCTTAGACAAACCACATTTAGGTTTTTAAGGTGTTTATTATTTAAGTGTAACGTACATTTTAATTAATGTTAAATAAAAAAATATAAAAAAAATCAAACAAATTGTACAAATAATTAAATGAATAAATCACGCTGGAAATTTGACACAGCGTTATCTTGCCCCAAAGTATGCATAGCTTTTTTTATGGGTTCCACGTGACTGATATACGAATTAAATCCGAGATAAATACTTGCAGATCAAACAAATATTTGTAATGAGTAAATGAAGAATCGCTTTGTATATATGCGATAAAAATAATACTATATATTAATAATACTATTTCTTTAAATATCACCCCGTTTTACGAAACCCGAAAAATGTATTCGACAGAATACAACCAGACTTCAAAATGCCAAAAGATTTAGCTATTCTTTTGTCCCTAGGGAAGCCTCTTAAGCGATCCCTCCCGATCAACCCAACACCTCCACACTTCCGCTGTCGCCGCCGCTTATATCACTCAGTTCCCTCCGAGGAATTAGTCCCTTAATTGACTTAGCGTCCCTTTGGTACATAGAATACATAACAGTTGGCCAGGGCATAGAATAAACAGAAGTGTGCACGGTATGGATAGTTTTATAAGTAGTAGAATTGATGAAGCTAAAATGACTGGCCTCAGTACAGTTGGTTGGTAGAAATTCTGCCTTCAGCGCTGAAGGTTGTGGGTTCAATCTAGATTAGAACAAACATTTGTGTGACGAATACAGGTACTTGTTCTAAGCCTGGATGTTGTAAAGTAAAACGAGTATGTATTTATAAGTAAGTATATAAGTATTCTATAAATCATCTGGTTTCCATAGTACAAAGCTTTGGGACTAGATGAGTATTGTGGGATTGGCCAGCAGTATCTGTGTATTTGTCAATGTTTTTTACTAACGCCTTATTTTTTTTTTCAGTTGATCTTATTAAATAATAACGTTTTTAAACCAAAAAAGAACAGCAACATTGTTAAATGAAATTTGAGCCCATAAAAATACAACAGAATTGAGAATATTTTTCTTTTTTAAAGTCTGTTAAAAAAATATTTTAAGCTTTCTAGTACTTTATTATTTTCGAAATCCGTTAACACAACTGGAAAGTCACGGAGACCAAAATATGAAATTTCGTTTTCATGGATGACATATTTTGTCAGCTATTTTGATTTAAAAACCAAACTACCAAACTGATTTTGATTATTTTTTCAAATAGGTTTATAAATAACGATCCTGAGCAAGAATCTTGTACAATAATCTTGAGCTATTTAAAAAAAGCTAAAAGAATACCTCCCTTTCGTGGTATTCTTTGGGAAGGCATAATTTCTAGTCGTGAACTTCTACAGCCTGCTATTGAAAATGATGTACCCTTCCATAAGAGTTTGCTTATGGTGACAATAAGCAGAAATAATTAAAGTATTAACTTGGTATTAACCATAGGGTTAAGCGCAATAGAATCGCACTATGCAAATTCAAATGCTGAGTTAGTTTAGTTAGCCATCTAGTTCCCATTGTACATCTCATTGACACAGCTTTGCTTAGTATGGGGTTAGATGGCGCTGTGCAAAATCATTAATTATTCATGTTTATCTTATTGGTATTTATTTTATTTTCTGTTTTGTAACTTTTCTATGTTAACTTTTTATTGCATTAACCATTAATTAAGTTATTATATACAGTTTATTAGTATGTTGCAAATAAAAACTTATTCTATTCAATGGGTTGCCTTATTTTATGTTTTTCAATTATCTATCTATCGATTAACTTGTTGAGTAAATAACATAATTTTTATTTCTATTTCCATTTTACGTTTTCTAGTACAACCAGAGTAAATAAATAGTAAAAATCTGAAATAATGAGTATTTTGACCCATGGCAACCTCCTTTTACAGTATCATGGTTTTGTATTATATACCATTACTACTGTTAAAAAACATTAATTCTGTGCAAGAGGTTGGGCATAGAATACACAGCAGTCACTGACCGCAACCCTGCGAGATTGTGCCGCTACGTCATCTTTAATTAGGTCAGGGTACTTTATTATACCTAGCTAGTAGCATGTCCGCGGCTTTGTTCATGTTTAGTTGACTGCTCAGTGGCGTGGCAGGTTAGGGTTAGTGCCTCGATATGGTGTATTACTTAGACAAAAAAGGTTTAGTTATGCTACAAGTCTCAGCTGGCTATTACCAACTTATACGTATACTACTGAGACAAAAAAGTCTCAGTTGCGCTGTAACTAACTCATTTAAGTCAGTTATAGAATTACTATAATCTTGCTTGTATAAGAAAATGTACTAGGAACGCAGAACCGCCAAGAGGTCATCTACATTTACACTTGGCGAAGGCTTTGTACAAAATCCATTTCAAGTTGACAGTTTACCATTCGATAATGTTTGATTAAACTGTAGTAGAGGCTCGGGTCCCGCTGCGAAGTAAAACGAATATTCACGAATTTAATCGAACGTTATCGAATGGTAAACTGTCAACTTGAAATGGATTTTGTACAAAGCCTCTGCAGAATGTAAATGGAGGTAGATCACCACCTTGGCGGTTCTGCGTTCCTAGTATATGTTCTTATACTAGCAATACAAGGAAGTGTATAGTTATTCTATTGTTAAAGCACAACTAAGACTTTTTTGTCTCAGTAGTATAAGTAACAACTTTTAGTTGGAAATAGCACTGCTGAGACTTTTTTGTCTAAGTAGTACAAGTGCGCCAAATAATCGAGAAATCTCGTGAGTTCAACAAACCAACATATATTTGTTTTGTTGACTTCTCGAAGGCATTCGACTCTGTCACATGGGCAAAGCTCTGGAAGACCCTTTTAGAAATGGGTACACCAAAACATCTTGTGCACCTGCTCAGACGTCTTTACGAGGACGGAACAGCCTCCGTACGGGCAGATGAAATTGCTATCAGGTCCGTTTCAACCCACTGCAGGAGTTCGTCAGGGATGCATTGTTTCTCCGCTTCTGTTCAACATCTACACGGAACTTATTATGAGAATCGCTCTTGATAACTGGACTGATGGTGTTGCAATTGGAGGTTTGAGAGTTTCAAATCTACGTTATGCAGATGACACCACATTGTTTGCCACTAGTATCCAAAACATGGAAAACCTGCTTTCTAAGATGGAAAATATTAGCCTCGAGTTCGGACTAAAAATAAACCGTACTAAAACTAAAATGATGATTGTTGACCGTGTCAATAACAACTCGCCCGAGGTCACACAGATCGCGAACTGTGATGTGATTCAATCATACATTTACCTCGGAGCTTTGATCACAATTAATGGTGGATGTATTGACGAGATCAAGCGTCGTATGGTGATCTCCCGGTCTACCATGGATAAGCTGAAGAAGGTATGGAGAAACCGTAGCATAACAAAAGCCACCAAAACACGTCTTGTGAGATCCCTCGTGTTTCCCATATTTCTTTATGCTGCAGAAACATGGACTCTACGGGAAAGTGAGAAAAAGAAGATAGATGCGCTGTAGATAGATGTGGTGCTGGAGAAGAATGCTTGGGGTCTCGTGGACTCAATTTCGTACTAATCAGTCCATACTCCAAGAACTCGGCATCAAACAGCGACTTTCATCTACTGTACAATCTCGTATTCTCACTTTCTTTGGACATGTTTCACGACGCGGAGAGGTCTCCATTGAGCGTCTTATAGTGCAAGGTAGAGTGGAAGGCACAAGGGCACGGGGTAGATCGCCCATGAGATGGACTGACCAAATTAAGACCGCTTTGGATGGTCCATTGCACGAATGCACCAGGAAGGCTGCTATGCGAGATGAGTGGCGTAGAATTGTCAAGCGAGCCACAACAGCCCCCTGAAGTGACGAATACGAGTGTTGGTAATAGCGCAACTAAGACTTGTTACCACTGTGAGTTGGTAGTATCACTACTGAGACTTTTTTGACTCACTAGTATAAGTAATCGTGACTAACTGACTACTGCGTTTTTTTCTAAATAATCCCATCACTAATGAAACAGGGGAACAGTCAAGGGGAAATCTTGGTATATAGTTAAGTATTTTAATTATCCTCCTTCTGGCTTTTTATATAGCAGGTATCGCCTTAATTTTCTTTTTGTCTCATAATTAATTACCTTTAAGTGTCACTAATTTTAGATATCGGCTTTTGTCTGTTACAAAGTGCTCTTGTACAGATTTTAAATCTTATTAACGTAGGTAAGCTAGTGTTCATAAATTGAGTTAGTTCAACGCTTCTATTTTGAACCCTATTCAAGACATAGGCTTTAAATAAACGCATGAGGAATATTCTATACAGGGAATTTAGGAACTAGTATTTTAAGCCTGAACGAGGAGATTCCGACCATGAAAATTAACAGTTGTGGGGGTACAAATCCTAAGAATTAATATTTTCAGATTTCTATACAAAAACATTGACAACAAAATTGACAACCCTTATTTTGCCAACAATGTTTCTAAGTGCGTTACCTACCTACATACCTACCTAGTTTCGCGTGAGTACAAATTGTCTGCTAAGCTAGGCTAGATACCTAGGTTGGTGTATGTAAGTATCTTTTGATGTAGGTAGGTACCTACATTACATACTGACTGCGGTATTTACACAAGCCATGTTGTTTCGTTAGCACAAAACTAAGTAGATATTTATTTAGTAACTACCTACTAATCCAGCGGCTAATCTAGTTACCTATTCGTCTCTTGGAAAACAATGTTTTTAATTTTATGGTAAAAGAAGCAACTAGGTACTTAAGCAGATTACATACCGTTTAATGTCTTGTTCTAGGCGGATCCATAAAATTTTTAAAATTGACAAAAACAAATACCACATTACACGATTAGTAGCTACCTATTCTAGGTACTACCTCCTAGATATCCATCACAAAGCACTTATGATTGAGTTTAAAAAACACATGGTCACTCACTCACGTTGACAGCACGACGTACAACAAATCACTGAGCAAAAATCAAATCAATCAAAGCAAAATAAAATCCTTTGAAATTGCCGACAATTTAGGGTTCATTTTTGATGTGAAAATTCAAACCTATCACAATGATGACAATGATTCATGTTGGTAAATACTACTTTGGTTCTTAGTGAAGTTATTTTGCTTAGTTTATTCTGCAGTCATGCCACTGCTTCTTTCTTGGTCACTGAATCCTTTAACCACTCTAGTTCTGTTACCAGCAATCACTAGACTCATGTTAAGGCTACATACAGAAAAAAAACCAGTGACAAAACAAATTAATTCAGCACAGAGTGACCAAGAAAAAACTAATGACAGAATTAATAAATAAATTAATGAATAAAATAAATAAAGTCTTAATTGGAACGACTAAAAATAAATACCTACGGAACCAATTTCTGACAAAATACTAAATGTCGGCTTATTACAAAAGTAGACTTTTTTTGGAATTAGCCGAGATTTATTATTTATTATGTGGATTGAACTCTTCTGATTGGTTGTCTGTTTTGTTTGACACCTTTGACAAAAAGCCGCGAAGTCACAGAGTCGCACAATGAGGTGGACAGATAAAACTATGGGAAAATAAGGGATAGACAAGATTTTTCACAGATATTCAAATTAATAAATAGAAATGTTAATAAGAAATCTATCTACCTACCTAAGAAAAATGTTGTAGGTTGGGTACCTAATGCTTTGAATTTCAATGAAGATGAAGGTCCTACCTATGTATTCTACCTACTTACGAAAAATGTTGGTTAGATACCTACCTACCGAATGCTTTAAATTTCTATGAAGATCCAAATCAAGTTGTTTTTATAAAGAGTTGTGAACATGTTATCATCATCATCATTGCAAATTTTTGTTTGTCAACAAAAATTAAATGCAATAAATCCGAAAATTTGATAGAAGAATAAACAAGATTCTTATAAAAATTACAGCTGATCTCAACAAGAACACAAAAATTTACTTTCTTCTCAGAGGCATCACAATGTAGGCAACTTTTATGTTTGTGTTGCGTGTTTGTGTTGGGAACTCAAACGATACTTCATTTTGGGGTCACGCTCAGAGTTCAATAAACAGCTGATTTTAGGGACGTTACCATGTACAGACATGTGTAGTAAGTGCAGTTTTGAAGCAAACTTTGCTGCTCATTTCTTCAATGATAAAATAAAAATAAAATAAAAGAGGTAAAACATAGGTATGTCGTTCACGTAAGTATCGAGAATCGGCCCACCCCGTCATAACATACTAGTTCCGGGACACGCGGTATATGTTATGTATGTATATACAAAAAAAGTATATAAGTAGTATATCAGTCATGTTGTACCTATAACACAAGCTCTGCTTACATTGGGGCCAGATGATGCTGTGGGAAATATCCGGGATTATTATTATTATTATTATTATTCATTAATTATGTTGAAATGCCAAAACCTTATAACAGGATCTTATGCCGTTAACGTGGCGTGACGTTGTGTTTGTTGTTATATAACAAAATATTTGTGTTTTTCTATGTTGAATGTATTTAAAAAAAACATGTTCATCTCGGGACGCCCGACGTGATAACTTAAACTAATCTAACTAGCGCTGTGGGTTAGAGTGAGAGAGGAGGAGCCTGCCTACCGCTGAGGTATGCGTGAGAGAAAGGGAAGCCAGATAGACTGGCGCCGAAACGCGTTACGTAACGAAGCGGTTTAACCTCCCATAAGAAGTTATCACTTCAAAAAGAAATGTATAAAAGTAGTGTATCAGTCATGTGGAATCCGTAAGACAGGCTCTGCTTATTTTGGGGCTAGATGATGCTGTGTGAAAATATACGGACGTATTTATTAAATTAAGGTGTGTACCTAATTACAAATATAACAAAAGCACTTTATCCAAATTTCAGAATAAACTCAAATTCAGATTAGTAAATGATGGTTATACATCCATACTAGCTGCTGCCCACGGCTTCGCACGCTCCATGTATAATTTTAGTTCTTATTTCATTAACACTCACTTAAAGTCAACTTTGTTAAGGGCCACTTATACGTATTACCGTTCAAAATTTCATAATGGTTAAATTTTAAGTCTGCGAGCAAGAGCTTTGATTAGGGGTGAACAGACAGACATACGGACAAAGGGTTCCTTGTGAACTTCCGAACCCCAAAAAAGAGTTTACGGAAAGAGAAGGTACTTATTAAGTATAATTTGACAACCTCTGTGACGCAATCAGTGAGGGCCTGACTGAGACGCGGAAGGTTGATGGTTCTGTTCCCGCTGCAGGAAAATATTTATATGATCTGCAAGTATTTGTCGGGTTTGGGTGTTTTTCTATGTATAATATGTATGTATTTACATAAAAAAATATTGGTGTATCAGTGATGTAGTTTCGATAAAGCTAGCTTTGCTTACTTTGGGGCTAGATAACGCTGTGAGAAATGTCCCGCATTATTATTAATAAATAAGGTACAATTTCTTTAATATTATTAACTCAATTGATCCTAAGAAATCTATTAAAAGAAAGAGACATAAAAAGAAGGGTATAAATAAGTTAAAATAAATGTTTTCAAAACACTTTAAGCCAGATTAAGACAGATCCAAACAAAAACGTACATTATTCACAGACACGTTCTCGAGATCAGTTCACGCTTGGAACAGTGAATCAGCACTTCGACTGCGAAATAATTAATGAGATGAGCAACCAACAGGTAATGCAACAGGTGCTCCAATCATTGGAATATTTCATGAGTTTACATTTCGCATTACGAATATTTGTTAGACACTTAGTAATTCAATAGCATAGCATATATACATAGAATTTCATATTCGATATACGTAGGATTATTGCACTTTAAGTACCCGTGACTGGGTGATAGTCACAGATACAACGCGGAACGCTCTGAAGCTGAGAGCCGTGCCGAGGCGCCTGACTTAAAACGTCGAAGTTGTTTCACGTGTTGGGGCCGTCAGTATACAACCGTGGCTATTACGAGTCAACGCAATCTTTCAAGCATAAACATAATGAGATTTAGAAATCATATTATAATAATAGATGTTTTTTTAAATGATTAATTATAATATAATATTGTGTTACAAATTTATAAGTTAATTTGATTATGTATTATTTATTACTAGATGTTGCTCACGACTTGGTCCGCATTTTTTTTTTGAATGGAGTTTTAGCTTAAATCCTTCCCTAGGATGCAATTTATCTCCTTGCCAATTTTTATTGATAAGTTTCAAACCAATCACACCCACTACCCATTAAAAAGTTTCCATACAAACATTCACACCCCTTTTCACTCCTTTATGAGGGTTATTTTAAAAAATCCTTAAACACGTGTCCATTTATTTTGCATTTTAAGTATCCAAACCAAGTGTATAAGAAATCACACCACCCGTTAAAAAGTTCCCATATAAACTCTGACACCCCATTTTACCCCTTTGTTTTTGAAAAATCCTGAAACACGTGTCCATTTTTTTTTGCATTTTAGTTATTCATATTAAGTTTCAAGGAAATCGCACTACGCGTCAAAAAGTTTAATACATTCGTTTTAACCCCTATTCACCCTCTTAGGGGTTGAATTTCAAAAAATCTCATCTTAGTGGGTGGTTTTGCTATAAAAGGAAGTTACCTTCCAAATTTCAGCTTTTAAGCTTCAGCGGTTTCGGCTCGGCGATGATGAATCAGTCAGTCAGTCAGCCAGGTTAAGCTCTTTTATAGGTATAGATAGATTAAGAGACTTTTCATTATTCATTTTATCTATAATTATTATTAATGTGTGTATAATAATAATATGTATTATATATAAGAATTATTGAACTGACTTGTAACCATTTTGTTATTAACAAATAGACTCAAACTCGAACTCTTTAATATCATTAACGGCGTACATAGGAGTGCTAGTGAGTACCGAGTTTCGTATGCAGATATACATATGAAATATGTTTGTATGATGAGCAAGTGATTGTCTCGGATATGGATGTGTCTATGCATAATAGGTATATATATATATTACTAAAAAAGAAAGTAGTATATCAGTCATGTGGTATACATAACACAAGCTCTGCTTACTTTGGAGCCAGATGATGCTGTGTAAAATGTCCGATATTATTATTATTATATTATTAAATTTAAGTTTACAGATGAATATAGGTGTTTTTCTGAGTATTATTTATAAGGTATCGTATGGTTTTTACATATATATAAGTGTTCTTTTAGGTTTCCATAGTACAAGTTTTGCATAATTTAATACTAAATGGTGGTGTGTGTATGATCCAGCAAGTTTTATATTGATTTATTTATCTATTCTAGATGACCAGAGACTAAATCTTCATTTAATTAAAGAAGTCTTAACGTTAGGTATACATACTTGCTCAATATTATATCAATATTTTTATTATAAGAAGCGTAGCTTGTGCTGATTTTAAAATATTTGGTATCTCACTCAAAAATATACCTGAAAATATAAATACTTATATTTGTATGTAAGTATTTATCCGCAGTTAAGGAAGAATGGGATAGCATACCGCAGGATTTAATAAAAAAAAATGTATTCGATGACATGGAAGCTGTTATTTAGGTTAGGGGAGGCAATACCTACTGTTAAAAAGTGTTTTTATTTGACAATTTTATAGCTCTATTACTTTAAATACCATAGTTCCGCAAACCGAGCTACCTGAAACCTGCCACTTTGCGTCATTCTATTGTTTTGTTGCTACTGTAATGATTTCGAAGGTCATGCCTAGACAAGCTAACAGTATGTACCTTAATTTAAGTTATATTAGCAACCAACATTTTATTTAAAAAATATTTAGGGTCAAAATGAAATTGTAATGGGTGGATTTCTATGCTCTCAAGTGTATATCGGAGCGGCGTCCATGCGGAGCAGTGTTATTTTTAGTTTAGCGCCACCTAAAATAAATTCAGTATTTTTCAGGCTTTTGATTCAGTATGGAAACGTCAAGTGAATAACTTGGGTGAAGTCGATACTAAGTGAGAGAGGGCGCGGTTTTGTTGTTCATTATTAATAGAGAGCAAGAATGAAGTTGGTGACCTTTTTTAGTTATTTCGAGTGAAGCGGTTATAAAATCCACTTGTGTCGAATTCACCGCGTTGCCATAGTTTAACCATAAATCATAGGTGTAAATTATAAGTTATTTTCTAAAAAGGCAATTGTAAACGTTAAATAAACCTTCTAACTATACTGTGATGCTCAGGTTTATAATTTCCGTCATGTCTGAACCTCATGCTGACGCATTAAGAAATCATGATTCGTCAAATAAATATTATCAGACAACGCACACAACAACATTTTGCCCCAAACTAAGCATAGCTTGTGTTTTTTTGTGTTTATCAGATGCCTGATAGAAAACTCATATATTTTTATATACATACGTACTACTTTATCATCAAAAACGCCAGAAACAACAAACACTTACCTTCTTCACACAAATGTTTATCCTGTGAGGATTTCGAGCCCTCAACCTACAGCTCAGAAAACAGAGATACTACCAACCAAGCTGATTGGCCAGTCAAAGATGGCCAGGTATTGTTTTAACAATGAACTAACTAAAGAGTTAGTTAAACGAATTAACATCCGTTTTAGAGAATTTTGTTTTCGTTTATACGTAAGAAGGATTTAAAAAAAAGCTTAGTCTATTTTGATAAACACGGGCGTATTATTACGTCACGTCAGGGCGTCACGTATTATTTAGTAGATGGAGGCACCGACACTGTTTCGATTCATCTAGAGAATCTTCATCAGGGCGAGATGTCAAAACATTTACAACTAATACTTATAATTAAATAAATAATGTCAGAGATTACATACAGCATAACCTAGCCCCAAAGTAAGCCGAGTTTGTGTTATGGAGTCGACATGACTGATATACTACTTATATACTGTTTTTTGTAAATACATACGCATTATAACACATAAAAACATACCTAGGCCGAGACAAATACTTGCAGATCATACAAACATTTGTCCTGGGGGTAATCGATTTCGTAACCTTTTGCATTTCAACAGGCGGGTCTTCGCCTACTGCTTCATGTAATATTTTGGGGATTGATTTAAAAAAGACAGACGTCCACTGATGATGATGATATAGACCTGGTTGGGCTCAACACACGAATTAATCTAACGTAATTAGTTCGAGTCTAATTCGTATGTTACGTGTTTCAGGGATCCCAGTTACCACAGAGGTCTCAATGTTTTCATTTGGATTTTGAAAATTCACGACGCGGTTCCTGGAATTAGCATGAATTATGCTGCGGGTGTGGATGAGATGTGTCAGCGATATTTAGGGATGAAAATGATAGCCTTATGTGGGAATTAGAAAGGGTTGAATTTTAATATTTATTATTATGTTTACCTTCACGCCTACTGTGTGACAATCTCTGTGGGTGACGGATTTTAAACTTTTTAACATATTTTAAATGTTTAAATGTAATAAAATAAATTAACTTAAGGTAATCTTGTACTCTCCCTGATCATGTGATTACGACGCATATTCACGGTGCTTGAATCGCGATTGTTTAATAAGAAAAGATTCTAGTAAGGAATTCTGAAAGTTTAAAGTGTAATATTTAACTATCTTGTTTTCCACGTATTAGTATAATAAAATTAAAGCTACGTCCCTTTAAGAGAAGATGATAATTAATTAGAATTTAAGATATTATTTTATAATTAAATTATAAAACTAACCATTTCATTCAAATCAACTTGAAACAAGCCCGGCTCGGTGCCAGCCATTATGCACCTGTATGCAACCGAACCGACACCGTAGGTATGTACTGATTTGTCTTTCTTGCGGGTCCTGTCGGCAAGGTCGAGAGCTTCCATTAAGGCTTACCATTAAGTGCACGAAAGAAGCCTCTGAGGCGCACTTTAACCCTTTCACGACATTGGCTAGAAATAACTAGTGACACGATAAGAAGAAGAACTTGAAACGAAGAATTGGGAAGCAACATATTGAAAATACATACCATATATATTATTACTTTAATTAACGTGCAGATAGCCACTAATAGCAGTAACAAATTAATGTCTTTTTCCATAAAAAAGTTAGTTATTTGGAGGGCACCGTCTTAATGCAGAGTGCCTTCTGCTTTTGACCTTGCACAGGTCGACAGTCATCTTACTTATATAAAAAACTTATATAAAAAACGAGTTTGTCTGGACATTTGTTTCTTACTCAAAAAAGTTTTATCTGATTTAGATTTAGCTAAGTATCTATATAAATTTGGACCTCGACAAAATATAGGCTATTTTTAGGGTTCCGTAGCCAAATGGCAAAAAACGGAACCCTTATACATTCGTCATGTCTGTCTGTCTGTCTGTCTGTCCGTCCGTATGTCACAGCCACATTTTTCCGAAACTATAAGAACTATACTGTTGAAACTTGGTAAGTAGATGTATTTTGTTAACCGCATTTAGATTTTCACACAAAAATATAAAAAAAACAATAAATTTTGGGGGTTCCCCATACTTAGAACTGAAACTTAAAATTTTTTTTTGTCAAACCCATAAATTCAATTCAAATTCAATTCAAATTCAAAATAACTTTATTCATTACAATCACAAGGACCGCTTTGAATCGTACATACGTGTGGGTTATCTATGGATAGGTCATAAATCGTAAATATCAATAACTTAATTTAAAAAAATACACTATTATTAAAACATCGATCAGAGTTACAACGAACTACAAGAACTTTTATATTATGTTACTTGCTGCTACGGAACCCTTCATGGGCGAGTCCGACTCGCATTTGGCCGCTTTATTTTTATCTATGTACGCGAGCAACGCCACGGGCAGAAGCTAGTTTGACCTAAGATAAGTATGCGGTCTATTCAGTTAATTACTTTGTCGTAATAAACAGGGCGAACTACACAAAACAAAAACAAAAAAATAACAGAGTAAAGAAAATCGACTCATCCTCAATTTTAACACAAAAATAACTTGTTATTTCACGCGCAGAATAGTTTCCCCACTTAACTCTACTTTCCCACTAAACCCAATAGCAACAATGAGGTCACAAAACAAAGGAAACGGCACATTCCGCCAGATAAACGGACGTGACGCGTCTTGTGCAGTGACGTGACCACTTGCCAACTCATCCTTTTTAGAGTTTCGCTGGGGGATTATGTAAAAGGAGCGGCATAAATATCCGAAAATCTTAAGTCAAAATAGTACATTGTATAGCTAGGCGAGAAAATGCCCAATTCCTTTCGAGTGTGTCATTTGAAGCACGAGGCTTCAAATGACACAATTGACACACACGAGGTAGAAATCGCACTTTCTCCCGAGTGATACATAGTGCTTTATACTACACCTACGAGGAAAATAAAATGGAGAATTATTTTTTAATTGAAATAAAATTACCAAATCCAAATACTAATTTCGAAAAAGTTCCCGCGCATGCCTTTATTACTTGTATTCTTTTTCTAAATACATATTAATAATTAATAAATAAAATAAATTTTTTGTCGTTTGACCTATAATGAAATTTGCCATAGCTACCGGCTGATCTATGAAGAAATAACAAAAATAACACGTTAGAAATGGATTTCCATACACTTCCATACACACTCTCCCCCTAAACGCATTAGAAATGAAACTCCATAGACTTTTCCGTCCGCATTTTAGTACGCCTGAAATGATGTAGGTACTTTTTAAGTTATATTTGGAAAAGGAATAGGCAAGTTTCTCAGTAGGTGTGCTATAAAAACAATTGCCCGGCCTGTAGGTAAGCTCAGTTGGTAGTAGCTCTGCCTTCTGCGCTGTAGGTTCAGGGTTCGATTCCCTCCCAGGATAAACATTTGTGTGATGAACACAGGTGTTTGTTCTGTGTCTGGGTGTTATAATGTATCATAAGTATGTAAAAATATTTAAGTATTCAGACCAGATCAGACATCTGGTCACCATAATACAAGCCATGCTTAGTTTGGGGCTAGATGGTGTTGTGTGCATTGTCCACCAATATTTATTAGTTTATTTATTTTATTTTATTGTTACGGAATCCACCCGCTGTCTTTTACTCGCCTCTCGCCCACACACACGAGAAAATGTGCGTATAGATTAGCGTGCGGTAAATTGGACAAACGCGTGTAAGCACGCACAGTGGAGGCTTCTGAAGTCTGGAAGGATAGTCACGTCAAAATATACTTTATTCAATACAATCTCAAGGATCACTTTGAAACGTCTTACATACTAGGTGAGTTTAGGTGCCAATTTCTTCTAACCCAAGCCCGAGAAGAACCGGCAAGAAACTCGTCCTGGTTATCTACGAAAAACTAATACAAGAGAGTTTATACATTTCAAATGTGTCAGTTAACTGTCTGCGGGCAGAGCGACATTATAAAAATTACGTGGTTTAGTCAGGGCCTAAACTAATTCAGTACCATCTAATTACGTCTTTTTGTATTTTTAAAGGCTAACGATTCAGGCTGTAATGCAAAATTTAGTAAAGAAGTACTCCGTGTAATTGCATTATATATAAAACTATTTTGTAAAACATCTCGGGATTTCTCCAAACAGCAGGCAGCAGCCGGTATGGGAGGATGGACACTGAACTCTATTAAAAATTGCTACTTTAAAAAAAGCTTAATATTTATCAATCGGATAACTGTATCGAAAAAAGTATAAAGAAACTACTAGTTTCTTTAAAAGACCTATAAAGCTATATGCCACACGATTTTAAATGTAAAAAAAATCAACCTCACTTTGCATGTAGTTTTTATTTAATAACTTTGTAGGGATCAGTAATACGTATTCCCGTGCAAAATGTAATCACTATAAAACTATAGTAATAGTTTGCGAGCATAAGCAAGATTAGTGGCGGACAGACCGACAGATGGACATAGCGAATCTGTAAGGGTTCCTTGTGGACTTCGGTGCCCTAAAAAGTTTATTTGACAGCAGTTATTACGCAACTCATGCGTGTTACTAGTTATCACTTGTTGTCAGTTGATACATAATCTGGGGGCCGTTTAATCATAGCGCAGAAACAGAACCTAGCCTTATTGTAGAAACCTTTTGAATAATAATAAATGTTTTATTTCCCTAAAATTACAATATATTTACAGTTTTAACAATGGGTTCCGCACTAGGCCGAGCCTGTATCGCGGAAACCCTAACTATGTTTAACTAAAACAAGACGTTATACAGCGAGAAATTAATGCGAGGCAAATGCACAAAACAAGCATCCATAGAAAATAAAAAAAATTAAGTGATAATAATAAAAATAACATTTTAGACTACAGTTTGAGTGAAGCTCCAACAATATAGGTAGGAAGGTACTAAGTTTTAATAATGTTAAACAATATACTATATCAGGCAGTTGGAACATTTTGACGAATTTGTGTGGTGTGGATCTCTGGCATTAGTGTGCCTCTTTTTGTGTATCAATATTTAATTTATGCAAAACGTATTTTCATTTAGATAAACGGCCTCTTTGATATGATTATTTACAGACGTTTCCGACCTCTTTGGATATTTATAACCCTTGTGTTTCATTTGTACCTATTATTAGGTAGATAGATGGAATCTACGATTAGTAAATGATACACGTTGCCCATTTATCTTTTTCTTCTTTGTCGTGGCATGTGACATAATAATATAAATTATGCGAGTTTCAAGTGTTTATATTTGTTTATTGTCAATTTGTTTGTTAATAAAGTCGAAAGGAAAAAACGGAACCCTTATAGGATCACTTTGTTGTCCGTCCGTCCGTCCGTCCGTCCGTCCGTCCGTCCATCTGTCTGTCTCTCAAGACCCTGTTTCTCAAGAACGCGTGGAGATATCAAGCTGAAATTTATATCAAATACTCAGGTCTATTGTCCCTTAAAGCTGTGAAAAAATCTAACTTCTTAGCCATCGCAATCAAAAGATACAGCCGTTTATGCCGAAAACTTCCGCAAGTTTTCGACACTCGCAAGAGTGATTCCCGTGAACTCAGAATCTTGAAATTTGGTACGAAGCAACTTCTTATAGCACAGATAAAGGAAACATTACGAAAACCGTAAATTTTTAGTTACATCATATAATAAAAATATTTTTAATAAATATTGTCATATAATGGATTTCATTTTGCAATAAAAATTTGCGTTTTATCTAGATTGATCAAGATGTTAGACACTAGTTGGTCTCGTTGACGTCGACACCGGCTGAGTTATGAAGTTGATCGGACCCACGTCACATCGACTTGTGATGATGTGGGTCCGTCTGTCCGTCATCATAATGGTATACTTAGTTTTCAATAGTTGACAGATTTCAAAGTCCAGACCCATTTTTCACAGAAATTGGCAGTAATATCACATTTTTCATCTTTCTAGAAACAACCGTTCGGATTTTAAGACAGTGCTCTCAGTAAATAAACATTTGTATGTAAATAAAAAGACAACTGACTTAATGTATATACCTACACAAGGTAGCTACTGTAAAACGTTGAGGACTTCCCTTGACTGTCCTTCATCTTCATGATCAGATCCCTAATGACAGTCACATCCCATCTAGGTGTAAATTTCTCATCAATACAAATTAATCAAGCCCAAACACCAGGTAATTGCAGTAAATCATTGAGGAGTTCCCTCGACTGTCGTTCAGCTCCATCATCAGGTCGACTCCAGACCTTCATTAAATAGTAGTGCTTTAAAATACTTAATGAAAAATGCTTTTAATAAATACTTAATTAACAAATGCACTAGTCGCCACTACGATTTTCGAAAGTTTCCTTCGATTTCTCTAAGATGATTCTATTAGAACTGTCATTTAAAACTGTTACATTAATTTGAACTTTGGTGCGAGGAAAAAAAGGTTGTTCCTATTTTAGGAAATTTCAGCAAATTTCGCGAAACTAAGGTAAATTACTCCTTCCCAAGATTAACATCTATGTGATAAACATATATGTTTGTTGTGTCTGTGTGTTATTAAGAATCAAATGTATGTATTCTTCTTATCATGTCACTCTAGTTATTTAAAACCAGTGTGGTGAAAGGATTAAAGTGCGCCTCAAAGATCCTTTCGTGCACTTGGCAGATGCCAGTTTCCTGTTTACTTCATCGTTGGGGAGTACTGGTACACACATATATTTTTCGAACTGAAAAATCCATTGGTGCACGACCGGATTCGAACGCACTACCTTAAAGAAAGAGAAATAATTTATTTGCAAGAAATATGGTAGGTTACAGGTTTTGAGTCATACAGTAAGTTCACATATTTGTCCAAAGAACATTGGGATGAAAATTTTAATGTTTTCAAAAACATTAAATTAAGGTATTCAGTATTATATTTTAGCAATAACATTAATTTCCAAGAAATTCGTTAACAGTGTAAAAAGTTCTGTCAAAAGTTAGGATCGGAAGGCCACGAGACCAGTTCGGAGATTATGGAACTCTTGATACAATCAATGTCTATTAGGTAATAGGCATTATTTTATTTATAGTTTGAGTATTACTTAAGTTAGTTGTCTATTCATACTCATATGACAACATGTGTTACAATCAACATCAATCTTCCGTAATACCAATTCATGAGTACCTAGTAACTAAAAGCAGTTAGTATCAATGTTTTGATGGTTAGTATCAGAGTTTTTCGCTTTTTCAAGTCAAGTAAAAATATATTTATTCAATACAATCACATGGATCACTTTGAAACGTCTTACATACTAGGTGAATTTAGATGCCAATTCATCCTAACCCAAGCTCGAGAAGAACTGACAAGAAACTCGTCTTGGTCCTAGCGCTTTTTTACATGATCCATATAACTACCATAACTATCATAACCATAACCATCCATATAACTACCTTAAATACTAAAAGAAAAGAGTTTGTACATTTCAAGTGTGTCGGTTAACTGTCTGACGGCAGAGCGTCATGAGGCCATGCATTCTTATCAATAACATACTCATTTATATTAAAATAAGCTTTCTTCAAAAACTACCTATTATGTATGCATTAAATTTCTTAATAGTAAGATTAGTAGCATTTTCAGGAAGCTTATTATAGAAGCGCACCGTGTTCCTCATAAATGACTTATTTACTTTTTCTACTCCAAATCTAGGGATGTATAATTAGTGTCTATTTCTAGTTAATATTGATTCTATGAAGGTTACTATTTTGCTGAAACCCATATGTGTAACCTATAAGTTATCTAAATGAAGTAGGTACAAGCTATGCTATGTAAGCTATGCTTAGTTTGAGGCTAGATGGTCTTATGTAGATTCACCAACATTTACTACTAGCTGTTGCCCGCGTCTTTGTACGCGTGGTACCTACCTAAAAAGTAGCCTATGTCCTTTTCCAAGGTCCCATGTATCTTAATACCAAAATTTATCAAAATCGGCTCAGTGGTTTAGGCGTGAAAATGTGACAGACAGACAGAGTTACTCTCGCATTTATAATATTAGTAGAGATTAATCAAAGATTTTCAAAATATTAACCTAATAAGTTCTTGCAAACGAGTTTCCCGATGAATATAAAATTTTGTAAAGTAGTAAATTAATACAAAATGTCTGCGGAAGTTAATTCGGGAGCAATCTGGCCATTTACATTTTTTTCTCTCAAGCCCCGTTAAATATGGCATTAATTATAGGCCCGGGGGGACCGAGCTCCTTTCAATTTTTACTTTTTACGACTGAGTGTTGAATTTAATGGTGAACACCAAATGTAATGGGTTGTTTACAAGAGATTTGCAACGAAGGTGGAAAATAATAATTACGTTTTATAAACTAAAAATAATATAAAAAAACAGTTTCTTTACTTATTGAAATTCGTAAACACCACTGGAAAGTCATGGAAAAGTAAAATATTAAAATTGCGTTAACTTGGATCATAATATATTTTATTGTTATATTGTTATATTGTACCGCTGTAGCTAGAAAGCTGAAATTTGGAAATTAGCTTCCTTTTACAGCAGAACAACCCACTAAGGCGGGATTTTTTGAAATTCAACCCTTAAGAGGGTGAAAGGAATGTATGAAACTTTTTAACGCGTGATGCGATTTGCTTGAAACTGGATATTAATAAATAAAATGCAAAATAAATTGGCACATGTTTCTGGATTTTTCAAAATAAAGGAGATTTAAATCCATTTTACTCATAAAGGAGTAAAATGGAGTGTGAATGTTTATTGGTTTTAAAATTATCAATAAAATTTGGCAAGGAGATAAATTGCATCCCTGGGAAGATTTAAGCTACAATTTCTTTCAAAATATTGCGTACGAAGTTGCGAGCAACAGCTAATATGATATATTCTCCTTTTTAAATTGCGAAGTCGCGAACGGGATTGCTAGTAAAATAATAAATAATGCCGGACATTTCACACATCTAGCCCCAAAGCAAGCAAAACTTAAGTTATGGGTTACTTGAGTTATCACTGACATACTTCTTATACATATTTTCTTTTGTAAATACAAACATAGTATATATAAAAAAATATCCGAAACAAATACTTGCAGATCTTACAAACAATTGTCCCTTGGAGGGAATCGAACGCGCAATCGTCATAGGCTGTTTGTAGTTTATATAGGTAATGCATGCGAAGCCGCGGGCAAAAGCAGCATATAAAATAAACTAGGATTGTATTTTTTGTTCTATGTTGATTTTGTATGTGGAGCTATATTGTTTTGTTATTAAATGATTATTAAGGTATTTTCGTAGTAAATCATACACAAAGACCTTGGAATCTCTGTAGATTCTAATTAACCCCACTAAATTGTAGTGTCGACCAAGGGAATGAAATATAGCTCAATTAGCGACCTTCCCTTCTGTAATTTTTGATAACAAAATCACGGTTGGGCTCCATAATTTACTGCTTTTCATTTAAGTTTGTAAATTCAGTAATTTTTATTGGAAAATAAGTTTTGATAACGGCAGTCGTAAATTATATTTTCCTTGGTTTTATCATATCTGAAATATCCAATAATAATTACAAAAAATTATTTGTTCGTTATTACAATACAAATACGAATAATTACTATCTCTAAACATAATTTACATTTAATTATATATATAATATAATTAAATTAAATGTATGTATGTAAATGTATGTATTATTAAATGTAAACATTATTATTGGAAAAAAGTCATAATCAGAATATCCTTAAAAAAAAGGATAATACCAAATTGAGAACTTCCTCCTTTTTTGAAGTTAGTTAAAGAGAAAGGTGTGCAACAAAATCAATTAATCGTCATTATGATCAAAGCGTTGTAAGGCTTTACCAGCGCATAATCAAGTGCCTATTGGATATTAATGTACT
This sequence comes from Lampropteryx suffumata, assembly GCA_948098915.1. Taxonomy (NCBI): domain Eukaryota; kingdom Metazoa; phylum Arthropoda; class Insecta; order Lepidoptera; family Geometridae; genus Lampropteryx; species Lampropteryx suffumata. Next base: position 18,395,794 of record OX402558.1, read on the forward strand.
TATGGTACATTGTGCTGACTTGACATTTGCAATTACCACAATAATTGCAGTAGTAGTGATAAGATTATCTAATCAGTCCTGTAATGTGTCAGCTCAATCAGCTGTGAAATTACATTGGCAGGTGATGTAGGTTTGTTAGGTTGGATGGTTCTCTATAGTTGGGACTGGGTCAATAATTGTGCCATTAAAATAATATATTTATGATTCTTTGATTCAAATTTTATAATGTTACATATCTCTTATGAGTTAATTGGTTTTTCTCATGATAATTCATGTGACGCAATGGGCGATTGCCTGCAAATTCAAATTTAAATTTCAAAATTTTTATATTTAATACAATCTCAAGGATCATTTTAAAACGTCTTACATACTAGATACTAGAGGTGCCAATTCCTCCTAACCCAAGCCCGAAAAGAACTGGCATGAAACTCATCCTGGTCCTAGCGCTGTTTTGTATGATCCTTCTTAAAACTTTTAACTACGATATTATGTTTTAAAACCTAAAAAGAAAACCGACTTCATAGAATGAAATTTGAGCCTATAATACATTTTTAGTGGAAAGTAGATGTATTTTGTTATATATGATATGGGTAGGCCAAATAAACGCACCGCTCCAATGAGACAGCGAGGTATCGAAGTACCTACACGAAAACATCATCGATGTTTACAATTTTTAGAATTTTTTTATTTTTCAATTGGACCGATTTTGATAAAATTGAAAAGGGACTACCTGTGAAGTATAACAAAACAAAAAAGAATTTTCCAAATCGGTTTAAGCGTTTTCGAGTAATTGGTGAACATACATAAAAAAAAATCCTATGAATTGAGAACCTCCTTCTTCTTTTTGATGAAGTAGGTTAAAAAACGAATACAATTTAATACATTTCAAATCTGTCAGTTAACTGTCTGAGGGCTGAACAACATGGGTCATGCATTCTTAACAACAACATAGTAATTTATAATATAATACGCTTTCTTCACAAGCCTACCCGTTATGCAAGCTTTAAATGTTTAATAGGTAGTTTAATTGCATTAAACGCAAAAAGTTTCGGTTTCGATGCCTGCCGTGGGACAAATGTTTGTATGATTGCAAATATTTTTTTTTGGGTCTCGGTTTTTTTATAGATGTAATATGTATGTATTTACAAATAATATAAAAAAGTATATACTCGTAAGTATAAGATGATGATGTGTAAAATGTCCAGCACTATTAATTTATTTATTTTATAATTTAATTTTAGCGGAATTTTCATAAAGTAATAATGCTGAAAAAATCATCTAACTCCAAAAAAAACTGAGCTTGTGTTATATGAACCACATGACTGTAATATTTATATATTTTTTTGTAAATACTTACATATTATACATAGAAGAACACCCAGAGCAGAAACCAATATTTGCAGATCATACAAACATTTGAACCGCGGCGGGAATCGAACCTGTAACATTCAGCGTCTCAGACGGAACTGCGCCACAGAGGTCGTTAATAATATGTTTTTTTTTAGCACAAGCGTAGACAGTTAAATAAATAAATAAATAATCACGGACATTTCACACAGACATCATCTGGCCCCAAAGTAAGCAGAGCTTGTGTTAGGGGTACCAGATGACTGATATACTACTTAATTATTTTTTGGTAAATACATATTATACATAGAAACACCCAGACCCGAAACAAATACTTCCAGATCATACAAACATTTGTCCCGCGGCGGGAATCGAACCCGCAACCTTCTGCGTCTCACCCGGACCTTAGCCCACTGCGCTACATATCATCATATAAGTAGATATTATTATCGAGTTGTGGTTTGTACGACGAGGAATCCAAGAATATTTTAGATGTTTAGAATACACAAATAACGATCAAATGTAGTGTAATGATAATCAACTTTGTAATGATATTCTGACAAAACAATTACATTGTCAAAAATGTCAAGACTTAAATGCAATTATAGAAAGAAAAACAGAAACGAGCATCGCTCATGCATTCGCTTTAAAATACGGTGGGTACTTTTGATTGTATGATTATAAATGTCAGAGATCATTGAGTACTTTTGGTAAGATCATAATTGTTATCGAAATGAATTATGCGTGTTGCCACACGCATAATTCATTCAACGTCATAAAAGGTAGTCAATAAAAAGTTATCTATCTGTCTATCTATCCATCTATGCGCCTAGTTACAATCAATGTCCTAACCAAATTTAATCAAGATCCGATCAGCCGCTTAGTTATACGTAGCAACAGAAGCACTTTCAAAGTTGTAATTATACAAGCTGCTCCTCACGGTTTTGCTCATGTAATACTTACATAAAAAGTAGCCTCTGCCATTCCCAAAGAAACAATCTACTCGTATCTCCAGACTAAATTTGCTTTATCGTGAAAATATTTCAAACAAACAGAGACCCCATCAAATTTATAATATTGGATAAGTATATTAGCACATCTTCTCGTCACAGATACCGCAGAGCCTCAAGACGAAAGTCTACAATCGATGGACTGACGACATTGTAAAGATCGCAGGAAGTCAGTGGATGGAGAGGGCTCAAAATCGTTCTTCCTGGAAATCTATTGGGGTGGCCTATGTCCAGCAGTGGATTTTATAAATGCTGATATGATGATGATGATTAACCCAACTGCAGCACATCATTTAACATATAGCAATTAATTACTCCCGAGTGATCTCTGGGTACTTAAAATTCCCTTGATCCGTCGATTAAGTTAACCCGTAAGAAACCCAAAGGTCTCCAGAGGCATAAGGCGGTAACTCCCGCTACTCCAACGCATAAGGCTCTAACTTCACGACAGTGACAAGGGTACTAATTATGAAATTTGACAGTAAAATTAACACTTTCGTTGTTCAGCGTCGGTAACTTCGGCTGTCACCTGTTGATTTTATAATTGAATTAATAAATAAGAAGTGTACTGTGGAAGTTTGACAAGGTGTGACGATGGTACGACCTTTGTGCCGCTTGTTGACGTCGAAAGTTCATTTCAGTTTGCACCTCGCTTCTTGTATTCTAATACCCTTACAGTCCAGTCCAGTCTAGTCCAGTGTTGCCATTTACTAACTAAACCACTGTTTGTAAACTTTTCAGATACCTATCTGAAAAGTTATAAAAATAGTATATGATAAAAATAAATTGAAAATCATCACAGCTGGTATGGCTATAGATTATGGTTAAGCAGCTAAACCTTAATAAAAACACGAATCTGGAACTTTTATCAATCCTTGTTAAAAGTATTATATATATATATATATATATATATATATATATATATATATATATATATATATATATATATATATATATATTATATTTGTTTTAGTTTCTTTATTTTCTTTTGTTTTTATTGAGTAAATACTCTGCACATGTTATGATTAAATCTGGATAATAAGCACTTGCCTCTTCTCATTAAGTTGGTTTAAAATAGTGTTCACACTTTTGACTACCATGTTTCCATCAGTGAAATCCTGTAATTGGATCTCTGTTTTTTTTTCGAGTTTTATGTTGCACTAGCTGGTGTCCGCGACTTCGTCTGCGTAGGGTTAGTACTTCGTGTAATTCTAACGGTTTATGCAGCGCACGCCAGAATAGCTCAGAGATGACAGAATGTGTTCCTACTTACTTGACACTTATCGTTATATTTTGGACAATTCACACAAGCTATATTATTGTAAAGCTTCAATAAAAATCATTCAGTAGTTTTGCGTGAAAGAGTAACAAACATACGAGTACATACAAACTTTCAGGCTTATAATATTAATATGGATTAGCTGTTGGTTTTCCAAATATACATATACAAATAGATAAATTTTCTAAATTCTATATGTTTTGCTAACCTAATGGATGATGTTGAATTGGTTTGGCTCCTAGTCACTAGTCCAATGAAGGTACGATATGTGTTGTGGTAGAACACGCGTTTGACCAACACCAATTTATTATTTTGACTATGTTGATACTTATTTACAAAAAAATCGATATCAATACAATTTATTGTATCAAATATCGTCGCTTTAGTTAGAAAACTAAATAACTGTCATAACTAAAGTCGCGAGAAAAACGCGTTCTACTATTTTTTTGCGTGTAAAATGGCTATAACATTTTGTTTGGTAATATATTTACTATACACATTTTGCTATGTTATAGATTGTTATTATACCTATTTTTCAATCTAACTATCTTATATGTTGGTTCATTTGTTTGTAAGAAAACAAATAAAAAACTACCATAAATTTTTCCCTCAACAACATTTTTATGTTTTTACACACTTATTTATTTTTTAATGGCAGTAGTTGCTCCTAAGTCAATGTTCTCCATACAAGTAAAAAAGGCTAACATTAAGTGCTTTTATTTAATGTTCCTACATTAGCTTAATAATAAATAGCCTATTATTTACTTAATTTACTCCAATTGCCCTTTTTATACATCATCATAATCATCATAACAGCCTTTTTGAAGTCCACTGCTGAACATAGGCCTCCCCAATAGATTTCCAGGAAGAACGATTTTGAGCCCTCTCCATCCACCGACTTCCTGCGATCTTTACAATGTCGCCAGTCCATCGGGTGGGGGGTCGTCCTACGCTTCGTTTTCCTGTGCTTGGTCGCCATTCGAGAACTTTTATTCCCCAACGGTTATCAGTTCTGCGAGCTATATGGCCTGCCCATTGACACTTCAACTTGCAAATTTTGAGTGCTATGTCGGTAACTTTGGTTCTTCTACGGATTTCCTCGTTGCGGATTTTATCACGTAGTGAAACACCCAACATAGCTCTCTCCATAGCACGTTGCGCGGCTCTGAGCTTGTTCATAAACAAGCCAATAGTTAGCGACCAAGTCTCAGATCCATATGTCATCACTGGCAACACGCACTGATTACTTTCGTCTTGAGGCTTTGCGGTATCTGTGACGAGAAGATGTGCCGATATTTCCCGACCGCTGCCCATTCGATTTTATACATGGATGAAGATTTTAATAAAACTACATAGGTAATTTTTTATTAATAAAACCAACAAAATATTTTTATTTTATTTTATTATTTTATAAACAAAAACCTCTGAATCCTTATTCTTCTGTTAAGCTTATAGAGGCAAACTTTTATCGACTACTGCTCAGTAAATTGATTTTTTTGGTATTAAAAAGAAATAAGGAACCTACGTTCACCAAAATACGAGTACCAAACCTATCTATTGTACTTTCAGTCTTACCATTGGGTATCAACGGTTCAATGGTTTATATGTAGAGTGCTGAAATTTAACTATGCCTGCGGGAGTAGGTATTAAATTATTTCTCAAACTAACCACCACAACCAAAGATACCAAACTACCCAAGTTAGGTCACAACCGTCTTTGGTAGTTTGGTTTTTGTTTGGTAGCAACCTCCTTATTTACTCATAATCTTGGCTAAAATTGCTCTTATCAGAGTCATTTTCAGATTGCAAATCCTTGTGTGGCAGGTATAATGTTCTTTCTGCAAAGGTTCAGCAGGTCTTAGCTTCCGTAATTGGAATAGGGTGCTCGTATGCCATTTTTATTACTTCTTGGGCAATATCTATGTCCCTAGGCGTTGTTGTCCTCCTAGTCATTCGTCCAGTAGTGCAAGACGAGTTCATCGACATGTATGGACCATCGTAACCAAATCGAAATTGAATGATGCCTGGAAACTGTTTCTTAAATTTTATTTGCAAGCATTTGATTTTAAGCCAGTTGACTTTTTTCGTTTTGGTAAAGATGTTTCGATTTATTATTATTTTGCCAGCATGTGATTTTACATCTATCATGCCATTATAGCTAATTTGAATACATTGTACCTATGGGCTGACATTTTTGTTGTGCATTGTCGATCGCGCTCTATTAATTATGCATTTCCAGCCAATAATAGAGTATACCTCTGTGAATGGTTTTTCTTTTTCGATTGCGCTATGAATATGCATGGAATCTACCTCTATAAAACTGTGACCACTTTTGAGATATTTATGTTTGACTACACACAATTTTGGGTTGGTCTGTACAAGATAAAGCAAGTAAGCATGGTGCAATCTGACTGCTGGTGTCCCTCAGGGCGGCGTCCTCTCTCCTCTTCTCTTTACTATTTTTATCAACTCCATAACAAAAAATTTAACATCTTCCTACCACCTGTATGCAGATGATCTTCAAATAAACTGCCAAACTACTATTGATAATGTCAACGGTGCCATTAGCCTCCTAAACTCCGATTTAGACCGTATTTGTGATTGGAGTAAATCTTACGGACTTACGATTAATCCAAGCAAAACTCAGGCCATTATAGTTGGTAGTGCGAGGCAAATTGCTAAAATTAATTACTCTCTTCTCTCACCTATTATATTTGATTGTACAAGAATACCGATCAGCTAGACTGTAAAAAATCTTGGTATTATCATGGATAATAAGCTATCTTGGCAACCATGGATCAACGAAATCAGTAGGAAAATGTTTGCATCATCTGCGTCTTTACGTAGGCTCCGTAATTTCCTACCGACAGCTACCAAAGTTATGCTTGCACAATCCCTTCTCCATCCGATATTAGACTACGCGGACGCCAGCTATCTTGATATCTCCGAAGTTTTACTAAATAAACTTGAGCGCCTTCAAAATCTCTTTATTCGGTTCATATTTGGCTTGCGCAAGTATGACCATGTTTCCGAATTTCGCATGAAGCTCAAGTGGCTCCCTATTCGTTTTCGCCGGAATGCTCATATCCTGTCCTTTCTATACAATATCCTTTTTCTGTCTTCCTCTCCCTGTTATCTAAAGGAACGTTTTGTTTTCCTGCATCAGGCAAACGATCGTATTCTGCGCTCTTCTGACACTTTTCAGCTCTTTACTCCTGTCCATAGTTCAGCTATGTATGGTGAATCCTTCACTGTTCAAGCCGTACGCTTATGGAACTCCTTACCTGCATCTATCCGCGCATCCAAATCTATCCATATCTTTAAAAACAAAGTTCATGATCATTATCTGTCCATATCTGGAATCTGCTAACTGGTTGATATCATTTATCACTACTTATGATTATTATTATTGTTCGAACTGTATATCGATTAGCATCATTACAACTATATTTTGTATTTTTATATGTTTTGTATTAGTTTATTAAGTAACTTTTTGTACACCGCCGTCGTTCTGTTTTTGTTTATCCTGTCCATACAAAGGTTGCCTGGAAGAGATCGCTTTTAGCGATAAGGCGGCCATTGTACAATTTTATTTCTATTATTTCTCCTGTGTTCTTTTTGTGTACAATAAAGTGTTAATCTATCTATCTATCTATAAGCAAGCATGTACTGATTACAATTTTGTCCAGAGCATGTATCTGAATAAAAAGTTACATGACTCACTTCTTCTGGGATTTTTACTTTATCCAGGAATTGATTGCTTGCTGTTTCTATAGTTCCTCTTTTTCCATTAATTTATGTCCATATTAGGCAATGCGCGTTGTTTAAACTAAATAACTTTTAATTTTGTGTTGAAGCTAGTCCAATAATATGTACAAAGTCTCTTATACTGTTAATAACTGTAACTAAAATTTATTTTACTTGTTCTGAAATTTTAAGCAGAGTGTGGAAAATTGAATCAAATACATATAATATCACAATCATGTTACACGAAAAATTATATAAATGCTTTTATTTAATTATTTCTAACTGCATTTTCTTGCAGAGCATAAAATGTGTCGAAGGAAAACTGAATAATTGATTTTATGCATTTTATTCGATCGCAAAGTGACGCATGATCACACTTAGCTATTTTATTCCCAAGTTAACTATTTCTCTTTCGTTACTCCTTACTAATTTCTTCAAAATGTATTTTTCCATCTGTGACGTCTTGACATGTACATTTTTATATATTTTTTAATGAAAGATGATATTAAAAATTTAGTGACTCAGAAAGATGCAGCTTGAATTAGACTTTATGAAAGTGCAATAAAGTCGATTTGGCAAAATGTGTTAGTTATTTAGTTTTCCAACTACAGCGACGATATAATAACAAAGAACACTTTGAATAGTTTTAAATCATAAACAAACATTATTTATTTGTTTGTAAACAGAGATGTGCATTATTATAATTTGACATATTTATAAAGCACTCATTTTAAAACATCTTAAATTATCATGGGTTTGAACATAATTTTCACTCAAAACGGGATATTTACCATAATAATAAAATGGTAAATATCCCGTTTTCATATTATGATATAAGTATACAGCGCATCTCGTGATCATGGCGCATGCAACTGTGCCGAAATATCGGGAAACAGAAAAACATACATAGCATAGTAAATATCCCGTTTTGAGTGAAAATCATACTTAATTTATACTTATAAAAGAGCTTAACCTGACTGACTGACTTCATCATCGCCGAGCCGAAACAGCTGAAGCTAGAAAGCTAAAATTTGGAAGGTAGCTTCCTTTTACAGCAAAAGCATCTACTCAGGCGGGATTTTTTGAAATTCAACCCCTAAGAGGGTAAAAAGGGGTGAAAACTAATGTATGATTTTTTTAACGCGTGTTACGATTTCCTTGAAATTTGATATGAATAAATAAAATGCAAAATAAATGGACACGTGTTTCAGGATTTTTCAAAATAACCCTCATAAATGAGTAAAATGTGGAGTGAATGTTTGTATAGAAACTTTTTAATGGGTGCACAGGTGATTGGTTTGAAAATTATCAATAACATTAGGCTTCAATTCCTTTAAAAAAAATGCGGACGAAGTCGCGAGCAACAGCTAGTTTATGTATTTGTTTAGAACATAAACATCAAACATTTAATCTTACATGCTAGGCGAATAAAAGTATCGATTTAAAAGTTTGAAGTCTTATGAAAGTATTAAGTGATTTAGATAAAACGCTATTACATACAACATTGGATAATTGGATATATTGTAATAGTTAATTAACAATTATTACTAATCGCATTGAAATCTTCAAAAGACGAACAGGCAGATCTTTAATAGGCGTATACAATACACGAGGACTGTTTTGTCTGGCTCCGTAACTAAAGACCCGGCCAGATATTTCTTAGGCTTCAAAGCCCATCTCATAACCAATGTTTCTGACATTATTGTCTTCATTGAATAGTAAGTACTTATTGGTTTCTAATTAATTAATATTATTTTGACCCTCTAAGTGTCCCTGGTGTGGAGACGATTGATTTGGGGTTAGTTATCTTGTTATTGTGATAACGGTGGCAAATTAGGAGATAACAGTGGTTTTGAATTTACAGCGGGAATGTTTATTCATTATATAATTAATGATTTCTAATTAAGTGTCATTCCAGAGCTTACGGCTGACGCAAAAAGCCCACAGTAGTTCCCTCTCATTTATTAAGCTCACGCTACAAATGCGCTAAAATAAACAAACAAACAAGGGTATTTACCGAATACACTTCATTTGTCGCTGCAATAAATTTTTAGCGGGTCTCGTAAATTCCCGCGTTTCCTAACACCCGCCATTTTGAAAAACAAAATGGCACCAGTAAAAATGTGCTACCTTCGTTATTGCTTATTTATTTAAATTGAGTTAATTAGTCTTTTGGTCATTTGTATCCGTCGAGGACATTTAATTTGTGGAGTTATAGCGAGCTATGAAAAATTACACCCGAGAAAATGTGATGAGTAAAAGCCCGTCCAGATTAGTTTTATTATAGTGCCATCTATCGATTTAATACAATAATAAATTTCAATTGTTTAAAAACCACTTATTCTGGATAGGATCTTTTAGAATCTACGGTAAATTTACACAACCTAATGTTTAAAGTAATAATCTTAAATCGCAAAATCGGTTACTCCGTATCATATAAACAGAAAAGTTTAAGCTTCAAAAGACATCTTTTGAGCTTCTTCAAAGACAAGATCAAGTGTTGGAAGTACCTAAATCATTTGACCTGAAGACGCTGGCAATAAAAGCAAGATTCTTTCAATACTGAAAGATATTGAACAAAAAGGCTCTGAATGGCGAGCTGGGACCGCAAAGAACGTATTGGGTTACTCAGGGTTGCCAGCTTATCTGAAACCACAAAAATGCACCAAGAATAAAAATTTCCGTTTTGACCCAAATCAGGTAAGAGAAGGGTGCTTTTGATACTGGAATTTTGTCTTTACATAAATGTTTAATCTTACAGACGCTGATCTTTAAAACTTGTGTGGATTCAAATGATCACACTACAAAATCCTATAAGTGAGCAGGGTTGATTAGCCATAAATACCATATTAGATATGAATGATGACAATAAAAAAAATCGTTTATTATAATGCGGCAACCCTAATAGATTGACCAATCAACTCGCTCAGCCGTTCGGAAAGAGCCGTTTAAAGTTCTTTTACGTGATTCCTTTTCCGCAATTGTCTGTTATTATTCAGTTAATTTAGGTCAAACGAAATCAATGGCCGATACAAAACTTTGATTGATTTTCACAAAACCAGGGTAAGATCAGTTATAATAGACATATTTTTAGAAATTGGGAAGTTGTACCAATTTTTATATTTTACTTGCTGGCCCCTTTTGCGACTTCGTCCGCGCGTTTTAAAAAGAAATATATATATATAATTGTACTGTAATATAACATTATATATATCTACATAGTGTCTCTTTTTCTATCCAGTAAGTTCTCTATCTTTTTTAGCACGTCACTTTTCTAAGAATTTGCCCACCAAGGTGGGCCCGTCAATGTACTATTATCTTCGTACCTAGAGTATGGAGTGCTCCTGGCTTGGCTATAGATGCATCCCTTTATAATTAAATACGCCAACAATGTGCAAGCCACGAGTGTGGCTGGTTAAACAACAAAATATGATTGCAACGATCATATATTCCATTAGTTACCTACATAACATAAATATGTACATATTTTCAAAACAAATTACTTATCTTAAAACATACCAAGCCTAGTGAAAGCCTTCGCAGTCACTATTTCCGGCTTCTGAACGAATTTCCTGCTATTCACGAACTTATTTTATTCAAAACACACCCCATGGGGGTGCCTATAGACTTGACTTTCTATAGACCTATACAATCGAGAGGTTAAGAGACAGTGATAGATCATTTTCGTCAAGTCCCATCAAATAGTGACGATGCCATAATCGTCATTATTGTTATATATTGATAATATAATTATTAGTCAAAGCTATAAGTCGAAGCTTTAAATCAAATCAACCTAATGTTCTAAAATAATGAAATTAAATGTCAATACTTTTATCATTTATATAATCAGAGGTAGAATAATAATCCATTTCTATTAATATTTTTTCAGTCTTGCTTTAAACACCACTGGACTTGAAGTCTAATACGATTTGACGACCTCTGTGGCGCAGTGGACTAAAGTCCGGCTGAGACGCAGGAGGTCACGGCTTTGATTCCCGCCGCGAGACAAATGTTTGTATGATCTGCAAGTATTTGTCTCGGGTCTGGGTGTTTCTATGTATAATATGTATGTATTTAAAAAACATAGGATGTAAGTAGTATATCAGTTATCTGGTACCCATAACACAAGCTCTGCTTACTTTGGTGCCAGATGATGCTGTGTGAAATGTCAGGCATTATTATTATTATTATTATTATTATTATTTTTATAAAAATAAAGGTAGACGATTGTAGACACGAATAGCCATAACTAACACGTTTTTGTTGTATTTGAGGGTAGTCTGAGTTTCTTATTATGTCGTCTGGATCCAAAGTTCATAAGGTCCATATTACTTTTTACAAAAACAGATAACTCTAAAGCTTGCCTATTACTTGTAGAAAGTTTAAACAGTGTAAAACCAATTGCTTGGTTATTATGTGTTATAAACGCCTCTCAACAGAACACTGCCTAAACACTGCTTAATAATAATATTCACCATGACACTGTTTGTACCATCACACTATCTTACAAAAGGCATTTATCTATTTAAAATACTGATTAACTGTTCACAGAATTTGAGAGATGTTTCTAAGTAAAACCATACATGTTTATGAATTTCCTCTTTTTATTATATGAAGAATTGCCTTTCTTTATCCAAAAATCTTGACGAGTCGCTAAGTCGAGTCGACGAGTCGTTTTGTTGGACAATGTACACAACACCATCTAGCTCCCAACAAAGCATAGCTATTTATATTATGGTGACCGATATAATGGCTGGTTCTATGTATAATAATGTATTTACAAAAAAAAAAGTACCTATATAAGTAGTATATCAGTCATGTGGTATCCATAACACAAGCTCTGCTTACTTTGGGGCCAGATGATGCTGCGTGGAATGTCCGGTATTATTATTATAATACTTACATGTTTATTTTTGTTCAAAATATACGGCTTATGACCTCTGTGACGCAGTGGGCTAAGGTCCGGCGGAGACGCAGAAGGTTGCAAATTTGATTCCTGCAGCGAGACAAATGTTTGTTTGATCTGCAAGTATTTTTGCAGATCAAGGTGATTCTATGTATAATATTTATGTATTTACAAAAAATAATAATATATAAGTTAATATATTAGTCATGTGATACCCGTAACACAAGTTTTGCTTACTTTGTGGCCAGATGATGCTGTGTGAAATGTCCGGAATTATTTATTTATTTATTTTATTTTTACAGATACGTCCTGCCTGTCGTTTGTATAAGAGACGCAAGAAAAATTATACTCTCAATCGGTGCAGGAAATTATCGTGAGTAAACAAGCATGTCATAGAACTTTAAAGTTCAAAGACAGGAGTGGAACCTCTGAGGCTTAATACTTTCACCACCCCTAGTGACAAGGTGAAAACACTAGTGACAAGATGAGAAGTAAGAAAATAATCACTTGCTCTTGAGCTCGACATTCCATCGAGTCCAACGGGGTGAGAAAACTTTGCCATATTAATTTCCATTGATGGTTTTCTGATATTGGCGATCTTTTGGAGGACGGAAGTTATGTAAGAATTATTCGGCTAGTAAAAGTATTTCGATTTTCAGACCCATTTTGCCCCATTTATATTCTAGAGGTTTAGAAAATGTTAGAACGGTTTTAGTGTGTCTATTTTTACTATTTTTAAAGCACTATTTGTCCTTTTGTTAACTATTGCTTATTTCTTTACGTTGTTTAGGTTTATATATATATGTATAATAATAATAATTATTATTATATTTATTTAGCATCCAACAAGAAAAAACAATGAAAAATTTAAACTAACTAAATACGTAAGTACGTACTAGTTAAACAATAAAATGGAAGTACTTAAATCTAATTATAACTAGTTACACAAGTTCATTAGCAGCTGTGCTAGGTAAACCTGTGTTACAGCTGCTATACTTCCTTTACAGTTTAAAAGTATGTATTCGTTTATTTAGTTTATCATAATTATTGTAATTAATATTATTTATTTATTTTTTTAATATTATTATATTGCTGTATTTCACTTTTTGTTATCCTGTAAATATATGTAAATTGTTGTAATCATAAATCACTTTTATTATTTTCATCACCCCATATTCAGCTATATTGATTTCTATCCATCCCAAGGTTGTCTAGAAGAGATCGCTATCTAGCGATAAGACCGCCCATTGTACTACCGTGTAGCTAAATATTGTTTTTTATAATAGTCCAATGTGTTTGTTGTGTGCAATAAAGTATTTTCTATCTATCTATCTACTTTTAGGTATATGTGGATAGAACGATGGGTTTCTGATATGATGTTTCTGACATTACAGTGACTCTCTGATTAAATGATTTTGACGCGTGTTCAAGCTAAAATCCAGATTTTTTTATCAAAACACATTCGAATAAGAAATACTGGAAAAGGTTTAACGGGTAATATTTTAATAAAGGTAATAGCTTAATTTTCGCCAATTAGTGTAAGCTACATGTTAAAACGACGTCAAATTTAGAAGACAACTTTTGTGTTAAACATTTTAGACATTTTTTATAATTAAATAATAAAAATAATTTAAACGAGGAAGTTGGATGCAAAATATTGAAAATACATACCATATAATCTTTTACAGCTATTGTTTATTTTAATTAACGAGCAGACAGCCAATAAATAGCGGTGAAAAATAACTTTTTTATACAACAATACAATAAGCTATGAATGTTTTGCTTCATATGACTGAGACTGAAGACTTAGATACAGAAGGTTGCGAACTCGATTCCCGCCAAATATTTGTATGATCTGCAAGTATTTGTCTCGGGTCTAGGTGATTCTATGTATAATATGCATTTACAAAGGAAAATAATAATAATATCTGTCATTTGGTACCCATAACAAAAGATCTGCTTTCTATGATAATAAGATGATGACGCTTAATCATAATATTATTAAATATTATTCTTACTAATTGAACCGACAGCTTAACGGTTCCTCTGAAGCACAAAACTACTTTCAGAAGAAGAAGAAGGAGTAATAATAGTAGTAGTAGAACGGTGTGTGGAATTAACTCCAATGTTGAAATCCAAACGGAACAAAAAGTGGAATCATATTCAATGTATTTGCGCAGTGGATTTAAGTAGAAAAGGTCGTCAGCTGTCTATCCGACACAGATAACTGAGACTGTTTTGGTATATCTATTGGGACATCAGTAATGCCTTGCTTCTATCAAATAAATTCATCCGTTAATAACTATTTATTAAAAATTTCAATAGTACAATAATATAACAAAACAAAATCTTAATCAGACAAAGGTAAATGCTTAACACGAGCCTGAACTAGGTAATCCAGTGCTTCCAGGTGATAGGAGCTTAAATAGGATCTAAAAATAATCACTTACTTATTTATTATAATATTGAAAACAATTAAATGCATAGTTATATAATGTAAACAAGGTAGACCTAATTTATAGTAAAAATTCAGAAAACCTAACCAACTCTAAAAACTAAATTAATTACAATTAAAATGTATTTACACCAATTAACAACTTCTCTGTATTGACGTAAGACATACTTTGAAGGGAATCTTTAATGATTGATTTACAATTACTGTAATTGCAAGCATAAATATGGACCAATGCATTCGGTCTATTATAGAGAAGCGGACCAAGGAACATTTATAAAGTTTAGAGGTAAAAGCATGTTTAGAGCCTGTTAAGAGCCTGTAATGACATCCGTCAGTTAATTTCTCTGTGAAAATCAGAACGGACCGTATCCATTCTCATACAGAAAATAAACGACGTTGCTAATTGATGTTTGCATATATAGGATCACAGTATACGTGCTGTCGTATGGTATGTAGAACACGTGATCAAACACACGAACCGCTTAATAATCTAGAAACGATTCACCATACTAATACCATTAAATCGAAAGTATCTCATAATGTCTGTCTGTTGATTTATTTGGCACCTTTTGTTAGAGTAAATGCTAAAGGCCTTCCTTATTACTACATACTGTTAGAAAAGTGCTTTTAGACTCATTTTTGGATATTCATTTCAAATTACTTATAAAAACTAAAACGAAACTAAACCCAATTAAATAAAATTGAAGCTTGTGAAATATTGCATCTCCTGTTTTACCACTCTTAGGGATACTTAATATTTTGCTTTTTCTTTTTCTATTTCTTTATATCTATATGATTCCTCATAAATACATCACCATCAATACATATAAATCTCAATTAAAAGTCCAAAACAAAATTTCTTCCTGTATTTTTTCACCCTTAGATAATTATGTAGTATTTTTTCTTAAACTTTAAATATGACAAAACTAAAGAATACCTTCCAAATCAGTTTATAAATGACGGAGTTCTGAGATAACAAACATTAAAAAACGGCCAAGTGCGAGTCGGACTCGACGATGAATGCTGATAAAAGTTCTTGTAGTTCGTTGTAACTTTGATCTATGTTACTTGATCTCGTTCAAACCAATTTTCGGTGGAAGTTTGCATGGTAATGTACATCATATTTTTTTTTATACGCTTTATATTAGTTTCACTTGTATGTATGTTTGTATGTTTGTATGTAACCGACTCCTTAGGACGCGATTTTGACCCACTTTGAACGGCCAGATTTCTTTCAAATTTTGCACACCTGTCAAAGACCGATGACAATGCAATAATTCGAAAAAAAAAAAAAAAACAAATAAAAAAAAAAGGACGCGATTTTGACCCGTTTTAAACGGCCAGATTTCATCCAAATTTTGCACACCTGTCAAAAACCGATGACAATACAATAATTCGAAAAAAAAATAAAAAAAAATAATAAATAAAAAAAAACCGATTATCCTAAAACTAAAAAGTAGAAAATAAATAATAGTTTAAAAAAACTAAAAAACACGCTTTATATAGAAAACCAAATTAAAAAAATAGAATGGTTTTCTATATAAACCGTTTTTTTTAGTTTTTTTAAACTATTATTTATTTTAGTTTTATCATTCTCTTATTTTAGAAGTTACAAGAGGGAGGGCACACATTTTACCACATTGGAAGTGTCTCTCGCGCAAACTATTCAATTTAGAAAAAAAATATATTAGAAACCTCAATATCATTTTTGAAGACCTATCCATAGATACCCCAAACGTATGGGTTTGATGAAAAAAAAAATTTGGGTTTCAGTTCTAAGTATGGGGAACTATTTTTGTGTGAAAATCTTAATGCGGTTCACAGAATACATCTATTTACCAAGTTTCAACAGTATAGTTCTTATAGTTTCGTAAAAATGTATGTGACATACGGACGGACAGACAGACATGACGAATGCATAAGGGTTCCGTTTTTTGCCGAGTTGAAAACCTGCTCCTTTTTGAAGTCTGTTAAAAAACTATGTCAGAGCAAATTGACTCATAGCTAATGAGTATATCTCTAAATTGTAAAGTTATTTACCGTATGATATTAGTAAAAAAGGCTATCTATCTTTATAAGGCTAATCAGATCTTGATATATAGTACTGCTATTTTTAGGTAAATAAAACGCGTGCAAAGCCGCGGGCAGGATCTAGTAATAGCTAAAGCAGGGTTTCCATTAGAATAATTCATTTTGCAGTCTCATTTTAGTAATGTGGGAGGGAAGGCTTAGACGGATTTAGATCTGCAAGTGCAGTAGGTAGGTTTAGGGATTGGACGTATATATAATCATGCAGTACTAGCATTAGCCCGCAGTTTTGCGCGATTGATACGTAGAAAAAAAAATGCTTTTATTTTTAATTTCTGTAAGTACGTAAATTACATATTTGATAATGTGCTAACTATGTAATAATTTATTTAATAATAATTTTGTAAATATCTACCTAACTACGCAATGTTTGTATACTGTAAACAGAATTGGGAAATGCGGAATTTTAAGAAACACCTGCCATTTGTAGCACCTGGATTAACAAACAATAAATGATTATATATGATTATGATTAAAAAAACTTTAACGGTTGATTATAACAATAAATATTGACGCACAACACTATCTAGTCCCAAACTAAGCATAGCTTGTATTATAGGAACCTGATTACTGATAGAATACATTTAAATACGTAAATACACACAGATAATACTTTATAACATCCAGACACAGAACAAACACCTATGTTTATCATACAAATATTTGTCCTGGGAGGGAATCAAACCCACAAACTACAGCGCAGAAGGCAGAGTAAAGCAACTGAGATGAGGGGCTAGTCGGTTTTTATAACATCAGTGCTTGAAACTAGAAGCCAAAGTTGAGCATACTTTCTTAACCTACTACTTCGATACTTCGATCTTTTTGAAGATAAAGGGCATTATACATTTTGAAAAACACGGGATTTAATCACGTATTATTTTATCGATGGTGGGACCGACCAATGTTTCCATTCATCTAGGGACTCTTCATTCAGGTGAGTTTGATGTTTTAGGACACATCCGCCAGATCATTTATTTCTTCCGCATTCGTCAGATTTTTTCATCCTCTGACGAAACGATATTATCCATGACTAGCTGGTGCCCACGACTTCGTCTGTGCAGGATTAGTACTTTGTGTAATTCTAACGGTTTTTGCAGTGCACCCCGGAGTAGCTCGCAGATGGCAGATTTATTTTTACCTACTTGACACTTATCGTTATATATTGGATAATTCACAAAATATCTTTATAAATTATAGCCTAAGTGTTATTCTGATGTATAAGCTATATTATTGTAAAGTTTCATTAAAATCCATTCAGTAGTTTTTGCGGGAAAGAGTAACAAACATACATACAAACTTTCGCATTTATAATATTATGGTAGGATTCCTCATTCGACAGACCTCTCAGAATAAACTTGAACGCGCCTAACTTTATATTGGCGACGGTACACCTCAAAAATTAATCAGATCGAAACCATCGAAATCAGATCGGTTAAGTTATGTTAAAGTATAAAAAACATCGCGCAAGGCAAGCGAGCAAAGCGAGCGTGCCGCGGCAGCGGCAGCCGAAGCGCCAGAAAAATATAATGTAGTTCGTCTGTCTAGGTACATAACTTTGGCGAATGTGTCTTTATTCGATTTCGTTATTCGTCATCAATGACCAAACTAAACTAAAATTAAAATATTTTTGATTTATGGCCAATGTGAAATCTGGCGGATGTGTCCTAAATCAGTTTGACCCGCGGTCTGCTCGTTGGCGCTCGAGTTCACCGTGCATATGAGTAATTTGTAACCCACATGTAAACCCTTTTTTAACATTATATACCTAGTACAACTCACGATAGTTTTGATAGTGAAATAAGGGGCAAGTCAAGTCAAAGTCGTCAAAAGATATTTTATTCAATACAATCACAAAGGATCATTTTTAAAACGTCTTACATACTAGGTGAATTTAGGTGCCAATTCCTCCTAACCCAAGCCCGAAAAACTCGTCAACCGTAATAACTACTTTAACTACAAAAAACGAATACAAGAGAGTTAACACATTTCAAATGTGCCGGTTAACTGTTTGAGGGCAGAGCAACATGAGGCCATGCATTCTTATCATTATTAGGCCATGCATTCTTATCATTATTCAGAGGCACGTTAAAATATAATATAAAGCACATGTCTACATTTTTGCACATAAAATAATAATCCCTGTAACCGGACATTACATCAATGCGTACAAAGGGTATGCTTGTAAGAATTAAAATTTTCATAAATAAAGTGCCATCATTATTATCGCAGTGGATGAAAGCCCGTCTGAGACGCAGAAGATCGCGGGTCCGATTCCCGTTACGGGACAAATGTTTGTATGATCTGTAAATGTTTGTCTCGGTTCTGGGTGTTTATCTATGTATAAATAATAAGTAAATATATAAATAAATATTGGTAGACAATGCACACAACACCACCTAGCCCCAAACTAAGCATAGCTTGTACTATGGTGGCTAGAAGGCTGATAGAATACTTATATAATTTTATATATACATACTTATGATACTTTAAAACACCCAGAACCAACACCTGTGTTCAACATACAAATGTTTATACTGAGAAGGAATCGAACCCTCTCTCGGCCTACAGTGCAGAAGGCGGATGTATGCACTTATGTCTAATATATATGTATTTACAAAATAAGATATGTAAGTAGTACATCAGTCGTGTGGTTCTCATAACACAAGCTCTGCTTACTTTGGGGATAGATAATGCCGTGTGATATGTCTAGCATTATTAATTATTATCATATCTTCCTGCTCTCATACCATTTTATACAGCATATGTTATGTTCTTACACATCGACTACAAATATGTTTCAATTATTTCAGTAAGTGGGTAGGATATTGTTCGTCACACCTATAGAAAATAATATTATATGCTTTCAAAATTGAAAGAACTCACTCGATTGCAGCGAGCGACACACTTGGAATAAGAATTCGGCCAATTCTTGCGAATCTAATGTTTTGATGGCGCTTGGTGGGTTGCCAACACGGCACATATTTACTGACTGGTTCAAAATGAACATTTCAGTTGTTTTTTGGTTTTCAATCATAGCAGGGCTTGCCAAATTGTTATTATTGTGGTAGTTTTTTTCTTCCGTTTTTAACCGACTTCAAAACGAGTAGGAGGTTCTCAATTCTAAATATAAAAAATATACAAAAAAAAAAGGAAATTGGTACACCATTAGTGAAGATTAGAGAAGTATACTCGTAGCTTGAACTATGGGATCCAGATGATTGATCACATGTTTATATATTTTTAAATATATAACATCCGTATTTTTAAATATAGATATCTCGTAACACCCAAACACATAAGAAAAATCTATCAACATTACACAAATGTTAGCCCTGGGAGCGAATCGAACCCACAGCCAACCACAACATTATTTAGCAGTGCTAATAATCACTACGAATTGTTTCTCAACTACATGGGGCACACTAAAAGTTTTGCACTTCTAGCTAATTGGAACTATTTGAATTTTTAATGTTATATTTTTTTAAATGTTGCAACCTTCGTAGTAATAAAAAAAAAACAATTGGCAGGAAATAATTTGTCAATTGTTTTTTATCACACATCAAAGTTCTACGTACGCAACGAAAATGGAATTAAGTCGAAAGGATTTTAGAGCGATGATTTTTTATGATTTTAAAAGTTCTCTCTCTCCGCAAGACTGTGCCGCTCGTCTTCAAAATGCTTTTGGGAGAGAAGCACCTTGTTTGAGCACCGTGAGGCGATGGTTTGCTGAATTTGAGAGAGGTCGAGTTTCTTTACATGACGAATATCGTGAAGGGCGGCCTTCAACTGCCGTCAACGAAAATAATGCGGCTACTGTTAAGCGGCTAATTGAAGAAAACCCGCGGATTACCTATAAGACAATTCGTGGACTATTGGGGATTGGTATGAGCAAAATCCAGAAAATTTTACACGAAGAATTGAAAGTTCGGAAACTTTGTTGTCGTTGGATCCCTCATGAACTGACAGCGGAGCAGAAGCGGGCTCGCGTGGAATGGTGCTCACAGATGTTACTGAACCACGGACATTCTAATGCTGTTTATGACATTGTCACAGGAGACGAAATGTGGATTTATTGTTTTGAACCCGAAAAGAAACAGCAATCTTGTCAATGGGTGTTTGAAAATGAGAACAAGCCAACAAAAGTGAGCCAGGCGAGAAACGTTGGAAAAAAAATGAATGCGTTTTTTTCTCAGCTACGGGTCCCATCTGTACAATTCCACTTGAAGATCAAAAGAGTTTTAATGCCGAGTGGTATTCTACCATTTGTTTACCCAGTGTGTAAGAAAAAGTTCGCGAAAGACGACCCAAAAGCCGCATTCTCCTACATCATGACAACGCTTCTTCACACACGGCCAACAAAACAAAGTCATTTTTAGCTTCCGAAAAAATACAACTCGTCACCCATCCTGCGCATAGCCCCGACCTAGCACCCTGTGATTTCTGTATTTTCCCCAAAATCAAAGATTTGATGAGAGGTTTCACTTTTACCAACTCCAAAGAGGCAGTGATAGCGTTCAATCAGCACGTAGAAAACATGCCTTCAGATCTGTGGTCCTCCTGTTTTAAAAAATGGTTCGATCGCATAAAAAAAAAATTAAAATGTAAAAGAGAGTATTTTTAAAAGCAATAAACATAATATTTTGGTTTTACACATGTTGTTTTGTTAAGTTACGCAAAACATATAGTGTGACCTACGTATAACGAACTGAAATTGCTGCTGTCTTTTTTTATAAGAATAAAATGAAAAAGACCGCGTTTGTTTTGATTTGATGTATATAGACAATCGTAAAACACAGGGCAGTCTATATTCTGTTATTACTTCGAATATAAGTCATTATACTAATGTACTTGGGTTTGGATTCCATCAATAAAGCTTATTGATCTGACTTCGAGATAGATGGGCACTTTTGAACCCGCAGCCTAGTCAAACCAGCAGCCACCGCTTTCGACTATCCGGGTCCTGAGGGTCAAGCAGAGTAATGTAGGAAAGCTCTTACCCTAAAATTCATAAAAGACCTACATAAAATGCGAAAGTGGGGTCAACCTCAGCCGATGGATCCGCTTATTATTCTAAAGCATTTGGACCACAAATTGGATTCCGCAAGAAAGAAAAATAAAATGTCCTCAAAGAGTTGAGACCGTTAACCTTTGATTCGACAAAGGAACAGTAATTGGGTTGTTTGTTTTTGACTGTTTGTAACTTAAGGGTAATTTGATGCTTGTTTGCATTTTTTTTAATTTCATTATGAAACTCTTTTCTTTTTGCGACTGTAATTAGCAGGTGTCAATTAAGATAGATAAATTAACACTTTATTGTACACAAAGAGTACACAAAAAAACAATTAGATATAAAGTTGCAATATGGGTTATCGCTAAAAGCGATAAGGCTGCAATCTTCCAGGCAACAGGCTTCCAGGCTTCCTGACAATCTTCCAGGCAATCTTTGGATCAGCAGGATGGACAAAAACTGCTGCAAGGTACAAAAAGTTACATAACATACACACTAATCTAACAAAATTACAAATATGTTAATATAAATATATTAATATGTTAAAAATATGTTAATGATAATAATGCCTATAATTAAACCTATAAAACGAAGATTAAACAAAGAAAATAAAGATATATATATATCAACAAACCAATTAAACAATAAAAGCTACGAACCTGTTAGTAGTTTTCAGATAAGAACAGATAATGACTATGGATTTTGAGTTTAAATAAAAAAAATGGTAATCTTTATTATAAATAAAGATTCGTAGATAAATAAGAGGATGACTCGTTTCTCGTCATCCCGTGACCACGACAGAGTGTAAACCTGTCGAAACGTCGGGAAAAATAGGTAAATAAACGCGATAAATACCCGTAAGTATTTATAATAATGTGTTCTGATCGCGTAAGTTTAAAAAACTTTAAATGGTATCTGTAAAGTCGGTTTACGGACGATAATTTTACGTGATAACGTCATAAGAAAACATTGATGAAAAGTTGCATACTTTAAACCTATTAAGATGCGTCATAAGCCGAAAGTTTAGGCCGATCGTGCTTCTCTATCACTTGTTCGGCTCAGGCGGAACGTGATAATTTTTCGGTGCAGCCGGCGTTCATCGACTTATATCAGATAAGGCATGCGCATAAAATGTAATCATTTAATCATTTAATGTAAACTGTCGGTTACCTAAAATTTATTAAATGAGTTTTTCGTATCGCGTTATGTCGAAGAACGCATATTATAATATAAATAAGTACCTAGAAGGTTAATATACATGCATGGCCTCATATTGCTCTGCTCTCTGACTGACAAATATTGACTGTTATTTTTTTTATAACTAGCATAACTACGAAACAGCCAAAGTAAGTAACAGTTGTTTAAACATTGCAAATCTACCACCATTTACGAACAAAGTGCTTTGCTTCCACCTTTATAATGCGTGCAGCCAAGGATTTGAATACTTTGCCGTCGTCTGTCTTTCCTAAAAACTATGATCTGAGACTCTTCAAGTCAAGAGCAAATAGGTGTCTTCTAGACCATCGTGCTCCAACGTCGGCCGCATCGTCGCTTACCACCAGGCGAGATCGTGGTAAAACGTTGGTCTACCGATGATAAAAAAGTGACGTTTCAAAGTGATCTTCGTAACTTTGACAAGTAATTTCGAACAGGAAAAAAAATTTAAGTGCATTTCAGAGGCATAGTTTGGGCACCTTTTTATGGAATAAAAAAGATAATCGGCAAACCATAGGAATACAAGCATTGAAACTAAATATTTTTTGCCTATGTCGCCATATGACAAGCGATGTTGCTGTGTATATGATGAAAAGCGCTTACGTAAACTAATTTGTATAGTTTGTACTCTAAAGAAAACATACTTCTGCAAAGAGTTTACGCCTCGGCTGTCCATGATAGATGTAATTTTTCATGAAATACTCGTAACCACTTAAATAAATATTCACTCCTTAATATATCTACTATATATTTGTCAAAAACCACTCACTCATTCATCACGAAGTCTCAGAAACCACCGAACGGATTGGAATGAATTTGGTATGCAGCTTTTCCTAGGGCTAGGTGCTCGCTATGAAGGGTTTTCAAAAAATTCACTCGGGATCATGGTCAAACCGCGTAAACCGCGATTATGCTTTGTAACTTTTCCGAAAAATTCATTCGTTCAATTATTATCTAGCTACTTTTCATCTACCACGCGGACAAAGCCGCGGGAAACAGCTAGTATTTGATAAAGAAAAGGTACGGAGCCACTTAATTCATGACTGTGTGTAAGTGGTAAAAGTTTCTATTAAGAAGTACTTAGCAGGACTTCCGGCAAACCAGGAAGCCTCAATACAGCGTCTATCTAGCTCCATCGACATTTCCCAAAGGAGTGGCTCAGCCTTCCTATATTCCGTTCATTTCCTGCGCTTTCCAATAGCATGATACTAAACGTTTTATATTTAACAGACAGTGACTGAAAAGTGAAGTAAACTAAGTTAGGATGTCATGTAAGTTTACAAAAAACCTTTATAGCTTCGCTTGTCCGTTGGTCTGTTCGCCCCTAAATTTGTTCTTGCTTGCAACTTATTAGTTTTATGGTCATTAAATTGTGCACGGCAATACGTATTAATACGTATCACTAAATAGTGACCAACGACATAAATCCTAATTTAAAAAAAAACTGTTTGTAGGGAAACAAGTAGATGTGGGGTTGATTTTTTAAATACTTTGATACCCATCGTGTAGCACATTGTTGGATAGGTTTTTTAAAGATATTAGCAGTTTTTCAATTTTCCAATACAGACCGTTTGATAAATATTAAGCTTTGAAGTGGCCATTATTTTAGATAACGGTCAGCCCCCCCCAATACCAGCCTAACTGCTGTTTGAACAACTTAAAATGTTTTGCAAAATAGTTGGATATATTGTAAAACTACAATACACCTTAAAAAACGAAAAAGCCCAATATTTTTTTTTATATACTAATTCAAAACAAATTTAAACAAGCTCAAACAAAGGCCAAATTCAATTCAATTCAATTCAATATCATTTATTTCAGTCTTATTAAAAACCATTAATAATACATTGTTATTATACTTAAAATTAAAATTCAAAATTACACATGTCAGCTTTGGTATACATAATACAATAAAAATTTGAATAGATATGGAATCAAATCAGTTATTTACATTATATTATTATTATTATATACTACTTTTATTAAGCGGCACGTGACGAGAAAACACATGTGTTTTCGACATGTGACTCAACATGGTGCCCTCCTATCTCCTACAGTCCGTAGGATGCTGTTGGTGCTGCCGCGCCCGCAGCGTTAATGAGGCTACTCTCTTCCGTATGATGGCATTGAAGTCATCCAAATGCGCCACCGCAAACATGCCTGATGCAAGACGGCATTACGGAACTAAATGGAATGTAGTTTAGCAGAACACCTGGCTAGGCGAGGTGACTCAACATACGTTGGTCGCCGAGCAGCGAGTTGAGCAGACGCTTTTGGAAGCATCACCGGCCGAACCTGGGTGAGGCTGACACAGGACCGTACAAAAGGAGGCCTATAACTAGCAGTGGGTGCATTCAGGCTATTAATGATATTGAAAGGTGGTGATGACGCGGTGCCAGGTTAGTGTATTATAGCGTACTGGTTTGCTAAGGCAATTGTACATATTTAAAAAAAAAAACAGAATTGCTGTGATTGGTGTAAACCCGATTATAAAATAATGGCTGACGTCCGTGCTTCATACGGAAGATCAGAACTTGGAAGCTATAAGGTCAACTCCTGCGAGGAGGCCTTTTTGTGACTGCCTTATTTCACTATTGTATGTAAGATTTATTTTTAAGTAGGTACTTAATTATTTTTAAATAATGTTATAAATAAATATTTTGTGTATATTTCTTTCTAATTAAAAATATTTTTCTAAAAAAGAAGCAGTTGATTATATCGTTGAACATTGAAACTTTACGCTTCTAAGTTTTATGTAAATTAGTATTCAAAAAACAAGCTCCAATTTCCAATTTGCAGTCCTCCCAGTATCTAGGGTCGTCTTAAAAACAAGAAATACAAGTGACCTACTCAGTAGCACTTATACAAATAAATTAGAGCTTTCTCAGCGAAGTGACAGTCCGCGCAAAGCAGCCGCCCTGAATACTAAACGGCTGGGCGGGCGGTGACCAAACCTTGAGGTTTTTTAGACCCTGTTAGCCTTTTCATATGTATGGTATGGTTAAAAAAATACCGGTAGAATTAAATATCCTCAAATTAAATTAAATAATAGAATTTTACTTCAATAATAACGTTTTAAAATCTAAAGAGACAACCGACTTCATATATATTATTTTTTAAAAACTGCTTGATTTTTTAAAAACTGCTTGGCCGATTTCGATAAAATTTAATTGGGACCACCTGGGAAAACCACCACCTTTGAAAAAAATTAAAAAAAATACAATAGGTTAAGGCGTCTTTGAGTAATCGATGAACATACATAAAGCTAAGAAAAAAAAAAAGATTCCGACGAATTGAGAACCTCCTCCTTTTTTGAAGTCGGATAAAAAGAAATGATGCAGCGTCACGTACCTACGAGTAAGTATTAAATCAATCATCTGGTTTCCATAATATCTAAGGGTGTGATTTACCTTATAATCACACATTTGCTAATGTGACGACCGCTGTGGCGCAGTCGCCTAAGGTCCGGCTGAGACCCAGAAGGTTGCGGTTTCGATTCCCGCCACGGGGCAAATGTTTGTAGGACCTGCGAGTATTTGTCTCGGGTCTGGGTGTTTCTATGTATAATAAGTATTTACTAAAAAAAAGTATATAAGTAGAATATCAGTCATGTGGTGACCCATGACACAAGAGCCAGATGATGCTGTGTGAAATGTCCGGGATTATTTATTTAATTTATTAATGTGTAGTTCCATCCGTGGAATACCACTTTCTCAATAGTTTTCCTATTGTCTCTGTAAAGAACAATCGCATATTTGTCCTTAAAGTAAGCAGAGCTTGTGTTATGGGTACCGCAAGACTGATATTAGGTACTACATAGAAACACCCGTATAAAAAAAAACTTGTAGATCATACAAACATTAGTCCGCAGCGGGAATCGAACCCGAAACCTTCTGCGTTTTAGTCAGGCTTTGACCCACTGCGTCACAGATGTTGCCAAATACTTATGAATATGAATATATATGAATATACAAATGAATATGTTTACTATTTTTTTCTTTGACATTAGAATGACAAAGACAGCCTATGCCTAACGTTGACATTTGAAAATTATCCATAAATAAAAATAAAGACTGCGTAATATTAATGCGTCTAGCTACTGGTGCTAAACAATGGTAAAATAAAGTTTATTTTGTGTCACAAACAGTTATATAGGTACAAACAAATAAATCTTTAGATTTTAGTAAAAGCCTTTTCGCTAAGTAGGGCTATATTTATGTCATCTTATATCCTCCACTCACGAATGGCTCCTTCAAGGTCAACTGCCACTTGTATCCCACAAAAGCATGTTATCATGGACCCACCAGCCATAACTCAGGCTTTCAGCCTGGAGCGACGGCAGCGCCATCTAGATAAAAGTGAACGATCAATTCCGCAAATTTCAGGATAGTTCAACTAATAATTAAGTAGACTTAATACATTTTTATAAGAATACCATGTTACGATTAGATAAGCCCATTGCATCCCACTGCTGGGTATTGTCCAAGGTTCAAGATTGATTTTGAGCTAATTGGACCAAAATTCTGTCAAAGATGTAGAGATGATCTCACCTTTTCTTTTTGGGTCTCCCACGGCGGCATCGTCGTTTAATGATCTAAACTAATACTAGTGGCTCTGTGAGCTATAGACCTCGCGATCATTTTTTGAAATTACTGATATTATTATAACACGGGATGGGTAACGGGATGACAGTCATCCCGTGACCCATCCCATGGTTGGTTTACAGGTTTACACGACAGAGTGTAAACCTGTCGAAACGTCGGGAAAAATAGGTAAATAAACGCGATAAATACCCGTAAATATTTATAATAATGTGTTCTGATCGCGTATGTTTAAAAAACTTTAATAACTTATATATAACTTTTATACGTTTTCAACCCCCATATCTCCGCTATTTGAAACATTTCCAAAAACTAAATCGACAAAAAAAATACTATAAAATGTAACTACATTTTAAACTTACGCGATAGAACCTGCTCACAAAATTTCACGAGAATCGGTTGAGAAATGCGACCTGTAGAGGAGAACATCCGGACAGACGCCGGCTGAACGCCGTTCCGACGCTGTTCGGACAGACATACGAAAGCATTTTTGCCTAAGCTGAAACGGTATTAAATGAAGGTATCTAAATTTTAAAACACCCATTGAGAAGTTCCCATACAAACTGTGACGACCCATTTTATCCCTATATATTTATTATCAAGGGTTATTTTCAAAAACACTGAAACACGTGTCCAATTATTTTTTAGTTATTTTAAAAGTCCAGACGAATCTTCAAACAAATCGCACTACGAATCAAAAAGTTCCATACAAACGTTCACCTTTTTTCGCCCTTTAGGGGTTGAATTTTGCAAACCCCCACTTAGGGGGCTGTTTTGCTATAAAAGGAAGCTACCTTCCAAAGTTTCAACTTTCAGCTTTCTAGCGGTTTCAATAAATCAGGCAGTCATTCAGGTCATTCAGGTATTAGGTGTGAAATGTCTGAGATGTTTTATTATTTATATATTTATTATATAGATACTAGCTTTCCTGTTTGTGACTTCGTCCGCGCGTTTTAAAAAGAAAAAAATCTAAGCCATTCTCGAATCCACTTGAAAACACAAAAAAAACATCAAAATCAGTCCAGCCGTTTAGGAGGAGTTTAATTAAAAACACACGCACAAAATATTTATATATATAAAGATAGATAAGTACTTATTTGTATTCAAACAATTGTTGTATTAATAAACTTATCTAAGAGTACATTATACTAAGGTGAAACCTAAAAATGTACAAGTAACTCTAAATTAAGTGAATAATGACGACAAAGGATTTAAACTTTACATTAGTTTATAGAATTTATTATTATCAGATATAGGTACCGTAAATAAGTAGATGAATATTTACCTGAAATATTGAAACCGTAATTTTGTAAACACCTAAACCACAGTGTCTAAAAATAAATCACAAATTATCGAAGAAAAGAAAATTCGCTTAGCAATTTTCTTTCCATAAATATGAAAATATCTCTAACAAATAAATTTATAATAACTCACTGAGCATTAACCACCGTTTTTATTGTGCGTACCTACCAAAAATCGAAGAGTTGGAATTAAAATCATCTTTAAATCAACTTCAAAAGGTTGAAATTCGTAGAATTGTCACTGGCTGCATTGAGACGTCGTATTACTAAATATTTTCAAGACTGAAATGCTTTCAGCCGGTATTCAATTGAATGGAGTTTACTAAACTTAAGAACACTCTGAATTGGTATTTCAAGCGGACTTTTAAGTGTCGGAGCCTGGAACAATACTATTGTCGCAGTAAAAGTGTTAATTATGATGAATGTTACTAAGCACCGGCACAAAATACAGAAAGCACCGAGTTAAGAAACGTCTGAATATATATTCTTTTATAAGCTGCCAGAAATCAATTAATACCCGTAGCTTAGAACACAAGTCAAACTCAGACCGAGTATAAGTATTTTCATAGCTCTGTCTGTGCTGTCATAAAACCTATGTTTAGTTTTTGGTCACTTCGAGTTTTGAAATACGAAACGAAGTTAACTGTAGTTTATGCATTTCATGCATTGTAAAATTTACATTCACCAACTAACTTTTTAAGCACGTTATAATTATAATCCTCGGTGTATATAACCGTCACTTAGTTCGTTATTCGACAGGCCTGTCACTTCAGTTGGTAGTAGCTCTGCTTTTTGCGCGGTAGAGTTTCGATTCCCTCCCAGGACACACATTTGTGATAAAGTATCATAAATATTTATTAGTATTATATCAGTCGTCACTATAATACAAGCTACGCTTGGTGGGGGGCTAGGTTTTGGGGATGTTGAGGCATTGTCACACTAATATATATTAATTTAACTAAAAACAATAAATGTTAAAAATACCCATATTAAGTTTCAAGCTACAACATGAGACCTGTAAATAGAATTGTAAAATGATTGTTGCTCCAAAAGATGGAAATGAGTAATTTATGTTGAAAATGTCGGGTCTAACTTTTGATGAATGAATTGTTATGAGGTCCTCTTCTTCGGAATTTGGCGCGGTGCCTGCCTGAGGTTAATTAAAATATATTTATAAGTGTTTTACATTTTGAGTAACACGGGTTTACTGAGTATTATTTTGTAGATGAAATCACCGACACCGTTTCGATTCATATAAATAATCTTTATCAGTGTTGTGTCAGTTTGATCCTCGGTACGCTCCCCGAGGATCCCGCTCGGGCTTTTGATGAATACCGGTTTTATCTACGTAACACTGTTTCGATTCATTTAGTCTAGAGAAACTTCATCAGGATGAGTTTGATGCGCGGTTCACTCGTTGCCACTCGCGTTCACGATTCGCATTGACAAAAATTCTCTAGATGAATCGAAACAGTGTGGATTCCTTCATCAACAAAATAATACGTAGGTACAACTCCAATTTTCAAAATTAATATTAATTAGTTTTATAAGTGCCACTAATTTGAACGAAAACGTATTTTTAACATTATGTCTAATATTATACTCAGTACGCATTACTTTCAAGAAAAGTTTCCACAATGTCACTGAATCATTATTAATACAAGTATTACTACAAGAAAATATGTATATAAATAATGACTCTTGCAACGACGCAACAAAGTGGAATTTAGCTTGCAGCTCAAAGCGCTTAGCGCCTAACCTTATTGTATACCTACATAGTGCCTCTCTCTCCATTTCGGGTGCTCTTTCTCTACGATTTTACCCACCAAGGTGGGTCCGCCGATGTATTTTTATACCACACCTACTGAGAAACTTGTCCATTCTTATCCAAATAATAACATAGAAAGTACATCATTTCAGGCGCACTAAAATGCGGGACGCACAAGTCAATGGAATTCCATTTCTAACGCGTTTAGCGGGAGATAAAAGTGTATAGAAATCCATGTCTAACGTATTTTTTTTTAAATTACTTCATAGATCAGCCGGTAGCTATGGTTATTTTTATTATAGGTCAAACGACAAAAAGTTTTTACTCCAAGTCCGCCAAATAATTTATTCCTCTTTTGATTTCCGAACAATATTTTGAAAAAACAACTCAAGTAGGGTCAAGTAACTATTTGGGTTTGGTAAAAATATAACATTAAGTTTTAAGATATGTAATAATCCTTATCCTTACTTAATATTATTAATTTGAAAGTAACTCTGTTTGTCTGTCTGTCTGTCACGTTTTCACGCCTAAACCGCTGAACCGATTTTGATGAATTTTGGTATCGAGATTTTATTTGGTATAGGGACCTTGGAGAAGGACATAGGCTTCTTTTTATGTTGGTACCACGCATGCGAAGCCGCGGGCAGCAACTAGTTTAAATATAAATTTCATTAAAAAAATAATTCTCCTTATTATTTTCCTCGTAGGTGTAGTAAAATGCATTATGTATCACTCGGGAGAAAGTGCGATTCCTACCTCGTGTGTTTTAAGACCTTCAAATGACACACTCGATAGGAATTAAGCACTTTCTCGCCTAGGTGTACAATGTACTATTTGTAGCTTCGTGCCTAAAATTCCGAGTGCGCGTGGTCTGACAAGGTGTTATTAACTTGATGATCTCTGTGGCGGAGTGGACCAAGGCCTGGCCGAAATACAGGTTGCGGGTCCGATTCCCTGTGCGGGACAAATGTTTGTATGATCTATAAGTATTTGTTAGGGGTCTGGGTGTTTCTATGTATGTATTTAAAAAAATTTAAATAAGTAGTATATCAGTCAATATGTCTGGCATTATTTATCATTAATAATATGTCTATGTTATCGCAAAAAATAACGAAAGAATAATTCGTTAATTCGTAATATTCACTAGAAGTACCTACTTTCTAATATAATAGTGAAAAAAAAATGTTCTCAACTGTAATTTCAGGCTTATAAGTAAAGGGAAGTAGTCAGATGCACGTCCAAACATTACAAATAAATAAATAAAATAAAATAATAAATAAATAATGCCGGACATATCACACAACATCGTCTGGCCCCAAAGTAAGCGGAGCTTGTGTTATCAGTACCAGATGACTGATATACTTCTATTCTAGATGAATGATATACGCTATGATTATACTTAGTAACACCCAGACCCGAGACAAATAAATGCGTCTCAGCTGGACCGTGGCCCACTGCGCCACTGAGGTTGTCAAATAAATACTGGTGGACAATTTGCTAAACAATTATCTAACCCCAAACTAATCATTACATACAAACAATATAGTGACATAAAACTCGAACCTTCAACCTACAGCGCAGAAGGCAGAGATACTATCAACTGAGCAGAGCAGTCAATATATGTACCTGTACACATTTTGCAGAGTAATTAGTACTCCGTACCTAAGAGTAAAGTAAAGTTAATGAAAAATTTGAATACGTCAACATATATTTACGCCGGTGTATGATTAAGAGATCGACCCAAGTCGTGGGCGAGAATCTAATGCTTAATTTAAATTAGCTTTTTAGTTCTAAGGAGTGGAGTTAACATCAAATTAGGATCATACATAATTTAAGTTCTATAACTAATATACCACGAGAAAACTTTAGATTTGTTAAAAATCGGAGGCCGTACTTATACGTACGGTTCTAATTATCCGCACTCAGAATCCTCAGTAGTTTGTAAGGTTGCTCTTTAAAATAGATTTCGTAAAAAAAATACTAATTATAATAATAATATTGGTGAACAATGCACACGACACCATCTATCCCCAAACTAAGCGTAGCTTGTATGGTGACCAAATGACTGTTAGAATACATATATATTTTTAAATACATACATATGATACTTTATAACATCTAGACACAGAACAAACACCTATGTTCATAACACAAATGTTTATCCTGATATATAATTGAACCCACAGCGCAGAAGGCTGAGCTACTACCAACTGAGCTGACAGCCCAGTCATTAAATAAATTGTTATCACAAATTGTAACTATTTAATCATTAAATAAATTATTGTAGTAGTTATTCGTGTATTACGCGTGTTAGTCGCGTATTACCTTTTTATTTATTTCCGGCGTTTCCGTTTTGTTGCAACAACCGTGGTCGCAGGCTGACAGGATGCTGCAGGAGTGGCTGCCGAGTAGCATGGGTAATTTTTAAAAACTACACTTGGTCTCGAGATTCTGGAAAGTCCGTGTTCACATTACGACACGCCACTAAGGCCTAGCGTTGTGAATTATTCCGCGGCGATTTGTTTTATTCTGGGACCTACTCTTGATATCGATTAACGATATATTGGGTTAATATTCGTGCAAAACCCTACTATTAGCTAAATCATTTTGACTCGTTTTAGGCGATGGATGGATATATATATATATATATATTTTTATATATATTATCGTTTCGATATATCGAAATCGTTTCGCAGAGTAGACGCCCTGATGTATGTCATTTTCAACGTGGTTTAGTTAAGCGCGCTGGACTTAACCGTATTCACGCACTAATATATATGAGAACCAATAAGGACACTGTGTGCATAAGACTAATAAGTACCTACCTGTAATAGCCCTGATTATTGTGTACTGTTATAAATAATAATTAAAACGTTTATTGATATTTGTTTCGTATCGAGGCTTGATGGTGTGTTATTCCGATAAATATTCTGTTGTGATTAGGAAATTTCGTCCAACTGGGCTTTGAAAGCCATTTTGGATTCACAAAACCTAATAATAGAATGTGAGTGAATGAACAATCGACATTTCATTCCATCGTTTTCGAGAAGAACTCACTCACTCACTCAACTGACTGAACAACACGCGCATCGCTTTGGAAAACCTGTGCAAATTATAATTTAGAAAAGGAGAACAAAACATCTGTGTAAACAAGTGAAAATAAGTGTCTATTGTGCAATAAGGAAGATCCCGTACCCGGGTACTGCAGTTCCAGAATATTATACATTCGAAACAAGGTACGTGGATCTGTATCGTTGGTTCTTATTTCATATTACAATCGAATCATTTTATCGGAATAACATTCGGCAATTCCTCCTTTTAACGGGAATTGACCCTAGTTGAAAGCTTTGCGATCACGGTCCGGCTTTGCAACATTTTGGAGGCCCCGACGAGATCCGTCTCGAAGACGTGTCATTCGTCTATTTAACCGTACAAACAATCGATAGATCCAATATTTACGGCCTTTTATTTGCCTAATACATTATAACCAATTACTTGTAATCACCTAGATTATATAAATACCTACATAATTGCCTGGCTTTTCCATACTTATCTATTACATTCAGTTCTATAGAATTAAAAAGTAACCTGTGAAACTAATTTCATACAATAATTTGTTTCCATCATTTTATTTGAGGGTAGATATTTTATATCCCTTTTGTGTTCGTGTTGCTAACCTGGCATAACGTACGCCACGCCTTTCCGTCTTGTTACTCATTCGTTCTTTGCGCGACAGTTGGGGTGGGACCTAATAACGGTTTCGATAGCAGTAGTAACGTGATATATCGTGTTGTTTAAAAAACTGTAACTGTTTTAAAATAAAAATAACGGTTTGCATAGCTGGTTCTGTTTTGTCTCATACCTTAATTCGTTATGTCTCTAAAAACCGGTCGGAGGCGGAGCTCTACTAAGAAGGTCAAGGCGAGTTCCTATGAGCCTGTCGCATTAAGCCCTGATGACTTGCCGGGATTAAGGCGTAAACGCACTTTAGCGTTGAACCGTTTAAAGCGAACTTTGGAAGTAGGCAATAATGCGAAAGAGAATAGGTCTCTGTTAAATAGTTTTTTGGCGCATTACACGGCAATTCAAAAACTTCACAGTCAGTTCGACGAGGCTCACGAAGATATTCTATCCATTACCGATGTGGCATTCGAGGACAGTGAAGATGAAGTTCGTGCCGCTTTTGACGAGGTTTTCTTTAATATTATTGCCATTCACCGGGAACTTACTCTTAAAGATACTGTGCATAATGAGTCTTTTCAATCCACTACTAATATCTCATCGCTAAGGATAAAACTTCCAAAGATTAATATTCCGTTATTCTCGGGGAATGTAAAGGCTTGGCCTGAA
This sequence comes from Lampropteryx suffumata, assembly GCA_948098915.1. Classification (NCBI taxonomy): domain Eukaryota; kingdom Metazoa; phylum Arthropoda; class Insecta; order Lepidoptera; family Geometridae; genus Lampropteryx; species Lampropteryx suffumata. The sequence goes on from OX402558.1 coordinate 18,430,868, forward strand.
TTTTATGATATATTTAACTCGCTTATTCATGAAAATGCTGACTTAACCGACACTGAACGCATGCATTATTTGATATCGAGTCTGTCTGGTGACGCTTTAGGTTTAATTAAAACTTTTCCTGTTCAAGGCTTGCATTACCAAGAAGCTTTAAAAACGCTGGTCGGTCGCTATCGTGATAAGAGAGAACTTGCGTTCACGTGCTGGAAGGAAATGTTGAATGTCAATTTAAAATCGACTTCACCCTTTGACTTTCGACGGGTCGTGGACATGTTTCATGAGAACCTCACCATTCTGAAAAGTGTCGGACTTCCTACTGAACATTGGGATTTTATTCTTTGTTATCTTCTTCTTTCAAAATTAGATTCCAAAACGAGATATGAGTATGAACAATCCCATTCATCAGGTGAGTTGCCTCGGTATTTGGAACTGAAAGAATTCCTACATTCCAAGTGTGAGGCTCTCGTGCGAGATATTCATTTTTCTGCACAAGAACGTGCTTCTGCTCCACGCGGTGCATCGAATTCACATGTATCAAACGCTCCAAAAAAGGCTTCGGCCTTTGTTGCTACAAAAACCGATAAAACTAACGAAAACCGTCACGTTGTATTCTCCTCCGGCCCTTCAACGCAAAAGCCTTCTGCTCCAGTGAATCTTACAGTTGGAAGCATCAAATGTTCATTTTGTGATCAACCACACACAATATCTCAATGCGAAGGTTTCCTTCAAAAATCGACTGATGAAAAAATTGATTATGCAACTTCTCATCGCTGGTGCTTTAACTGTCTACGGCCCTCTCATAATCTGAGAGATTGTAAGTCAATATTTAGATGTCGGGAATGTAGTCAACGCCATCATACCCTCCTTCATCGACCATCACCAGTTGAGGAGAGTGCTACCACATCCAAAACATCACCTGTAGACAAACCGGACATAGCAGACAGTGTTTTAGCGAATCTTGGGGAGAGTGGCACTGTCCTTCTTTCAACCGCTCGGATTGACATCCGCGATTCAGCGGGTCAATTCCAATCGTTCCGGGCGCTCATTGATTCAGGAAGCCAGGCCCATTTTATTACAGACCGCGCCGTCAAGAGCTTGGGACTTCATCGAGTACAGACTGATCGTAAAATTCGAGGACTCGGTCAAGCCAAAGCCTCAATTTCAGGATCTGTGAAGCTATCAATCGGTGTTAACGGAAAAATGTTGTTTCACATTGATGCTCTGTCTTTACCTGATATTTGTGGAAATATGCCTTGTGCGCAATTAAATCCCATTTCTTGGCGTCATTTACAGCATTTAACTCTCGCCGATCCCGACTGCTATAAGCCAGGCCCTGTGGATATCTTATTAGGCGCTGAAGTGTTTTCGTCACTTTTGCTTCCGGGAAACATTTCTGGTAATACCAACGAACCTTCGGCAATGAATTCGATCTTTGGATGGTTGCTGTTGGGTAACGTAGGTTATGCGGGTGACAGCATTATGAACTCCTTCGTGTCTATTAATGGGGATCCACTCCAACACGAAGTTCAAAAATTTTGGGAACTTGAAAGCATTCCAGCATCAACCCATGTGTCCCCAGAAGAAACCCGTTGTGAAAACATCTATAGTGAACCGTGTCTCGTGATGTGACCGAACTGCTTCTTCGATTCAGAGTACATTTCGTGGTTTTTACTGCCGATATGCGTCAAATGTATCGCCAAATTTTAATACGCGAACAGGATCGTGATTTCCAGCGGATATTCTGGCGGTCCAATATAACCTCACCAATGCAGGAGTTCCGTCTCAACACCGTTACATATGGCGTATCATCGGCTCCATTTTTAGCTTGTCGAACTATCAAACAGTTGGTAAGTGATGAAGGGGCTAAATTTCCTCTAGCAAGTCAAGTTTTGTCCTCTGATTTGTATATCGATGACATCGTGACTGGAGGTTGCACTCTTGCTGAGGTTCAGATGATGAAGGAAGAAACCATTTCGTTGCTTGGTCGTGGTCATTTGGAGTTACGCAAATGGGCTAGCAACAGACTGGAGCTGCTTGCAGATTTACCATTGGATCATTGCATGACCAACCTTCTTTCTATGGATATTGGAGAAACCATGGAGGTTAAAATATTAGGACTGAAATGGGATCCAATTCAGGATGTCTTTTCATTCGAAGTTAAGCCATTGCAAACGAATTGTACGAAACGTATTATATTAAGTGAATTGGCGCGTGTGTTTGACCCTTTGGGCTTTCTTGCTCCTCTAACGTTCGTTGCTAAACTACTCGTTCAGAAGCTTTGGCTTCTGGGTGTTGACTGGGATGTTTCTCCTCCATCTGAAATCGTATCTCGATGGGAGCACTACTTAGGTCAGATGCCTAGTCTTTCACAATTAAAAATACCTCGCTGCGTGTCAATCGCATATATAAAAAATTCTCAGTTCCATGGATTCGCAGATGCTTCTGAGGCCGGTTATGGAGCTGTGGTCTATCTTCGAGTGGAAGATGATCATGGTTGCGTGCACATATCTCTGTTGTGTGCCAAGTCCCGCGTTGCTCCGGTCAAACGCATTTCACTGCCGCGGCTTGAGTTATGCGCTGCAGTTCTACTGGCTGACCTGATGCATTTCATAACTCAAACATATCGATCCTCACCTTTTTTGGGTGATCTCTTTGCGTGGTCAGACTCCATGGTAGTTTTGGCCTGGCTCCGATCTCATTCTTCTCGTTGGAAGACCTTTGTGTCCAATCGGGTGAGTCATATACAAACGATTATTCCGGATGCGCGTTGGAGCCACGTGGGATCGGCGGATAATCCTGCGGATATTCCCTCACGGGGTATGAACGCTGCTGAGTTAGTCGACAGCTCTTTATGGTGGTCGGGGCCATCATGGCTCGGACTGTCGTCGGATGCATGGCCTTCTATTCCAATCAGTGAGCTATCAGTTGGTGATCAATGCGAAGAACGCACTCAATCTTTTCTTATCCACGAAGATAGCCATTTGGTAGACGACCTGTTGGAGAAGTTTTCTTCTATCCGAAAAACCCAAAGAGTTCTGGCGTATTGTCGCCGATTTATGGACAATTCTCGTAATAAAGATGTTGAATCTCGGAAGAGAGGACAATTTATTAGTCGGTCTGAGATGAGTTCGGCTCTAAAGTGTATCATAAAGCATGTTCAAATGCAACATTTTCAACTTCAGATAGATCGGTTGAGGGAAAACCTACCTCTCACAAGACAACTTCGTAAACTTAATCCGTTTTTGGATGACTATGATGTCCTAAGGGTGGGTGGACGCTTAGTACATTCTGGCCTCGAATTCGAACATAAACATCCAGCGCTTCTCCCACGCCATTCAAAAGTGACTCAATTAATTATTGAAGCGTTTCACCGAGAAAATTGTCATGCGGGTGTCAATACCATGCAGTGTTTATTGGCGCAACAGTTTTGGGTTCTTTCGGCGAAACGAGCGATAAGACAAAGTTTATCAAAATGTGTTTCATGTTATCGAACAAAACCTGTACCACTTGAACCTTTCATGAGTGATTTACCAAAAGTGCGAGTTAATCAGGCTAAACCATTTTCCATCGTTGGCGTAGATTACGGAGGACCTTTTCAAATTAAGTCGGGACGTCATAGAGGTGCTAAAACTACAAAGGCCTATTTATGTCTATTCGTGTGTTTTACCACAAAAGCCCTTCATCTTGAACTTGCTTCTGATTTGTCTGCCGATGCATTCATCGCAGCACTTCGTCGTTTTGTCGGACGCCGCGGACGTGTCACTAGTATACATTCTGATCGAGGTACTAACTTTGTCGGTGCCAAATCAATTTTTGATACCTATATGGCCGATGCTACTCAAAAGGAACAAATTGAATTCAATTTCAATCCTCCTTCCAGTCCACATTGGGGAGGCGTATGGGAAGTACAAATAAAAGTGGTCAAATCGCATTTGTATCGCATCGTAGGTAATCAATGCCTTACGTTCGAAGAACTAACAACTCTATTGGTCCAGATTGAGGCCATGCTTAATTCCCGTCCTCTTTGTCCAATGAGTTCCGACCCAAACGATTTAAGCGCTCTGACTCCTGGTCATTTCTTGACGTTGGAGCCTCTCACGGCATTACCAGATCTAGACGTCACCGCTATTAATATCAACCGACTAAATCGATGGCAACTAATTCAACGTTTTCAGCAAGACTTCGGGAAACGTTGGAAATCGGAATACCTGCATACACTTACGCAACGCGCAAAATGGACACGACATTGTAAACCGTTACATGAGGGTTCCGTTGTAATCATTCGAAATGAAAACTTTAATCCTTTGTCGTGGCCTCTGGCGCGGGTGCTAAAGCTTCACCCCGGCGCAGATGGCGTAGTACGTTGTGCTACACTACGTACAGCTCAAACTACACTCGTTAGACCGCTAGTTAAATTGTGTCCGTTGCCTGACCAATGTGACTAGTAACTAGAAACGCTAATTTTTATTCAACTAACATAACGATCAATCTTATTTCAAACGTTTCTGTACGTTATGTTAGACCTTATTTTTAAATCAATTGTATGTTGTTTATATAAATTAATATTATCGCGTTACAACTTCATCATATCGTTTTAGTTTGTGCCCGAACCGTTATTCGTTATTCCTTTAATGATCAAAACGTTATGCTACCGTTACTGATACGTCCCAACCCTATTTGTTACTATGTAATATTTAGTTCGTTCCATCGTTCTATCAATCAATCAAACCAAAATCCTTTCCACTTGATTCGTTTGTTGCTCTCATCTATCTGTCATGCATTTCATTTCATATCAATATATATATTTTTTTTATAAAATCCAATCAATTGTATTTTGGTGGCCGGTGTTTCGTATCGAGGCTTGATGGTGTGTTATTCCGATAAATATTCTGTTGTGATTAGGAAATTTCGTCCAACTGGGCTTTGAAAGCCATTTTGGATTCACAAAACCTAATAATAGAATGTGAGTGAATGAACAATCGACATTTCATTCCATCGTTTTCGAGAAGAACTCACTCACTCACTCAACTGACTGAACAACACGCGCATCGCTTTGGAAAACCTGTGCAAATTATAATTTAGAAAAGGAGAACAAATCATCTGTGTAAACAAGTGAAAATAAGTGTCTATTGTGCAATAAGGAAGATCCCGTACCCGGGTACTGCAGTTCCAGAATATTATACATTCGAAACAAGGTACGTGGATCTGTATCGTTGGTTCTTATTTCATATTACAATCGAATCATTTTATCGGAATAACATTCGGCAATTCCTCCTTTTAACGGGAATTGACCCTAGTTGAAAGCTTTGCGATCACGGTCCGGCTTTGCAACAATATTTAATAAACTATATATCCTGCTATTCTTCTACTACCCTAGTAATTCTATTACTATTATATATGTTAAAGTTTGTGTGGATGCTTCAATTGTATGTCTTAGTTACACGTTTTTTTCGCTAGTGCGTTCTCTTACCTCTGATTCCATGTTCCATAGAATAGAACAAAAATATTCGCCGTCGATTTACCCACAATGCGCGCCTAACTCAACGACGACGCATAAAGGGCTGAACTGAAATGGATTTATATATCTTGGTATATCGATATATAGACTTAACATAGAATCAGAACATCTAGTGATCATACGGATAAAGCCGCAGGCCGAAACTAATAATTTAATATGAGGACAAACAATTTTTATATTCAAAACTCATAACGTCCGTCATTTACTGGTCACAGCATTTAACAAAACCGCAGGCTATTTTACTACCTACTTGATATCGTAATACAAGATGGTTACATTAATTTAAAACACCCATCCCCAACTAATATTACTTCATATCTTATCGCTAAGTTGTTCATTATAATTTAGTGCTTTTTGTGGTTTCACCCTCAGGCACCTATTTCAAGCCAATTTTACAGCTTAGTAGGGAAATAGGGTTCTTAATTAAATATCTAATGTTATAAATAAAATTGTATAATTACAAAACAACAAGAAGCGTTCGTAGCATAGCTAACTAAGTGATTGGCCTCGTAGCTTAGATGGCAGCACGTTTGCCTTCTGCGCCGTAGGTTTTGGGTTCAAACAGAACAATATTGGTGAGATGTACATATATATATGTACATGTGTCTAGTGCCTGGATGTTATATAGTGTCTAGTTCATTATCACAGCCTCTATGAAGTCCACTGCTGGACATAGGCCTCACCAATAGATTTCCAGGAAAAACGATTTTGAGCCCTCTCCATCCACCGACTTCCTGCAATCTTTACAATGTCGTCAGTCCATCGGGTGGGGGGTCGTCCTAAGCTTCGTTTTCCTGTCCTTGGTCGCCATTCGAGAACTTTTACTCCCCAGCGGTTATCAGTTCTGCGAGCTATATGGCCTGCCCATTGCCACTTCAACTTGCAAATTTTGAGCGCTACGTCGGTGACTTTGGTTCTTCTACGGATTTCCTCGTTGCGGATTTTGAAACACCCAACATAGCTCTCTCCATTGCATGTTGCGCGACTCTGAGCTTGTGTATGAGGCCAATAGTCAGGGACCAAGTCTCAGTTCCATATGTCATCACTGGCAACACGCACTGATTGTAGACTTTCGTCTTGAGGCTCTGCGGTATCTGTGACGAGAAGATGTGCCTTAATTTCCCGAACGCTGCCCATCCGAGTTGGATTCGTCGGCTGACCTCTTTGTCGAAATTGGACTTGCCTAGTTGAATCGTCTGACCCAAATAGACATAATGGTATACAACTTCGATTATATTGCTCCGCACATGTACCGGTACGGGTGCAACATGAGCATTTGACATGATTTTTGGGAGACGATATTGAGGCCGCTGAGCATTGTGCCTAGGTCTTCCAGCGATTCTGCCATGAGGACTATATCGTCGGCAAATCGAAGGTGAGTGAGGCGTTCGCCATTGATGTTGATACCATGTCTATGCCAGTACAAGAGCTTGAAAACATCCTCCAATGCAGAGGTGAACAGTTTCGGAAAATTAACATCTCCCTGTCTCACCCCTTTATGCAATGAGATTGGATTCGTGCTCTGGTCCTGGAGTCGGATAGACATAGTGGCGTTACTGTACAGACATTTCAACACTTTGATATACCGATAGTCGATTTGGCACCGCTGGAGTGACTGCAATTCTGCCCAGGTTTCGACAGAATCAAAGGCTTTCTCATAGTCCACAAACGCTAAACAAAGTGGCTGGTTATACTCTTCGGTCTTCTGTATAACCTGCCGGAGCGTATGGATGTGGTCTATGGTGTTAAAGCCTTTTCGGAAGCCCGGCTTGTTCGGGAGGCTGGAAGTCGTCAAACCTACGAGCAAGACGATTAGTAACTACTCTCGAAAACAGATTATAGACATGGCTCAACAGCGAGATAGGCCTGTAATTCTTTAAGAGGGTGTTATCCCCTTTCTTAAAGAACAGTACCACCACGCTCCTGTTCCACGCCTCTGGCGTAGTTCCCTCGAGGATGACGGAGTTGAACAGCTTCTGGAGAACCTTAAGTACCGGTGTTCCACCCGCTCTCAAAAGCTCTGTCGTTATTCCGTCTTCGCCCGGTGCCTTGTTGTTGTTAAGCTGCTTGAGAGCCGTTCGGATCTCGTATAGACTGACGTCTGGAATGTCTTCAGTGTAGTACCGGGTTAGGCGGGCTCTTGCATCGCTAGTCGTGCTTGTAGTAGGACTTTGCGATGAGGTGTACAGTTGTCCGTAGAACTTCTCGAGCTCTCGTAAAACTTCTGGCTTCGAGGAAACAACACTGCCACTGTCGGTCTTCAGCTTCGTCAACCGGCTTTGCCCAATAGACAGATCTCTCGCGAAAACTTTGGAGCCTTGGTTGCGCTCTATTGCGTTCTTTATACTATAAGTATTAAAGAGACGTAAATCGCGTCGCATAGACTTAGAGATCTGCTTATTAAGCGTAATGTATTTCGACCTGTCCACTTAAGACTGCAGTTTCATTTCGCTACGTTCTGCCATGAGTTTAAGAGTGTGCTCAGAGAGCTTTTGGGTTCTACCTTTGCGCTGGGTTTTACAGAACTTTGACCCAACGGCATGGACAATTTCCACCAGCCCGTCATTTATTTCATCCACGGATCCGCATTCGGCGAGGAAGCGATCTTGGAGTTCCAACTGAAAGCTCTCGGGGTTTTGGATTTGGGCAGGATTTGGGCGAAGAGTAGATTTCATCAGACGGTACCTTTCTAGCTTTACGTTAAGATTTAATGTGTTGATCACTGAGACATCATTAAATATTTCCTTTTTTGTAGTCATGATGAAATCTATCTCGCGTTTGTGTCCACCGTGGGTAAAGCCACGTCCATTTCCTGGACGACCGCTTCTTGAAAAAGGAGTTCATCATAAAAAGTCCCTCCTTTTCCATGAAGTCGGCCAATCGCTGACCCCGTTGGTTCCGCTGTCCAAATCCAAATTGCCCCACTCTCAGTTCATTGCCGTTCCTCACACTTAGCCGCGCGTTGAAGTCCCCCATCACAACCGTAAAGTGTGTTTTCGAGGCTTGCATGGCATTTAAAATGTCATCATACATAGCCTCCACTTCATCGTCTGGACGTTTCGAGTGAGGTGCGTACACCTGTATGACCTGAAGCGAATACCGTTTGGTTATTCTGAGTATAAGGTATACCACCCTGCTCGATACACTTTCGATCTTTACCATGTTGTTAACGAGGGATTTGTGGACGAGAAATCCGACGCCGTGCCGAGAAAGTTGATCGCCCTCCCGGTAGTAGAATAAGTTGCCGGAACGTAGGATTATCGTGTCCTCTCCCTCTCTTCGGACTTCTGATAACCCTATAATATCCCAGTGCAACTTATTTACTACTTCTTCCAGCTCAATCAACTTCTCGTCAGTCTTCAGTGTGCGTGCGTTGTATGTTGCCAGGGCCAGGGGTCGTTGGGGTTGGTAGTTGGACCTCTGCCGGAGATTTTTCGCACCCCCTGTTCCGCCGTTACCGTGGCCGCCACCTATGCCAGGAATAGCGGAACTGCCGGAAACTGGGGGCCGTCTTCTGATTGTGTCTATAATTTATTGGGAGGTTTTGCCATAGTCACCACGCTTGGCAGTCGGATTGGTGACCGCAGATTTAGTGTTAAGTACTCGGGGGGGTGCTGCTGCCCAATCCCCCGGGCCCTTATTCGCCTTTTACGACATCCACGGGGAGGAAATGGAGAGGTCCTATTCTAATCCGGAACCACCACGGAAAGTGTCTAGTTATCTGGCTCCAATAGTCTTATCGTGTCACTAGTTATTTTGAACCAGTGTGGTGAAAGGCACATGTCTTCGAACTTTTTAGGTTCTACGAAATGCCGATTTCCTCACGATGTTTGAGAGTACTGGTATAGCGCACATGCATTTTTAGATTAGAAAAATCCATTGGTGCACGACTGGATTCGAACCCACAACTTTATGATTGGAAGGCGGGTCACTATCACTAGACTACCAAGTGCTCTCCTATAGTACAAGTTATGCTTAGTTTGGGGTTAGATGATTTTGTTTGCATTAACCTCCAATATTTATTTATCAAACTTTTGAAGAATTTGTTATTTTAATCTCGAAGTGCTATTCTCTTAGGGTTGAAAGTTAACTAAAGTATATAGAGAAGGTTTTTTTAATTAAATAAATTAAAACTCGGCTGTTTATCTGCATATACGAATCGGTATTAGTTGGGCCAATGAATAGCCATTCCTAAGTATTAACAGACGCATAAAAACGTAGCGCACACCATCCACCATGCAACCTCAAAACGAAATTCGACACGTGTTCTTTTACAATGGATTTCCATTGTAAAAGAAAAGACACGCCTGAATTAATTATCTCACCCCAAAGTAGTTGTGGATATGGTGCTTAGTTGATAATCTATTTTAATTGTTTTTAGGCTTCTTTATGTATTTATCTCTCTTAATGTAAGTAATGTATGTTATCATTCTTCTTATTTACCATTCTGTTGTTGTTGTCAAGTAAACTCAATTCATTCATATTTCTTTCTTTCAAGATACAGAGGCTTGTAAAGTTAATACTATTTCACAAAAAATCGTGGGCTGTAATATACACTCCGGACGTAAATGGCAATCGCGATCGCGGATCAAACTCATCCTGATGAAGATTCTTTAGATGAATCGGAACAGTGTCGGTGTCAACGACAAAAAATACGTGAATAAAACCCGTGTTTATTATAATGTAAGGTTTACACTATTATTGATGTATGGGTTAGTGGACAAGTTTAAGCCGAAGTTTTTAAGCTTTCCAAACCCCTCCGTCATAGCTTAATAGCTTTTGAATAGCCGGAATTAACGAACAACAAAAGTTTATAAGAAAAAAAAAATGAACGTGTTGCGGGACACGAATTTAGAACGAAGTCCCTTACATATGCAGGGTTGGCATAAAATTCAAAATTCAAAATAACTTTATTTATTACAATCACAAGGACCACTTTGAATCATCTTCTTACATGCTAGTGAATCTAGGTGCCGGTTCCTCCTAACCCCAGTTCAAGAAGAATTCGGCAAGAAACATGTCTGGTCTTAACACTTTTTTGTATGATCCTTGACAATTTTGTTACGGATGCCGAGTCGAGTTGGAGCAGATTCATCACAAGCTTTTTTGTCTTCTAAATACTCAGATATTTTATAATATGCTTTAATAGACAGTTTATGTTTAATTACGTTTTTAAATTTGCCAATCGACAAATCTAACACGTCGCTTGGGACCTTGTTATAGAAGCGTACACATTGCCCTATAAAAGACTTATTAACTTTAGCGAGCCTAATAGTGGGAACAGCGAGTTTATCTTTATTTCTAGTGTTAATACTATGATTATCGCAATTTTTTTTTAATAAATGAACATTTTTGTGCACATACATTAAATTTTCGTATATATACTGACAAGGCACTGTCATAATATTAATTTCTTAAAACTTATCTCTAAGTGATTATCTGGGGCCCATGTTATAAATTGCACGAACAGCCCTCTTCTGCAACACAAATATGGCGTTAATATCAGCAGCACTCCCCCACAACAAAATGCCATAAGACATAATGCTATGAAAGTAGCTGAAGTAAACGAGTCTAGCGGTATCTACGTCGGTAAAATGACGGATCTTTTTGACAGCGTATGCGGCAGAGCTGAGTCTCTTCGACAATTTATCTATGTGCGGGCCCCATTGCAGCTTATTATCTAAAGTAATGCCTAGGAACACTGTGGTGTCGACGAGATCTATCTTTTCGTTATTAATTTTACATTATATTTACATTAGCATTCACCTGTTTAACGTTGGGCAGTATAAAACGAATGCATTTCGTTTTTTTCTCGTTAAGTAATAAGTTGTTTACATTAAACCATGTTACAACTTTAGAGATTGCATTGTTTACATCGTCAAGATTAGTAAGTCGTCGCTTTAATCTAATATATAAAATTCTTCTGTCACGGGGTGCGTAATCGAACTCCTCCGAAACGGCTCGACCGATTTTCATGATCCTTAGCGAGGATATTAGTCAGGGGGGAGAATCGAACAACATCTATTTTTCATCCCCCTAAATGTTAAGGGTGGTCCACCCCTTAATTTATTTTTTTATTTTTCAGACAAAATTTTTTGTTTTTATTTTTTTATGATACATCATACAAAAATACATGCAACCCTAAATTTTCACCCCTCTACGATCAACCCCTATTTTTTTTTCTAATACATACATGGCAAAACAACGTTTGCCGGGTCAGCTAGTAATTAAATAATAATTAATCATTAGCGTGCTAGGCTGTCATTCTCTCTATCCACCCTTCTTTTTAACTTTGATTATTGATACAATAAATAGTTGTATTCATACATATATATATTTGTGAGAGACTAGTTTTCGGTCTCCTTCATTCTCTCTTTCACTTACGGTTTTTCGTAACGTAACGCGTTACATTTTTTCTCAGCTAGGTACCTTCGCCAACCCGCGATAAGGAACTTCGTTCCAATTACCTACGCAAGCAAAACCAGGCGATACAGATACATCAATGTTGCAATGACATTAATCTTTCAAGTAATTTATTTTTGTTCGAACAAGATCAATTCGATAAAATGGCTAAGTAAGTAATTCTCTTTCGGATACACGATGTACTTAGTTTTATTTATGTCTAGAACCCTAACCCTAAACTCTATGGGTTTTTTACCCTGGGTTTCTGATAAGCGGTGGCCGTCAGTGACTGATCGTCATAACGTATCATAACGTAACGTATAACGAACGTATCTCGGCTTGTACCATAGTCATTGATGAAAACATCATGGCGTTGGGATAATAGGAAAAGCCGATCCTAATTAGTGGTAAAGTTTAGAGGTGATTTCTGAAATGATCTCTTACTATTATTTAATTCAAATCAACTTTATTTGAGCATTTTAACATCTAGATTTTTTGTGTCCCTAGGTTTCTAGGTTGAGTTTTTTCGTATATACTTACTCCTAAATTAGGCATCTATGTAGTTAATTTTACTAATTGTAAAAAAACCTTACAATTTGCCTTATTTATCTTACGAAGAAATTGAGAAGTTATTAATTGTCTTTAAAACTTTCAACCTTTTATATTAAAAGCAGGTATTCACTTAGTTTGTCTTACATGTGCTAACGTTTATATTGAAATTTTGATTACTCAATTTTATCACTTAAGTTAACAGATTATTTGTTTATTGACCTACCTAGTTAATATTAATAGCCGTCTTTCCGCCTGAGACACATGTTCTCCTAGATCAGGCATATTGAAAACGGTTACCTACCTAAGTATAATTACATAATATTATTAAGTAAAATAATAAATATTATTTTCCGTATTGTAACACTTGGCTCTGATAATTAATAAAAAAATTATTACGATTACGATTACGATTAGCCCATTGTGTCCCATTGCTGGGCAAAGGCCTCCCCTTGCTGAAAGATTTTATTATAATATTTTAAAGATCACTTTGAATCGTCTTACATTCTAAGTGAATTTAGGTCCCAATTCTTTCTTACCCAGGTTTTAATTAGCCTTTACTAGCTTCATCTTGAATGAGAGTACTTACTTAAATGACGGTTAATAGAAGAGATTGGAAAAATAACACGTTGTACGACGATACGTTAAACGAGATTACACCACTTCCCTCCACTTCTTCAGCAATAGAGTTGTTCACAATTGGAACATACTACCGATACTATTACCTCTATTAACGCATTCAAAACAACCTCGATCACCGACTGTAAGGTAAAGTGCTTAAATAATTGAACCAAACGTAATTTGTAAACAAATACTTTCAAAATGAATGTAACAGTATGCATGCTTTAATTGACAAAATATTACGAGAACTAAACCCGTGTTTATCAAAAAGTATGAATAATAAATAAATAAATAATGCCTGACATTTCACACATCATCATCTGGCCATCTGGCCCCCAAAGTAAGCTGAGCTTGTGTTATGGGTACCACATGACTGATATACTACTTATATACATTTTTATTCAAACACATACTTATTATACATAGAAACACCCAGACCCGAGGCAATTACATGCATACAAACATTTCTCGCTCGTCTCGTCTCGCTGCGGGAATCGAACCCGCAACCTTCTGCGTCTCAGTCGTTCCCTGGTCCACTGCGCCACAGAGGTCATCATGTTTTAAAATATAAAAATACTCAAAATTTCCACGTGTCGCAGACACATGAGCAGATGCTGCTGGTTTATAATTCATAGAATTTGTGATTCTTCTGTCGTTTTGGTCCTTACCATAATATACATTATTATATTTTTTAAATAAGATTCAGATACGATGTACTAAATCTGTATGTTTATTTGTATTTTTTTCGTGGGTTGATTAAACGGAATGATAGCGAGATAAGAGATAAGAGGCGAGATAGCGCACTTGCAGAGTGTTCGGTCGTATGGACGAGTGCTTAGACCTTACTCTTTAAACGTCATTCTCTTGGCCTCGTCATTGTACTCTTAACGTGTCACTACATAGTATAAAACAAAGACGCATCCCGCTGTCTGTCTGTCCCTATTTATGCTAAGATCTTTAAAACTACGCAACGGATTTTGATGCGGTTTTTTTTTAATTGATAGAGTGATTCACGAGGAAATTTTATAAGTAAAATACATAGTAGTAAAGAAACACTGATAGTAGAGAAACACTGATAATTTTAGATGTTTCTAATGTGATGTCGTAAATAAACACATTTTTGCGCTTATATTGCAAACGCTGGGTGAACCATTCTGTAGTATATTTAGTATCAGCATTGCTCCTGTGCGAAGCCGGGCGGGAAGCTAGTATAATACTATAAATAATTAAACCAAAAAACGAGCGAGCTTTACAGTAGTCGCATATGATGTTTAACATCTGACATCTCACCTTGGTAACAAGCAACATTAACATTATATCTGGAATTAGTTCATAAAAAACACACATTTTAAGCACACATTTTACACACCACTGTAGGTTAAGCGCACAACTGGTGCGATTTCCTTATTTATTTCCCATTTTTTTCACGTCACATACACGCACACACTGTTGGCTGACAGTACCAACCCTTTGGAAAATGGGTTGCAAATATGCTACTTTTTATGTACGTATTACGCGTACGAAGCCGCGGGTGAAAGTTATAAGCGAACGATGACGATAATAACTTCGAGAAGTCAGTAGTTTATATATGTCGTAATTTAAATAAGTTATGCCTTCAGTAAACGTGTGATTGCCGACAGTATATGGGCATGACCTTACTCACCTTTCAATAAAGCAAATCCTATTATACAGCTCACATTACATTTATTACATGCAATAAAACGAAACTAAATAAAATGTTGAAAGTCTCGAGATTAAATACACCATGAAGTTTTCTTTTCAAGAGATCCATGGAACGAGTTGATGCACTAAGAGTTTTTGTGTTAGAACTTATGGCATTTCAAATGCTGTCTTTTTAACCAACCTAAAAAAAAATTTTATTTGGTACTTCTGTTATTTATAAACTGATTTGAAAAATGTTTATATGAAAGGAGGATGTATTTTCCGATTGGTTCCATAAAAATGTCATCCAAATCGGTTGTGTAGTTTGGTTTCTAAATCAAAACAGCTCGATAGAATATGTCATATAAGTAAATGAAATTTCGTATATTTATATTAATGAAGTCGGTTTTCTTCGGTTACATACATTATACCACATAAATGAAGTACAACCAATATATATTTTGATAAATTATTGTTTATCATTGTTTATTATTGTGGATTTTATCCACATGAAATACTGTCGATGGAGGTACCGACACTGTATCCATTAGGTGCTTTCATTGATAAAATAATAAGTGGGTAAAACCCGTGTTTATCATACAGATAATTAAGTTTTTAAAACTAAAATCAAAACTGACTTCATTGAATATAAAAAAAATCATCGATGTATACAATTAATAGATATTGTTAACTTTTTAGGAACCGAATACCGAAAACCGATTAACTGAAGATAAAATTTAAATAGGTTCTGGGAAGTATATTATATACCCTTTGAAACCAAAAACTATTTTCCAAATTGGTTTGGGCGTCTTTGAGTAATCGGTGAATATACATCAAAAAGATATTCCGACGAATCTTCTCCTGTTTTGAAGTCGGCTAAAATGTACAGTCAACTCCAAAAGATTTTCTTAAAATTTTTAATTATAAACCATAGTAAATTGTGTCCACGAGTAACTGTACCTATATACTAAAAACATCCTTAAACAAGGCTGTTAACAGGCAGCTACATTAAAATCGGTTCTCCAGCCCTTCCATAACTGGACTGGTAATCCCATCCATATCCAGTAAGTCTGAGTCGCAGAGCAATGATAAATTAAATCAAGTATCGCCAGCATTAGTGCTGGCCGCAAACAGTGGGAATGGTAGCGCCGAGCGCAATCTAATCAATTCGACGACTACTTCAATTCAGTAGAGGTTTATGGTATTTGCAATACTATTTGGGTGTGGGGTTCATTTTCTTGCTAAAAAAATTAAATTTAATAGTTACATATTTTGTAAGCCATGGTTGAAGTAATTTCCATACAATTTGATATTTCCGTTGAGGCATTAGCGTAAAGGAAAAATAAGAATGAAGTATTTGTCTAGAGGCCCAGGTCTGCTTATTTTATTTTGACAGGAAAACAAACAGTCCCTTTATCTTTAGCTATAGGTATTAATACGTGAAGCAAAAATTTTGTATCCCTTTTTATGAAAATTGCGCGCACGGAAGAATGTGAAATTTCGCACACATATAGTTTACTAGTTGTTGCTCGCGACCTCGTCTGCATTTTTTTTATGCGGTTAAAAAGTTTCGATACAAACATTCACACCTCATTTTACTTCTTTATGAGGGTTATTTTGAAAAATGAAACACGTGTCCATTTATTTTGCATTTTAAGTATCCAAACCAAGTTTCAAAGAAATCACACCACCCGTTAAAAAGTTCCCATACAAACTTTGACACCCCATTTTACCACTTTGTTAGGGTTATTTTGGAAAATCTTGAAACACGTGTCCATTTCTTTTGCATTTTAATTATTCAAATCAAGTTTCTAGCAAATGCGTCTATAAGTTTCATACATTCGTTTTTACCCCATTTCACCCTCCTAGAGATTGAATTTCTAAAAACCCCGCCTTAGTGGGTGGTTTTGCTATAAAAGAAAACTACCTTCGAAATTTCAGCTTTCTAGTTTCAGCTGTTTCGGCTCAGCGATGATGAATCAGTCAGTCAGTCAGGTTAAGCTCTTTTATGGGTATAGATATAGAGAAAAGGTGCAGAATGCTCATATTTTTTTTGAATTATGCATGAAAAATACATTAATTATTAATTAATTATGGTCGAATTTCAACCAGTGGGCGACCACTAGTACTAATAACTATGAACTAAATATATTTAAATAGTTTTCTTAGGGTTTGAAAGATGTGTTACCAGTAAGTTTCCTAGCTTAAGTAAATCGAGTTTTATTATGCCAGGATCTGTATAAGATCTGTATCTAATAAAAATCTATTAGGTACGAACCTATGGAAAACGGATTTACCTATTACTGAGTACTACGACAAAATCGAAAACTACATTCGATTATCCGAATACGGAAATTCTTGTTTCGTTATCTATACGATACAACTTTCGCTGAACCTTTCGTAAGAGGGTTATAATTGTACCACGTTATTTGCAGTTCAAATGCCTTTATGTCGTAGAAATACGGTTTATTTTGCAATGCTGGGTTTCAAAAACGAGGTCTGCAGTTATCGAATTTGTGAGGTCGCGTATTGAAGGACGGTTAGGATTCGATCAGAGGTAGCGATCGAGTTATGTACGATGTACGTCGAATTTTTCACGCATTACAAGGTTATAGCATATGTAGCTTATTTTTATATCAGAATAACATAATAACCCACGTAAAGGTGTACGTGAGCCTTAAATAAAAACCGGCGCGAGTCGGACTCGCGCTCCGAGGGTTCCGTACAAACCTATAGGTATATAAGTAAAATTTCACCCATCACGACAATCGAGTCATAGTTGGATGATGTAACAAAAAATTTACAGTTTTCGCAATTTTTCTTTATCTGTGCTATAAGACGTTGCTTCGAACCAAATTTCAAGATTCTAAGTTCACGGGAAGTACCCTGTAGGTTTTGATTCCCTTGCGAGTTGCGAGTTTGAATATATGCGACTTAAATTGCTGTTTCTCTTGATTGCTTTAACATAGAAGTTTGATTTTGTTAAAGCTTTATGGTTTTATAGACTTGAGTAATTTATATGAATTTCAATTTAATAACTCTACGCGTTCATGAGGAAAGGGGTAGTAAGTTTAAAATTATTAAAAATATTTTTATTATATGATGTAACTAAAAATGTACGGTTATCGCAATTTATTCTTTATCTGTGCTATAAGACGTTGTTTCGTATCAAATTTCAAGATTCTAAGTTCACGGGAAGTACCCTGTAGGTTTTGATTCCCTTGCGAGTTGCGAGTTTGAATATATGCGACTTAAATTGCTGTTTCTCTTGATTGCTTTAACATAGAAGTTTGATTTTGTTAAAGCTTTATGGTTTTATAGACTTGAGTAATTTATATGAATTTCAATTTAATAACTCTACGCGTTCATGAGGAAAGGGGTAGTAAGTTTAAAATTATTAAAAATATTTTTATTATATGATGTAACAAAAAATTTACAGTTTTCGCAATTTTTCTTTATCTGTGCTATAAGACGTTGCTTCGAACCAAATTTCAAGATTCTAAGTTCACGGGAAGTACCCTGTAGGTTTTGATTCCCTTGCGAGTTGCGAGTTTGAATATATGCGACTTAAATTGCTGTTTCTCTTGATTGCTTTAACATAGAAGTTTGATTTTGTTAAAGCTTTATGGTTTTATAGACTTGAGTAATTTATATGAATTTCAATTTAATAACTCTACGCGTTCATGAGGAAAGGGGTAGTAAGTTTAAAATTATTAAAAATATTTTTATTATATGATGTAACTAAAAATGTACGGTTATCGCAATTTATTCTTTATCTGTGCTATAAGACGTTGTTTCGTATCAAATTTCAAGATTCTGAGTTCACGGGAAGTACCCTGTAAGTTTTGATTCCCTTGCGAGTTTCGAAAATTTGGGGCATAAACAGCTGTATCTTTTGATTGCGTTGGCTTAAAAGTTTGATTTTTTTACAGATTTAAGGGACAGTAGACTTGAGTATTTGATATAAATTTCTACTCGATACCTCTACGCGTTCTTGAGAAAAAGTGCATTGACAGACAGACGGACGGACGGACAACAAAGTAATCCTATAAGGCTTCCGTTTTTTCCTTTCGAGGTACGGAACCCTAAAAATAAGTGTTTTCCAGATTCGGTCAGCAACATCCTAACACGACTCCGAGGTTAAAGTCAAAGTGTGAGGAGGTTAGGTATATTTATGTTAAAAGAGGTTTTGATATTATGTTGCTTACTGGCTTTTGCTGTTGAAGTGAAAACTTACCATTCTAGCTAACTAGCGTCTGCTTACTGTCTTACCTGTAAAAAGATAAAATCTGGTTAAAGCTTGATAGTCATAAATAAATATAAATAATGATTTTCATACATCGGGAAGCAGAAAAAGTCACATTCGTATCATGGTAAATATTCCGTTTCGAATGAAATTTAAAAGAAGAACGTGTTGTCGCCGCAGCACACATTTTTCAGGATTTATTTAAAAAATACGTTTCCGTATCCATTTTGTAGAAATAGCTAAAAATTAATAGTGAGTTAATAGTTAAGAATTTAATATTTCTTATTAATTGTAAATATAAAAGTTTAATTCCTATTTATTTTGTAACTGTTATTTCTGGTAAAATTGTATTTATATTAAAATTATTTGGTAGGATGATTGGTGGTAGTACTTCGGTTGCTACGCCATATTTTAGTTGGAGAACAACCGGTAAAATATGGTGGGGCGGTAGTCAGACCAGCAGATTCATTCAGATCTGGAGCGCAGCAAAGTGAACACCTCTCATCTAGCCTATATAAAAATATATACAGTATATCTAACAACTAAGTATGTATTGAATAAGTTGTAACTATGTTCAAGTACGGTCAAGTTAAAATATAACGTCTGTAGAGATGATAAAAATTTTATAATGATTCAAGTAACAGCACCATATTAATATTTCTATTTCATTTTTAGAGGTTATTTACAAAGGAGAACGAAGAACGATTTGGTGTCATCTAGGGTGGAGCAGTGGATATATTTTAAAATGTGTTTAATTATGATTCGATGGTGCATAACTCAAAAATTGAGTTTTTTATTTAGTTTTTATCATGATACTAAATTTGACCACAATCTTGCCTGATGGTAAGCGACGATGCGGCCGACAATGAGATGCGCAGGTCTAGAAGATATATACTCTTGACTTGAAGAGACTCTTTGTACATTTCAGGAAAGAAAGGCGACGGCAAAGTATGCCAATAATTGGCTATACACATTATACATGTCAAAGTAAAGTGATTTTTATAGTTGGCTCCTTTTAGATCTAGGTGTGCGATATTATAGATGTCAGTAAAATGAAATGGTATCAAGAATTATTTTTTTGAAACACACAGAAACAAAAAACATAGCAGGTAAACAATCAACAGGAGAGGCACAAAAAATAATCTAGTAACTAAACACTAAACCGCTGGTCGTAGAGAATTTAATTTGGAGAATGTGTTATTTAGAGTATGTATATGTGGACACTTAACTAGGTAAGGTCAACAATTTAATAAAAATAACATTAATATTATTTTGAAAGCAATCTGTGCTTAAGCACGTGAATTTGCTTTCCATTTCTCTGTATAGCAAACATTTTATTTTATAAATACTTTATATACATTTAACTGTTACACTGTTATCAGGCCTTTAAAATGAGTACACTCTACTTTATTAAACCTATTTTACATAAAACTCGGCGACACCCATAAGTTTTGACAGCTGTCATTAACGCCTGCCATAAAGTCACCTTACAATAGTCCCAAGTTTGTGGCATATTTTGGTTTGATGTTGATAAGGTCTATAAAAACGTAATAGCCTTAAAGCTGATACGTAAGGTAATACGTTTTGCACGTGTGTATAAGATCTGTTTACATGACTGCAAAAGTTTTTAACTAAAATGTAAAAAATTAAAAATTTACCGGTGTGATATATAATATCTTTTTTTAATTTAGAACTGGTGTACGTTTTTCACAACCTACTTTTTAGGTCAATGGTATTAAAGTATCAATAACTATTAAGCTGAGTGAAGCCTCAGCTTAATAGTTCTGTTATTGATACTTACTTACTAATATTTGAAAAAACATGAATAATATTTTTTCTAATAGCAACTGATAGTCAATATATAGCATAGCATATACTCGTATATTTCTAATAGTCAATAAAAACTATCAAATTAGCGAATACAGGGTGTATAAAACAAAAATACAGCTTTTAGACTAGACGGTAACGGAAAAAGGTTTCGGCATTAATAACAAGACTATTCATTGATGACGAACTTTAAGACTTCCAGTTTCTTCTTCTTTCTGTTTTTTTAGTTTTATAGTTTTATCGTATGGTTCTGTTTATGGTTTTGAAGTAGTATAAACGGTATTTCTCAGCTTCGAAGTAAAAAAAACTACCTATTTATTTACATAATATATATCAAAATTTACAGAATAATAAGCAATAATATAAAATACATGTTAAACAGTTGAGCTATTTTAAGACCGCTACAAAAAATCTTTAAAATGCTTAAATGTTAATTTATTTCAATAAATCGACAGGCATACAACAACGCATATCAAATCTCTGTAAATGTAACACAAAAAAACAGAATATTCTATTCGACAACTTCGATAAGCCACACCCACAAAGAGAAAACAAAATAATAAATCTTCAGCTATTTGAAAAGTTAAAACCGTTTTAAGCATCCGACAGTGTACAAAGGCCAAATCCAATTTCGAGTTGGCGCCGTTTCATGCAACAAGCGGCAAGATACCAAATAAACCATATGCACACGAGGCGTTTTGTTTCATGAAACGATCTGTTTTCATATGCCTGCAACCATCGCTTCAATGCCAGGGCAGAAAGCAATCTGTACCTACCTTACTCACAGCCATATATATATAGATGTATACGAATGCCTTGTGCTGCTCTTTGATACTAAAAATGCACGACTATATTAATGATGTGTCTGTCAATATGCTCATACAATTTTATAAAGATAACGGGTTATCTTACAAACGAGTTTTAGTGGCGTTTTAGTATTCAGAATTATTAAGATTAATCAATCGAAAATTATTATTGCTCTATGTACCTACATATATATATTTGTTAGAGCTGTATCAAAAATAATTCTCAACTAATACTAAGATTGTGGGAATAAATTATCTTTTTTTACGGCCTAGATAATAATTTGACAAACGAATGGACAAACTTCAATCGATAAAATTCAAGTCGTTCCAACTGCCTGGCTGATTGCCGGCCATTATTATGAGTAGTCACGGTATGAAAATACACTAGCATAATGACATATTATGCTAGTGACACTAGCTAGCACTAGTAGTGCATATGACACTTAAACTAAAATGAGATTTGTATATCTATTTACCTGAATTTTAATGAGTTTTGACAGACATTTGTTGATAATACCACAAAACGATCTTTTGTAAAGAGAGTGTCGCGCGGCTAAAACGCCTCGTGCTTTCTCCCCCTAACTCTTACGTCCCAGATCTTCCAGAACTATGCATGGAAATAAATAAAAAGTTTTCCTCTTCAGGTAGGTAGGTTATACATACCTGATAGGCTGATGTTAAAATTATTATGCTGACAGAAGATCTAGATTACGTGAAAATTTTTGTTATTACATGCGGAGATATACCTACGGATTTATTTGAAGATAGTACTGTGTTTTTTTTTCATAAATGGTTTTTATTGTGTTATGTACATTATACTTCTAAGGAGTGGTTGGTAATTATATTAATAATTACCAACCACTATAGTTGAAATATAAATATTTAGTATTCATCACTGTTTGGGCTTCTTCAATGATGAATGCAGGTTGACTTTATATAAATGAATATATTACTGTTCTTCAGAGTTTAATTAGGTTAAAATATAAAGATAAAAAACTATGATGTCTCACATTCGCGCCTATTATGTATTGAGTGAAAAAAAGGGGAACGGCGGCGTCCGCGCCGTTCGCGCAGTGGCGACACTAGCGCCGCCACTAGTGATGGGACTAGTTTCTGGTGATGCAAAAGACCGATTCCTCTACTTTAGTCGATGTCGCGCTGCGAATCACACAGTTAGTAATTTTAGGTAACGATGCCCAAGACAGAGAATTTTAATAGTTTCTATGTAGAGTAATTTGTTAACCAATTTTTTTTTACATTATGTGGGCAAGTTATATACCTACACCAGCAATATTTTAAAGCAACAATCGCTCGATACCTGGAGCAACTAATACTCGTCTTTATACAATCTTAATCAATCTTTATGACGACCTCTGTCGTGGCGCAGTGGGCCAAGGGCCGGGTGAGATGCAGAGGGTTGCGGGTTCGATTCCTTCTTCAATACAAATGTTCGTATTTTCTGCAAGTATTTGCCTCGGGTCTGGGTGTTACATGTACGTATGGATAAAAAAAAGTATATTATGTAGTATATTAGTCATGTGCTACCCAAGCACAAGCTCTGCTTACTTTGGGGCCAGATGATGCTGTGTGAAGACGTCCGATATTATTTATACAATTGCTGCATGTTGTCTGTGTCGTATATTGTTTGATTAAGACGTGATGTCGCAATTGGCAAGTATTAATTACCGTTAATCATTTTCAATGGCCCGAGTAGGCGTACCTTTACGCGTATACTGAGAAGACGGTCGCCACTTCTTCGAGACTTTACGAGACATTTTCAATGGCCCGAGTAGGCGTACCTTTACGCGTATACTGACAAGACGGTTGCCGCTTCTTCGCGACTTTACGAGACATTTTCGTTTACAGCCTACTATTACCTATGAGTTTTGATAGGCCCAGTAAATGTTGACACTTCAATGGAATGAGCTTTTTATCACTGTTTACCTGAATTTACTTGAGTTTTGATAGACCAATTTACTCAATACTTAGGTTACATGAAGCCGATTCCATGATGGTTTTTATTTTATTATTCTCGATAATGTAAGGATGTTATGATAACCACTGTAGCGCAGTAGGCCAGAGCCCGGCTGAGATGCAGAAGGTTGTGGGTTCGATTACCGACAAATGTTTGTAAGATCTTCATGTACAAGCAAGCAAGTTGTATGTGTCTCTTGTCTGAATGTTTCTTTTCTATGTATAATTATGTACTTACAAAAAAGTATGTATGTATATATCAATCATGTGATACCTATAACATAAGCTCTACTTAGTTTGGAGCCAGAAAAAACATGTAAATACTTACGAGTACCTGTGAAAATAATGGCCATATTGGTCACATAATGGTACTAAAATAATGATAGCAAGACCTGCTAATATTACCAAATGTTATAGTTTGAGTAGATAATTGTTATTCAATTACGCAATGGCCGAACAGAGTTGAATGAAACATAGAAAAGAGTTAGTTATGGTAGAGTGTCTATTTGGGAAACTGATTTCAATATATGTAGGAACCAGAATGATACTTAAATCTTAGTCGAATTCAGTTGAACTGACAAGAGTTTCCATTTCAAGTTTAAATTAACGTATCGGCTGTTGTGTAGAATTACGAAACCGATTGTCATAAATTATGTCGGTCGTTCCATTATTCAAAGTGGTTCGAAATGCTCATAGTAGAGTTTAATTATTGTTGCTTAGTCCCCCTGCCGACTATTAGAAGAGCTAGCAACAGAGAAGGAAATCTTGAAACAAATCCGGATCGGTGCCAGCCATTATGCACCTGCAACCGAACCGACACCGCATGTACTGACTCGCTTTTACGGCGGGTCTTGTCGGCAAGGTCGTGAGGTTACTCTGGGTACCTGGGAAAGTCTGCGCTATCAAACAGAATCCCAGAAAGACGTCAGTGGAGAGGAAACATCACCCACATCATCTTCCTGAAGTGGATCCATGAACGAAAGTTTTCAACTAAAAATAACTGCTCTGTAACTTGAATGACGCCACCTAAATCATCTTTAACAGATGAACTAAAGCCAATGCTGACGATGAGAGTTTGACATGATTATAATCCCGATATATCGTTCATCGATTTCAAGAGTCGACTCATTATTTTGAGTTCGATTCCCGCCACGGGACAAATTTTTGTATGATCTGCAAGTATTTGTCTCGGGTCTGGGTGTTTCTATGTATAATATGTATATATTTACAAAAAAAAAGTACCTATTTAAGTAGTATTTCAGTAATGTGGGTACATAACACAAGCTCTGCTTACATTGGGGCCAGATGATGCTGTGTGAAATGTCCGGTATTATTATTATTAATATTAATATTGACATAATTGGCTAATTAATGTCAATAGCATAATTAGCCATTTTAGGATTCTACTCATATAAATTAGATTGTTTAGTAATCTGTGACCGAGAACTATAAACAAGCTGTACAGTTAAAGTTTTGTGTTGGAGTTTGAGTTTGAGTTTGAGTTAGGTACAAAAGTGTCGATTTTACCAGTATATTATATTTATTAGTGCGTGGCGTACGTAGATTTATTAAATGTAGGTAGATTTCGTTTACGTTTTTGTTTTGAAGCTACTTGCTACGTTCCAGGTAATGTTACTTGCGAGTGGGTAGGTACATTAGGTACCTACGTATCTATACATAGAATGTTATTATTCCAAGTAGGACCTCTAAATAATTAATTACCTATATTTTATGTAAATTAGATTATCTTACTTTTTATATTTTGCTTTGTTTTAATTTTAGTCTTGTATCATCGTAGTAATTTCAAAATTGTACTAGTAGCGATTAATAGGTGTCTAGGTTAGTAGGAAGTACTTACCTACATACCTATTAAGTACAACTGTACATTTACCTATGTGATTATATTCTTTAGCATGCAGGAACCTTTATTTTTTTATATTTATTTATGTATCATCTGATAATATTGTTGATTAGATTAGGTAATATGTATCCTGATTAGTGGTGTTTAATTTAAACTGTAAAGGAAGTATAATAAAGTATAAAAGTATAAAAAAGTATAGCTGTAACACAGGTTTACCTAGCACTAATGAACTTGTGAAACTAGTTATAATTAGATTTAAGTACATCCATTGTATCTTTTAATTAGTACGTACTTACGTATTTAGTTAGTTTACATTTTCCATTGTTATTTCTTGTTGGATGCTAAATAAATATTATTATTATTATTAATAATTCTTGATTACATAGGTAAGTGTATTGCTGTAAGTACCATTTTAATTTTATTACATCTGTATTTATTTTGTTTAGCTCTCAAAGATACCATTATTGTACTTCTATTCTTACTCATTGTTATAATATCTACACAACACTCCACAAAAATATCTCACAGGGACGTTTGGCAGAAGGTTTCGACAGAATAACAGCGCCTAGCTACCGCCAAGTGGCGGCATATTATGCTGAGTCGAGACCTTTTTTTTTACTGTGGCACACAGATACATGACATACTCTCTGTATTCTCTACTCTTATTTTTATTCTTCAATATATTTTTCTGTTTGTACTGATTGTGCGTGCTTGAGAAACAATTAAATGAGTGTCTATGTCTAACTCTATATTTTATTATGTTAACTTTAAATCTATCATAATATGAATTTATTATTGTTTTGGCATAATAATAATAATACCGGACATTTCACACAGCATCATCTGGCCCCAAAGTAAGCAGAGCTTGTGTTATGGGTACCACATGACTGATATACTACTTATATACTTTTTTTTCTGTAAATACATACATATTATACATAGAAACACCCAGACCCGAGACAAATACTTGCAGATCATACAAACATTTGTCCCGTGGCGGGAATCGAACCCGCAAACTTTTGCGTCTCAGCCAGACCTAAGCCCACTGCGCCACAGAGGTCGTCAAATGTCAAATATCGTATGTAGTTAACGGGATGTTTTTTTATTTATTCCCCACGTTTCGGTTGTACCTACTGTAACAACAATCAACGCGGGTTGACTCAAATCCTCGCTGTACACATTGGGCCAAGGTACTGGGCCGGCATGTTGGCTAAAAATATCAGATCACAAATGTCGTCGTTTACACATTGGCGTTTTGATTTTTCTGCAGTGACGCTCTGATAAATTTGGATATAGAAACTCTTGCATCCGGGGCAATATATTTATGGAGTATGCTTACTTATTTGCTAAATGGGAAGCAAAGTGTGGTAGACAGTAAGCTTAAAAGAAATTGCGTTCTTTAGAAGAAACTAAAAATGACGCCAATGTACTGTCTAGGCATAATTGTAAACAGTTACCTATGTATAATTACATAATAGTATTATAGTTAATATTATTATATTATTTTCATATTTTAACACTTAGTTCTAAGGCAATGAATATGTAATTATAGTATAATTTTTATTACAGTTTGCGCAAAGCACCAAGATCCTTTGCTGTGTGCACGAAAAACCGACACTGATCCGGCCGGCCAGCGCTAGCACCTAACTACCAACATACGCCAAGTAGGTCTCTACACGTTGGCCAAGCACCAACCCAATGTGTACAGCCGACAAAACAACTGAAGCATCGGGAATCAATTAATAATACGTGATAAATTCAGTAAACTGCTTGAAAAATCAGAATTCTGATTTCGAAAGTTTAAAAAATACAATTTGTTTTCAAAAACTGAATACCGCTTTTTTTTATAGAACTATTGAGGTGTCGTGTGTCGAGCTGGAGCGGCATGTCATCGTGAGCGTTTAACGTCCCCCCGATGCTGATTTTGCGTTATATGAATGCACTATGGAAGAAGTATTGCAATAGATAGCAGGTGATAAAATAATAACAGTTTGTGGTGGTTATGGTATAAATATAATATTTCCGATTCATCCATTCTCTGAAAGACTTTTGAAATTATTTAAATGTTTCAATTTAAGCCCTCTGTTTGATGAAAGGACAAGAGTGACACTAACAACAGCCACTTGTCTAGATAACATCTATTGCAGTTGCACACCACTCATAAGTGTGTACTAAAATATTTTAGCTCTGACCATTACGGTCACAGCGGCACCTTTTCTTAGACTTTACGATTACGTATAGTTGAAGCTCAGAACTTAACTTACCGAGAGAGCCGTATCAAAACATTTCAAAGTAGAATTGAACACAAAGTTTCCCTCGTACCATGCATCGATGATCCAGATGATATTTTTACCTCATTCTCTAATTTAATAATAAAAGAAAACGCTGACATCATTTAGAGTAAAAACATGCAAAGCAAAAAATAGTGCTAGATTTGCGGACTGGGCTATCCCAGGTATCCCAGCAGTAGGAAGTTATAAGATACACTGTCATTATAATATTGAAATACTTACAAGTCTTTTAACTCTACCCAAGATAATCACTAGAAAAATCTATTGGTAATAAAAGAAAGCAATACCTACCTACTTGCTGTAAAGTACAGTTGAAAGCAACTTGAAGTGCGCGGAGCTGTGCCGGTCGTGACTTATCTCGAGATCAGTGGCGAGCACTGCTTCTCGATTTTGAGATGTTCACTTTTATTTGTGTTCAAAGGCTTTCTATTTTTGTTAAAATAAAATAAATGGCTATATTATGATAGGTTCTGCCCGAGGCTTTGCACTTGTGTAAAAAGTACCATTTGTGTTTACCCAAGATACTATTTGTCTCATAAGGCCTAGCACGCACTTACTAAATAATCCGTACGTAATAAATAAAGAAATAAAGTATTTTTAACCGACTTCAAAGAAAGGAGGAGGTTCCTACTCAATTCGGGTATTTTTTTTTAATGTTCGTTACCTAACTCCGTCAATTATGAACCGATTTGTAAAATTATTTCTTTTAGATAATTGATATTTATTTCATTTAAAAGAATTCCCATTTCCTTTCCCATTGGTCCCATAGAAATTTCATCAAAATTAATTCAGATCAAAATAAGTCATCCGTGTAAACGAAATTTAGTATTTTGCTTTTTTGTAACTTTCCAGTGGTTCTTACGAATTTCTAAAAATTATAAAGTACCTACTTAAAACCTGTCCTCAAAAAAAGAAGTTCTCACCTCGGTTGTAATTTTTGTAATATTCAATAAAGTCGGTTCTTTTTTAATTTTAAAAACGTAATTATTGAAGTATGAAATTTTCAACGCGTCTTTTCCGCTAGTGCGTGAACCTTTGTCTAAAAAAAAAAAAAAATTACCGCAGAATGGTCAGTAGTGCGCGCTAGGCCTTACCTAATTTTAACCTAATACAATTTACCTAAGTTAACCTTTTACTCGTGAAAAGGTAACCAACTTTAGACCTAAATTGACAGAGAAACATCCGAATTTAAAATTTAGCATGGATATATGGATTAGTATGAATGTATATGTTTAGTATTGGATAAATCGTCATGAGCGAGTAATATTAGGTAAGTTTGTACATACATGTACATACTAAATAACAAGCGGGCATGTAGCTCCTTTCATGTCACATCATTACCCTAATGTAACATCAATATACATATTCGAAGATTGCCAACACTGTGTAATGGGACCCACTCAGCTGTACATAGCTAGGTACTCTTTACGAGTAGGTACATATGAAAAGCGTTTGTATTAGCGTAATATATTGATAATAATAATAATTATACTATTCTTATGTTCTTTGATTTTAAAGTAATAATTAATATCTCTTGACAAATATAAAAAATAAGAAAAAAAAGTTTTTTTTCTATTTTTGTGTGAAAATCTTAATGCGGTTCACAGAATAAATCTACTTACCAAGTTTCAACAGTATAGTTCTTATAGTTTCGGAAAAAAGTGGATGTGACATGCGGACGGACAGACAGACATAATGACATGACGAATCCATAAGGGTTCCATTTGGCTACGGAACCCTCAAAAGTCGTACGTGATAATAAATAAATATTGTTGGCCAATGTACACAACACCATCTAGCCCCAAACTAAGCATAGCTTGTATTATGGTGACCAGATGATAGAATACTAATTTTAAATACATAGATAAAATATTTAATAACACCCAGACATAGAACAAACAGCTATCTTAAACAAATAAATATTTGTCCTAGAAGGGAATCGAACCCCTAAACCTACAGCGCTGAAGGCAGAGTTACTACGGCTTAAACTTACAGGCCAGTCTAAATAACATAAAGACCGATAATAATATTACTTTTGCGTTTTATCAACTTGTGTATATACATGGTGTGCTATGTGGTACAATTTTGCTATTGACGAACGACTCAAATAATGTGACAACAAAGCATTTACAAATTGAGCACCTTTTTTTTCAGGTAAATGGTGAAATTTAGGATTAAATATTAACGAATAAGTTAATTAATAAATAATGCCGGACATTGCACACAGCATCATCTGGCCCCAATGTAAGCAGACCACACATGATTGGTATACTAATTCAATAAGAATAATTCAATAAATAATAATATGTTTTTTTATGTGTAACATCTTTCCTCTCACTTTCCTGCGAGTGGGATAGATTTCGTGAAAAGAGACGCAAGTGTGTAACAGGAATCTGAGAAGCATGTGCTATTTGATTGACCAATAAGCGCGCGCGGTGGTTGAGTTGGCCGTCAGATGGTACCAACCCATTTTACGAGAGGTTGGTATTGTCAACCAACAGTGTGTGCATGTGTCTGACGAGAAAGAGAAAGGCAAATAGAGAAAGAAAATGCATCAGCTGTGCGCTTATCCTACAGTGTTGCAAAATGTGCTGATATATAAACAAATTCCGAATATTATGTTTATGTTGCTATGTACCTATAATGTTACCAAGGTGAGATGTCATATGTAACACGTCAATGCGACTACTGTAAAGCTCGCAAGTTTTATCTATATATTAATACGTGAAGCAAAAACTTTGTATTTCTTTTTACGAAAATTGCGCGGACAAAGGAGTATGTGATTTCGCACACTTATAGTTTATATAGAAAAGAAGTGCAGAATGCTAATATTTTTTTTATATGATGCATAAAATATACATTAATTGTTAATTAATTATGGTCAAATTTCGACCAGTGGGTGACTACTATTGTTTGTACATACTATACATAGACTAGAGATATACATAGGTAGGTAGAGTTTCAGACCACACACTAAGAACTAGGTCATCATTTCAGAAATTACTACTATCATGAGAACAGGTGACGAAATGGAGAGTCAGTCTTTTTGTTTAGTGTAACCGACTACTACTGTATCACCACATACTCGTAGTATAAAACAAAGTCGTTTCCCGCTGTCTGTCTGTCCCTATGTATGCGTAGATCTTTAAAACTACGCAACGGATTTTGATGCGGGTTTTTTTAATAGAGTGATTCAAGAGGAAGGTTTATATGTATAATACATGCATTATATAGTAGACAAACACTTATAATAGAGGTTAGCGTATATTGGTTCAACGTATAAAAACTATTGAGCTACAGCAACGCGTGGCCGGGTCAGCAAGTTAAATACTAAATCTGAATGGACAATTCACATATTGCTCAAAACACAAGTTACTGCGGGACCAGATGATGTTGTGTGAAATGTACGGCATTATTTTATGAATAAATTCTTCAACCTAGTTAATTAGGTAGAGAAATTGTACTTTGAAGAATGACCCGTAATCATTTTTACCAATAATTAACTATATCCTATGAGTGATAGAATACTTATAAATTTGTAATACCTTCATACTCTTATGTTTATCACATACATTTTGTTCGATAAGAATCGAATTAACAAACAAACACAGCGCAGAAGGCGCTTACTACCAACTGAACTGTGAGACGAGTCAAGCATAGTATTCCTACAAGGCTTAAAAGAAAATGAACACGCAAAATAGAAGTAATGTTTCACTTACATCGATAACTGTACATTCTTTGTACAATTGTGACGAAAGGCAATAACGCAAAAACGATTGTTCGATAGACATGAACGCAATTGACGTCGGCGTAACAGGACAAATGATGTGTGAACTGACAAACGAAATAAGGAGTGTTCTAGATGTTTGAGTTCAATGTTACTTTAAATAAGCTACTACCAACGTCTGCAATTTATTTTTTAAATTCAGAGTAGATAAATGTAAATACTTACATTAAAAAAAACTGCTACACAATTTTTTACTTTTGCAGTTGCAAATGCTTGTGTTTCATATTACATGACTGTGTTAGATAGTTAAATAAACGCTTTAATCTTTTCCAGGTCACGATGTGTTAATTGTTCTAAACTGACTGTTCCAGCATATTTGGTAGTAGCTTCGCCTTCTGCGCTGTAGGTTGAGGGTTCGATTCCCTCCCAGTAAAAACATTTGTGTGATGAACATAGGTAGTTGTTCATTATAAGTCGACCTCTGTGGCGCAGTGGGCTAATGACCGCCTGAGACGCAGAAGGTTCGATTCCCTCTGCAAGGCAAATGTTTTTATGATCTGCAAGTATTTGTTTCGGGTCTGGGTGTTTTTCTATGTATATAATATGTATGTATTTACAAAAGGAATTTATTCATAAAGTTTAACCACTGCAAAAGCGTGGGCATGTCCCAAAATTACATATCTGGACGTGATTCTGTCGATTTCGTTAGATATCCTAAGCAATATCTGAGCAGCAATTAGATATAGAGCCTGGAGTTCAGACTTTAGCGTATTTTGACAGTTTTCATCTACAATCTGTAGAACCAAAAGCACCATGTACAAAATGATTTTATTTTTCGATTCGATTCGATTCGATTTTATAATTCGTTAATATCATTCTCTTGAAGTTGAAGTTGTACATTGAAAACAGTTTAAAGGATCTTTTTAAAAGATCTTTCAAATTATTCGCTCCTCGATTCGCAAAGTGTAATAGGTAGGTAGTAAACAATTCCGGAAAAACCTTCCTTAGTATTTTACTGCAAAAATTTCTATTGAATTGCGAAACCGGTATAAAAGTACTTTCAAGACAAGTTCAACACTTCCAAACCTTTTCCGTAATTCGTGGAAAATCCTTAAGACACCCGAATCAGCCCCTAAATTGGGGCCCAAGGATTCTGATAGAACGGTTTTATTAAAATCTTTCTCGACAACTGAAGAAATTATAAATTCCGGCAAATTTGTCATGCCAAGGGTTGGGACATGAATTCTTATTGCGATTGTACTAGCGCTTCTGCTACCCGCCGGAAACATACGAGGGTTAAAGTTAAAGCTAAGACTCATCGCCAGTAATCCAAATCAATTTTGGTTTCATGTGAATAATACTAAATAGATTTCTTACTTCTATCCACGGCTTTATATATGTATATCTATACTAATCTATACCAAATTGGTTAAGCCTTTACAGATCAAACTCACATTTTAGTATTAGATTTCTATGTACAAGACTAGGGGGTGAATATCAGAATTTATATGTAAGTATAGAAGTCCAAGCTCACATAACCCATTTCACAGCACATCGTACCAATCTAAAGCTAACTTAAAGAGTAATCTTATAAAAATAGCGTATATAATTCAAAAACTTTATTGTTGATAGGGATGCATGTCCTCAAAATGCTTTACCCTCTGTCACCTAACTGACAGATTTGCAATGTCTATACCATCGAAATATGTAGTATATTAAAGGTGTATTTATTTACAAATAGATGTAAGTTTTATTTACAATAATATAACATACATGTGAAGCAGTTGAGCTATATAAAGACCGTTTAAAACTATCTATAGATAGCTCAACTGATCCAGATCACTGCCAGAGGGCAAAGAGACTGGCGACATGGCCACGTTGAATGGAAATGCTAATACGCTGAGCCAGATAGGATCCGGATCTTGGGTCACGCAATGTACTCGTATCTACCGTGAAACAATTTTGAAAACGCAGTTGGTTCCTGTTGTCCACGGGTCCAGGATCTCGACTCCAAAAGGCTCATATATATGTAGACCTTATGCAGACAGGCATATTTGCGCCTTTTGAGGTCCTTGGCACATTCAGCCACCGCACCAGCTCTATCATAGGTATATATTTATAAGTAGTATGTAGTGTTTTGTACCTTGTATAAATTTAATAGAAGAATTGGCACATAAATTCAACTTGTTATTGGTTTTTTCAGTAATAATTTATTTTATTTACAGAAATGATTACAAAAATGTAAAATATAAAATACGTGTGTGACAGTTGAACTATCTGATCTACTCAAACTCAAACATTTTTTTCTATTCAATACAATCACAAGGATCACTTTGAAACTTACATACTTACTAGGTGAATTAAGGTGCTAATTCCAGTATTAGCATTGCCATTAAATTTAGCAATGCCGCAAGTACCTTGGGTACTCTGGCAGTAACCTGGATCAGTTGAGCTATCTATAAACCGTTTTAAGCGGTTCATGAATAGCTCAACTATTTTGTACATTTCTGTAATTAAAGTGATCCTTTGGTTGTACTGAATAAGAAAGTTTAGAATTTGAACTTATGCTATTTAAAAAGTCGGCCAAGATCACCATAAAATTAATGACTAGATGTGAAAATCGGCACCAAGGCAGGCTCTATTAGCACCGCCGTGATGACTTGAATGGCTTCCATAAAGCATAGAAAGACTTGACACAGGACTAAGATACTTTAAAGAAGGAAACGACTTTGCCCTGCTTTGGAACAGTAAAGACTAACAAATGAAATGGCATGTATAACCCACTGTTTTGCAAATCATCTGCCAAAAAGGTCACCAAAATAAAAATGCTAGTAACGACAAATAAGAAAAGTGTTACGAGAGTTTTAATGGCAGCGTGTCTGTTCCGACTCTACACCCGTATGTTTTATCCCCCGGTCCCTTCAGCAGGGGTGTGGGTAATGGATCCAAGATCGATCCTTGTAATATCCATTTAGGGCTAGAGACATACCGGAGAACCAATGCCGATACTTCCTAAATATCTTGTAAAGTGATAAGTTTCCCTTATATTACGCGGTAAATTGTAAGGGAAATTATGTTTGCTTATCCACACATATTCATATATCCATCTCCTTACGCCTATCTGACTGTCTGTATGTTACCTTTTCACGCCTAAGAAAAGGCAGAACTTGATGAACATTCATAAGGAGATAGATTGTATCTTTGGAAAGAATATAGGCTACTTTTTATGTTGGTACAAAGCGTACGAAACCAAGGCCAAGAGCTAGCAAATAAGTAAAATATAAGTGTTAAATTTATACAGCGCCATAATGTCCAAAACTAACATAGCTTGTATTTTATTTATGGTGTCAAAAAAGTAACAATACTAAAGCGAATCATTACCACGAATCTGAAATCTCCAAGTAATTATCTAACTTTCAGATATCGCGATCGTTTCTCAATTCAAACAAAAAGACAGAAAGCCACTACAGAGATAAATTGCCTTTGCATAAGCAATAAATTAACTAATTGAAAATTGCCAGCCTACATGCTATACACTATCAACAAGACTGAGTCTTCAAATACTACCACTACATCATAATGATACAGTGGTCAACTCTGGTAGCGGAGTTAGGTAGTTCTTTAAAGGTCTCTGTCCTAGTCTAACCAGATTTAAAAAGCAGGAACCGACAGCTTAATGTTCACTTCGCAGAAACGCACACATGCAACTGTCACTGCGGTCACTTTTCCAGAAACTAACCTTGCAAAGCATTGGTAAACTTCGTTGATCTGTTAGGAACGACTAACTTAGCTAAATCACGAGCGCTTCGTGTGGTCAGTTATTATGTACCATAAGAAGATTTTAAATTTAGTAAGATAAAGGTTGAAATTGTCGACAGATGCGACTGAAGAATACCTCTTAAAACTTTCTAAGACCTTGACTCGTCTAACTGTCTGGGTCAAATAACTCCGATTGTCAAATTAACAAAGAAGGATTCGTTTTACAAGTTAACAGGACTTGACTACACGATTTGAAAGGTTCTTTGATTTCAGTAATACTTTCTAAAACAGGTTCTAAGAGTGTCCCTCTGCTGGGCAAAGGTCTCCCCTTTTACCTTCCACTCTTTGCGCTCCAAGGCCACAGTTTGCCAATTCGGCTCGAATGCATCTAGATCGTCTCGCCATTTTTTCCTGGGTCTGCCGCGTCGTCTCCTACTATCGGGCACCCACTGAGTGACGAGCTTTGCCCAACGTTCTGAATGCATTCGAGTCACATGCCCTGCCCAGTCCCATTTCAAACATGCAGTCCTCGTACCTACATCCGCTATGCCCGTTTTCGATCGGATTTCGGACCCTATCGGTTCTTTTGATTCCCAAAACACAGCGCTCCATAACTCTCTGGCAAATCTTGAGGTCTGATTTTTGTGACTCTGTCAATGACCATGTCTGAGCACCGTATGTCAGTATGGGCAAGATACAAGTTTCGTTGAGTTTTCGCTTTAGTGATATTGGGAGGTTTCCCTTCATATGCTGCTTCATGGCCCAGTAGCTCTTCCATGCGTTCTCAATGCGGCGACTTATTTCTCTGTCTTGCCTGCATTTGAAGGAGACTACTTGGCCTAAGTAGATAAAATCATCGACGTACTCTATTATTTGCCCATCGACAGTGACATTACGTTTCGTGCTATTTGACATGATTTGAGTCTTTGATCGATTCATGGCCAGTCCCACCTCAAGACTTGCTGTGCTTAAGTCTTGTAGCATTGACTGGAGCTCCTGCGCTGATGATGCAAAAAGAACGATATCATCAGCGAAGCGTAGGTTTGTATGATTTTTATCTCTGATTTTGATCCCGTATTTTAGCCAGGATGCCGCTAGCTTCTTAAATATTTCCTCTAGGGTGCTTGTAAAAAGCTTCGGAGACAGAGGGTCACCCTGTTTAACACCTTTTTAGATTCTAAAGGAGGGACCGCAGCTTTCAAGTTGAATTGTGGCTGTGCTGTTATTATAGATATTTTTTAGTAAGTCTATGAAAGTTTGTTCTATTTGTTGATTCTTTAATGATTCAAAAATAGCTTTGTGGGAGATACTGTCAAAGGCCTTTGTGTACTCCACAACGGCTAGATACAGGGGTTTACTAAACTCTTGATGTTTTTCAATTAATTGATTAAGACTATGAAGGTGGTCAGAGGTTGAAAAAACATTATTATTATTATATTTATTAATACCCTATGCTATTGTCCAAGCTCTTTTCTCCTCTTGAAAATGACAACATGCCTTCAAGTACCGTCAAGAGTGTACACTTGAATCTAAGAAAAGGCAACACAAGTTATACTTTAAGGGTCAGCTTTAAAATTCCTTAAAACTCGTGAGGCCGGAAAACATACACCTTATTGCATTGTACTAGGGCTCAAATTTTCAAAAAATATAGAGATATGCGGTATAGATTTGGTATAAGCGTCGCAGAACAATTTTGTTCTATTTAACTTGGAGCCGACGAAGCCCAAATTTGGAGCAATCTAGTAAATTGCAAACACTCTACAGTTATTCTCTTTGCTGATAAGATGTTCGATACTTAATTGAACCTATTGAAGCTATTAAATATAATCATTATGTAAATTTATTGAGGAGAGTGTAAGTTATAATGTGATGGACATACCTAAAAGTAGAGGAAGGTAAAAAAAAAGATGGATGTATCCTTTGAACATACGGGTTTCTTGTTCATAACAAGAAACCCGTATGTTCAAAGGATACAGCTGATGGATTGAAAAATAAGTAAGTTCCATGTCGTGCCGACCAGCGAAAATGGCAAAAAACAGAAGTTAAGGTAGAAAACATCACAGCAATAAAGAAACAACTGTATAGTCTCTCCTGCCCGAGAGTGCTTTCTCCAGTGTCACTAACAATGTTTCTTTTAGGCTTTTTTGCAAAAAGATCTGATATTCCATTGGTTTCATCGAATTACTCGTCGAAGCCAACCTGATTCATATTTTTGATGTGTAAAATCTTTCTACTCGCTTTCTTGCAATCTGAGGATTGATTTCGTGAAAAGCCTCTCATCAGTGTAACGTGTGACAGGAAGCCGGGAAAGCGCGTGCTATTTGATTTGAATAAAGAGCGCGCGCGGATTTGGCCATCAGATGGTACCAACCCATTTTCCGAGAGGCTGGTATTGTCAGCTGCTGGTATTGTCAGCATCAGCTGTGCACTTAACCGGCAGTTGTGTATAAAGCATGCTGTTATATAAACTAATTTAGGATATTATGATAATACTGCTTATTATTACCCAGTTGAGATGTCAGATGTTACATATCATATGCGACTGTTTTTTAATAACGAAATCAAACATTAGGTTCTTTCTTTGATCTCGGCAGTCGGGTACCGCGTACACTGTATATACTATTTAATATCTTTAATCATCGATATATTTTATTTATAGAATGAACAGTCTTGTTTAGTGTCAAATGCTGTCTTTAGTAAGCATAGTGCTATAACCTCAACGCGGGTCTAGTTCCAATATCAAACACGGCGAAATCCTATTAAGCGCCCATTGACACAGAAATTTATTTACAGAGTTCGACTTGATATTGCTCTATTTGGTCATAAAAACATAATCTAAAACAATAATGGCAATAAATAGTTCAATAATTATGTATGTATAAATATTGGTAGACTATCTAGCACCAAACTAACTATAACTTGTAGTATAGTGACCAGAACTTGACTGATAAAATACTTGTATATTTTTAAATACATACTCTTTCTTACTAATAATGAAATTGTCAAAAAATGTGACTTAAACTGTTCAGTTAGAGATGCGAAATATGCCATGATCAAATGACTCACCACTCTAAACTACGACTGCACAGAAAATCTTTTGGTAGCTATAATATAAACTAAACCTATTATAGACGTACCTACTTTCTCATTATATTTATACGTACAACTTTTTTATTAATATTATTAATAAAACTTCTTAAATTATCATGGTTATGAAAATAATTTACACTCAAAACGGAATATCTCGTGATCATGGCGCTTGCAACTGTGTCGAAATATCGGGAAGAGAAAAACTCATATATCATTGGAAATATCCCGTTTTGTGTGAAAATGTATTATTATTACTTACCTTTATATATATAAATCTAATGTACGTGTGTTTGTAATTAAACTCCTAAACGGCTAGACCGATTTTATTGATTTTTTTTGTGTGTGTTCAAGTAGATTCGAGAATGGTTTAG
Organism: Lampropteryx suffumata; assembly: GCA_948098915.1. Taxonomy (NCBI): domain Eukaryota; kingdom Metazoa; phylum Arthropoda; class Insecta; order Lepidoptera; family Geometridae; genus Lampropteryx; species Lampropteryx suffumata. The sequence continues at coordinate 18,469,569 of OX402558.1, forward strand.
ATTTTAATTTGATATACATATACATTACATTAAATAAAATAAAATAAATAAACCTTTTATTTCTTGCATTTAATACACTTGTGATTTATTAATATTAAGAATTTTTAAATTGTTAGTTAAGTTTCATTATTGGTTAGTACTTATTTTTAATTCAATATCTTACTAGCTGACCCAGCCACGCGTTGCTGTAGCTCAGTAGTTCTAATACGTTGAACCAATCTAAGCTAACCTCTAAAATTATCAGTGTTTTTCTACTATATTATGCATTTATTATACATATTATAAACCTCTTGAATCACTCTTTTTATTAAAATAAACCGATAATAGATAGAATAAGATAGACAGCGGGAAGCGACTTTGTTTTATACTATGTAGTGATTTTGCAAGAACCCCTGATTCGATAAATGAAGGCCTCCTCCAAAGATGAAAGAACGCACGGACGAAGTCGCGAACGGGACAGCAAGTATTATATAGTTTTACATAACACCTAAGTACATTTTTTAAAGAATTAAATAAACAAAAATAGCTGCAACTAGAGGCTTTTAATCTTTTAGTAACTCGTCCGGATACCCACGATACAAATTTAATCTAGTGTGGGTATTATTGGTAACCGCCTAAATAACAAAGGATCAGTGAACAAAAGTTATGTTATAAAAGTTTTGTAAACACCTCTATTATCGTTCGGATTACTGTTATTTTAAAAGAAATATTTTTTTTCACTTATGATACTTTAGAATACCCAGACATAGAACAAAAACCTATGTTCATCACCTAAATGTTTGTCCTGCAAGGCAGAGGCACCCAAACCTACTGCAGATAAATAGACATGCTCTTTAGACGTAACATAAAGCTAAAGCCCGATATTTAACATACCCCTCACTTCCGTTTCCGCTGCAATCAGATTGATTGAAAAAGGAAAAATGGTTTAGTTCTTATGGCAGAACTTTAGGGGCTCCAATCACTTACATTAGTGTACAAAAGGAGGCTTTGAGGAGCCATTTAATCTTTTTACCGCACTTGTTTGAAATTACTGGTAATATGATGTTAAGAACAAAAAACATTACCTTATTTTGAAATTCATAATATTCCATGTATGAGCATCTTATTAACAATTATTAACAACCTTCTTCAATTACTAAATCTTTTAAAAAATATTAACAATCTTATGAAAACTAAAACAATAGAAACTCAAAATATTGGGCTCGTCCGGGATTTGAACCCGGGACCTCTCGCACCCTAAGCGAAAATCATACCCCTAGACCAACGAGCCGACTGACTCGCTTACTTTAATATCTTGCCATTCTCTGCAGCCATAAAAGTATCATATAGTTTGTAATCCGACGTAATAACATTTCACTTATCATTGTATTATCTCTACCATAGATCTACCTACATTAAGCCTACTACTTAAATGAAATAATATTTATTTACTTTAACATGTGATACAATTTGGTCTGAGTAGCTTATCCATTGTAAGTATGTCCTGCCATATTCTTTGGCATTCAAATTTAACAGTTTAGTTCTTCTCAGATGTAGGTACCAGAATTAATAATTATGGTAATAATATACAATATCATTAATTTAAAACATTTAACATTATATTTAAAATTCAAGCAGCATCAAAGTGCATTTGAACATTGTACATACTATCATATGAATGCTGAAAACATTCTTTTTTCCATATATATTAACGATTTTGGAGACTCAAATAACTAAATAAAACGAAATCCTTGTAATTCCGGTTGTTATCTATTAAATAGTGACTGTGTTGAACATTGTTGAATTTTGTTAACGTAATACGGTGATATTATAACAACCAGCTTCGACATCCTCAAAAAAATATCTTAATAGGTTACTGGATACTTTAGGAGATTTACCGACTCTGGGGTTTCCGATTGTGAACATAGTTGTTTTTGTTTTCTTTTAAAACGGCTATTCATTTTAAGTCAGTGGCCAACTAATTAGTTTATAGACTGCCTACGCGTCTCTGCCAGGGGTGTATCCTACTATTTTCATTAGGATTGACTATTGATAGAAATACTGGGACTTATTCTCTCACTGTTTCCATTGCTGGCGGCGCCAGCCGGCGGTGGCAAAAAAAACACTGCATCACGTCTTTTGGCGGCATGTGCATTTTCGAGTTACAGTTGACCGCTCCAAGAAAAAAAAAATGATAATGATGATGATGATGATTCTTCTGACGCTTCGTCGGCCGCTGTCGCTTTGCTCGCGCGCCTTGCGCGTTGTTTTCTATACACTAACATAACTTAACCAGTTGGTTCCTGATTTTTCTTTCTCAATAAGAACTAGTATTTTTATTGAAAAAGTTAAAAAGGTACGGGAAACTAAAATTGCGTTTTTTTTTGCCGCAATATAAATAATAGGATATAATTTAGAAAAAAAAGGTTGTCCCACTTTTTCTATTTTGAATTTCCATGGAAATAGTGGGATACACCCTCTGCTAGGGCCCGAAAGCTTAAAAAAACCCGAGTCCTATAACATCGCATGCCTTCCAAAGCACGGATCCCTAACAACAACCAGGGAAGCTACGAATAATGATGTTCAATTAACGATGTATAAAATGGCGTGTGTCGGAACCACTAATGGTCGGTGCAGGTAAGTTACTCCGAGGAATGGTAACCTGAGCGTCTAGTAACGCCTGCCGTCTGGCCCTACTTGCTTCCTAATAGCTGATCGTTAGAATAGATTGGAGGTGCGAGACGTAGTGTTGGGAAAACTATCGATGAGCATCGTGTTTGCAACGTTAATATCTTTAAAGGAAAACATCGGAAACCCGCCTCGGGATCAAAAATTTGAAATGTGATTGATTAGTATTCTTATAAGTTACGACGTGCTGTGAAAATATGTTTGTGCATCTGGCTACCCCCTTTTTCGAAATTTTCAAATATATAAGAATCTAGGTATCTACCTTGTTATTAGAAGTGTGAGAATTTTTGCTTTGAGTTTTACTGTATGTGATCAGAGAGAAATTTTATTGGTTAATTGATAGGAATATTTAAGTTTTTGATAATCCCTGTATCAATAATAATAATAATAATACCGGACATTTCACAAAGCGTCATCTAACCTCAAAGAAAGCAGAGCTTGTGTTATGGGAAACATATGACTGATATAATTTTTTTGTAAATTCATACATTCATACATCGCCCAGACCCGACAATTTTTTTGCAAAAAATTGTCCCGCGGCGGGAATCAAACCCGCAACCTTCAGCGTCTTAGGCAGGCCTTCGCCCCCTGCGCCCTCCGCCGTCAATGGAAGGCAGGTTCAATTCATGCATTTTTGTTTTTACAAAAGACTCTCTAAATAGCCTACAAAAATAAATTATGTTTAATCTATTCTAGGTATAAAATAATTTACAAAACTTTATGAAGCAGATCGTTATTGGTTTTTCCCGGCTCGTATCTCACATTAGGTTTGGTCTATTGTTCGAGTAACTTATCGATATTTTAGAACTATCCTGTCGTAGTAGTAGTTTCTAGAGCCAGTGGCCTACTCTGATGACCCGTGGTGGGACCGAAAGCATAACAACTCTATTAACATCTACACATATATTTTCTAATATTATCGATAATGGAAGTACCCCGCACTAACTACGTGGCTAGCGACGCTAATCACAGGTGAGCCCCTGTAATGAAGTTTCTTGTTAACTTCGCGATCACAGGGTATTTACTCACTATGATATAGAGTTCGTGTTGTTATTGGGTTGTTTGCATTTAACGGCTCCAAACCCAATTGTGGTAAGCAGCTGGGAAGATACGATCGATGATCGATCATAAATTGAAATTGATTTTAAGTTTTTATACCGAATTTATGATTTGAATTAAAATAAATAATAAATATTGGTGAACACAACATTATCTGGCCCCAAACTAAGCATAGCTTGTATTATGTTGACCAGATGGCTGATTAAATACTTAAAAATGTTAAATACAAACATTTTAATACTTTATAACACTCAGGCACATAACGAACATCTAAATGTCATTCGTCACATAAATGTGTGTTCTGGGGGGCAATCGAACCCTCGACCTACAACGCAGTATGGAAAAATGTTACTTTACGCAACAGTTACTTTTTGATGCATCTCTCAAATATGTGCTTTGCGACTTGTGTATCTACCGCGGATAATGGATCATCCAGCAAATATATATCAGCCTAAAACAAAGATTACTTACCATAATATAAACATGATCATTGTACTTACATATGCAAACAACTGATCTTTCTTAAACTTTTTTTTTACAAACCTCTTTATAAACGGCTCTAGCTAAATTTATTCGGGCTCGTTGCCCTCCGCTGAGCGAGACTCCTCGTTCTCCCATAATAGTTTTGTCACCATGTGGAAATAGAGAAATATCCCTTTCTAAAGCACATACTTTACACACCTCCATGTAGCGAGATTTGTGGAAAGGCTGCCCGAATAATATGTTTTGACGTACAGAACCTTCAAAAAAGACGTTTAGTTAGTGCGAGGAAACTTTCCCTCTGAAATTCGTCAGATATTATCATTACCAACAAACAACCAAGGATCTTGACTGGCGTAGCTGACTTCACCGTTCACTTCCATACGCATCTACCAACGGAGCTGACAGGCATTTCAAAAGTTAGTTAGTTAATCGCTATCAAGATTCGTTATTATGTATAATAAGAACGCATTTCTAAATATTAAATGATTATAATTTAACAAAATAAGAGATAGGGATTTGTATTAAATAAAAAAACATTTATTTAAAGTTAAAAACACGATTTGTACATAGCTATTTATAATTATTATTAAAATGCATTCGCAGTTTTAAATTGAATGCTTTATATTCGTAAAGCTTTCTATTACAATACAAATTTGATAAAATTATATTAGCCTTGTCATTTAAAGTGGCAATGCTGTCAGTTTCTTTGGGACGCTGCCTTCTGACAGTGATCTGAATCAGTTGAGTTATCTACTGATCATTTTCAACGACTTTAGATAGCTCAAGAGTTTCACAGGTATTTTTTTTATTGTATATGATTATTCTATACATAAATGAATTTATTCTCTAAATAAATTTCCTTTAAGGTATAATATATAAACATATATAAAATGACGTCTGCTTCCTGACGGAATAAGCGCAGACTACGTTTTCCAAATTTATTAAATTTTCATTAAAATTTTCCATTTCCACACACAATATATTACAAAAACATCGATATAGGTACATCGATACGTGTTTTCCCATCACTACACTAAGCAGTCGTTAATCACCGGGTGGTTTAATAAAGTTCTTCCTTTCAGCAGTATCGCTTTTCTTGTTTTTATTCCTTGAACTAATTAAAACTAGATCTAGGTTTGATACTTCGTTATTTAGGGGTCATACAACATACAGTAGCATGCTTCAGTACCTATCACGATCTCACAATACTATAACTAGCCTCACAGCTTAGTAGTAGCTCCGTCTTTTGCGCTGTCGGTTGAGGGTTTGATTCCCACCAAGTACAAAAATTAGCGTGATGAACATGGATGTTTGTTTTGTGCCTGGGTGTTATCTAGAATTATAAGTATAAAATAAATAAGTATTAAATAATTGTAGCCTACGGGATTACTTAGTATATTGTACACCTAGGCGAGAAAGTCCCCAATTCCTATCGAGTGTGTCATTCATTTGCCTTAAAACACACGAGGTAGGAACCACACTTTCTCCCGAGTGAGTGATAGTGATTTATACTACACCTACGAGGAATAAAATCTTAACTATCACTCGACGACATTCTGTAGAATTATTAAAAATACCAAACCCAAATCCAAGTTTCGAAGAAATTCCCGCGCATGCCTTTATTACTTGGGTTCATTTTTCAAAATATTGTATTGAAATCAGAAGAGGAATAAATTATTTGGTAGACTTGGAGTAAAAACTTTTTGTCGTTTGACCTATAATAAAGAAATTAAAAAAATAACACGTTAGAAATGAAATTCCACAGACTTTTCCGTCCCGCAGTTTAGTAGGCCTGAAATGATAAACATTCTAAGTTATATTTGGTAAAAAAATTGGCAAGTTTCTCGGTAGGTGTGGTATAAATACTTTTTTATCTCAGTTGCCCTATAAGCTGTACCTATAATGGGACAGCTGGGAATTATCTATATAAACAATGGGTGGTTGCCTATTCATTATACATCTTGTGCCTTGGACCCAAAATCTGTGGCGTCCAAGTTTCAGCATAAAATCAATTTTCCGTAACCGTATGTCCCGGCATAACGTTTAATAGGAGCACTTATGACGAAACTTGAGGAATTTCCCCATAATAGTTTGCAACTTTGGAAGTTGACGTGTTAACAAGTTTGTTGTCGCAATTTGAGTGTTGCCGGATATGTTTTAGGGATAGCGAGGACAATATGGTGGCTTTGTGGGGTATATGGGATTTAGTTTTGACATACTCGGTTAATTGAGCAAGATGAAAGTCTCCTTAGGGAGAATTCACATCTATCACAAATCGTATCTTAATACTGATTGATGATTTCGTTTATTTGTTGATTATTTTTTCTTTTTCTTTTCTTGTTCGAGTATTACTTAATCAATCATAGAAATTATAAGAACGATGTCTGATGTTCTCACGAAAAACTCAAGATGCCTGAAACTAATTTAATATAAACATCGATTGTTACACGTTTAGAAAATAATCTATAATTCGTTTGATGTTAGAACACAAGTGCGATGTTCTGTTCTAGAGTTATTTTATGATCTATCGATCATCATTATTTATGTATTTAGAAAAAAAACAACGTATTTAAGGAGTATATCAGTCATGTGGTACCTATATCACAAGCTCTGCTTACTTTGTGTTTTTTTTTTGTTTTTTTTAACATCGATAAACCTACGTTTGACCACGATCTCGCCTGATGTTAAGCGACAATGGGACGCGCAGGTCTATAAGACACCTATTTACTCGAGACTTGAAGAGACCTAGATTGTAGTTTTCAGGAAAGACAGACGACTGTGTGAAATGTCCGGCATTATTATTATTATTATCCGCAATCTCTATTTGTTGATAAGCTGCACGTATGACATGTCTCGTGTGCCTGGTATGTGTAACACATAAAATTAAGTCATATTATAACATTATTTATTCAATAAAAACCCAAGTACAACTTTGAATCGTCTTCTTACATGCTAGTGAATCTAAGTGCCGGTTACTCGTAACCCCAGTTCATGAATAATCCGGCAATCCGGAAACTCTGGTCTGTTCTTATCAATTTTTTATAAAATAATCTGATTTTATAATATGCTTCAGGAGACAGTTTCTGTTTTATTACGTTTCGAACTATTATGACATTTATTTCCATAAAATATTTAATAAAATAATTTATATAAAATAATAAAAATATTGATGCACCATCTAGCCTCAAACGAAGCATATCTTGTATTATTGTAACCAGATGACTGATTAAATACTTATTTATTTTTAAATACATACTTACGATACTTTTTAACACCCATCAGATTAATGTTTGTCTTGGGAGGAAATCGAACCTGCAACCTATAGTGCAGAAGGCAGAACTACTTCAATTGAGCTGACAGGTTAGTCAGTCAAAAGTGACTATTGTGACTAAGTGATCTTCTCGAGTTTGAGCTACGAGAAATTGGCACCTAAATTCACCTGGTATGTAAGACGTTTCAATGTGATTCTTGTGATTTTATTGACTAAAAATATTTAAATTTAAATTTGTTTTTTTTTTTGTTTTTTATGATCACAAATTTCCTTTCAAGTTGTATTTACAAACACTATATTTATATTACACCAACATTGTAATGAAAACTTTGTCACCAAACTGGTTTTTATAACCCAGCAAATAAAATATATTTTACCACTTACCCCGATAAAAATCTAACGTGAAATATCCCGCTCCCTAAAAGTCCCGTTTTTAATCCCATTCAGATATATCTGAAAGTTTAGATTTACGATCGCAGCGCCACCTGCTGCGGTTTACTAAAATACAACTGTAGAGTAATGGTGGGGCAGAGATTTTTGACTGGAGTGATTTAGTGTGTTTAGATTTGGAGGGCACTGCAGCAAATTAAATTTACAGTGTGCATGAGACTACTTTGTTTGAGTCAGGGGCCAGCTCTGTTCACTGAGTTGATAGGTTGCCCAAACGTATACGCATACGTAGCGGCTTACGTATACGCATACGGCTTAGCTTGTCGTGCCCTCCCAAGCGTAGAAGCACTCCGTTGAAAATTATACTGCAGTCGCCATTCACGTACATAAAATTGCATAACTTCGTTGGCCCGGTAAGTAAACTGTGCCACAAGCGCGTCGTTCTTAATATATAGCATTAAAATTAATCTTAAATTTTGGATAACACTTAAAAATTTGAGTTTAAGCACCTTTTTAGCTTTATATCCATATCACATAATAACCTTGAACTTAAATTTGAACAGGTTTACAAATAAATAAATAGATAATCCCAGACATTTAACACATCATCATCTGGCCCCAAAGTGAGAAGAGCTTGTGGTATGGGTACCACATGACTGATATACTACTTATATACTTTTTGACATGAAAACGATTTCTAAGATCGATTATCGATTTATAAGACATAAATCGATGAACGCCGGCTGCACGCACGAAAAATTGTCACGTTCTGCCTGAGCCGAGCAAGTGAGAGCGTGGAACAAGCGATAGAGAGGCACGATCGGTCAAAGCGTTCGACTTGTGACGCATCTTACTTAATAGGTTGAAAGTATGCAATTTTTCATCAATGTTTTCTTATGACGTCATCACGTCAAATTATCGCCCACAAACCGAATACGTGCATATTATAACATAGAAACACTCAGATCCGAGGCAAATACTTGCAGATCATTAAAACATTTGAAACCAAAAAAAAGTGCATTTTTTTTTCGATTATTTGAAATGCAGGCCGGGTTATAAAGACATTAAGTGTTATCGGTATTTTATTCAAACTGTTCTATATAAAAATGACAGCAGTTACAGTACATGACATACATTAAGTTCAAAATTGTCACCACCGTTTATAAATGACGGTCGCCGTTTTATATGAAACCAACGTTTTAGGAAGAAGAAACATTAAGTAAGTTATAAGTAAAACTTAGGTGTTATGTATTTAACTACTTAAGAGCTTAAAGTCGTTAAAACTTTTTAATACTTTAAATGGAGTACGTGAGGGAAAATCTGAAGATGGTGGTTATATTTATTTAATAACTTTTAACACGCTCTGGTATCTTTGAGTACCTATCAAACACATAACCTCTGCAGCTTGATTAGTTCATGGGTAAAACGTGTGGGTTTTAATCTCGCTGCAAAATCGAATATTTTATGATATGTTTTTTTTACAAAAGACTGGGTTCTGGGTTAGAAACTAGTCTACAAGGAACCCTTATAGTTTTTCCATATCTGTCTGTCTGTCTTTCCCTAGTCAGAGCTTATTCTCGTAGACTTAGACAAAGCTCGTATTGTCGTGATTACATTTTGCACCGTAATACTTGTGGACCCTAAATTTATTAATAAAATAAAAACTTCAAAAATTTAGAACTAACTTCGTTCATGTTAAGTAGCGTTGTCCCTTTTTTAAGGTTTTATCGTTACATAAATATAGGTCTTTGAAGTGCCCATTTTCGATACAGGTCAATGTGTCAAAATGTAAGAACTCTTAAAGCTTTACAAGGTTATGTATATCAGCCTGATTTGTAAACATAAAAAAGTATATAAGCTCTGTACAATATTTTTTTAGTTAGTGGGACCTGACCACTAAATAGAATCATCATTATTGACATCGGAAGATTTCACTGTACGTGGTACAATTTATTATCAAAATTTTGCAGCATCCTTAGTAGTGAACGTAAAGTGGCTGTCCCAGACAATTAAACTACGATGCTTCTACGCAATATCTTTTTATTTAATCAAAATAGTTTTGAAATCTCTATCAACAGGCTACTCTGCGCGCATTGGAGCGAACGTCGATGGCAAATTAAACAGTGAGGAGTGTGCAAATAAAAAAATTCAATCGCTTTTCACACTTCGCATTAAAAGTGGATACTTCAATATTCGATGATTTTTATTCGATATTATCGATAATCTTATCGGATTTGCATTTAACAGGTATTATCATTTTATAGCTTTTAGGATAAGTTTTTTAGTAGGTACTTTTTTATTTGTAAAACGGCTTACGGGTAATCTTATTGTTCCGTACAATATAAGTAGACGTAGATAGTAGACGTCTATTGGTTGGTTTATTGGTTAACAGGTTCAAGTGCCGTCTGAGTAGCATATTCAAAGATATTATACAAAAATAAATTCGTATTACATGCTATTATAGCTTCTGACAAATCTAAAATCTAGAATATATGAAGTCTCGAAGTATATGTTATATTTTTCGAAGTACCAACACCATACATGGGAGTTGAGCTATCAACATATCGTTTGAAACAACTGTTTCACGTGTATTTGTTATGTATCATTGTTTATTATTCTGTTAATTTCTGTAAATAATATTATTCAGCTACAAAGTCAGGTCTATAGTGGCAAGGTCAGCCACGGGCACAACAAGAACTTATTCCCGTAAATCACCCGCGCGGTAGTTCCAGCACACATTATCTCAATGGATACGGAATTGCGGGTAGTTTTTGAGGAGCAATTTGAGGAAAATTCAAAACCGGGGCGAACCGCCTTCAAAGTAAAAGTCAAAGTTAAAACATATTTTATTTATTCAATACAATCACATGGATCACTTTGAAACGGCTTACATACTAGATAAATTTAGGTGCTTATTTCTCCTAACCCAAGCTTGAGAAGAACTGGCAAGAAACTCGACCTGGTCCAAGCGCTTTTTTTGCATGATCCTTCTTGTAACTAACTACCTTAACTACGAAAAACTAATACAAGAGAGTTTATACATTTCAAATGTCTTGGTGAACTTTCTGAGCGCAGAGCAACATGAGGGCGTGCTTCAAATTGTTTGTTACCTTATAACGGGATTTGAAAATATATTTTTTTGTTCGAAAGTAAATACTTTCCAATGTGTGTCTCATCAAAATTTCATCAAAATAGGTAATAGTTTAGTTTTTAAATCGAAATATCTGGAAAATGTATGCCATACAAGTAAACGAAATTTTGTCCACTGCGTCATGGAGTAGAATGTCATCAAAATAATTGAACAATTGAAGTTGGTTTTCTTCTTAGATTTAAAAAGGTAATTATTTTGCGCAGATACGGGTATTTATCGTTGCCACGGTCTGATGGGAAGCATATCGAACAAGGGCCGTTTTTTGAAACTACGCTCTTAATTTTCAATCAAAACCGAGTATTCACCAAGATATTTGCGTTTTACCGCTTGCCGATATTTTGGCACAGTTGCATGCGCCATGATCACGAGGTAAACTCACATAATATCATGCTGTAAATTTTACATATTATGGTAAATATCCCGTTTTGAGTGAAAACTATGTTCAACTCCTTGATAATTTCAAAAGTTATACCCTCAATTGATTTTCATATTCCGAAATGTACGCCTATTACCTAACTCGTGAAAATAAGCAATAGGTGTGAATTGCGCGATCACTTCTGTCAAACACATTTTTATGTACGCGTATTTTTGCCTGTAAACTAAAAAACTAAATATGCATTTGTGTTGCAGAATTTCAAAAGGGTCAGGGATAATATTGCTTAAGCAGAAAAGTTTCAGCCATTATTCTCCACATGATGTAATCGAGCGCAACAGAGCATTCCTACAGTGTACCTAAAATTCGAGTGAAAGAGCGTGCAAACTCTGTGTGTATGAGTGAGAGAATGAGTTTATATTCGTGTGGTGTGGTACCTTCTGATAACAGCAGTTTCTTAATTCAATATAACTATATTTAATACAATCACAAGGACCACTTTGAATCGTCTTCTTACATGCTAGTGAATCTAGGTGCCGGTTCCTCCTAACCTCAGTTCAAAAAGAACTGGGGTTAGGAGTTTAACACTTTCGTACACGGCAATACGTATTAATTTATCCTACAAAGTAATTAAATTATAGTTTTAGGGGTATCTCACCTACACGTAAACTGGGTTGTTTTTTATATATAGTATGTTTCTTTTATATAACCTTCTTATTCTTTTATTTTATATCGTGTGGTATATTATTGGATAGGCATTTTATGGATATGAGGAAGATTCTTAAACAGTTTTTTAATACATTTACTATATATAAGTTATTTTGGATTGGTTATTAGTTTGGGAGCCGCCCACTAATCTTAATTATCCTTACTGATTTCGCAAGCCTTCACTGGTAGGCTAATGGTAACTACCATAATCTACTAAAGGTATCATACACTCCAATGGTTATATAACGGATTAATTTTAATTGTACATTAAATTAAAATTAATCTATTATATAAACATACCATATTTGTATTAATAATTCTGGCATTCCATTATCTGAAGCTAAATAATAAATTAGCCAAGCGCATGACCACCTACACTAACAAGCTAATAGGGCAGTATGATAACACGGTTTTACATAACTGTTGCAAGACGAGTTTCTTGCTAGTTCTTCTTGGGCTTGGGTCAGGATGAATTGGCACCTAAATTCATCTAGTATGTAAGACTTTTCAAAGTGATCCTTGTGATTGTATTGAATAAAGTATATTTTGACTTGACTTGACTATATAAACGCATCTGACTGTAAAATCGGGTTGGTTTTTTGTCGCTGAACTGAATAACACTTCGAGTCAGGATTTTTACGTGGAACTGATCCCAAATGAGTGCTGCTTGGAGACTGATTATTTAGCCGACTACGATAGTCTTTAAATTATTGGAGGTTAGTCCCCCTGCTGACTAACGGAAGACCTAGCATCAGAGAAGGAAAACTTGAAACAAACCCGGCTCGGTGAAAGCCTTTATGTACCTGCAACCGAACCGACGTCACATGTACTGACTCGTCTTTCCTGCGGGTCTTGTCGGCAAGGTCGAAAGGTTAGTGTGGGTACCTGGGAAGGCCTACGCTATCAAACAGAATCCCAGGCAGAAAGTGGCGTCAGTGGAGAGGAAACTTCATCCACCTGAGCTTGCTGGAGTGGATCAATGAACGAATGTTTTCAATTACAAATAACTGCTCTGTAACTAGACTGATAGCACCTAAATCATCTTCAACAGTGAACTCAGGCCAATGATGATATAAACGTAGAAAAAAATATACCGGGTTTAAAGGATCTAACTCAAATGGCACACAGAGCCAACATGACACAAGCAAACAAAATTCAATTCACAAAAAAATAGCGCATCTGAAATTCCATTCCCGAGTCCTGTAAATCACTGTTACGTATCCGGTAACATACATCAATTGTAAAAAACATAAATCTAGCTACAGGAAGAGATACCTAGCACCTTTACTGCCAAGTTTCACTACGAATTGAATTGAACGACATACGAGTATACTGTAAAGCGGCCACTTTGGGTGAATCATCTCAGGTATATTTAAAAAGCAGTTTCGTAGCAAAACATTTATAGTGTTCTTCTACAATTCGTAAAGTGGCCACACGTTTTAAGTAAATCAACTACAAAACAGTTTATATCCGAATCATATAATAGAAAATGATTGCTGTATATAAAAAAAGTCAGGTGTACTTTATTGGAATATACCAGTTTAATTTATCATGTTTTTAGCTAATTATGCTAATAAAAAGGTGTTTTTCAGGATCAGTGGCCATAAATAAAAAAGAAAAAGTAAACGATAAGTACAGAAAAAAATATTTGAAATCAACTCATTAAATAATGTCAAATGTAGTTTTGGGTAACGTGATATAATACTGAAACTACCAATATATTAGTGACCGTCGTTATATTTAAAAAAACCCTGTCTATAAAATGTAAATCCATTATTGGCTGTATGTTATGTTATAAGATATATATTGTTCAATAATGTGGATTTTGTAGAATAAATAAATAAATAAGAATAACCTAAAAATCTAAATGTAATCGTTTAGTATTTCTATAATAGACGATAGGCTTGCATTTTGTCACGTACGGAATATATATTTGGACATGTCTCTGAGTAAGTACCCCTTTTAGACATTCCCATAGTAGATAGTAACAAAAGAAACAAAGGGCCTTTAAATTTTCGGGATTACAATCCCTACGATCCCCAAAATTGTAATTGTTTGTTTTTAGGGTTCTGAAATAAAACAAAGAATCCTTTCAGCTTCACCCTGTTAATATGTTTGCCTCTGTGTCTGTCTGCTTTCGATGTGTAACATCTTCGTCTCACTTTTCTGCAATCTGTGGGAGTGATTTCATTAAAGGGAATAAAAAAATGGTACGGAAATGTATAACAGGAAGCCGGGAAGGCACGCACCAATGAAAAAACCAATTTCATTTGACCAATCAGTGCACCCTGTGGTAGAATTGGCCGTCAGGATATAATGTTAATGGCTTATTACAAGGTGAGATGTCAGATTTTACATATGCAACTTCTGTAAGGGTCGCTCGGTTTTTTTTATTTGAAGTCTTGTCGAGTTGATTTTTCACGGTATGAGTGACCCTAACGAAGTTAGGAAATCAAACCATAATTTTGAGACAACTCTACTAGGTGAGTTTGCCTTGAGTCTCTCTGACAATTTCTAGTTTCTATTACATAAAGTAACATACTCGTAGAACTTCTAATTATATTATTTATTCTCGTGCTATTGCATGTTTTATTAAGTAATTTATTCGGAATTTTAATCAATAAATTGTGACCCCATAGCACAAGAATGGACAATTTATTTATAAGTGTATTATGGTGCAATGTGATTTGAACGACGAAGAATGCCGAGAAAGTTCTAGATGGCCATTCCGTGATGATGTTTAGGATAGACAAATGATCGTCATTCGACTATGACTTTATAATCAAACAGATACTTGACACTGGCAAAATTGACATCATTATGACACATGCCATTTACGAAGAAGAAGTAAAGTCTCTCTGACAGTAGTGACACAGGTTTAAATCATAACTCGGTTACTAAACATGTTTTGACAAAAAATCTGCTGACGCTAGAAAAATGCATGTAGGTATCCTTCTGCAAATTTTGTGCAAGTGTCAATCGACCATTGTACTACAAAGTGCTGACGCTTAGACAGCGTAATTCTGAACAATCAGTAACGTACAGCACCACTGTACACGTAAGTTGTATAAGCGAGGTTCAAGTAGCTATGTAGGGGTCCGTACACCCTTGGAATACGGAATGACATTGTAGAACTGGAGACAGCGGGACACATTGACACATCTTGTTGAAGTGATAACTTCTTATGGGAGGGTAAACCACTTCGTTACGTACCGCGTTACGGCGCCAGTCTGTCTGGCTTCCTCTCCTCTCCTCTCTCACTCTAACCCACAGCGCAAGTTAGATTAGTTTAAGTTATCACTTCTGTCGGGCGTCTCGAGACGCACACATATATTTTTTTATTTTAGGTTTTTAAATATTTTAGGTGTTTTCAAGATAAACGAAAATATAACTTTATTATTACTTATAACTTGACGAACTCAATGGTGCAGTGAGTCAAGGCCCGGATGAGACGCAGGAGGCGTAACCTTCTCGATTCCCGTCGCGGGACAAATGTTGTATATAACTTTTAATACTATCATGGTTTTGAACATAATTTACACTCAAAACAGGATATTTAACGTGATATTTGATATCGGAAAGCAGAAAATCTGACATAATCATGATAAATAACCCGTTTTGAGTGAAAATAAGGTTTGTACGATCTGCAAGTATTTGTCTCGGGTCTGAGTTTTTATGAATAATTAGTAGTACTTGGATGACCGAGCTTTACTTAAAACAGGGATAAAATGAAATATCATAAAATGAACCCTGGCTAGATCGATTTATCACCCCGAAACCACCATACTAAATTTCATGAAAATCGTTGCATTCGTTTCCGAGACTCAGATTATATTATATTCAAACTATACATTTGTAAATACAAGAATTGCTTGTTTATACATGTGTTTACAAAAATGTATATGAGTGATATATCAGACACATACACATCAGAAAAATAATCCGTATAGTTATTTTATATCAAAGACACCATTTTGCTGCTGCCCGCGGCTTCGCTCACGTGGTACCTACATAAAAAGTAGCCTATGTCCTTCTCCAAGGTCCCATGTATCTCTATACCAAAATTCATCAAAATCAGCTCAGCGGTTTAGGCGTGAAAACGTGACAGACAGAGTTACTTTCATATTTATAATATTATATATTAATAAGGAAGTAAGAATAACAAATTATTATAAATATTAACGGGTATTTATCGCGTTTATTTACCTATTTTTCCCGACGTTTCGACAGGTTTACACTCTGTCGTTGTCACGGGATGACTGAATAGGTAAATAAACGCGATAAATACCCGTAAGTATTTATAATAATGTGTTCTGATCGCGTAAGCTTAAAAAACTTTAAGAATAACAAATGCCAAACGACAAGATTGACAAGCTTGAGACTTTGTGACATACTATAAACAATATAAACACTTCACTACTTCACTGAGTATCGTAGAAATATCTCATATTTTGGATTTAGTCAAATTTTAATTCAATGAGTACAACGTAGATATTCGAAGTTAAATACAAGTCGAGACGTTTGAATGTTACTAAATGTTACTAAAATGTAGTTGAACAGGACACCTGGCTAGACAAAGTGGCGACAGATGGAGTTAAGCTCTTACCGAACGGCGTTCAAGAACTCAGTATATAAACATTTCGGGTCGAAACTGGATAATGCTGGCATAGAACCGAAATTAATAACACAAACGACGAACTATACCCAGAAGTAGGTGATGTTAGGGAGTGAATGAAAATGATGATGATAAGTCCAATTAGAAATCAAGAATCATCTAATAGAAAAAAAGCGGCCAAGTGCCAAGTGCGGCCAAGTGCCAAGTGCGGCCAAGTGCGTCCGTCCGTCTGTCTGTGAATACCGTTTTTCTCAGGAACGCGTGGAGGTATCAAGCTAAAATGTATACCAAATACTCGCGTCTACTGTCCCTTAAAGCTGTAAAAAATCAAACTTCTAAGCCAACGCAATCAAAAGATACAGCCGTTTATGCCGCAAATTTTCGATACTCGCAAGGGAATCAAAACCTACAGGGTACTTCCCGTGAACTCAGAATCTTGAAATTTGGTACGAAGCAACGTCTTATAGCACAGATAAAGGAAACATTGCGAAAACCGTACATTTTTAGTTACATCATATAATAAAAATATTTTTAATTATTTTAAACTTACTACCCCTTTTCTCATGAACGCGTAGAGGTATTAAATTGAAATTCATATCAAATACTCAGATCTATAATTAATACCTTTAAGCTGTAATAAAATCAAACTTCTATGTCAACGCAATCAAAAGAAACAGCAATTTAAGTCGCATATTTTCAAGTGAGTATTTGTCTCGGTTCTTGGTGTTTCTATGTATAATGTATGTATTTACAAAAAAAAAGTATGTTTATTATATATCAGTCATTTGGTACCCATAACACACAAGCTCTGCTTACTTTGTGGTTAGATGATGCTGTGTAAAACGTTATTTATTTATTTATATTTATGTATTTACAATAGAAATTTATTTACAACTAAAAAATCAATGTAAAACCAATCCATCAAATTTGGTAAAATACGTGGGAACTAAATCGTACTCATATTTTTTTAAAAGTTGTATTTAAAATCCCGCTAGTAGGTATTAATAAAGTTACATAATAGAAGGTCATTATATAAAAAAGAAGGAAACGTATGATTTAAATAAATTAGTAGGCCTATTTATAACTAAAAATGTCCGCCTCACCTAACCTAGGATTATATTTCAGAACAAAAAGGCGGAAAATACCAAAGAGGTCGTAATTTTTGTAAGGTGACTGCTATATACTCTTACCAGAAACTTTATGATTGTTTAATAAATAAATATAGATAATTTTGTTTAAAGGTCTGTACAAACTAAATGATATTATATAATTAAGTGGTTCTATAATTAATACTGCCACGTCGAAAAGAT
Organism: Lampropteryx suffumata; assembly: GCA_948098915.1. NCBI lineage: Eukaryota > Metazoa > Arthropoda > Insecta > Lepidoptera > Geometridae > Lampropteryx > Lampropteryx suffumata. The sequence goes on from OX402558.1 coordinate 18,487,596, forward strand.
TTGTAAATCTGTGGTATCACATATCTATAATAACTGAAACTTCTGAATAGCTAACATCAAGGCAGGTTTTTATTTTACATTGATAAATATTAATAAATAATGCCGGACATTTCACACAGCATCATCTGGCCCCCAAAGTAATTAGAGCTTGTGTTATGGGTACCACATGACTGATACACAACTTACATACTTTTTTTTTGTAAATACATACATGTTATACACCCAGACTCGAAACCAATACTTGGAGATCATACAAACATTTATCCTGCGCCGGTAATATAATCCGCAACCTTTTGCATTTTCAGCAGACCTTAGTCCACTGCGCCACAGAAACGCGTGAGACGCGTCCAATGTAGTTGTTTTGACAAAATGATCGATGCACCAATCGTGCCTACACCAATATATCGTGCCGTCAATGAATACTCCGCTCAGTTAATAGATCTCGACACTTTCCTGCCACTAGCTCCTGCTCCATCCGTTTATGTGCCAAGTCCAGGCACTAATTGTACACTTTCCTACACTTTACGAGCATGTTCCACCGTCACGACACCACAGACTAAATAATACCTGCTAGTTTCACTGCAATACGACACGAAAAAAATCTGTGTCAGGTAATCGATGGAAATTGAAACCTAAACTCAGGCTCCGACAGCCTATATCCATTTGACAAAAAACGGACCAGCCAGCTTGCGTGTTACAAAATAACTGAGAATGCCAAAAGAACTTAGATCTAGGCCCTTAAAAAAAGTTCCATGCAACTGTTTCGAAATCGGAAATTGAGGCTCCTTGTTGCAAAATAAAATGCCATGTAAAAATAGCGTGCTAAAACTCAATTTTCATTGAAACCTGATTTTTAGTGTCACTATAGCGCTGTTGCTGGCGTTATTACTAAACATTACAGTTTTTCAGCTGTTTTTGCGATAAATTTACCCATTTATGCTGAAATTACAAGAAATTTATAATAAGCGCTACATGTGCATAATAACACTAAACGTTGGACATTTATTATAATTTTTGAAAAGGAAATAGGTTAATACCGACCGTAAATCACGGTATAAAAGAAGCTCTCGGATATTTTTAGATTTAAAAATAAAAAAATTGGGCTCGTCCGGGATTTGAACCCGGGACCTCTCGCACCCTAAGCGAAAATCATACCCCTAGACCAACGAGCCAACTGTTATAATGTAAGAATTTATCGAATACGTCGTGTCTTATCAATAGCACTTTTCACTTGACGATATTAACAGCGAAATCACGTACTTTTCGATGCATACGCGTGGTCTTGTTCAATTTTAACACTAATGTTAATATACTGACTGAAATAGCAAACTTTATTTTATTATTTTTCGTTAGTTATTTCAGGTTTTGTTAGTTAAGCTAGTTAAGGTTGCCCACTGACTTCGTCCACATTTTTATAAAAAAATTGTAGCATAAATCTTTCCCCAGGATGCAATTTATCTCCTTGCCAAACTATAAGTTTCAAACCAATCACACCCACCGACCATTAAAAAGTATTCATACAAACATTCACACCCCATTTTACTCCTTAATGAGAGTTATTTTGAAAAATCCTGAAACACGAGTCCATTTATTTTGCATTTAAAGTATCCAAACCAAGTTTCTAAGAAATCACACCACCCGTTAATAAGTTCCCATACAAACTTTGACACCCCATTTAACCCCTTTGTAAAAGTTATTTTGAAAAATCCTGAAACACGTGTCCATTTATTTTGCATTTTAATTATTCAAATCAAGTTTAAGTAAATCGCACGATGCGTTAAAAAGTTTCATACATTAGTTTTCACCCCTTTTCACCTAGGGGTTGAATTTCAAAAAAAACCCCCTTAGTTGGTGGTTTTGCTATTAAAGGAACCTTCCGAATTTCAGCTTTCTAGCTTCAGCGGTTTCGGCTCGGCGATGATGAATCAGTCAGTCAGGTTAAGCCCTTTTATAGGTATAGATTTTGATGATTCTATTCAAATAAAGCTAGAATTATTGACTCGGGTGTGAATAATAGGAATCAAATTAATGTATTTCTTTGTTATTCAAGCATAAATAATTCGTATACAATTATATGAAAAGCCACATTTTTATATGAAATAATGAACGACAAAACACATGATTTTGTGACGTCTTACTATAAATAAATAAATATTGCTGTCTGTAAATAAATAGTCCCAAACTACGTATTTTTTATATAATAGTGGTGAGCTTGTATTATGGTGACTAGATGATTAATAGAATGCTTATATATTTTTAAATACATACTTATGATACTTTATAACACCCAGACACAGAACAAGCACCTATGCTCTTCACACAAATGTTTATCCTCGAATCGAACCCTCAACCTAAAGCGCAGCTACTACTACTACTGACTAAGCTGACAGGTCAGTCAAGTCAGTATAAAATCGAATCACTTGTCATTACAGCAGCAGAAGAGGTTAAGATTAAAATTGCAGGAAATACTAAGAAAATCTATTTAATAAGGAAACAAATGTCAGTTATAACTTATTTTAAAATGTTACTCTAATTTGAACTTTGCTACAGACAAAATAATGCTCTTTTGTATTTTATGGAATGTTAGGTAGTCTTGCGAAACTACTGTATTACCAGCGATATGTATAAGATAATGTACCTAATTTCCGTACGCGTGTTTTACATACTTTATAACTATATCGTAATAATATCACAGTATTAGGTACACTAATATACGTATCATAATGCATAATATTAAATTTATACCTATCATCAATTTATGCATTAGAAATATCGAGCGCAGCGTGAGCGTGATCGATGAACCGACTGACAATAAACATTGCCAGCAGGCATTTTGGTATCCTTTAATTAGGCAATAACTGACAAGCGCCAATTAATTCTAATAAAACAAAATTACCGTTCAAATTTAAGCAACAAATTATTTAAATTTTCGCAATAAACTAATTAATTAGGAGCAACTCTGTAATGAGGTCGGTGTAATTACAAGTTTTTCAATCAAAACAAGGCGATAAAGCCTTTTCACACTGAACCACAAATAACGCGGTTGTGGTTAGCAACATTAAACCTTATTGTGTTTAATGTAGTGCTTAATTGGCTTGTAGAGCCGTGCAAGGGCGTATTATAAGATGAACGTAGATATTGTTATGTGTCTGGGTGTTATTAAGTATGATAATTATATATTTAAAAATATATAAGTATTCTATCAGTCATCTGGTCACCATAATACAAGCATAGTTTGGGGCTAGATTTATTATATACTAGCGACCCACCCCTTCGCACGGGTGCAATGCTGAAACTAAAATATATCACAGAATGTCTTTATATATAACGTTATCTAAGAGAATAACATAACTTAAGATAAACATACACATATATAGATATACATACATATAGGTACTATCGCGGACTTTTTTGTAGACCTTTTAAGGGTGTACAATACTGTAGTACATCATTTTGATCTATCTCATAGGGTTCAGCCAGCGTTTGCTATGTAAGCGCAAAAAAAATGTTTATTTACGACATCACATTAGAAACCTTTAAAATTATCAATGTTTTTCAGTGTTACTATAATGTGCATGTATTATACATATAAACCTTCCTCTTAAATCACTCCATCTATAAAAAAATCAACATCAAAATCCGTTGCGTAGTTTTAAAGATCTAAGCATACATAGGGACAGACAGAAGGCGGGAAGTGACTTTATTTTATACTATGTAGTGATTATTTTGTAGCTTATTATCAGTTTGAAGCCTGCCAGTTAAGGTATTAAGGTTTATTTAAGAAAATAAATAATTTACATAAAAATTAATTCGAACATTTAACTGTTGAGCTGTCTGACCTTATAGGCGAGCGCCCAATAAAGCGAGGAGAGAAATATATAAATATAGACGTGTCAAATTTTCGCAAAGATATGGTTTAAGAATTTATTTCTCACAAGAATTACAAATTCACTAACAGAGAAATGCTATTTACTAAAAGTTATATAAAATCTGCCGTCATGTATACGTAGCTTAAATATTACTTATATTACTTAAAAGGTACAATTTTAATATAAAAATAATATTTAGGTAATGTGGGTAGTTGTATAATGCAGCGAGTGGGCCGATGCATAGTCACTACATGTAGAGCCGAGCGGCGCGATACAATACAAATGTTTACTAAGGCCGTAGCCACAGTGATAAAAAAGCGGTGGATTGTTGTAAAAATTTTTTTGTAACGCAAATTAAATTAGTTATATTAGCATCGAAGAATCCTTTAAAATGTATTCTCTAAGTAGGTTTTTATAAACTATTGGTGATTTTACTGATTTTATATCCTTTGGTAATTTGTTATAGAGTTTTGCCCCTTCGTACTTAATATTATTTTTTCCATAGTTAGTCCTTGGTTTTATGAAATTGTTGTTATTGGCCTGTCTAGTTATGCAACATTGAACATTTATCTTTTTTGTAAAAACTAACTTTGAGTGTAAATCTTTAGTTAGAATTTTCCTAATCAAAATACATGTATTGTACGTACATAGATTGGTTTTATATTCAGGATTTTAGTTTCTTTGTAAATTTTGAAGGTCGGTGTTAAATAATCATAATTTAATAGTCTTCTAATAATTTTATTTTGAGCTATTTGTAATGTTTGGAGATTTGTTTTGGCAGCTGCTCCCCAAATCTCAATTAAATATTCTAAATGAGATTTGACCATAGAGTTATAGATCGTGTATCGTACCGGTTTTGGGAGGCATCGTACTATGCCACGAAGCGCACCTGTAAGGGAAGTGATTTTTGTTCTGATCTTTTCTATGTGGGGCCTTCACGTTAGCTGACTGTCAAGTATAAGTCCAATATTTCTCATTATTTAAGTACTTGATTTATTGTTGTACCATTAATTTTTAAAGGATTATGTGCTTCTATGGTTTTATTTTTAGCTGCGAAGATTATATAATTCATTTTTTATGTATTTATAGTAAGTAAGTTAGATTGTAGCCAAACATGTAAAATATTTGAATCATTTTGAGCTTGTTCTACTATTGAAATGATGGATAGTTCCACTATAGAAAGATAATTTTGACTTTATAATCAACTATTTATCTATATATATATATATATATTTGATAAGTTTATCTTATCAAATAATTAGCTAATGTGATGTGAGATAAACTTTCAAATTAATATACATATAGTATACTACTATAAGCATATATATATAATCATAAATAATGGATAATGGATAATGGATTTAGTAAAATTTTTGTTTTTACATAATTGGCTATAATCAACATTTGTCACTGTTTTTATTTAATAAAAATACATGTAAAATCAAATCAAATCAAATTAAAACATGATTTATTCAATAAAACTATAAGGACCACTTGGAAATTCGGCAAGAAACTCGTCTGGTCTATATACTTTTTTATAACATTCTTACCAATTACGGATGCCGAGTCTAGTTAGAGCAGATTCATCCTAAGCTTTTTGTCATGTAAATAATCTGTTATTTTAAAATATGCATTTTACGAGCGCTTCTACGCGCGATGTGTTTGGGAGGGACCCAGGGACAGTTATAAACATGGAGTCAGATAAAGCAGTTGTGTTGTGGCTTGAATACCGCCGATAGAAATGTCGTAAACAATGAGAAAGTTGAAAGCTTCACAAAAAGTTTCGACTATTTCTTCCCAGTTACTCCGCTTTATGACTCTATTAGAATAATCCAAATATTCCATATCCCATGTGGCTAATAAAGTTTTTTAAACTTACACGATCAGAACACATTATAATAAATATTTACGGGTATTTATCGCGTTTATTTACCTATTTTTCCCGACGTTTCGACAGGTTTACACTCTGTCGTGGTCATGGGATGACTCAACCATGTGGCATAAAAAGTTCCGTAGGTATCGAAGTTATCAAGCTCCATTTGGCACGAAATACGTCCACTCGCGCGTACCACTGGACGCAGCAATGGCACCTGAGTATCTCAACTCGCGCGGCACTCACGCGCGAGACGCGCCAGTCGAGCAAATTGAAACAGCAAATTGTTCTTTATTTCTAGTATTAATATAATGATTCTCGCTTTTTTTTAATCAATTCAACTTTTTTTGTGATCATACATACATTTTTATATATATTCTGAAAAGACACTGTTATGATATTTACTTTCCATAAACGTATTTGTAATTGCACGAACAGCCTAACAAATATGTTTTTAATAATGCTTTGAAAATAGCTAAAGTTAACGAGTCTAGCGGTATCTACGTTGCGTTTGGCGCTGAGCAGAGTCTCTGACAGTTTATTTGTATGCCCCATTGCAGATTATTATCTAAGGTAATGCCTAAGAACATTGTGATGCAACGATAGCTATCTCATTGATATTAATTTTTACATGAACTTTTCTTTGCTTAACATTGGAAAATATTAAACGAATGCCTTTCGTTTTTTTCTCATTTAGTAATAGGTTGTTTAAATGGAACCATGTTATTACTTTAGATATTGATTCAGTGTTTAAATCGTCAAAATTGGTAGTTCGTTGCTTTAACGCAATTAAAAGTGACCTGTCATCAGAAAACAGTATAATCTAGTGATCATGCTTTACAAGTTTAGGTAGATCATTTATATAAATTAAAAACAAGACGCCCGAGTCGTGCTCATGGATAATCTGTTTTATAATCTTATTTATAAATATTTTTGTCTCTGACTGAATAAATATTGCACGAATTGAAGAACAGTAACAATTTAATTTTTGCGTTTCGTCAACTCACACCATGTGGTACGAAATTTCCGGTGTGAGGTTGAATCTCCTGGATGAGGGCTACAGAATGTTTTGAAACCACCGAGATGCCTAAAACACTTTTTAATCGCTACTGTGTTCATTTTGCTGTGGTTCAAAACATTTCCTGTCTCCCCAATCCTGATGATCACCTAAAAAGCGATTGGGTGATGACAAAGCTATCTTAAAAACGTATTAAAATTAATAGTAAAGCGTGTGAAAGCAATGGAGCGCAAAACCTAACTATTTATCCGCAATTAACGACAGGATCCCATGATCCGTAAATCTACTCGGCGCGGCAATTCGATTTTACACCACTGAACCAATCTATGACGCAGCTCATGGTTTTGTCGGCTGGTTCATACGTGACGGTCTCGTGCTTGTCAATATTATAAAGTCATAAGGTGGTGGAAATCAGTTAGATATAAATAAAAAAATAATTCCGGACATTTCACACACCATCATCTGGCCTAAAGTAAGCAGAGCTTGTGTTATGGGTACCACATGACTGATATACTACTTATACACTTACCTATTTTATTTTTGTAAATACATACATATTATAATTAGAAACACCCAGATCCGATGCAAATACTTGCAGATCATACAAACATTTGTTCCGCAGCGTGAGTTGAACCCGCAACCTTCTGCGTCTCAGCCGTACCTTAGCCCACAGCGCCACAGAGGTCGTCATGTAAAAAAAATAAAAAAATCTCGGCTCATTTTTCTTGCACAAGGCTTAAAATAAAAATATTTAATTGATTTGAATTGATAAATTTTTTTATGATCTGCAAATATTTGACTCTGGTCTTGGTGTTTCTATGTATAATATTGATGTATTTACAAAAAAATTAAGTATATACATTAGTAGTATATCAGTCATGTACTACCCATAACACATTGGGGCCAGATGATGCTGTGTGAATTGTCTGGCATTATTAATTTATATATATTTATCTGTTTTATAATGTATTATCGACGTTTGTATTTTTTTGTTAGAAAAATAAACAAATATTATTGTATAAAGAAACCTCTAATTATCTTAAATTCAGTTTGTTGTGCAAATAGGGCTAAGTCTTTATGTAGTCTCTAATACGCCAAGTATGTGAGTTGACTTTTAAATTTGTTTAAGATTGCTGGCCTAGCACGCACTAGCATAATATTCCACGCCTTAGTGACCGCGCTATTCTAAAGATTGTAAGTTTCAGTTTGTTTTTTCCGCTTCGCGTGCGCCTTCATCTGATTTCCCTTCTAAATGAAGTTTCTATCTTATAACTTCATATAATAACTGTATCGTAGTTGCTTTCATAATGTTTTACACCTCTTTGTCTTTTATACTGCTTACACTTTCAGGTTTGGGTACAATTATTGTTATTTATTCCATGTTGTTATGAGAGGGGACTCTCTGAAGTTTTGCTTTGCTGTTGTTTTTATTGTGACCTCTAAGACTAAAACGTCACATTTAAGTTTTGCTAGTGTCTATTTTGTGTGATGATATACTTTATCTGTATAGTTTATATAAATATATGTTATTATTTTATATAAGTAATTATATCTTTATATTGTTAGCGGACATCCGTGATTTCGCTCTGGGCTCTTGGTTCCAACGGAAGATCAGCGCTGTGTTGCTACAACACAACTAATGCTGAGTTGGACGCCAATTTCGATGAGCCGATGAGGCAGGTATAGATGGTCAATGCCGGGAGATACACACTTCTGTAATACCTTCCTTAACGTGTGTGTACTTATTTGATTATTTAAGTTAAGTTGTTTTCTTTTTTAATTAGTAAATAAGTATTTCTGTATCTCTCATCTGTCTCTGTAACTATGCATCTTTGTTAACTGCAAATAAATGTATTTTCTTTCTTTCTTACTTTCTTTCTTTATTTCATGTTCCAAAGAGCAGCGTGAAAAAGTCGCCACGGATTAAACTGCAGTGTGCACCTAAATAGTGATTTCAATAAAAGCAGAACGGATGTTTTTATCAGTTCTAGCTCTAGCACCAATTGACTGCAGTTTACCAGCTGTTTTAAAAAAGCTGCGGCCTTATCGAACAGGCGACTAAAGTTGGATTCTAACTAAGCAGTATTTACATAATTGTTTATTATCGACACAAAATGACCGAAATGTTGTTTGCATATTAACCGGCTCGTAATCATATTAGCCGGACATGTTTTGGATACAAGTTAGGAGCACTGTCCACTGACACTGCATATTAGAATTGTGGATTCTATAACATGATAACTTTCATATAGTTAAGTAAATAAAAACGATGATGACTGCGGTTGTTTGTAACGTAGCGCTCTAGTGGACAATGGCCTGATGAGTGTTATTTAATGGTGTGTGCGGTGCATTCAAAACAATATCGCAATGTTTTGAATTAGGTTCATATCCATGACTGTTTATTCAACTCTGAATGCTAACAACGAGTTTGGGTCTATTCGTATGTTATATTTTATTTCAAATAAAATATTGGATTTTAGTTTTGTTATTGTTAATGACGATTAATAACCTAAAAACGTGCATAAAGTGCACAAAAGGAGCCTTTCAAGCGCATATTAGTCCTTTCACCACCCTTTTTCAAAATAACTAGTGACACGATAGATAAGAAGAAGAACTTATAACATAACTATGTTTTAAACATAGCTAAGTTCAAAATGAGTCTTGTTGTTTTATTAAATCAAAACCTGACGTCCAGTAGGTTCAATCGTGTATCGTAAAATAAAAATTAATAAATCATGTTTCATAATATTCTGTGCTTTGTAAAATCATTTATAATCCAAATCCAATCCGAAATAACTGTGATAACATTAAAACGTTACAAATTAGGACATTAAAAAAAGTTGGGCTCGTCCGGGATTTGAACCCGGGACCTCTCGCACCCTAAGCGAAAATCATACCCCTAGACCAACGAGCCGATGTTTCTGATACTAAAACATGTGATGATGATTTTGGTGAAAGGCGACCTAGATATCTGAGCACACGTAACACGAATCTATAGGTCAGATCAAACTTGTTTTTAATAATAAATAAAAGCCATTATATTTGTAACGATAGCCTCAAAGAAGCATAAATTAAGAATTTTAGTTTGTTAAACCACTGAGAGTGTAAATACTTTCTTATATATATGTAGTAAAATACCATCATAAGATCAAACTTGAATAGATAGACTGATTCTAATATTTTAATTAAATACTAGCTGTTTCCCGCTACTTTGCCCGCGTGGTAGATAAAAAGTAGCAAGATAATTGAACGAATGAATGCTTAGGACGAATTACAAAGTTATGCTTTGTATTTTTTTTTTTTTTTATCGTCAGTAAACCTACGTTTGTCCACGATCTCGCCTGATGTTAAGCGACGATGTGGCCGACGATGGGGCACGCAGGTCTAGAAGACACCTATTTACTCGAGACTTGAAGAGACCTAGATTGTATTTTTCAGGAAAGACAGACAACGGCAAAGCATTCCAATCCCTGGCTGTACGCATTATAAATGTGGAAGCAAAGCTCTTTGTTCGTAAGGGTGGTAGGTTGACAAGGTATAGATGGTATTGAGCGGTACGTCTGCTTGTCCTGTTGTGAAATTAGTTCTAAGTTTTCACGGTTTGACCATGATCCCGAGAGATTTTTTTTTAAACGTTTCTGAGTGAGCACCTACGGCCCTAGAGGAAGCTGCATACCAAATTTCATTCCAATCCGTTCGGTGGTTTCTGAGATTTCGTGATGAATGAGTGAGTGGTATTTGACAATTATATAGTAGAAGATGATCGCTTTACCACGTTGATGTTTGCATGTCGTTCAACGACGAAGTGTGTGGCACCATTATTATGTTAGAACCTTTATACCTACCATACTTAGAAGAAATAAATTCATTTTATTTCATTTCATGTGAGACGTCTTACATACATAGGTAAATCTAGGTGCTTTTTTTTCCTTTTAACCCAAGTCTGAGAAGAACTGGCAAGAAACTCGTCCTGGTCCTAGCGCTTTTTTGTATTATCCATCTTATAACTTAGCTTAAATACGAAAAACTAATACAAGATTACAGTAGTCCAAACAATGCAAATCTGTCAGTTAGCTGTCAGGTATCAAATTTCAAGTGTGTCGGTTAACTGTCTGAGGGCAGAGCGACATGCATGCCATGAATGCTTATCGAAATGTATAAACTCTCATGTATTCGTTTTTCGTAATTAAGGTTATAAGATAGATCATGCAAAAAAGCGCTGGACGAGAACCAGGACGAGTTTCTTGCCAGTTCTTCTCGGGCTTGGGTTAGGTGGAATTGGCACCTAAATTCACCTAGTATGTAAGACGTTTCAAAGTGATTCTTGTGATTGTATTGAATAAGGTATCTTTTGATTTGACTTGACTTGAATATAGTCATTTATACTATAATACACATTCTTCACAAGATTACCCTTCATGTAAGCTTTAAATTTCTTAATAGGTAGTTTATAAAATATTTAATACCATCCTGCCAATCTATTATAATGAGATAGACACAGGACGACCTCGTTTGTATGATCTGCAACTATTTGATTCGGGTCTGGGTGTTTCTATGTATAACATGTATGTATTTACAAAAAAATAGTATATAAGTAGCATCATATCAGTCATGTGGTAATATTATACCACACTAGTAGTACTACCACTAGTACCAAGTACTAGTAGATATATTATTTATTATTTAACTAGATTCTATAGTTATAAATCTAGCTAGTGTGGCTTTTAAGTATATTTTGTCCTTGTCATTTTAATGTCAATAAATAAAGATGGCAACAGATTTAACCCTAGACACCTAACCTTCGCACATACTCCTTTAAACCTAACCATACGTCGACTCGACGAACAATTTTTGGCCCTTATAATTTTATCTAATAATAAATGTTTTATAATATTTTTATTACTTAAATACATAAACCAAGTATTATTTTAGTCAATAAAACAATAAATGTTTATTTTGCTACATAAATATTTATTTTAAAAACTTATATTATACAGCACTAGGTTTTGAGATCGAAGGAGATGTATACTCAGACAAATAAAAATTTAAAAAAAAACAACACAAAATAGCCTTTTTTTCTTAGGCGAACATAAATTATAACAGTCTTATCACTCAGTAAAAAATATAAAAGCTATTATTTTGAAGCGCATTTTATGCAAAAATCAACTTTGTGTTCACCACAAATTGCAGTGTTACATTTTGAGCAATATGACTTTGTTATGCGCCTTTTTTTATAGGAACAGAGACCACAGACTTTTCTTTTTCTTACATTTGGAGCCTCGACTGGTTGCAGGTGATTGCTGGATGACAACTGACCTTCAGCTTGACCTTCACCTTGACCTTCACCTTGGACTTCATCAGAATTTGCTCCTAATATGTCTTTGATTTTATTTTTTTCGTGCGTGGGCATAGTACGAATTTCCAGTCGTATTTTAAGCCAGGGCTCTACTAACTGCCTATGCAGCTTCTTCATAAAATCACGTCGAATCATTACTTTCTGACCCATCACAGAAGCATTGTGGCAGTAAATTACGTAGCTGTTTATACCCGATATATTTATAATGCCGTAGAAGATACACATTGGCCACCGATTAGTTTTTCTGCTGCATGACATCACTGAGCACATTTGGTCAAAAGTGTCCACCCCACCCTTAGTGCTGTTGTAGAACTCAATCATGCGTGGCTTTTTATTTTATTTGATTTGCAAAGCATGTGAAGAACGATCTTCGTGATCGGAAGGGTCGTCTTGAGTGTCGCTTTGAACATCGTCCACCTCCATATTATCTTCTGTCACTCCTCCTCTGTAACTCCTCCAATTCACCAACATCTTCCTCGTCCAATAATAGACTCGTAACAATGTCATCAGACAGCAATCGGTTAGACGCCATAGTAAAAGCTGCAAAAACGAATAAACATTAGTTGTAAAAAAATAATACACCAAACCTAACCATTCGTCGAAACGACGAATATTTTCGTGATATATCGAAAAATATAGTACTTACGCGCCGGACTCCGTCGCTTTCCGAGAGAGCTCGGCGAACACTGAGTTGACAAACGAGAACGCTAAGATCGGCGCGTGCGCCAAAAATTGACAGCAATATTTCTGTTGTGTACTCGTCGATTCGGCGAAGGTTAGGTGTCTAGGGTTAAACAAGTTATTAGCTAGGTGTGTTTTTTTAGCTATTTTGATTTAAAAACCAAAGTACTGAACCGATTTTGATGAAATTTCTATGGAACCATTCGAAAAGTATTTCCTTTTATATTAAATGTTTTATTTTAAATCAGTTCAAAAATGACAATGTTATGAGGTAACAAACATAAAAAAACAATACAACCGAATTGAGAACCCCTTTTTTAAGTCTGTTAAAAACGAGAAAATGTATTCAGAGAAATTAAATTTAATAATAATGGCAAACCATTAATCTCACCTTGACTTTCTACATGAGTAATGAAAAATATTTATTTATGTTAACTTAAACCATAGGAAGGTTATTATAAAATAAATTAAATTTATTCATAACAATAACTCATTTTAATAATAAAATAATTGCCTACATTACAGATTATAGGTTCGTGATAAATAAATTGGTTTATTGCTTTTATACGAGAATTATCGAAACTAGATTATGATAATTTATTGCTACTAAAACAGAAACAGCAGAACGCGCGGTAGTTATAAAATCGTCATAATTTAAGTAGATTTAACTTCACTGATAAGAGTCGGTTGTTAAATTTGGATCAACACGCAAGCGGCTCGTTGGTCTAGGGGTATGATTTTCGCTTAGGGTGCGAGAGGTCCCGGGTTCAAATCCCGGACGAGCCCATTTTTTATTATTTTATAGTTTAGAAATAAAGGGGTTGTGTCATAGATGAACCTTTATACCACACCTACTGAGAAACTTGCCCATTTCTATTCCAAATATAACTTAGAATATACATCATTTCATGCCTACTAAAATGCGAAACGGAAAAGTCTATGGAATTGCATATCTGACGCGTTTAGCGGGAGAGAAAAGTGTAAGTATAGAAATCCATTTCTAACGTGTTATTTTTTTTGTTTCTTCATAGATTAACCGGTAGCTATGGTTATTTTCATTATAGGTCAAACGACAAAAAGTTTTTACTCCAAGTCCGCTAAATGATAAATTCCTCTTCCGATATCCGAACAATATTTTGAAAAAAGAACCAAAGTAACAAAGGCATGCGCGGGTATTTCTTCGAAATTTAAATTAGGGTTTGGTAATTTTATTAATCCTACAGAATGTCGTCGAGTGATAGTAAAGATTTTATTCCTCGTAGGTGTAGTATAAGGCACTATGTATCACTCGGGAGAAAATGCGTTTCCTACCTCGTGTGTAGGAACTTGAAGAAGGAACTAATTGATTTAATACTTGATGCACCTTAAAGCTCACTCAAATGATACACTTGATAGGAATTGGGAACTCTCTCGCCTAGGTGTACAATGTAATATTCCATTTATTGGGCATGATTTCGTATTTTAAATGAGAAGAAGTTGATTGTCCAGTTTGCTCGTGTCAGTCAGCATAAACACAATCTTCAATCTTTGGATTTAAAACATAGAGAAACAATATTTCATTCCACAGTCCCCTCCCAAATATGTGTCGTCTCTATAACGAGTTGGCTACTTCTCATAATCTAGATGTCTTTAATAACTGTATCAGTAGGTTTAAGCGGTGCGCTTATAAAGTCTTACACGATACTAATAATGTATAATTTTCATAGTTGGTTCTTAGTTTAGGTTTAGTAATTTGATTACGAATCTAAAATACGAATCAAAATTTTAGTTAAAACACTGTTTTGATTGTGATCTGTTTTGTGAATTTAATAAATAAATAAATAATTAAAAGAAGAACTGAAGTTTGGGCTCAATGACGTGCTGTGGAAAAAACTACTTTATAGCCAATCATTTACGTCCAGCAGTGGACTGAATAGGTTGAGGATGATGATAATGAACATGACCGTGTTAGTACTAATAGGTTAACTCAATCCTATGAATATTTTAACTATCTCTGTGGCACAGTGGGCCAAGGCCTGCCTGAGACGCAGAAGCTTGCGAGTTCGATTCCTGCCGCGGGACAAACGTTTGTATGATCTGCTAGTATTTGTCTCGGGTCTGGGTGTTATTCTATGTATAATATACAAAAAAACGTGATTAAGTAGTATATCAGTAATGTGGTTCCCATAACACAAGTTCTGCTTATATTGGGGCCAGATGATGCTGTGTGAAATGTCCAGCATTATTATTATTTAAGAATTTCATAGAATGAATTGTGTACCAGTTCATTAAAATAAATTAATTCATTCATTCGCTTTGTGCGAACCGTAAACTCGAGCGGGAACGAGCGGACCGCGGATCAAACTCACCCTGATGAATATTCTCTAGTCTAGATGAATCGAAACATTGTCGGTGCCTCCATCGACAAAATAATACGTGAGTAAAGCCCGTGTTTATCAAAATGTATAGTACAACTCACGAAAGTTTTGAAAGAGAAAATAATTAATGTTTAATTTTGAAAATAGTGAAGTTCTGATGACGTACAAATGACAGCCGATTCTCAGAAAATGTATCTGTCGCTTGATTTTTCTATGAAAAACAGAACGGACAGTTTCCTTTCTCTTATAGGTAACTGGCATGCAATTAACATTCGCGTATTTTTATGTCGTTGTGGTAACTCCGGTTTTAATTTTCATAAAAAAAAAATAGGGCTCGTCCGGGATTTGAACCCGGGACCTCTCGCACCCAAAGCGAGAATCATACCCCTAGACCAACGAGCCACTAATATACACAATTAATTTATTAACCACACATTTTCATGCCTTTCACATCGTGAATAACTGTTATAAATAATTGATAACCGCATATTCATCGCAGCAGAGACTTTTAGGGTTCATTTATTGTAAAAGAAAATAAAACACAACCATCCTATCAATAATTGACGACCTCTGTGGCGTAGTGGGCTAAGGTTTGCCTGAGACGCAGAAGGTTCGATTGGCTTTTGGGAATTGGTTCGATTCCCACCGCGGGACAAATGCTTGTATGATCTGCAATTATTTGTCTCGGGTCTGGGTGTTTCTAGTATAACATGTATGTTAAAAGTATATAAGTAGTATATCGGTTATGTGGTACCCATAACACAAACTCTGCTTACTTTGGGGCCAGATGATGCTGTGTGAAATGTCTG
Source organism: Lampropteryx suffumata (assembly GCA_948098915.1). Lineage (NCBI taxonomy): Eukaryota > Metazoa > Arthropoda > Insecta > Lepidoptera > Geometridae > Lampropteryx > Lampropteryx suffumata. The sequence continues at coordinate 18,503,559 of OX402558.1, forward strand.
GGACTACTTTTGTTATTATTATTAATAATAAAAAAGTTTGCGTTGATGTTAACATGTTTGTATGTTTGTTTGTTGTTCAATCAATTTAAACGAACACTATCTTAAAATCACATAATTATACAATTTGATAAAAACGGGTTTTATTTATGCATGTATTATTTTATCGATGCGGCACCTACACTGTTGCGATACATCTAGAGACTTATTATAAGGTGAATTATAATAATAAACCTATAATAAGAGTCACCAATAATAATATTAAGGTTATTGTTGTGTTTGATCCGCAGTGCGTTCGCGATCCGCACTTTCATTTATGGATTTTGATCATTTGGTTTTCATATTATAAACTCTATATATAATATATTATAATACATATTGACAATTAAATTATTATAAATAATTAATATTAAATTTAATTTGACGACCTCTGTGGCGCAGTGGGCTAAGATCCGGCTGAGACGCAGAAGGTTGCGGGTTCGATTCCCGCTGCGGGACAAATGTTTGTATGATCTGTAAGTATTTGTCTCGGGTCTGTGTGTTTCTATGTATAAAATGTATGTATTTACAAAAAAAAGTATATAAGTATATCAGTCATGTGGTACCCATAACACAAGCTGTGCTTACTTTGGGGCCAGATGATGCTGTGTGAAATGTCCGGGATTATTATTATATTATATTATTCATATTATAACTCAAATAAATTCACGGTGAATTTATGGACAAAGTAAAGTGAAGCCCATTGTATCTAAATTAATCCACGGAACCCACACATTGTGAATGCGTCTCGCACTACCGTGCTACCGTCATCACAATACCGTGATAATGATAACTCGTGATTTACGACACAGCCTGTGCTACTGTTGTGTAACCTGTGGCGGTCGCCATTGGAAGGTAATGATAATATATTTTGTTTGGTAAGCCAGTTGGCTCGTTGGTCTAGGGGTATGATTTTCGCTTAGGGTGCGAGAGGTCCCGGGTTCAAATCCCGGACGAGCCCAATCTTTTTTTGCCCAAAAATGTTTGTTGAATTCTGCTTAAGAGCACCACTGATGGGCGTTTCAGGGTCTTATCCTAGAATTAAACTTCTTCGATGATGGATTCGGATATTTTGGATACATTCATTTCAAATTTTCTGATTTTGTTACTTACTTATAAATACCTCTCAACTTGAACACAGCCTAAACATTGCTTAATATTCGCCCTGTCACTATTTGTCACTATCTAACAGAAAGGGATAGCACTTTTTTAAACAGTGATTAATTTTTGACTAAAGTTAGAAAGAGGTTTATAAACAATGTCGATCAGACTTTATAATCAAGTTGCTTTTGTGGTAGAAGTGAAAGGGACCACAATTTTGCCGATGTCCTGTTTTAGAATAGAAAAGAATAGAATATTTACCCTCACTTATTTGTTAATGCTCTTTGTTTTAGTATTAGTCACTGTCAGTTTTTATAGTATTGTTTGTATTTAGATTGTATAGTGGTGGCTGAATAAATGATTTTTCTATCTTTCTTTCTAATATATATTTCTTGTACATATTATAAAAAAAATACAAAATAACAATTTAAACATAGTAAGAGTACTTAAGTGGTACATTGGGCAGCCATATCGCTTGAGAGCGATCTCTTTCTGGCAATCTTTGGATGAAAATGTATGAATTAGAATAGACGGCACGGCGTACATTAAACAAATATTGTGATTACTAAATAAAACATAACTATTTAGTCAAAAATATATAAATAACGTCACAAAATCAAATGAAAACACACTAAGTGCTAGATAAAATTTGAATTCCTTCACAGAACAGTATTTTATTTAAAACTCGTTTAAAAGCATTTGATTGAACAGTTGAGACGTTGAGACAAAAAAGATTCAGTAATTCAATTATCAGTAGGGTGCTCCTTGCGCAGACACCCTGGCCGCATCCCATCTGTCGGAGACTTCTGTTAGAGCTGGTGTGGCGGCTGAATGTGCCGAGGACCCCAAAAGGCGCATATATGCTGGTCTTGATAGGGCCTCTATATTTGAACCTTTTGGAGTCGAGACCCTGAGCTCGTTGGCAATACAATCAGTCGCCGTGAGCGTGACCCAAGAGCTGACTCCTATCTAGCCCAGCGTATTAGCGTTGCCACTTAACGTGACAATGCCGCCAGTGTCTTGAGAATGTTGCTCTCTGGCAGTGATCTGGATCAGTTGAGATAGATCGTTTTAAAACATCAACTGTTTCACATTGTATTTTTTATCATTGTATATTATCCTTTCGTGCGGATAAAGAATAGTATACAATGTGTCTTTACCTGGGAAGGCCTGCGCTATCAAACAGAATCTCAGGCAGAGTTGCGTCAGTGGAGTGGAAACTTCACCCATCTCAACTTGCTGGAGTGGATCCATGAACGAAAGGTTTCAATAACTACTCTTTAACTTGACTGACGCCACCTAAATCATCTTCAACAGATGAATTAAGGCCAATGATGATGATATTATTCTGTACATTTCTGTTATTATTGTTTTATAATAGATGTATTTATTATCAGTGTTTACAGCATCTTAAACTTAATAACTAAGTGTAAATCGATTTTGTTTAAATGAACTACGTCTCAACGGACAGTAAACAGAAACGAGCTGTTTCTTGTACCGATTAGTTACGGTCGAGTTCACATCAACTAGTCTAGTCTAGACTAACAGTCGTGAGACCTTATCATCTGCCTGCAGCCTTACTACGTTCATACACTTCAAAGATTTTCAGTTCATGCTAAGGAAAACTATATAAGCACGTACTTCTTTTTATAGTGTCACTAGTTATTTCTAACCAGTGTGGTGAAAGGATTGAAGCCTCAGAGACAACCTTTCGAACTCTTGTCACATGTCTTGGAACTTTTTAGATTTTGTGACATGCTGGTTTTTTCACGATGTTTGAGAGTACTGATATGGTATATTTTTTCTAAAATGTATTGATGCACCTAAAATTTTAATCAAACCCACGACCTTAGGACTAGAAGAGGGGGAAACTATCACTAAAACAGCAGTGCTTAGCAGGTATTTTATATTTAAATAATTTAGTAAAATAAACATTGGTATCCTATGATATGATATAAGTACTTTTTTTTACAGAAATAATTACAGAAATGTACAAAATAATGTACAATAATATAAAATACACGTGGAACAGTTGAGCTATCTAAGGACCGTTTAAAACGATCTATGGATAGCTCAACTGATCCAGATCACTGCCAGAGGGCAGCGTTCCCAAGATACTGGCGGCATTACCACGCTGAATGGCATTGCAACATTGGTAAACATTTCACTCAGCTTTTCACTCAGAACAGGTTATTTACCATGAGTTTTTCTGCTTCTGAAATATCGGCTTCATATCCCGTTAAATATCCCGCTTTGAGTGAAAACTATGTTCAAAACCATGATAGTTTTCAATGTTATATTTCACTCAGCACCATCTAGACATCATGATACTCATTGTAGAATACTGTGAATGTATCAACAGTCCTTACTATTCAAATGATTTTAAACATACTAAAATACCAACATTATAGTCCTAAATAAAGCAAATCTACCGGATGATTAATATAACTTTTATAAACTCATAAATACATACTTACTGGGTGTGTTTGTATATTATGTTTGTATGTATTTTCAATAAAAATGTATATAAGTATTATTTATACAATTTGATAACCAGACAGAGTAAACACCTGTAACATCACAATCCTATCCTAGATATCGAACCCACAACTGAAACGCAGAAGGCAGCGTAAATACCAACTAATCTTAAAGTCCAGTCAAAAAAAAATGCGGGGCAGGCTTTGGGGACTGCCGAAAGAAGTGAATAGTAAGTAACTTGTGAATCGTATCGTTGAGCTCTCTTTGTATAAATATAATCTAAACTAATAACGCACGAAGGTATATCTATGTACATATATACACAATATACATATAGCATATAGCTAGCATGGGAAGCGTTCGGTGACGATGTCGCGAGTTCCATGATTTTTGTTCACCCAAAAAGTGCGCCTAAAGAAGTTTTCATTTGAAAAATACTTAATGAAGTTGAAGTTTTCATTTGAAAAATACTTAATGCAAAGACTATTTGACAAATTATATTATTGTCGATGTTTGTGGAATCATCATGTTTATCAGCAAAATAAACATTCATTCTTCAAAACAAAACATATTATACTTCATTTTAAAATTTAAAATTCATTTCAAACTGACAACTATCTCAATATTGCTTGCAGAGCATGTTTGCTTACATCAAAGTAGCTATTTCAGTACGTTCCTAGAGCAATAAAGAGCTAAGTGTAGACAAACATCAACGTAGAGCACTTTAAAATCTTGAGTTCCTAGCACGCGAACGTACGACAAGTGCCATTGGGAGAAATACTGTCCTTACGTCACGTCTTTTGTGAAACCGATGACAGTCAATGCAACTATCACAATATTACAATCAGTTTGTAAGGTAAACATTGCAGAAGAAAATTGTGTATACAAATTGTGTTGTATATATTAATACGTGAAGCAAAAACTTTGTACAACTTTTTAAAATTGCGTTGACGGAGAAGTATGAAATTTCGCACACTTATACTTTATATAGAGAAGGAGTGCAGAATGCTAATATTTTAATTAAACTATGCATAATAAATACATTAATTATTAATTAATTATGGTAGAACTGCGACCAGTGGGCGCCCACTAGTAAGTATTATTGGACATGTCACACGGAACCATCTAGTCCCAAACTAAGCAAAACATGTAGATACTCAGATAAACCAGATAGTAATTTTAGGAAACCTTTTAATGCTCGTATGTTAATAAATAAGTATTATTACACAATGATGATGTAGAAATGTCCCCTTGGCTCAAAGCATTATAAATTTTCTATGCAAAGTTTAAGTATGAAGTACGGTTCATACTTGTTCAATCATATTATGCATATTGTATCCATAGTTTTACTTGGTTTGCTACTCTGGTATGCAGAAAACGGCACGGCATATTGAGCACATCTTGCGTTGTATTTACTCTATTTCGTATGGGAATATTTTCAAAACATATATTTTAGGAGCATATCGCTGAAAACTGTATTGGTGGTATTGGATCGCGTTTATTTTCCGTCTTTATGAATGCTGGAATAATGTATTCCACATAAAATATATAACAAAAAACTTTTATAAATACACACGCTCACGACTGTTTTAATTTTCTGATGGACTGCCACAGATCTCTAGAGATCTGTATCTAGGTAGATAAATATATCTACCTACTCAGACATTTGAGGATGGTTAAAGTTTGGGGTAGATAAAGGCACGTCTATACATTTTATTAGGCACATGACTTAGACATTTAGATGTTTATAGTAATGTCTAAATAAAAGATGTTATTGTCGTGTTTGACAAATCTATATTTGTGCAATTTATAAATGGTTTATAAACCATCTTCCTTTACATGCAAATATATGTCCTGGAGCGAGGAGTACCTAAGAATACCTAATGGCTTAAAGCCTTCGCCGTTGCATATCAAAGCCTGCCGAGCGACCACTCACCACTCCGGTGCTAAACAATTTGCAATGCAAAACTAAATGTATGCAGATGGCTCTAAGATACAAGCCTTGTAGGCTTTTAGGCTAAATTCCAAGTTGAAAGGGTTTCTCTGAGTAGCTGGGCAAAACACAAATTCTGCTGAAATGAAAATTACCCTTGTGAAGTATTTCACGTGATGACACGTGAAAAAGCAGCATTTTATATTAGTATAAAACGTAATGTTATTTGTCAAAGGTTAGTTTTGGTAAAATTCTTGAATTTCTTAATCTAACGAATGATACGTTTGAATATAGGCTGCAAATGAAGCAACATTAATTTAACAAAACTAAAATAGTAAAAGTTTGGGCTCGTCCGGGATTTGAACCCGGGACCTCTCGCACCCTAAGCGAAAATCATACCCCTAGACCAACGAGCCGCTGTGCGAGAGAACAAAATTTCTGACCAGATGTTGAGCGTATCAAGTAAAGTGAAAGTAATTGACCCACATATTGCCGACCGCGTCCTTTATAACGTTTTAAGCGCGACGGATTCAAAAAGTTAATTTGTTTATCTTTATAATATATAATTCCACTGTACGTGTGTATGTCACTGAACTCCTTCTAAACGGCTGGACCGATTTGAATTAATTGCATACACATACAAAAAAAAAACATTTTTTTGTATGCGTATGCAATTAATTCAATTTAATTCGTTTGGGTGGCGCCCTGGATGGTTTAGATTCACAAATTAGCCCGGCAGATTGTGCTGCAGTCCGTACAAGATATATATATTTTTTAAAACGCCCCGACGAAGTCCCGACCGGGACAGCTAGTTATTTATATATTCTAAAATAATATAAATAATGGCTTTGCACAATCTTCAATTGAGATATGGCTACTTTACAAACAAAATTTATTATTTTAGAATATCCTGCTTTAAAAGTAGTAGTTATATGACAATATAGAACAGCAAGTTGGAAAATTGAAATAAGACTGGGCAGGCCGCAGGACTGCCGCATGTTGGATGCGTTATGAGCTAAAGCCACACTGAAGAGTGGGCACCCCTGAACGGAAAACGATTTCGCGGCTGACCGCGGCGAAGTTTAAGGGACGAGCTAGACGCCCATCTTAAGGCAATCCTTGGCCCGCAGTAGCTTTAGACAGGGATGATTGGAGAAAAGAAAGGGAGACCTTTGCCTTAGGTAGATAATATTAGCGTAAACATCTGTTGTTATCCTTATTCATTGATATTAGAGTGACAAGGACTGCCTCTACTTTTCAGGAGATTAAAAAGTGAAAGAGATAAAATGTTCGATGATTATAAGATAGAACGTTAATTAAATTATATTTATATTATTTGAGTAGAACCATCACGTAACGTAATGGCAAAGCCGCCAATGTCATAGGGACGCTGCGCTTTGGCAGTGATCTGGATCAGTTGAGCTATCTATAGATCGTTTTAAATTGTTCCTTAAATAGTTCAATTGTTTCACATGTATTTAATATTATTGTATGTTATTCTGTACATTCCTGTAATTATTTAAATATAATATATTTATTTGTCACTCAATTACGTCGAAACGAATAAACTAAATTGGATGGAACGAAATCGTGAGCAAAAAGCCAGTAAAAGTATTCAAAAGAAAATTAATGATCAAACATCGCAGGCGTGAAGCCACGGAATAAACAATAACATCAGAGATAACTCAAACAAAACAAAAATGAAAGAGTAAATCAATTTAATGGTAGCCAAAGGATCACGTTAAATAGCGAAGTAGGTGGAAATTGAAAAGCTAAGTCACTCATAAAACGAAATTGTTGAATTGTTGAAATCATAGACATATACATAGACATAGACATAGACATTTGTTTATTTACTGAATAAGCACACAAAGACATCAATAATAACAAAGAGTAACAAAATTAGGTAAAAAGGAAGTGACACATATCAAAAAGTAAAAGGAGAAAAGACATTTAAACAGCTTAAAATGATTCTGCGTACTTACCTACCTAACAGTGCTATGTGCTACAGCAGCAAAAAGATCTCGACTCAGCATTATGCTTCCCTGTCGGATGACAGGTCAGCGCTGTTATTCTGCCGAGACCTTCGATCCAGTCACTCAACCTTACGAAACGCCAGAAATAAAAGAAATATATAAGAAAATAAACAAATATGAACATAAACGAAATGGTTATTATGCCTGCCTTATACATATACACAAAAAAAATAAAAAAAAATATAAAAAAATAAAAAAATACAATACAATACACATACGCAATATCCATTATAACTCCATCCATTAAATCAATGATTATGAATCTCACGAAAGGAGCCTCGATGGAACCTTGGTTCGAAATAACTACCGGCACAATAAGAAGAATAGCCTTAGATATATCTATCTATCTAATCCTTTTAAACAAGAAATTCTTGTATATATAAATAATAAATAATAATAAACATTGCTGGACAATGCACACAACACCATCTAGACCCAAACTAAGCATATCTTGTATAATGGTGACTAGATGACTGATAGAATACTTATATATTAATATCTGAAGCAAACACTTAGTACCCCTTTTTATGAAAATTGCGCGGACGGTGGAGTATGAAATGTCGCACACTTATCGTTTATATAGAGAAGGAGTGCAGAATGCTAATATTTTTTCTAAATTATGCTTTAAAAATTCATTAATTATGAATTAATTATGGTCGAATTTCGACCAGTGGGCGACCACTAGTATTTTTAAATACATACTTATGATACCTTTCAATACCCAGACGCAGAACAAACACCTAAGCTCTTTACACAAAGGTTTATACTGGGAGAGAATTGAACCCTCAACCTACAGCGCAGAAAACAGAGCTACTACCAACTAAGCTGACAGGCAAGTCAAATATGTATACATATAATCTGAATCTCGGAAACGGCTCCAACGATTTTCATTAAATTTAGTGTGCAGGGAGTTTTTATAAATCAATAAATAAATCAGGGATAAATCGATCTAGCTGGTTTTCATTTTTAGAAAACTTCGTTTTATGCGTGTTTTATACCGAGCGAAGCTCGGTCATCCAGGTACTATTAACCCATACTTCCTTTCTGTATTCTGTGCCTATACAACAATCATCATCGTCATCATCATCCAGCCCGATTTCACCCACTGCTGGGTATAGCCTTCCTCTTTATTATGCCACTCTTTCCGGTCCCTAGCAAGTCTCATCCAGTGGTTCCCGACTCTGACTCAGCGTCAGCGTCAGCGTCAAAGTCGACTCTGACGATTCTGACGCTGACTATATAGTTCGACCATCGGGCGGGTGGTCTGCCTCTTGGCCGTTGATCATCCCTTGGCCACCACTCCATTACCACCTTTGTCCAACTCCAGTTATCCATTCTTGCCAAGTGTTCCGCCCATTTCCACTTCAATCTGGCGATCTGCATACCCACGTCTACGACTTTGGTCTAACATCTAATTATACAACGATGCATCAACAAAAATCATTTTAATACAATTAAACTTTATCTACGTGGCAAACCTACCACCATCTTACCTACTTGTTTTTGAAAACAGTAAAAACATAATTAACTTTATATATGATATATGAGACTTGCCCATTGTTTTTTCTAGGGCACACTATAGTGAATCTTGGAACATGCAAGAATTTTTATCATTTAACCCACAAAAGCGAACAGCCGCAGTCACTATTTGAGTGAACTAGCTGGTTACTTCTTAAGCTGTAATAACATCCAGTTTTAACAACGACATGAAATATTTTTGGGCGAGTAAAATAAATTCACGAGCCATTGAATTAATATCGAACTACCGATACGCGGCTAAGGTTTCACAAAAATATCAAATACTTCTATTTTTCTATTTATGTTACCAACGCGGCCTAAATAAAATTTCTGGTTATTATCATTTCAGGGCTACTCTTACACGTAGATGTCTTTACACCCACTTCATAAAACAAAGAAGAAACTGATTGACATTCATACTTCTTATAAACCAAATTGAGAAAACATAAATACAGATTAACTTCACTAAGGAATAGGAGGGTTTAATGTGATCAAGTGTTTTTGCATAAAACTTTTAATGGCCACATTGATTGGCAGCCCTTATATATTAGGTAAATTAAGCTTTCGATGCCCCAGACTTCATTCTAGAAAGAACCATACATTCTAACCTAGTATAATACGTCCAACTTACGCCTATTTACGACAAACACTTTAATTAACCGTTTTATTATCTTTAATAATGGTTTGTTTTCTATGTAAGTTATCTAGACCTCTCCCTTTCCAAATTTAAAAACGCTATCAACGAACAGCTGCTACCTTTAAATACCTTGTCTAATTTTTAATCAGTTATTAAAAAAAAACAATTTTCTTCGCATTTTTTAAACATTACTTATTAGTAGAAACTTTACTGGATTATGTAATATCTAAGTAATTTGGTTTATAAGTTTCATTTTTCTCTTTGTTTTGTCTAAATAAATACGGTAATAAAATTAATAATATTATAAATTTCAAAGGATCTCTATTTGTTATATTCAGTTAATTTTTAATTTTTCAATGTGGGCTTTGATATCTTTGTTGAAGGATATATTATGCTAGCATTTTAGGGAATTTAGCTTTTCATGTTTAGTTTGTTCGATGATAACCACAGTTGATATTGTACAAGGGACTGTTTAGGTTAAATGTATTAAGTCTGATGTAATAGGAAAATGCTTTGTTTGTACATTACAAAACGGTTTTATTTTTATTCTAGAACATATCAGAGAAAAAAAAACAGTCATCCCGTGACCACGACAGAGTGTAAACCTGTCGAAACGTCGGGAAAAATAGGTAAATAAACGCGATAAATACCCGTAAGTATTTATAATAACATATCAGAGAACACGACGTAATTAAACCATTCGCTACAGTTCCAATGATTTTATAGTCTGAACTTAAACTTAAACTGGTTGGTTTTTCATTCTATTTGAAATACTTACATATTTAAGTTTGAGAAATTAAATCAATATTTTCTTGTTTAAAAATAATTACATAGTGTAAGTATGTAATTATGGTAACAGATAGAGCCAGGGTGCTGTTCAGCAGAACTTCGCAATAAATAGGTCGATTTACAAAAACTTGGTATATCTGTCTGAATAGAATATATCTTTATTGTACACCTTATATAATAAAACACAATATTACAATTTAATTAAAGTAAAAGTATTTAAGTGGTACAAAGGGCGGCCATATCGCTTGAGAGCGATCTCTTCCTGACAACCTTTGTATGGAAAGGATCGTATTAAGTTGAGTGGCGTACATTAAACTAATTATAAATTATATAAATAAATAAAATAAATAAATATTTGACTAAATACTACGTTGGAGTCAGTCAGTTCCAGGAAACTGTTTAACGAATAAGTATATAATAGTCGCTCATTTTAATCAGTTCGCGCTTACCTTCCATTTATGAAAACTTTTTTTTTAAGAATGTACCTAGATACCTACCAACTTTTTGAAAGACACTAATTACAACTACTAGTTACAGGTATAATGCGTGCGAAGCCGCGGGAAGCAGCTAGTAAAAAATAGTTTTCTTACTACTATGCCAGTTTGAGTGGTTGGGGTCGGTGGAATTATTGTAGATCCAAAAGTCCAACAAACAACATATCTGCAGCATTCCGTACAAAGATTTCGAACATTTTTACAAAACTGAAAGGTACAAAATAGACTATGGTTGGTTTTTAAACTATTGAAGTGCTTCGTAATAACATAAACTTGAGTTCAGCAACTTTGTGCGAAGTATCTGAAAAAGTGACTGCAGTGGCATTTTCGTGGTAGTACTTCCGTGTTTCGAAGGCACGTTAAACGGACGGTCCCAGCATTTCATGCAAATGTTTTCATCAAAGATCATGAAGGAAGCTTGTTGGTGGTCTCAACTCCGTCACCAGAGCTGAATACCGACTTATACGAAGCAGGAGTAGTAGAGCAGTAAAAAATTCTACAATTTTAAAGTCAAACCTCAACCCAAAGTAATTTAATCGCAAATCAAGTGCTAATAACTTGAGCGTGGACAAATCGAGAGCAGATCTAAGGAGCGATACGATACGCCACAGGACTATAAATACGGAAGGTCATTTCCATTTGTAGCGGGTCCGGGTATGGCTTTGTGGTCTGGCGTAATTCAAAAACATTTCGATACTTTTTTAATCACACTATCATCTACGAGTTTACTTTGATCCATAAGTTATGGACCATAACCATCCATGCATAATCAATGGTGCTAGATGGTGTTGTGTGAATATAAGTTTTTATAGTTAATATCATAATTTTGTGCACCGTGACAAATCTTCCATCCAAGTTAGAATTTCCTATATCCAAAGGTTGCCTGGAAGAAATTTATATCACTTCCTTAGCAATAAGACTGCCTATTGTACATATATTTTCCTTAGTATTATTAGTTGTCGAATTTATTTATGTTTATTTTTAGGGTGTATTACATTAAATAATGTTCATTAACTCGTTCATTCACTCTCACGCAAGTAACCAACAGCTCATAGCTTGCACCACCTGACCACGTCCATCACAAGAACAAACCAATGAGCGTAAAGTCCCTGTTTATTGACGGCTTCGAGAGGAACCCTCACGCCTTCGTATCTTGGGTTCTTGAGGTGAGGACGACGTAATGTTTTAAACGAGCTTATGCTACCTGCATCAACCGGCTTGAGACTGTTACAAATAGAGAAATATATAAAAGAAAAACTGTTGTTTTGGATGCAGAAAACACAAGTGATACGTGTTCCATCACCTTGTTAGTTGTGAAGAGATAGTTTAAACATTTATATTATTAGATAATTTATTACCAGTTTAGACACTTTTTAGCCCCGATACTAAGGGATGTTATAATTATGACGTGTAGCTCAAACTAATTTTGATTTAAATTACATTGTTTGAAATATCACTTGAGCGAGCATGTTGTCAGCTATGATTCAGGAAAACTTCTTCAGCTATTTGAAGATCATCATTCGACCTCTTTTCTAGTCTGATGGATATGAGCAATATCCACAGGTCAAATCGATTTAAAATTTGGTATCCTGTTATGGTAATCTTGACCTGGTGTTGCAGCATCCCTAGATTTGGTAGGATACCCATCTCATCTTACGAACTTACAGCAGAGGTATGGTAGTGGGTGTTTTTTTGGGGAATACAGTCAAGTCAAAAGATACTTTATTCAATACAATCACAAGGATCACTTTAAAACGTCTATATATAAATTCAAAATATAATAAACTCATTAAAATAATTTAAATGCCTATGATATTGACATTTTTTAATAGATTATGCCATTAGTGTTTTAATATGATTTCGGGCTACGGCTAGCTCGAATGAGTCGCAATCGTGAAGTCCAATTTCCGACAGCTTTATAGAGTAATTGGGGCAGTATATCATCAATAACACGGCGAATGTTGACTTCCAAATGGTCCAACATCTCTGGTTTATTAGCATAGACTAGTAGTGACTTCACCTACCCAAAAAAATGTAATCTATGAGTGTGAGTTCACACGATTGTGGAGGCCAGTTCACAGGTCCATTACGCGAAATTATGCGCTCACCAAATATTACCGCAATAAATTAATGATAGCGCCCGCCTTGTGGCATGTTGAAACCAAAGCTTTATCACATCAATGCCAATCAACTTTGGTTCGAATCAGTCAGTAATCATGATTCTGTAGCGCTCTCCATTGACAGCAACATGCTGGCCGGCATCGTCTTTAATAAAATATGGGCCAATGATTCCACCTGTCCATGTCACACCAAATAGTGGCTTTTAATGGATGTGAGGGCGTCTTTAAGGCATCTGGGTTTGGACATCTTTTCCACTCAAAATTTGGCAATTCTGCAATTCTATTGAAGTAGATATTAAACCAAAAATAAGCCTCATCGGTGAACAAAATATTGCGTTGAATAAGAGGATCAAACTGAATAATATTGATCTCGTACCGAAACATGATTTTAAAAATAATATTGCATAAATTGCAAGCGCTGTTCTGACGTCAGTCTATTCATTGTGAAATAGCAAAATGTACTAACTACAAATCGACTATCAACTGTCTGTAGAAAGAATGTTGCCAGTTTAAAAAACAAACCTTTATATGTGTTTATTAGAATTGTCTCAATGAATATACTTAAACACTTTACTATCGGAGTGTCGGGAAGTTAAATTTCAAATTAATACATATTAAGTAACAAAAACAGCTTTTCAAATCATCAAGCCCCCGAGTGTTATCACAAGATATAGTAGATATCTCTTCTTCTTCTTCTTCTTCGTTAATGGCATGTGTCATAATAATGTCAATTTTGTATTTTTTTTATATTCTTATAGTATGTCACATAGTTTATCTTGTCATAGTATATCTTGTCGTTCGTCATTTGTTATTTTATATAAAATGGTGCCTCTCATATAAACTAACGACTGATTATTTTATTTAAGCTAATATTCCAATAATTCTAGCTCTATTTAAATAAAAACACCAAAATTACTTATAAAAACCGGAAATAATTCGAGAAAAATAAATAATATAAGAGAGCAATGTATGCTTCGGAAAAAAATAGTCTAGATATCTCTTCAGATCTCTGGATACTTAGCTTTGATAATGTCTCATGAGGCTAATCAAAGGCATGTTTTTTGTGCACTTTTACAGGTGACTTTTTAAACCATTAAACAAAACCATAACAATAAGTAAATAATTTAACATATATAAACATTATATAAACAATTGTATACAATCGAATGTGCATAATTTCAAGACTCGATATTTCAGCCGCTTTGTCGTTCGCCGCTTTTTTGGAAGGTGTATTTACTGTTTGAGAAACGCTTACCTTACTCTCAACGCCTTTATGACTTAACACTACGTTTTATTTGGATCGACTTCCTATTGTAGGCTCCTCAGAGCTCTACGCTTTTTGGGAAAGTATAATGTTTTTATAGCAGTGGTAAAAGTCCAGGGGGAATTCTCGATTTCGGGGTAAACCATTAGGTATAAGTACAGTTGTTTGAGGTAATTTACTTGGAACGAGAAATAAAAGATCGTTTGAATATATTTCGTCGTTTGATGTATATTATTAATATATTAAAACGAATAATTAATATTGATATACAATATTTGTGACTTCATATTTTCAACTATTGACAGAATATTTGAGACCTGAAAACAGATTATTAGCTTATTTGTGGATATAATACTTCGTTTTTTCTTTCTATATTGTCCTGTTGACAATTTTACCAGTGTCAAATGACTGTTTTGTTATAATAGTTACAAATCGTAGTCGATCGTCTTTTGTCTATTCTAAACGTCATCGCGGAATAGCTGTCTAGTATTTTTTCAGGATTCCATGTCGTTAAAATCACATTCCAACATAATATATAACTCACTTATAATAGTAGATTGTTGCACCAAGCGCAAAGTGAGTTATTAATGCACGAGTGTTATGTTGGTGCCCGAGCGCACGCGAGGGCACTGAATTAACACGAGTGCATTATTTACTCTCTTTAGCAAGGTGCGTAATTTACTTTTCTTCCAACTACCAATCTACCTACTGTGATAATATATACCTACTCAAACTAAAAATATGAAGAATCAAAGTTTTACAATAGTATACAAAATGCGCGACATTTGTTTTTTTCCACCAAGTCGGTTTTATTCAGCCGATTTTTTTTTATCAGCCAGTAACTTTTTGATCTAATGCAAACATTTTTTATTAAACTTAATGGGAGATATTAAGCCTCTGTGGTAAATTTATATCTAAATAAAAAGTAAAAAACAGTGCAATAATGAAAAACAGTGCAATAGTGAGATTTCATATAACATTACTGCACTGTTTTGGTTCTAAGCAAAAAATACGTCCATTGTGATCGGTTTTGTAGTGAATAATGATAACATTACCACGTAGTTGAAAGAAAATTAATTGTCTGCACATGTGCTGTGAAATGTATAGCACAATTTATATATTAAAATTCCGCTAAGATGCTATAAACATAATAAACATGCTTAAATAAATTTAGATAGATATATAGATTAACACTTTAATGTACACAAAAAGAACACAGAAATAATAGACATAAAATTGTACAATATGCGGCATTATCGCTAAAAGCGATCTCTTACAGGCAACCTTTCCAGACAATTTAGAAATTCTTTGTTATTTCCTGAAATGACAAATGAAGAACTTTAAGGTATAGTTCTTGCGGCACGAAAAAAAGTGAGTTTCTCCAATTCCACGTTTTCCGAAACGTACCGGTAACTATCGAAAATCATCTCAAACTCTTGGGAGTTTCACTTACACGGACTCTCAATGTTGGCTCCTATATCGAGTCCAAGGCCAAAACTGCTGCCATGAAACTTGGCATCCTCAACAAGTTGAGGCGATACTTCACACCTAGACAGCTTTCCACTTTATACAAAGCTCAAGTCCGGTCGGATATGGAGTATTGCTATCATCTATGGGATGGTTCAGCCAAACACCAGCTAGCTGCCTTGAACTCGATCGAGCGTAGAGCATTGAGGATGGGTGAACAGCTTAACGCTGAGACTAAGTTCCATAGTCTCGAGCACCGTCGTAAAGCTGTTGCCTTTCGATCTTTTATAGGATACATTTCGGAGAATGTGCCCAGGAATTACATGATCTGATTCCACCATCTCCTTTTCAAAAAGCTACGAGCCGTACCGCGGCTCCTTACTAAATCGTCGAAGCTAGTGCATGAAATGGGGCCGGCGGTATATAACCATCTTCCTGAAACCATCACAAATGCTCCGTCAACGCAATCCTTTAAATTCAAATTAAAAAATTGGCTTATTGATCAATCGCATTATAGGGTTGACGAATTTTGCAGCTAGACATCACATTATTATATAACTACTATTATATTGACAAATTAAATTATTATATTGTATCAATTGAATCAATAGATTATTACAATTTATTAATCTGCCTTAAATGAATATACGAGTACATTATACATCTTTATATTGTAATTTTGAACGATGTACGTTTCAATGCTTGGTGTATTTACAACACAATGTATTTACGAACCTATCTATTATTGTGAAGAAACTGACATGTCACCTTATTTTGTTACCAATAAATAACTTGAACTTGAACTTGAACTTGAACTTCACACCAGGACAAGCCGACGTACCACTCAATACCATCCATACCTTGTCAACCTACCACCCTTACGAACAAAGAGCTTTGCTTCCATATTTATAATGCGTACAGCCAAGAATTGGAATGCTTTGCCGTCGTCTGTCTTTCCTGAAAACTAGTCTTCAAGTCTCGAGTAAATAGGTGTCGATAATAGATTATAGATTATAAAAAAAAAAAAAAAACGTATGAAAGAAGTAAGAAGAATAAAGAATCTGATCTTAGTGATATAGATCACAGTTTATTTTACCGTATTACACCTAATATTCTAATAATATTATAATAATATTCTTTTAATATTTTCTATAATTATTCTTATGAATAGTTTCTTCTTTTGTTGCCGAATCATTAATATTGTTAGAAATGCTTATTATCTCAAAAACTAAATTTCGAAAACATAATTATATGAAACATATTTAAAAAGTAAGTAAATGCTTCGGACAAAATCTCTAATGTACTCAATATTACACAAGAATTATTAAATAATAAAAATTTTAAAAAATGATTAGAACGCATGTTGGGTATCAAGTGTAAAGTAAACAATGTAAGTTCACTTCGCATTATTGACTTTCTCAGGCAGTTTAATATAAAGCTGTGACCCTTAAAATAAATAGTTTAGTTTCTGTGAGTTGTTCGCACTCGTGAATAAAATATGTGATGTTTTCCGCGACTTATTCGGTACTTGGTGTGTTTTAGTAAAATTTATTTATGACTGTGTGGTTTTATTAAGATTTTTTGTTATCAATACAAAATAACAGTATGTAGCTGTTTGATATTAATAATTTGTGTGTTCTTGTATACGTTTAGGTTCATTTACAATTATAAATCGGTTATACCTTCTCTCTGTACAGCAATTAATCTCTAAAATTAAGCAATAATAATAAATAATGCCGGACATTTCACACAACATCTTGAACATCGAGCTTGTGTTATGGGTACCACATGACTGATATACTACTTACATACTCTTTTTTTGTAAATACATACTTATTATACATAGAAACACCCAGACCCGAGACAAATACTTGCAGATCATACAAACATTTGTCCTGCGGCGGGAATCGAACCCGCAACCTTCTGCGTCACAGACGGACCTTAGTTCACTGCGCCACAGAGGTCGTCAATGCAATGTTCACAGTTTTATTTATCATCAGTGAAGACCTGTCTTTGGTTTTCTGTTTTGAATAGATAATATAAAGCCAATGAGTAATGCTACCAATGAAAAACGATCACCTATTCGTGCCGCATGAACATGATATTCTGCTTGATATTAATAAAATTTTAAATAAATCAAACTTAAAAAAGTTGCAGAACCTTTAAAAACAGGGTTCATTACATAAAATGGTTAAAGCAACGACCTCAAAGAGTCGAGCTGCACCTAATTAGCTTTATTATTCAAAAAGTTGCGTCCCTTGTTCGAAGTTTGTCATTACTTCAGTGTTCACGCTTAAAAAATAATTACTCCATAAAATGTTATGAACCCGGAATAGGTAATGTAAAAACTCGAGTCTATTGAATAAAAAAGTTAGATATTGTTTACAGACTGGTAAATGAGCTACTGCCCGCTGTTGCTGACAGCTCGGTTAATAGCTCGGCCTTCTGCGCTGTAGGTTGAGGGTTCGATTCTCAGGACAAACATTTGTGTGATGAACATAGGTGTTGGTTCTGTGTCTGGGTGTTATAAATTATGTATTTACGAAATATAAACACATTCTATCAGTAATCTGGCCACCATAGTACAACCTATGGTTAGTTTGGGCTAGATGATGTTATGTGCATTGTTCATCAATATTTATTCGTCTTCTTCTGTATTATAATATTTATTTATTTATTTACGGTCCAAAATGTGGGGACGCCACATTTTGTTAGTCGACACAGAATTCGTATTAGACAAAATGCAAAAATGTCCTCATTCCTTATATTGAACTAAAAAGAATAAAGGTAGAATACAATTAATGTGCGTAGTAATGGAAATATTCCTAAATAAACAACATCACAACAGTTGGTTGATCGTCAAATCTCTAATCCGTGATAGTCAATAGTCAATATTCAGGTCCCGAGGGAGACACATTCATTACTGGAAATCCGAACTTTCAATTGATCTCTCTAGAGAAGCTCTCCGAACACCAGTTCTGATTGTCGACTACACGAGGGGTTCTTATGTTACGGATTCAAGGTCCGCAGAAAACGAAAATCAGTAGATTTGACATCCGCCTATTACGTAACTCATGAAATATAAGCATGCATTGCGTCATTAATGCTATCAATGATATTTATAGGATACAGTTCACAAGGAGTTTCGGTATGTCGATTGGTCCGTCTGTCTGTTCGCCACGAATTAGAGTTTTTTGCTCGTGGACTATTAATGTTATCATGATCAAATTTAGCACGGTAATATCACAAATCTTAGTAGGAGCAATGTTTTCAGGGCTTCCTCCTATCCGTTAAAAGTGGAGTTGATATATTTGTGACATGTCATTATGTAGGTATTTCAAAGATATGACGAGGTTTGATGAACAGCTTTTCGATATAAATATTCGTTTGATAAATATAAGGCTTTGAAGTGATTTTTTGATGAAATGACGAGGAAAATGATCACAGCTAGTAAAGTTTTACTAGGTTATAAGTAACAGACTGTTTATAAGCCCTAAACAATCTTGATGGTTCATAATAAATACTTGTAGTTTGCTAACTAGGTGGTATGTAATTGGTTTGAGGCCTGACCACTAGTAATTCTTATCCTTACTGTACTGACACGCGTACAGACACGCGATTGGTCAATATGATATATTATTACGCCAATATTGTTGCTTTAAGTGTATTTTCGTATGTAGATGAGCGAGACGCAAAACAAAGGAGGCAGCGGCTGGCTTCTATATTAAAAGTATTTTACGACTTGCGAATGTCGCATTGTTATTGCTGTCGCTACTGCTAATTTTATGTAATATTCCTGCCAGAGGTGAATTCGATGGCGTGAATGAAAGCTTTTGAAATGAATTTTTCAGCCATGTTTTTGCAAAGTAAAATTATTGTATATGTAGAACCAGCAATTGAATCATTAATGACATTTTCAGAGTCTAAAGCAGATGTCGCTGCTCTGAAAGTATTGTCTGTATATTGGTTAGTAATGTTGAACTAACTAAAAAAATAAAATATTTATCAATTATTATGAACAAAAACAAATTATACCATAACATACTTAAGTGTTTACTGCAAATAGTAAAGTAGAAGGTTCTTTATTGGAACATGGTGCGTTTCTTTAATAAACTTCCTGAGAATGCAACTGAACATGCTATTTAGAAAATAAAGCTTACATAAGCAGTCTTGTGAAGAAAGCGTATTAAAATATATATAACTATTTGTTGATTAAAATGCATGGCTTCACTTTGCTCTGCTTTCTGGCAATTTACTGGCAGATTTGCGATGAACGTAATAGTATATTTTGAACTTTCTCAATCAGAACTAATATTGGTTTAGTCTTCTTATCGTGTAGTTCTTTCGAACCAGTGTGGTGAAAGGATTATAATGCACCTCAGAGGCTCCTTTCGAGTACATGGCACATGTCTTTGGGTTCTACGACATGCCAGTTTTCTCTCAATGTTTTTTTTTCACTGTTTGACAGTACTTGTAAAATACATAGATGTTTTTGATCAGAAAATTCCATTGGTGCAAAACTGAATTCAAAACCTAAACCTAACCTAACCTAAAGATCGGAAAACGTATTTTAATGGTGACCAATGACCATCATTGTTTTAGTAGTTACTGGTATTTACCGCATCACTTCTAAATTACTCAATCTTAAAATTACAAATAGTAGTCGCTAGCTGATTGAAAGGTAACTTTTTCCAAATAACGAGTATAATTTAACAAGTAAACAATGATGCGTGGTCGATCATTGATCCCAAAAGTTTAGTTATTAAATCGAAAGCCGTAAGCGATTGTGATTTCAATTGATTTACCCGAAACTGTTTGATCATAGTTTCAGAGCTAATGGTCTAATGGAGTTTCGTAGTTTTTGCAAATATTTGAATGCTTCGAGCACTGTTTGGCTATGAACTCTTTTGTTTGTCTTATCGAAACTGTTTTCAAAGTTTAATCCTTTAGACAATGACATCAAAGGTTGTGTAGCAGCTGTTTGCTAAGTGAAGAGCGCTAGGGCGATATTTATATCAATCGCATAAAGTACATAAAGCCATGGTTTACGACACTACTCATATTGACCTGTCTCTAGCCAGCTTTTTTATAGCGTTTCGGCATCTAGTATTTACTGATTAGATAAGTAGTGAAGCATGCTTCTATAAAAGCAAGAGCAAGCAATTTTGTTTGTAATAAGACAAACTAGACTTTTATTTTCATTTGTCCCATCAGTTGTACTGGAAATGGTAATTTTCATTATTTTTATTTATTGATACAAATGTAACTAAACGTTTCTGATTTTACTAAACAGACTCTTTGCTTCTATAATCAAATCTAAAATTAGGCTTTTAAAATTTACGAAGTCGCCTGTCTGTTTGTTTGTGTGTACGCCCCTAATTCGAGCTCTACCTCGTAGACTATTGGTCTTATTGTGATGACCTTTGCACAATAATGCATACTAGTAACCCATACAAAGTAATGAACTAAGAGCTTTGAAAAAAAAAAATATTCTGGGTACCAACATATAAATAAGGGTTGTTTTTTTTAATTCCCTTTTGTGTTAATTATTATCCCATACCTTGGACATAAATATATAAAGTGGTTTATTTAACAGATTTTAGATACAAATATTGATTCGCTAAATATTATGATTTGAAATCTTATTTTTCATTATTTTTTCCTAATGGCTAAAACGCTGTTTGGGAATCCCTGGAAAGCAAAATATAATAAATTATTAAAAAATCACCTGTTTCACCTGTACTTGTTTATAAGTAACAACCTGATTTGTAGACCTTAAAAAACTGTTACTGTTAAAGCTGACATTAACCTGCATGTAGTAGATACCTATTCTAAAGACGTTCGCAACCTTATATCATTGAATCGAGTTCCGATCGCGAGTACCTACCTCCATTACCATCCTAATGGAATTATTGACTGAAGTGTTCTGAGCAAGAATTTAATGGACACCTGATGTAGTTAATTCAAAGCAGACACATATACGAAGGATCGGAAGACGTGTTGGCCGTAGTTAAGCGTCAGAGCTGCTAAAATCAAAGATAGTTGTTAGAAGTTGGCCGCCTAAAAGCCTTCATCTTGTCTTTCAACTTTAACTTGGCGGACAATTTAACGTGCCGTCCGAAGCATAGAAACACACAGATAAAAAAGAAGCAAGGACAGAAAAAGAAATAAACAGAAAATGACCTTATTTTTCTGTTATTTTCTTTTTATGTCCTACCAACTTACCCACTTACCTAACCTTAATTAAAGCTATAGTGTCTTACAATCGTCCAAGTGTACTGCAACAAATTAGTGTCTGACTCAGCATCATGTCGCGTTATACAGTAGGATCTGTACAACGCAACTGGTCTTCCGTCGGTACCAGGAGGGTGGGTCATACGTTTAAAAATAATATACAACAATAAACATAATGATAAAAATGACCTCGCAGGGCATTCCATAACTTCGATGATCTCGTAGGAATGTCTTAGTTTATGCTTCGAGCGATTTTTTTAGGATAAAATCTATAATCCCGGACATTTCACACACCATCATCTGGCCCCAAAGTCAGGTACCACATGACTGATATACTACTTATATATTTTTTTGTAAATAATAACATAGAAACACCAGAGACAAATTCATACTATGACATACATACGAAATTTCATAGAAATAGGTTCATCTGTTATGATGTGATTGAGTAATACACATTCAAATATCCATTCACATAATATATTATTTTATTAGTTTGTTGATGTAATATTTTTTGCAACCAAGGTTTCGTATCAAAGAAAATTATAGCGTTTTGAACGTGACTTGGTTCTAATTTCGCTTCCAACTTTTTGTTCATAAAAGCATGTCGTTTTCTTTACGCTTTCATTCAATGTTCGAGAGCACTTAGACATAAAAACGCCATCCACAAACAAAATTCAATCGTAATACCATCTAGTAAAAGTAGAATTTCTTGTGATAAAGCTATATCCTATTTCTGAAAACCGATTGACTATGTTCCTTTGAAATAAAGTGAAATAAAAAATCATACAAAGTTACCTAAATGTGCTTCAAGTGTCAAAAATTATGCTTGGGTTAATTAACATAGTATCGTTGGAATACCTTCCATAATTTTTTTATTTTTATTTTATTTATTAAACAAAATCCACAGCTCTTAGTAAACAATATTACTTAATCTAACGCATTTATCCTAAAGCCAATAACGGATTTACATTTTATGTTTATCACCTATAATTTAGAAGACAGTCACTTACCAAACATGTTATTAGTTAATAGAAAATACCTATTAACAATTATACATTATAATTATGTGAGTGTATGAGAGTTGTGTAAAAATGCGCGCGTGTGTGTGTATGTGTGTGTGTGTGTGTGTGTGTGTGAGAGAGAGAGAGAAATAGATTACGTGGTATGCATAATATGATAATTACAAATAAAACTGACACAATCTTATACATTTTCACAAAGAATTCTGAGAATTTTACGTTTGAACACCTGCTTGCTACAATAGAAAATATCAATTTGTTTAAATTGTTTGTTGTAGTTTCTATGTAGTCGACTAACAAGTGAGTTTTGGGCGTAATTTGTGCGTGTAGGCAAAACAGCAAACAGGTTAGTGTGTCTAGTTCTAATGGTTGGAACACAAAAGCGCAACACTTTAGACAATAACTCCGAGCAGTCGATATAGTTATTGCATACACCATGCAGAAATGACATATCAGTTAGAGTCCTACGGTTTTCGAGAGAAGTGAGGTGATGATAAAAGCACGCTGTCTGATAGTCGCTAAAACTACTGAAACATCGAAAGTTCAGGTGTTTTATGAACTTACTTTGTATACTTTCCAGGCTCTGAATGTAGGTAATATAGTGAGGGTTCCAAATACAGCTGCAATACTCTAGAATGCTTCTAACATAGGAATAATACAGAACCTTCAAGCAACTAATGTCAGAAAAAGGGCGGCTAACACGCAGTATAAAACCTAAAGCTTTGTATGCTTTGTTGACAATTATATCTATATGTTCTGAAAATGTTAATTTAGAGTCTATTTGTACACCAAGATCCCTAACAGAGTTTACTTTACAAATATTTATATTATTTATATGATAATCAAAATGTGTTGGACGTATTTTTCGAGTGAAAGGGACATATGAGCATTTTGCAATGTTAATATCAATACGATTTTCTGCGTAATAGCGTCCTAGCCTATCAAGATCCGCCTGTAGATTTAGACAGTCTGTTTGATCACTAATCTTCATATATATTTTCGTGTCATCAGCATACATAAGGTAACGTGCATGCCTAAAGCATTTACCTACATCATATAGATAAGCTGCATATAATAAAGGTCCTAAAATGGAGCCCTGTGGAACTCCAGATGGAATATTAATAAAGTTAGAGCAGAAACCTCCAACAATAACTGCTTGAGAACGGTTACGCAAATAAGATTTTATCCATCTTAGTAAATTGCCTTTTATACCCAGCTCATAAAGCTTTCGCAGAAGTATGATGTGATCCACACGGTCAAATGCTTTTTCAAAATCCGTGTAGATCACATCTACTTGCGAGCCACCATCTATCCCAGTCGCTACATGATCAATAAAAACTCCCAAGTTAGTAGAAGTGGAGCGTCCTTTCATGAACCCATGCTGCTCAACCGGAATTGAAGTTGCAATAACAGGATAAATATAACCATGCACTACCCTTTCAAAGAGCTTACTTAGTACATTCAATATTGAGATAGGACGGTAATTTTCAATTAATGTCTTATGTCTAATGTCTTATAATATGGAAGGTATTCCAACCATTATGGTTCCCTTTTTTTTCTATACTTACTCTAGGTGGGATGCTTGTGATCCCACCTAAAGTAAGTCTAAATCGCAAAGTTTTAAACCAATCAGACCAAACGGCTTAAGCTCTGGACCTTATTCTCAGAATAGTAACATTTTGTCATTGGAAGATTTAGTTTAGTCTAACTTCAAGTTTTTTAATATAAGATTAACATTACAGATAATTCCAAAGCGTTACATCTACCTATGTTTAATTAAACAATATAATAGATGAAGAAATTTTGAAGAAAAGAAACCTTGAAACTAGTTAGGAACAATCTTTATCTTGAATTAGGTAACTATTATTATGACTAGTCAAACTACAAAAACATCTATGAAGAGATGACGTCAACCGACTTAACGTTGGATAACAACAGTTGCCTCAGCGATTTGATGTCATCTGTCTCGTAAAGTGCAAGTGGGCGTATCGGAATTTGAGGATAAATGAGGGTAGTTTTGAAAAACTGTTTTAGTTACTCTGAGGTAACTATGCTTCCCGTCAACCCATGACCACTGAGCTATTGCAACACAACCAAAACTAAAACAAATAAGGTAAGTAGTACGCGATAAATATCCGTTACCTACTAAAACATATTGATGAGATCTCTCCCGATGATATCTTCTCACTTTTCGAAGGCGCGACGCGTTGTTTGAGTTTGCGACCGTGTCGTAAGTAAGCTAGTATCATATATTATATTTTATGACACAATATAAACTCATTCACTCACTGATACACACACACTTTTTGCACGCATATTTTTACTCATACACACTCGAACTGTAGGTACACTCTTAAGCTATATTAATAAATAAATGCTAGGCCGATAATGTGTAAAATTCCAACGGATACCAAATGTAGAACTAAAACAAACTGCTGACCAATTGTGCACACCACACATATTAATGATCACTATAGGTTGATAACACCGGCTGTCAACACTGAGGCCTAAAATGGAATTCTGTCTCGAAATCTCTTTTAATGCTAAACTGGTAAGGTACGTTTACGTCAACCATTTTTATAATTGACGACCACTTAGGTCTGGGTGTGTCGGTGTATAATTTGTATGTTCTTACAAAAAAAAGTATATAAGCAGTGTATCAGTCATATGGTTTCAAAACGTTCGTGAGAGGCACCGACACTGTTTCGATTCATCTAGAGAATCTTCATCAGGGTGAGTTTGATTCGCGGTCCGCTCGTTGCCGCTCGAGTTCACGGTTCGCACTCAAAGTGTCGGTGCCTCCATCGACAAAATAAAACGTGAGTAAAGCCCGTGTTTTATCAAAATGTACAGTCATATGGTATCCATAACACATGCTCTGCTTACTTTGGGGCTAAATGATGCTGTGTGAAATGTCCGACATTATTTATTTATTTATGATTTTGAACTTCGATCCTACCGGGTGTCTCACGACACTTCTCGTTTTACTTCTTTCCAGCTTAAAGCTCGTTTTGCTGTGTTTCATAAAAGGTAATGAGTGGTGGTAGAATAGCAGGTAACTTTAATCTAAAGGTGACGGGTGCAATGCAGTGGCAGGTCACGTCATAAACATCGTGAGTTACGACTTGTGGTATTACAGTTTTGATTTACCCCTAAATGTGGGGTAGGCCAATGCCAGAGGTGACCGCTCAATACCGTATGCATTTAAGGCTGCTTTGCATTTGGGGAGGTCGGTACTGGTTATTTTTCCCTCTCTCTGCTGATTTCATCTTGATAGAAACATTGTCTGATCTATAAATTGTTGGGTTACAATTTGTAGTTCAGACTATTTTAAGAGAGGTTATAAGAGGAGATTTATTGCAATGACAATTTACAAACAGCAATGATTAGCAATAATTTATTTAGAATGATGTTGTAAGCCTCATAAATAATATGAAGTAAAAACTTATTTCTATCTCTATTCATTAACATTAAAAAGACAAGGACAAACATTTATCGATTGATAAACATTTTTATTTATTTATATTTATTCTAGTCGAAATAAGTTATATTAAATGTTCCAGTTTTACAATCAATAATCAATATAATCATTCGAGATTTTTTTTATAACATTACTTCTCTAACGCATTGTAAACTTTTACGTACTTACGTATAAATACAAATACAAAATGTTTATATTTTTTATGTTACAAATATTGAAGGTACAAATTTATGATAAAGATCTGTCTCCTGTAGGTGATCGTATAACTGTTACAGGTAACAGTTTTAAATAAAATAATTTAATAATATTACAAGATTATCTTTGGTTTGCATAGATGACTAGGTACTGCCCGCGGCTTTGCACGCGTGTACCTTCATAGTAAGAAGCATTTATCCGTTGTAGATACAATTACTCTTACTTAAAACTCTCTTAACCTTACTCAAAATCCGATCTGCCATTTAGCTGTGAAAAGGTCACTAACAGATAGATAAACAGACAAACAAAGGCAGACAGTTATAATATAAGACTTATTTAATATAATATATACAGTATTTATATTAATAAAATTGAATATTTTTGAATTGAATAAAATTGAGTATGGATGGATAGTCCGCAAATCTAAAACCAATTTAAACGATCGTATCATTGAAAATCGAGCGGAAAACTAATTGCAGAATCAATTTAACCTTCCCTCCCCTCAACCCTTGCTGTTAAACCTAACAAACCGGTGTTTTTGCTTGCAAACACCTAATTACTGCCTAACCTATCCAATTAACAAGCTCCACGCGAAAACCCACCTTATATCCAAGACGTATATCACAAAACCGGTTGAAAGGTATATCAATTAGGAAAATGAGTTTTAGCTACTGCTTGGCGCAGAGGAAAGTGGTCTATGTGACCTTGGGGTTAAGGTGTAAAATTAGTTGTGCTAGTTATTGTTCTTTTACGTATAATGCCGAATATGGCTAGGCTGTGTTTAAGGTACGGTTTCAGTGTCCAGATGCGGCATTAAATGAGTCTGTTTGGTAAAAGGACAGTGCTGAGGTGATATTTATGTCAGTGATTATATGATACAAAATGCAATGTATCACGACACTTTTCATATTGAACAGTCTATACTAGAGGACTGGGTTTAGTAATAGCAGTAATGTTATTTGTGATAAAGCTCTTCCAGTGAAGTACCAGATAGGTTGTGCTCGGAAACTCTGAAAATTACAAAACACTATTGGTAGAGATGACGTCAAACGCTGTTGCTGATTACTGTATAGTTAATATTGATTTCATGATACAATCAATGTCTATCAGTTTCGATTAGCATTAGGCATTATTTCGATTTAAATTGGAACCATTTTTGACTAGATAGATTGGTATTAAGTACATTCGTTTTCTGTTTATATAACAGCATGTGTTACATTACAATTAACATCAACCTTCCGTAATATAATCCATCAATTGTAACTGAATGCTGTTAGTATAACTTTTATGATAGTATCAAAATAATAAACGTAGGCTGCCTGGTGTAAATTAAATTTATCGCACTTTTCCGAGCTTAATCCCCAGCAAGCACCACCTACCTATTTAATTAGTAGTAAGGAATCCCCATCTTCTTAACGTGTCACTGATTTTATGGAACCAAGTGTGGTAAAAGGATTAAAAAGGATTGTGCACATGTCTACAAACTTTTTAGATTCTTCGACATGCTGGTTTTTTCATAACATTTTTCTATAGCTACCGTTTGAGAGTACCTTTCTGTCAGTGTATTTACATTATTTCAGTATCTAATGATGGATTGTGTATAGCCTCCAGTGTAATTACAAGACCTACGATTTGCAGCTATCGGGTGACGACACTGAGCAGTTTCACGTAGGGTATTACGATTTTAGCACTACGGCAAAATTCGTGTTTCCGAATTAGTACGATTATTCAACCAATGTCTATCTGTCCCGCTTTTAACGGCTTGCTGTTGACGGACGAGACATCACGTGTCGAACAAATTCGGAATCACGAACGTTACCGAGGCGTCTCATTAAAATCGTATTACTGTGATACATAGAAACGTTTGCGAGTTTTACGCTCTCGCTTCCGTTTGTCACCACGTTGTGGCTTTTTCGTTGTGCGGTCGAATAGCATGTCCGGTCGGTGTCAGAGGGTGACCGCGGAATCTGTTTTGCTGACATCAAATTACATCGTTGAAGCCTTAATGAATGGATCCGGTTTTTCGCCTTTCAGTAATGAAGAGGTCTGTAGGGCCTATTTTTGGATAAATATTTTGTTTATTCACACATTTCACTCTGGACCAATAAAGTCTTACACAGACTTTATGAGTGAAATGTGTGAAGCGCATATTTTAAACCTTGTAGACAATGATTTCTCTCCCGTAAGACCATATCAAAATTACATTTATTTTTATTAAGGGTATTAAGGTATTCTTTTTTTTACTAATCTCTATCTGCGAGAATATATAAAAATAACACGTTTAAAATGCGTACAGCCAAGGATTGGAATGCTTTGCCGTCGTCTGTCTTTCCTAAAAACTACAATCTAGGTCTCTTCAAGTCTCGAGTAAATAGGTGTCTTTTAGCGTCCCATCGTCCCATCGTCGCTTAACATCAGGCGAGATCGTGGTCAAACGTAGGTTTATCGATAATAAAAAAAAATGTGATTTAAAATACGAATGGAGTATGTGTGTACATATCTCGTATACATTTTATTTAGAAATAAGTTATTTCTATTCTCGAAAGGAAATGATGCAGCATCTACATATATTATCACAATTGAAAATCGAAATGCTGCATCATACTACCTTTGTTGATCGTAAGTACATAAATATGTACAATAAAATTGTTTACTTCTAGAAATACTTATTCTTTATTCTTTATTGTACACAAAAAAAACATAATCTAAACTTAATCAATAATGGCATGTACACAGGCGAGCTTAACCCTAAAAAGAGTTCTCTTCCAGCAAACCTTGGGAATTGGAGATATTAAAAACGAATGGGTGGGTAAAAAGTGTACAAAAGGAGGAAAAGAGAAAGATTAAATTCATAAAACTAATATAAATATGAACTAACTAATAGAGAAATACAGATAAATAATATATAAACTAAATATAATTAACTAAACATTAATGCTAAATATATTATATAATATATAATTATTAATAATTATTATGTATGTATATATATATCTACCTAAATATATATTAAACTTACATAAAATAGTACACAAATAAATATACCTAAATACTTACAGGGAGAGATAGTGCTCTTTGACTTTACGCTTGAAAATGCCAAGCGAGGGACTAGCGCGGATAACGTGAGGGAGTGAATTCCACAACTTCACAGAGTGGACCGTGAATGAACCACCATAGCGACTAGAAGAGTGGGCAGGTATTTTAAGAAGAAGAGATTTTGCAGTTCTGCAGGACTCACCACGGGGAACAAGGAAATCGAAACGCTCATAGAGATAAGAAGGAAAGAGAGGGTTGTTAAGAATATTAAAAAGAAGAAATACGACATGCAGATTTCGGCGCCGACGAATGGGTAGCCATTTTAACTGGGCTCTGAGCAATGAAACGTGGTCAAACTTCCGCAGTCCAAATATAAATCGGATGCACAATTTCTGAAGACGTTCCAGTAATATACTACTTATATAATACTTCTTACGCTTATAAAGTACTAGGTCCTGCCCGCCCAAGGAAAGAATCTCCTTATCAAATTTCAATATCTATCAAAACATCCGTGTAGTAAAACTATGAAAAGAAAAAAACAAGATCCGTTTAGCCGTGTAGCCGTAAAGGTAACATATAAACCAAGAGACCGCCAAACTCTTTTACATTTATAAAACTAGTAACCATAAAATCTAAAAAACAAGCCGCTATCTTGAAAAGACTTAAAAATCTAATCTATATTTACGACTCGCCTGTTTAGTATTAAAATCAATGATAATTTTATCAGGCACGCCTTGCTTGATCATAAAAAAATCGAACCGGCTTCTACTTATCAATGAATAAATAAACGAATAAATAAACTAAAAGATACAGCTATAAAAAGAAGAATCTAATCCCACACCGCCGATATATCTTCGCCAAATATAATTTTATTACTAATATTTTATGACGAAGTGAAATTCATGGGCCCCCTAAAAGTTTTACTGCAGGTTGTATCTGAATCGATAGGGATTTTCAAGTAAATTATGTGTAGTCATGTGTAAAACTGTAATTTTCCAAATAGCAGCCACAATAAAGCGTTAAAAACTATAAAAAACAGCATAAGTTTCAATAAACATCGGTATCTAAGTCAGGAAAATCCTGCTTTAATTTGCATTGCTCTTGTTCCTGATACTGTAAATCATTATCCTTACTAATATTATATAATATTTAATATTATAAATGCGAAAGTAACTCTGTCTGTCAGTCTGTCTGTCTCGCTTTCACGCCAAAACCGTTGATCCGATTTAATTGAAATTTGGTACACAGATAGTCTAAAGCCTGAAAAAGGACATAGGCTACTTTTTAATTTGAAAAAAAAAGTGTTCTAAAGGGTTGAAAAGAGGGATGAAAGGTTTTATGAAAGTAATGTCATTTTCAGAACTAGAAGCATAAAATTGAAGGCTGTTGATTATGTGCCATTGAATGTGCCATTGTTGAAAATAGCTCAGTTGAGGCAATCTACATATTGGGAGATTTTAATGCCAACCCTAGTAAATTATTCGGTAGGGAATTAAATAACTTTTGTAGTGATCAACAACTAACTTGTGCCGACATTGAATTATTAGGTAGGAATTCGACAACGTATACTTTTATATGTGATGCAACCGGTTCGACTTCATGGATTGATCATTGTGTTGTTAGTCAGTCGGCCTTGCAAACAATTGATAATATCACAGTAAAATACGACACATTTTGGTCAGATCACCTGCCACTTATTATTATATGTAAACTTAACCTAGTTGTTAGTAAAAGCAGTCAAAATGTAAATTATATTATATATAATAATGTGACTTGGGGAACCAGAAATAATGAAAAGATAAATATATATAGCAAATTTTGTAATGATAAATTTAAACTAATGGAATTTCCTAGTGAATTTAGACATTGTGCGTATAATATTTGTAATAATTAAGAACATAGACATTAGATATGATTTATTCGGACATACTCGTAGTTAATGTATTGAGCGACGCAGCTATTTATAGTAGTATGTTTAAATCTAGTGTTAAATTCCGTAAAGCACGGGTAAGGTAGCAATAGGTTGGAATGTTCATGTACGTGAGGCACACGGGGAGGCTAGACTAAACTTTAAAAATTGGGTATGGCATAATCGGTTAAGTCTCGTAACATTTATGATGCAATGTGTTCAAGTTCAGATGGTAATTTTAGCTGAGCACCGAGCCTCAAATAATTTTAGTGAGTTTTGGAAAGCGACAAATAAATTAAATGTTCAGCCTAGCCTGCCTGTAGGTATCCATCCGGGCCCATCCAGTCCGGTGAGCTTTTTCATGTCTCAGCTAAACAAATATCTGAAATTATTAGAAGGATAATAAGAGGAAAGTCCCCAAGTTACGATGGCCTCAGCGTCGAGCATTTGAAGTTTGGAGGAACACATTTGCCCCGTGTCCTCTCGATGTTTTTTAATCTGTGTTTTAGTCACTCGCACCTGCCTCAAGATTAATGAAGACTATTGTTGTGCCTATTGTATAAAATAAAACTGGTGATTTATCAGATATAGGCAACTACCGGCCCATATTTTTGGCTACAGTGGTGAAGAAAGTGCTGGACAGTGTGCTCGACTCTGAATTAGACAAGCACTTAAACATCCATTGTGCTCAATTTGGTTTTAAAAAGTATCTTTCTACTGAATCAGCAATCCTGAGTTTAAAACACACTGTGCAGTACTATACACAGAGGCGAACACCTGTGTACGCATGTTTCCTCGATCTTTCCAAAGCGTTTGACCTTGTATCGTATGAAGGTGGGTGGGAATAATGTAAGGTGGGCTGGCAGTTCTGACACATACAGGTTGGAATGCGGGGTGAGACAAGGGGGGTTAAGTTCTCCAAAGCTTTTTATATTTGTAAACGTTCTTATTAACAATATTAGCTATGCGGACGACATGGTTCTGCTGTGCCCATCAATCAGTGCTCTCAGGAGGCTACTGGCCATTTGCGTTGAGTACGCTGGAAAATATGAACTGGTATACAACTGCAAAAAAAGTGTATAGCTGGTTTTCAAGGCTGCCAACAAAGGCAAGGGGTATGAAAGGCTGTATGAAAGAATTGTCATTTTTAGAACTACATAAAATGTTAGGCTGTTGATTAGATGTAAATAAACATGGTATTCAAAGTGTGTAAAAATGTTACCCTTAAGGGTGTAAAATAAACATAGGGGATAACACATTTGCGGATTCATTACATATTTGCGGAGCTAAAGTTAACGCTTAAACGCATATATATATATATTGCAAATAAATTTATGAATATAGGTATTTACTGCATCAATAATCAAAATTAAAGAGAGGGGTGGGTAGAGAGAATGAGAGCCTGGCACGTTAATGATTAATAATGCTAACCCTTTGTCGAAAGGGACTTAGTTCCAAACGCGTGTCCCGCGACACGTAAAGTTTTTTTATGTGTATATTATGTAGTTGGGAATAAGAAAGTGTGAAAGTGTCTCTGTCTGTCTGTCTGTTTATTAAGTTTTCACGGCTAAACGGCTGAAGGGATCATGATGAAATTTAAGAAGAAAATGTATTGCATTCAGGGGAAGAACATAGGCTACTTTTTGTCTCAAAAAATAACCTTGAAGGGGGGTAAAATAGGGGATGAAAGTTTGTTTAGGCAACTGATATTTTCTAAGTTATGGATCTGAACATTCATATTTAGGCTTTTGGTAAGAAATAAAGAAATACGTGTTTCAACGTTTTTGCAAAATCATCCCCGAAGCGGGTAAAATAGGGGATTAAACTTATAAGATGTTTTTTAGATGCACAGAATGCTTTCCATACAAAAATTACGCATACGCGTACGAAGTTGCGGGTAACAGCTAGTAGTATCTATAAATATAATAGGTATTCATTAAGACCCTATAAATATAGAAATGTCTTTCATAAAAATAGACACTAATTAAGAACATTTGAATTTAATCTACGAGCATTTCAAACACGAAACCTTAACAATCACACAGAAGTCTACGCTACTCTAATAACCTGTAAATTTCCCCATCTCTTTATTACGGTCGCCTTATAGCTCCTATCGATTTAAAGAAACTTTAGGCAGTAAAAGTGTAGGTTTTATTGTTAATGTCTTAACGGGCCACGTTTCTGGGCCCACGTCTTTCACAGGACAATAGCTTTGAGAGTCGCCTTAGTACCTTTTTCGAACAATTGTACCCATCTGATGGTCGCGAGGACTGACGTAATCACCCACTCAACATTTAGATTGATCATTGTGAATAATACCCTATTAAGGCGGTTCGTATAGCTAAAGTTGACGGGTGCGAATGTTAAAGAGTAACGAGTAAAAGAGTAACCAAGACGAGTTTCTTGCCAGTTCTTCTCGGGCTTGGGTTAGGATGAATTGGGACCTAAATTCACCTAGTATGTATGACGTTTCAAAGTGATCCTTGTCATTGTATTGACTTAGACTTTGACTTAACACAAGATTGCGGTGGACGATACAAACTTAGGGAAGACATGCCCAGCAGCGGGTGAAATCAGTTATTCAAGCTTATGATGATTTTGATGCTGAAAGTGATTTTTGTGTTTTTTTATATAGATCTACATTTGACCACGATCTCGCCTGATAGTAAGCGACGATGCGACTGACGATGGGACAATCAGGTCTAGAAGACATCTCTTCACTCTTGACTTGAAGAGACCAAGATTGTAGTTTTCAGGAAAGACAGACGACGGAGAAATATTCCAATCTTTGGCATTATAAATATGAAAGCAAAGCGCTTTGTTCGTGAGGGTATAGACTGACAAGGTTTGGATGGTACTGAGCTGTACGTCTGCTTATTCTGTTGTGATTAAAGTTGATTATACTAATGGTTAATTTCTATACTACATTTTTTGCGCAATATGGTTGGCAGAACGTGGATGGGATGTATCGAAGATTGGGTTCAGTAGTGCGCCTCAGGAGAGACGTAAGTAGCAATAGGAGGAAGGACCTTGAGGTTTCAATTCATTTCAATTCAATTCATATATTCATCTTTAGACATAATAAGATGTTCTATATACATGCACATCTAGTGCCTTACAATAGTTATAATACATATACGTATAATATAAGATCAAACGAACTTCTAAAGTGAAGTTCGATCGATATAATATGAGTGGTTTCATTTAAAGATATAAATAATTTAACAAGTAGTCCTTTGACCTACAACGCAACACTCGCACGTTTTAATAATATTTTAAGTATATTTTAGCTGTAATCGATTATGTAACTCGATTAGAAGCAAAATATTTTACTCCTTATATACTTTCCTACGCACCATCTAGCCATGACAGCCTCATTCTTTTTAAAGTTGCGACTTGGGTTCAAGTCTTCTCGTGTTTCTACAAAACTGGGTTTGGGTGGGTTGGGTGAATTATATCTTCAAATGAAACCACTCATATTATATCGATCGAACTTCACTTTAGAAGTTCGTTTGATCTTATATAATATTTCGTGGTTTCGTTTTCGATATAAATAATTTAACAAGTAGATGTTCAGAGATCAAGTTTTGTCACTATTTTCTGGTGCAAACCTGTAAGTATGTACTACGAATTAAACACGAGTTATATCGCTTACGATCCTGAAACTAAATATTTATTTCTACTGATATGTACCTAATTATACATTAATCTAGTTAGGTACAATTCGATTAATTAGAATCTTCCCTGTTATTAAGTACACAAACAGATTTTTCGAAGTTAGACGTTTGTACAACAGACCGATGATAATAATTAGCAAGGCTTGGGAGGACAGGGACCAGATTGCAGTCTTCCGAATCAGATCATACACTGCCACTTTGACACCGTTTGAACGCAACGTTGGTTTGATCAACCTACTTATTGATTGTGCTGTCGCGTTATGATGAGAACGTTTCACAGTTATCAAGTAGTCCGTCCTTAAAGGCCGTAACTCCTTTATGAAAGGCATGAGTCTACATGTGTTGTAGCCGGTCAAATCGAACGTTTTTTGCGGAAACATTGAATATACAATACTGGCTGATACCCCTGAGGTTTTTATAAGGTCTTTAATCACAATTTCAATACCGTATTCCTTTTAATATTACTTAGTTTAATTAGCGACATCGTTTGCACCTGATGTGCTGTGTACAATAACACAAGTTTTTTGATTAATTTCTCTTGATTTAGTTGATTATTCAGTAACCATTTGGAAAAAATTACCTGACACTAGGAGTCGTTCAACACAGTCAAACAGGGACAGGCCTGATAGGTGATTGTCAATTGTACCATAGAATGCACCTTTCTGAAATTGCTCGGTCAAATATTGTATGGTGTGACCAATGGAACCCATAAAAACAATAAGGTTTTTGTCGTCCTGACAGTATTTTCCTCACAATTTCTAACAATCACCGTAGGTACTGTTGTATGATACTTTTAGACAGTAAGGCAACCTTCAGGTTCAGAGCCGCGGAAGGCGTGCCGCGATAGAAGAACGCGCACAGAAGAGCCTCCCAGGTTAAGCGACCGGTGGAGTGGGTCTTGTTGACTGAAATGTGATAATACTAAATCTGGACGTGGTTCTAAAATAACTATGTCTGAAATTAATTAATCCATTAGCTGTGAGAACCAATTTTATAGAAAAGCCTCATAGGATATAAGAAATGTATCTAACTGTTTTTTTTTTGTTTTGTGCATTTTGCAACAAAGAAAATGAAGGGAAGGCGTAGAAAATTGTTGAGCTCCAGTTTAATATAAACTCATTAACAATAGCATCAGAGTCCAGTTTTCAGGAAATGTATGTACTTGTAGCATTGCGCATTGATGGGAGACGCGAATAATTCAATCTCTGGTAGGCCTAGCTTTTCAACGATATGGCTAAAAATTGAATTTAATAATGACACATCAGGGTTAACCTAACGTGACTCTACATCAACCTCGGTGTTGTCCTTTGTGTTTATATAAAAAGCAATTATTTTTAGTTTTCTTACCTTGCACCACTGCCAGATGTCACAAGGAAGTGAGTTTAAATACAGAAATTGTATACCACCATGCGGTTTATGTAGCTTATAGCCGGAGTATTGTCAACTCAAATCATGATAGTGAATTCA
Source organism: Lampropteryx suffumata (assembly GCA_948098915.1). NCBI lineage: Eukaryota > Metazoa > Arthropoda > Insecta > Lepidoptera > Geometridae > Lampropteryx > Lampropteryx suffumata. Next base: position 18,540,453 of record OX402558.1, read on the forward strand.
GATTTTTGATTCAATAAAATATTTGAGGACCAAAAACACAGAAAACAATTCTAGATAAGTAATTGATGTGAAAACTAAGCTCAGAGTTTTTCCAAGAACCGTTAACCCGTGGTTTGTTACATAGCGCCCAGTTCTGTACCTGATGTATCGTGATACATCAGTGTAAATTTCCATAGAATAGCTCAGGTTTCATATTGGATTATTTACTTTGTAAATATTCTCTTTACACCATCTTATATCATCTAAGATCTAAGATGTTTGGAACATTGACTTTGGCGTCAAATGAGTTATGCAGTTGTAACAATAAATATATCTGTCACTCTAATGTTTTTGTGTAAAGCCAACTGTAGCTTACGCCCAGAGGTATGCCGATACCAAAACTCATATTAATTGTGAAAATACTCAGATTGTAACAGAGAGTAGTCTTGAAAACTTTTGACGAGAAGTGCTATCTTGTTACGTTTATGTAAATGTTATTAGAGTTATTGCTGTGGTGTCATAAATTGATCCAAAAAACAACGCAAATTTTTGGTATTTGTAGGCGACTTTTTTCGAAATTAAAGACGATCCCCATGTATTCAAATAGCGAAAGGGTTTCTTTAGCGTTACGCAGACATTCGTCATAGGTACTACAGAAATAAAGTAAATCAACTAAATAACAGACGGATTTGAACCCGCGACCTCGTAAAAAGCTAGGACCTACTAATGATTTTTGTAAAAATAGTCTATAAGACATTGCACTAAACTCCCTCGTGACTATTTTAGTCGAGTTTGGTGAGGGTAGGTATTGGGAACGTAGGTATTTACGAGACATGGTTTTGATGGAAATAAGTAGGTACGCTACAAACCAGTCTGTTAGTGGTAACCTAGAGCCTGTTTTAAAATCTTCTATTTTAAAATGTATTTTGGGTAAAAAACCATTCAAGGATTTAGGGTTCTGAATAAACATTTTACCACCATGAGACTTTAGTGCTAAAAAGGTACTGAAGACGCACTGGGCATAGCATGGTTCGACCTGCATGATATGGTACGTAGCTTGTGCAAGTTTTCAATTATAGCCAACGACATTTCGCACTGTTCATTCAATGAACACGTGATTTTATGTACATAGGATTGAAACAGGATATGTGGAAATGGAATAGTCATGAATGCTTCTATTAGGTATTATAATACAACAATTATACATATATGTAATCTGGTCCGAATGTACCTGTATTACGAGCGTGTCAGTGCACGACACGTAATTGAATGGGATTTCTGGAATGCGCCAACGACGCTGCCGCTGCCGGTGCGGTACAACGCGGTGGCGGCTGGTACCTTATCTGAACCCGCGTCCGTCCCCCCCCCTGTTCTTCGAGTAACGAAGGGGGCCGCTCCAGTAACCAGGTGTGATCATCTCGATACGAGCCATGGTTTCTGAATGGTGTAAATCGCATAAGATGAAACAGCTATCACTCGATTTTATAGTCACTTGTGAGTAGTGACGTCATTGCCTTGCTTATTGCTGTAATGCTAATACCAAGTTGCTGTTGCGTAGTTTAGAATTTTTTGTCGCGCAATCATATCATCTCAATTATAGCCACTGATATGTTTAGCTTTGGGGCCTGTAGTAGCGTACGTTTACTAGGTATTAGGTATGGTTTTAAGACTTTGTCTTTGATTTCATTAGACATACCTGTTTTAAGTAATGGCTGCCACAACTGGGTCAAGTTATTATGAAAACTTTCAGCATGTCGGTCCTTCGACAGTTGCATTGCCAGAGCTGAAAATATTTCAGGGCCTAATGGCGCGAGGCTCGAGTCATCCGCACCTTGGACCGACTCGAGTGGCGCTGACATCGCTGGTGTCATATCGTTTATTCGATTATGGTAGATTCTAGCTAAACTTCTAACTGAGATTCGACAAGAACGGGTAGTAGCACCGTCTCATCAAGGTTAGGTAGCGGCTCCACTACGTCCCACATTCCAGTATTACCCCTACGGTAGATAAGTTGATTCATAATACGAATCCAAACCCACGTAAAATGTTAATGCCTTGTTCACTAGGAATCAATGGCGGGTAGATATATATTTTATTTGCCGCGTTTAAATGTGAATCTATGGCAAAATACCGCAACAAAACTTTCATTTTGAATAGTACTTGCATAAGAGTTGAATCATAATTCGAATCCAAGCCCACGTAAAATTTTAACGCCTTGTTCACTAGGAATCTATGGCGGGTAGATATATGTGTTATTTGCCGCGTTCAAATGTGAATCTATGGCAAAATACCGTAACAAGACTTTCATTTGAACAGTACTTGAACGATATCAAAAGGAAACAATATGTAAACTTACCTTGAGAATTATTTATTCCGTAATCGTGGCATGAAGATGAAATTCATCTCTTCGTCGTTTATGATGAAGTTTCTTATTTAATTTCTACATTTTTATCATATAGTGATTCAACTTCTCTTCGAACGACCGCTTATGCATTGTGGAAGAAATAAAACCCCAAATAAAAATATTGGACGATCAATTTAAGAGAAAAGCGCGTGCACTCGTTGCCTCGCACGGAAAAAGAATGAGGCTGTCATGGCTAGATGGTGCGTAGGAAGGTATATAAAGAGTAAAAGATTTTGATTCTAATCGAGTTACATAATCGATTACAACTAAAATATACTTAAAATATTATTAAAACGTGCGAGTGCGAAATATTATTAAGTTATTATACAAGTATAATTTTACATATATTATTATTTATCAGCAAAAGCATCACCATGTATATATCGTATGGTTCACTTATAAATTCCTAAACAAGTATCACATTGAAACACTGATAAAATAGATCTTCTCACCTAAACTTAACCTAGGTACACACAACAAAGGGCTAAAATCATTGATTAAAAGTAAAAAAAAATATCTGCAAAAGCTTAATCCATTTTATAATAGCTCTTATGTAATAATGTCTGTCTAATGTCTTATGTTTCAACAATGTTCAAGGCTGGATGTCAAGTCAAAGTCAAGTCAAAAGATTATTTATTCAATACAATCACAAGGATCACTTTGAAACGTCTTACATACTAGGTGAATTTAGGTGCCAATTCATCCTAACCCAAGCCCGAGAAGAACTGGCAAGAAACTCGTCTTGGTTCTAGCACTTTTTTATATGATCCATCTTATAACTACCTTAACTACGAAATACTTATACAAGAGAGTTTATACATTTCAAGTGTGTCGGTTAACTGTCTGACGGCAGAGCGACATGAGGCCATGCATTCTTATCAAATGTGTGATGTGCCTGCCTTGCGCATGCCTGTCAGTTTTAGACTGTTAGACTTTATAATGCTCTACCCACATAATATGAAGGATATTTACAGTCTAATCATATTTAAACGAAAAATAAAAAACTTTCTGTTTTAGAAGGGTTTCTTCTCTGTTTACGAATTTATGGACCTAAAATCAAATATTATTAAATATCAGACTTTATTAGTATTAATATTGTTTTATGTCTTGTTGTGTAATTTTGTAATTTTATATACCCTATTTTATTAGAAATGTTTAATATAATATGTTGTGTTTATTAATTGTAATTAATTCATAGTGTAGGTACATTAAATACGATTTGTAAAATAATTATAATTTTATAAATGAAATAAATTAGACTGTTATATATTGATGCTATAAAAAAACCGTTTATAAAATCACAAGGAGCATGTTGAAACTTCTTCTTACGCGCTAGTGAATCTAGGTTCCTCCTAACTCCAGTTCAAGTAGACTCCGGCATGAAACATGACATGTTTGTATGATCCATGCCAATTTGATAATTAAGTCAAAAGCTTGCTTGCTCTATAATTTGAAAACCCTTTTATTGTGATAAAAAACACTGAAATACTTACTTTATTACCAAATTAATCAAGAACCTTCAACATTTTGAATAAAAGTCAATCTTCTATTTTAATTGTTTCGAAATCTTCTGATATTTGATTTTAATCAAATGGCTAGCTGTTAAACAGCTTTGAAGATTTTTTCTACAAAGAACGTCCGAACGCCCCTGCTGTCCTTTTACAGGTTCAATGATTATTACTTTCTACCCGAAATGAAATTATTATCTTCCAAACTATAGGTTTATTTTTAGACTGTGCCATCATTATTCGTCTATATCAATGAAAAATGTATTTAAAATTTTTAACAGAATACATTCATCATCATCATCATCTTATCAGCCTTTAAGAAGTCCACTGCTGAACATAGGCCTCCCCAATAGATTTCCAGGAAGAACGATTTTGAGCCCTTTCCATCCACCGACACCGAATTTCGTTTACTTGGATTGGATGACATACTTTTTCCAACTTTTTTGATTTAAAAACCAAACTTAATAATTTATCAAACCGGTTCATTAACAACGGAGGCATGATAAAACAAACATAAAATAAAAAAAAAACAACGTGTCAAGGGACACGCGTCTCCCTATCTTTTTTTTAAATAATTATTTTATATTTTATGTATATATATACTAGGATTCCCGCTGCGGGACAAATGTTTGTGTGATCTGCAAGTGTTTGTATCCAGATTATACATTGAAAAACACTCAGGTTTTTCTATGTATAATATGTATGTATTTCAAAAAGAAAAATAAGTAAATATTATCTGTCATTTGCTACCCATAACACAAACTCTTCTTACTTTGGAGCTAGATGATGCTGTGTAAAATGTCCGCCATTGTTTATTTATATATTATTTATCTACGCTTTGGCAATTTATTATAACAATAATAAAAGACGTTGCCAATAAATCGACTACCGTGTCATATTTTATCACAATGAAAAAACGCCGATACGAAAACATGTAAGCATGTTGCAAATAGCTTCCATTCCCGCAACGTATTCAATATCGTAAATATCTGCCGCGTTGTCATGAATTCACACGAGGTTCCAGCTAAAAATGTCTGGAAAATGCACCTACAAGCGCTTGGCACCTTGTTGCATGCCCGACATGTTTGTTCGTAACTTTACTTTAAAATACACAGGATAAATATTTTTCACAAGACGATGGCGAGAGGACTGGTGGTGTTGTGATACTGTTTAAGTTCTGGTCGTGGGTTCGAAAGCAAAATTTTGTGCAGTGCTATAAAACGGCAAAGGAGATCATCCTGAAGAAACCACGACTTAGTTCGAAATGAAAGAAGAAATAAGAAGAAAGAAGAAAGAAAGACAAACATTTATTTAGCACACACAAATCAAAAGAGAACACATGAGCGAAAACAGAACAAAAAAGGCCCCAAGGGAAAATTTGTACAGTCAAATACACTTTAAACATACAAAAAATACCAATGCATAAAAATTTGCCCTTCCCGCGAACCAATCAACATTTTATTGTGGTCAAAAAGGTTCAATCTCAGCATGTGTTAGAATTAAGAATGTATGACTATGTGTGCTCTAGCAGTGCTTTTAAACGGCGAAGCAAGACATGGTCAGGAAACTCGTAGCTTAGTTTATTTATGATTCTATGGTTGTGAGTTTGAATGGAACATTTTTGGGGATAACTAAGCTGAATAAATGGTAGGTTCTGGACAAACCTACACCAACATAACCAAGTCCCAGGTAATACAGTAATTAATGACTAAACTTTCGTAAATTACGAACAAATTAATTTTGTTTACTTCATTGACTAAATTCGTTAACATTTTTAAATTACTCGTATGTTATATTAGCAATTTATCCTCTTGTTGCATTGTATTTCCTTTCTGCAGCTATATTCAGGACCCACCAATTTAGATGGTAAATATTTTTTTTATTTTGACCTCGGTAGACCTACGTTTGACCACGATCTCTCCTGGTGGTAAGCGACGATGCGGCCGACGATGGGGCACAAAGATCTAGAAGACACCTCGTCACTCGTGACTCGTGACTTGAAGAGATCCACATTTAAGTTGACAGGAAAGAAAGACGACGGGAAAGCATTCCAATTCTTGGCTGTACGCATTATAAATAAAATAAATAATGCCGAGCATTTCACACAGCAACATCTAGCCCCAAAGTAAGCAAGAGCTTGTGTTATGAGTACCACAAAACACATAGTGATTACCTAGTTACACCCCTCTGTAATAACATTAATAATATCAAATTATAATATATAAATGTTATTATTAGGAAATTTTATCAGCCCTAAGAATCACATCGATTAAAACTTCTCTTAAATTGAGCTCTAAAACTTAAGACATAAATTTACAAAGAAACAAACAAATAAACAGAGATAAAGTCAAGCTGACTAACTATCGAAAACGAAAACAGAATTTCGACGCTGAACTGAGAAGTGCTAAGTTAGAATCCCTTGGAATTTGTAGACCACTGAACTTTGGTCTGTCCAAGTACACGACAGATCGGCTGGTTCACTGAAGTGTTTCAATCATTCTCAGCTTGAGTTCTTCCATGTTTTTCACAAAGATTCTATGGGTACCTCTTTCAAAAAGTTCTACGACATCTGTCATTATATTTATTAATATTCGTTTCTTAGCACACAACACACAAAATACCGGAAAAGAATTCGGCACATGGTACTAATAATTACAATTATTCTTAGGTATGTGTATGTGTATGCTCCAGCAGCAATTGAGGATCAGTAAAGTTATAGCAAATTCAAATTCAATAAAAAATATATATTCTATTCCAGGTCACATAACATCTATACCAAATTTCATATAAATCCATTCATCGGTTTTTGCGTAATTGAACCACAAACAAACAATAAAAATACAAACATCAACATAAACTTTCGCATTTATAATATTTGTTATCGTGTTGACCAGCTGTTTCCAAGTTGGGGGCCTCTAGAACTTTGGTCAAGGCTGATTTGAACTCGGTTACACTAACTACCGACAAATGCTGGAAATGGCTACCTACGTACTCTCCAAAGACATTCCTATGTGAACAGATTGCGTTTTAATTGGATGTGCGAATAAGTGTTTGTAAATTAGAACCATATAATTTGTAATCAGCATAAATAGCGGTGAGGTATAGTTTTTATAGTTTGCGGAAGGTAGTGGCAACTCAATACAACTCAATTCAATACAACGTCATGCTCATCTCATTCTATCTATCAGGTCAAGGATTTTGAAGTATTTTATCAGTCATCTGTAGAACGGATTGGTTTTGGCAATGGTTTGGATATGGCTAATCTGAATTTCAAAATGGTACCGCGCTATTCTTCCTGAACGATTTAATCGTTGATTTTACCAATCAAACAAATTTATATAAAGAGCTACCTAGCTACTCTATGCACAGATTACTAGGATGTACTAAATCAAAAAAGTTTAACGTATAATCCAAATAAGTGCAAAATCGTTTTCGTTATAGTGATGACCGCGTTACGAAATGCATTATGTCAAAAATAACGTTTTGACTCTGGTTTAGCTTTGGTTCAGACATTCAAAATTAGTGCAGTCAGCCCCCTGGTCACCATAATACAAGCTATGCTTAGTTTGGGGCTAGATTATATTGTGTGCGACAATACTGATTATTTATTTATTTTATTTATTTCCAGACAGTTTGCATAGCGTTATCTAGACCCAAAGTAAGCAGAGCTTGTGTTATGTGTATCACGTTACTGTTATACGTCTACATCTTGATGTCCATTAAAATACGACTTCATAACACAGCTTCCGTTTATCAGGAATCCAGGATTAGTACAAACCAAAGTTCGCAGGTAACTTAGCGCTTATTCAAAAACTAAACGGCAATCTTAAACAAATTTAAAATAACATTTCGGAAAGTATCCGGCGAGTCCCGAAGATTAAAGTAGGAAACGGAAGCGAAAAGTTATCTAATTTGGAACAGACACAGGCTTCTGATAACGAACCATCTGGTGCTGGATAAATAACGGGACAAATATGGCAAGACAGTTTAAGAGATACCCAACCGCTAATTCTGGCCATTTTCGACTTACTGAAGTTTCGTAATCTTATTTTGTCTGCAGCAATGTCTGAGAAGCAATGTTACTCCAAAGCATTTATAAAGCCGCTACCCGCGGCTTTGTACGCATAGTATCTACATAAAAAGTAGCCTATGTCCATCTCCAAGGTCCCATCTATCTCTATACCAAAATTAATCGAAATAGGTTCAGCGGTTCAGTCGTGAAAACGTTACAAACAGACAGACATCCAGACATAGTTACATTCAAATTTATAATATTAGTAGGAATGCTTCTTAAATTGCATGTATTGACGTGTTTGAACTTATTGTTGACTAATTTTTGATTTTAACCTCTGTAGAGCAGTGGGCTACACATTGAAACAAAGAAGGTTGCGGGTTCGAATCACCACCATTATGTTTACCATATCACTAAATATGTTCAAGAAATAACTCATTTGTATATTAAACTTTTGATACAGGACTTGCGAAAATAAATAAATTCCTACATGTCTTCTAAGTAAATACCAAATATGTGGAGTATACTATCGTTTTGCAAGCATATTGACATTCTCTCAAGTTTAAAATAGCTGTGATTTTTCAAACACATCTTCTGCCTTGTTAATAAACATAGACTAATGTATGATCAGCTCTACTCCCAGGTTTTACGTCAGTAATAGATTTTGTATTAATAAATAAAGGAATACATAAATACAGGAAGTAAGCTTTTTCATTTGGTTTTGATCGCCTCAGTGGTAGTATACAACCAAATAAATTTTATGTGGTACGATGTTCACCGGACGATCTAGGCGATTTATATATATCTCGATGAATTTAAAACCTGAAAATACTCTTTATTTACGAGTACGAGGAATAGAGCTAGAGAAGAATTTAATGAGTTCGGAAACCAAATTCGATTAATTAGGCGAGTGAAGTGAAGATTCGTAAGAATCCATTGGAAAATCTTCAAGAAACTAAATTCAAATCTTAGTACAGATTTTCTCGATGACATTGACATGGTGTAAACCATTTACCAGGTGATACAAGTGCTGATGATGGCTTTATACCACCCCACTTTGTGTGGATAATAGGTGTATTTATCATCATCATCGTTTTAATTTAATCTGTATTAACTGAGCGACTACGTTTTTGGTTAGTCTTATTCATTGTAAACATTATTATCCATAGAGATCAAATACACACGCCCGCCCACGAACTATAGAATGCTAACGCATCGCCCGGCATAAACATAAACAGTAATCACATCCATAGATTAGCAAACAAACCACTAAAACAGATTGTCAAACTCAAATTATTGACTGTCACTGTCATTAATGTCATCACCATTCATTCGTTCTTTTGCTTTTTATTATATGGATTGCAATAACGCATGTGGTAATCCTGATTTAAAATCAGGTTGCACTCCGGGAGTGCCTACAGAAGTGAAAACTTATTTTGGCGCGTTAGAGTTTAGTAATAAATCACTTCAAAATCAGTAATTATGGCGACTGCCAATCAAATACTGAACAAACACAGATGATTTGATGAGATGATGATTTGTTCAGAATGTAGATAATATATCATAGAACCTAACTCAGTAAACTTCTCCATACAGAAGTAGACTGTAAATATGTGAATTAAGGTTTATAATCAAACGGGGCGAGCGCGGCAGCCGGCTGCGTCTATATCAAATAACCTAACTCAGTAAACTTCTTCATACAAAAGTAGACTGTAAACATGTGAATTAAGGTTTATAATCAAATGGGGCGAGTGCGGCAGCCGGCTGCGTCTCGCCCCAGACGGTGACGGTGTCGCGAATCCAGAGGTTTTACCTCATCTAAAAATATGCATACCGCGCTAAAAGAAGTATCGCCTTCAAAAAAATCCTTTATATCAGGGTTCCTTTGAAGAGGTTACTGCAAGTTTTATAATAACTTTGTAATATCGATGTTAATTCTCGGTTAGTCTAGTATTAACATGTCTAAAAGTAATTATGGGTTATGATAAGAATAAGCTATTTTTATTAATAAGGCGGCTAAAGTGTGTAAAAACAAGAAAGATGTACTAATAAGAACTTTTCTAAAGACACTGAACTGAAATACTGAACTATTGATAAGGAGAAAAGATACTCTAATCAATGACGAAAGAAATATATTTAAGAAAAGTAAAGTACGTACTGCATTAATATATGAATTATCAATGACATATTAATGTATTTGACATACATATAATAATCAGAATATTCTTTAATATAATAATAATACAAGTAACTCGGTATACACCTCTTCAGATCTTCAGTTACTAAGATCTTCGAGGATGTCGAACGTGAGTATTGAGAGGCACGACTAAACATTATATTTCAGATAAGTCCAGGTTTTGCTCATTAGTCCGTGATAGATAGCAAGCTCATCGCCGCTATTGAAGAGTCTAAAGATAAAAACTAGTACTCACCAAATAATAAACCCCAAACGGCATCACCACGACCGCGACCAGCAGATCAGCGACCGCCAAGCTCACTATGAAGTAGTTGGTCACCGTCTGCAGCGCCCTCTCTCTCACCACACTCATTATCACCAGCACATTTCCGAACAACGTGAAGAATGGAAATATTAACAGCAGCAATGCCCACATGTTGTACTCCGGTCCTTCCACTCTGCTATAACACGACACGTTGAACGTACCATTGCTGCTGCAGTTTGCAAAGTCATACACATCGTTGGTGGTATTGCCTACATCTATACTAGTGTTTCCGTAAAAATAGTCACTGAAATCTTCTACTAGTTTCAAAACATCGCTTGTATTATTTGTTGTATTCGTATCTACATTAAAAACCTCCCTAGTTTTGATAACTCTATCATTTCTTATTATTTTTGTTTCTAACTTCCCTTCGTCTGGGGGCTTTTTTGTGGGGTATAAGTATGGTGTTGTTTCGAATATGCTTTTAGTTGGATATGGCACTATCATAGTTTTATTGACGGCGATCATTGCCTCTCTATCTTCATCTTTGGCTATGAGATTCGTCTTCTTGTCTTCATTTTTTTGCTACCTGTAACAAAAAACGTAATGATATATTTTTTATTTTATTAGACTTAAGTTTTGATCAATAATGAATCCTTATTATTAATACGTAACAATTTTATTCAATAGGGTGGCAATAAATAATCTGACACAAATCAGATCAAAAGTTTTTTTATTCTGACAAGACAAAGATTGATGCTGCGAAAGCCATAACTTATGAATTGTTACAACTGGAATGAGTAACAATCCAACAATCGAAAGTCAATTATTTTTAACAAACTTCTCAAATCCGACCGCTCTGCCATACTCCTCTGATAACAACAATCGTCATTAACTTCTTCTTCTTCTTAGTATTAACTAAGAAGTTGCCATTAGGCATGTGTCACAATAATCAATTTTGCCAATGTCAAGTGTTTATATTGTTTATAGTATGATGTCACAAAATCGTATCTTGTCATTTGTTAGTTTATATAAATAATGTCCTTTTATAGAAAATAATTGTACGGATTAAATTTGTTTAAATCACAAAGAAACATAAACCTTTTATTCTAATTATTAACACCCTATCTCTAGCTCTATTTAAATAAAAACACCAACGTAACTAATGATAAAACCGTTAATAAGTTGAGAAAAATACATATTATTAGAGCGCAATGTTTGGTTCGCGAGACGGTACCAATCCGATAACCAATCAGAATAATCAGTAACCAGATAATCAGAATAACCATCAATAACGAATTTCTGGATTTCGTGATTCCGTTGTTCTGTCATTCAAATTGACACGGACTTCATCGATATTAATATTGTTACTTTTTCGATTATAGAACTGATTTTGATGCACTATATTAAACAAACTATTTTAGTGTCGGTGGTCCACGGGGAACTAGGATATATTAGCTGTAGGATGAGGCAAAATATTAACATAGGATTATATAAGTCTAAGCACCCATGCTACGACTTACTCTTAGTAAACATAAGATAAGCGTTTAAAAGCTGTTGCTATCTTTATTCATTGTCATTTGAAGGACAAGGACAGCCTTAATGTTCTACAATTGCCAATCACGTGAATAAGATATAAACTGCAAAAATATATTGAATTCTTTGACATTAGAATTCATGAACGTCGAGGCAATCCAGCTTCTCGATTCTTCGTTTGTAATTTCATGAACATTAAATTAATATTAAATTAAGTAACTTTTTGTTTCTCGTGTTTCTTCTCTTCTCTTCTCATGTAAAGATGTGTTAATCACCAATTTAAACTTTAATCCTTGATCATAAACACTTCTAAACCAAAAATGATTTAAAAACAATAATCTAATAGCTCGACGATACAATTCACAAGTTACTTTGTTTTCACCTTTATCGGCAGTCCCCAAATAATGTTTAGGGAATAATTTCGCATGAATTATATTATTCACCAGTAGAACGTACTTTCATGTAGGTATATGGTGAACTACAATTTTAATTTATTGCGCTATCGCACACAATTATTGCAATTATTTTACATAAAAAAGTTTACTCTGCAAAAAAAACAACTTTCATCCATAGCTCATAGAAAGCGTGCGGTGATGATGTCGCGAGTTCCATGATCTTTGTTCACCCAACTCAACTGCTCAACGCGCCTAAAGAAGTTTTCACTTAAAAAAAACATACATTAACTCCACATTAGCTGACTGCAATTATGAGAAAGACTGCAAGAATATATCTCCTTAAGTCTTCTTTATGTGGATGAAAATATTGCTACTTCAGCGTGAAACATAGTTTAGAAAAATCACAGCATAAGAAACAAAAGTTTCTTTCAAGCCACCACACCACAGCTTAGGCTTTAAAACTCGTCGGAAAATTATCCAAGTACCATTTTGGCCTATCATCACTTAAGCAATTTTACAGTCTCCGAGAAACTTGAAGCAATTTCCTTAAAACTTCGCGAGTCTAGACCAAACTTCGTTCTCAATCTTGATTGATCGCTACACAATCAGCAAATTAACTTCCCGGTTAATAAATCATAGCCTTTTGAAAAGCGACTGCTGTTTAACGGACGTATTTAGCGGTGACCGTTACTTATGATGAACTTTTTAGTTATACAAATAATTATGCTCACGTCTATAATTTTCTGGCTTGGTAGACACCAATGACTTCTTGTTACTAATATACTTTGTGAAGATTTTAACAGAGGTTTCAAACATTGACTAGCCGGTCAGCTCAATTGACAGATGTTCTGCCTTCTGCGCTGCAGGTTGAGGGTTTGATTACCTCCAATTTGTGGACTACACATTTTTGTGACGAACATAGATGTTTGCTCTGTGTCTGGATGTTATAAAGTATCTTATGTACCTATATATTGAAAAATATATAAGTATTCTATCAGCCATCTGGTCACCATAATATAAGCTATTCTTAGTTTGGGGCTAGGTGGCGTTGTGTGTATTGCATACCAATAATATTTTTTTTATTACACATGCCTTCATTTTGCATAGAAGTTTTCCGTGAGACAGATTGCAAGAACTTTATTGCTCATTTAATATGATTTTAATAGGATAAAACTAAACACCGGTTAATGCTTATATCCTTAAACTTTCCTCATAGCTTCCACAACCTCATTAGTGAGCTTGGGTATTTTAGAAAGCATTTTCTCATCTCACATTCCTTATTTTGAAGTGAAGAAGCATCTGTGATATGGAATTCTTAACAAACTAAAACCATTTTCAAATGTATACCTTGAGATCTGTTTTTAATTTGTAAATTTTAAACCATTTAGGACCTGAGTAGTTCGATATTATGAGGTCGGAGAAGGATGACGTAAGTTTGATTGGAGGCGAATATACAAAAGGACTAAAGATACGGTTGTTAGATATCATTTTAGGGTGAGCGACATCGTTTATCTTCATAAATTGGAGTCAGGGGTTGAAAATATTGCGAGTGCAGATTTAGATCAATCATGTTGATGTGTCGTTTAGGACCTTGTCAACAACCGTTATTATGGCAGCATGTATTTAGGCGTAACTCATCTAAAGAACCTTAATAACAGAGCTACGTTCAAACCGAAAAGACTTAGCGACTATTGAAGCAGAAGAGTTTTCAATGTAGAGCGCGATCAATATACAAATGCTTACAGGTAGTTTTAACATATTTCTATACTTAAATGGAATAGTCTGTTCGATAAAAAAAAGCATAATCAGTATCATTTATCAAAGTAATACAAAATACAATAATATATTAAACGAATATATTTTTTTTTAACTTATTTTTAATTGTATTGAGTAGTTAAAGAAGCTGGATAAAATACGACACACTAAAATAAGAAAAATAACCAAAGCAACAAATGCTCTGAGCTATGCACAAAAATTGAAATGGCAGGACATGTTGCGCGGCTAATAGATCATAGATGGACCACAAAAGTAACATTCTGGAACGGCCCACTAAGCAAAAGAACAAGAGGTAGACCTATTACAAGATGGGAAGATGACATTAAAGCAATAGCTGGTCCAAACTGGAGACAATTAGCTGAAGACAGAGCCAAATGGGCATCATTAGAGGAAGCCTTTACCCATTCTGGGGTTCCGGGAGATAAAATAAAAATTAAGTAACTATATATTCTATGATCTAATACATAGGATACACATCACATTATATTAAATAAGAAAAAAATAAATAAGATAGAACAAACGAAATAACACTAACAATTACATAAATTTGAAGAAATGTAAAATTTACTGGAAATAAAAAGCCTTTTTTATTTTATTTATTTATATTTATTGAGTAGTTATAACTCTTTAGTTACATCAAGATATTTATGCTGCGGCTAGAGTATAATATGTTCTGCAAACGACGGTCTTATAATATATAGCGATATCTTCCAGACATCAGTTAGTATTTGAACTAGTATATTATTATTCAGTCGATTCTTTACAAAAATAAATTTTATTTTATTAGTTTATTTACTTTTACCATCCGCTGAACTCCATAACGATCAGCTGAGGATCATCAAAAATGGCTCAGCACCCGCATCTGACTATAAAATCGGGTTGGTAATTTTCGGTGAATTATATAACAGTGAGGATTTTTACGTGGAACTGATCCTAGATGTGTGCAGCTTGGAAACTGATGAAGGATACCACTGCGATAATCTTCAAATTATTGGAGGTTAGTCTCCCTGCTGATTAACAGAAGAGCTTGAAAAAAAACAGACAAACAACATGAAACAAGCCCGGCTCGGTGCCAGCTGTTATGCACCTGCAACCGAACCGACACTGCATGTACTGAGTCGTCTTTCCTGCGGGTCCTGTCGGCAAGATCGAG
Source organism: Lampropteryx suffumata (assembly GCA_948098915.1). NCBI lineage: Eukaryota > Metazoa > Arthropoda > Insecta > Lepidoptera > Geometridae > Lampropteryx > Lampropteryx suffumata. The sequence continues at coordinate 18,555,654 of OX402558.1, forward strand.
AGGTTAGTCTAGGTACCTGGGAAGGCCTGCGCTTTCAAACAAAATCCTAGGCAGAGTGACGTCAGTGGAGAGGAAACTTCATCATGCTGGAGGGGATCCATGAACGAAAGGTTTCAATTACAATTAACTGCTCTGTTACTTTACTGACGCCACCTAAATCATCTTCAACAGATGAATAAGGGCCAATGATGATGATATTATTATTATTTCGTAGTTATATTATTAAAACTACGAAAAACACTAATCACTATAAATACAAATATTTAGATGTGTAAATTAATGTAAATTTAGTTTTCTTTTATTTATCTCATGACTATCTAATCTCAGTTTAATGAACCCCATAATCCTGCATAAGAAACGAAAATACGCCAAAATCAATGGGATATTATGTTAATGAAGTTCCTGATGAGAGGAATTATGATAATGCGCATTTGATGGCCGCCATCGCTGCGTAAATTCAGAATTATTGAATGGATGGTGAATTGCGTGCGTTGTATGCTTTTTGGTGGTTCTAATCGAGTAGGTATTGCGATTTGTTTAATCTGGTTTTACGGAAACATTGCAATTTTTTGTACGTGAGCTCTAAATTTTTCCATATGATTCGATACCTCGATATAGCTATCAGATATCACACATTTAGCTAATTGCTTTATCAAAATATCTTGCCATCTTTATTTTATTAACATAACAATAACAAAGGCGGTCTGCCTTTGTTATATTACATTTAACGCAACTTTATATAATATCGTGGCGGTAGGACTCTACAACAAGAGCCCGTTTTGGTGGGTATCACAACAGTGCCACATATTCTGCCTCAAAGCAGTGGTGTCCAAGCGATATAGGTTTAGGTTTTATTGGCACTGGAGCAAGTAAAATTACTGGGGAAACATACTAAAGAACATATATTTAGGGCCTGCAACGTGTGTGTGATACCTCCTGATATGGCTAGCGTCATCGGCTACTGTTACCACTTACCATCAAGTAGGTCGTATGATTGTATGCTGGCTCAAATGTACACAAATAAAAGGCTAGTATTACAGTAGTCACTTATGATGTGTAACATCTAACAACATAGTAATATGTAATTTATTGGTACCATCTAACGGCTAACTTTACCACCGCGAGCGCTCATTAATAAAATGATGAAGCGTGTGTTTTTTGAATTTTCTGTTACACACTTCCGTAAATTTTCAAGTAATCACGAAATCACAGATTGCAGGAAAGTGGGAGTAAAGAAATTACACATGAAAATTTTGATTAATAGAAAGACGTAAGAAGAAAACTTATACATTTCCAAGATCGGATGTTTGCGCGACCTCATTTTTCAAAGCTGCCAACCTGTTGTCTCCTTTCTCGTTAGAAATATACTTTGCAAAGGTACTCGTAAGTTGCGTATAATGTGAAAAAAATGAGCTTTTGTGTTCTAACAAGTAAAATTTACTGCCTGGAATAAAACTTACACAATCACGGCAATGCCATTTTGATGCTATGCCAAAAGAATATTATTTTAAGTTTGTAGACAACTTGAAAATTCTTGATACCTTATAGAGTACTAAAGTAGCTACTGTATTGTCGTGGCTTCGCGCCAAAAAGATAAATTGGATTGTATAAAGGTGACAGCCCAGTTTATTGCAGAGCATATCAGTATTGGGACCATCAATGATCTTAAGGAGTAAATAGTATAGATATCCAGTTATATTCTCTTACTCTGACAATACTAATAGCAATATTCTTCGAGAAAGACATGACTTAAACCGCTATTCAAGAGTTGTTTCTAAATTGAAACATTTAACATAGTCAGTATGTCAGTAGGTATTGGCACTCTCCTCATCACATACCATCTAACTATTTTCTAACTCTTACCTCATGTTATTCTCTAGGTTGGTATGGTAACAGAACATTATTAATTCTGATCTCCATTCTTACAAAAATAGCAGATTGGACCGCGTGAAACGCCGAGATAACACGAAAATTTTAATTTAACCAAAATAACATGACGTCGACACGTCCTCGCTAATTTCGGTCACGTACGTAAGGTTCTAATTTTGCGACATGCGTTTTGCCTTTTTGCTGAGAATTACGTTAGTAATTGAACAGAGGATCATCATTTGTTTTAGAAAGGTGCTACATAATCATACCTACAAGTAACAGTGACACAGTGAGGTAATGTCATTGGGACAGATGACATCAAATGTGACACTCAACGTTGGTTAACATATCGAACTAGTACTAAAGCATGTAATTAATGCGAGCCTGACATAGTGCCGTAAATTCTCTCTACGTTATTGACACTACAGTGTCGATAGTGATGTCGATTTCGCTGAACTAAATTACTGGAATTGAGGCCTGCCCAAGCTACCTGCAATACCTATGAGACGATCGATAGTACCTACCTAGATTATGAATTTTCTGAAGTCTATAAATCACACAATATAAATTAATTTATAACATTGACTTCTAATTCTTTAGTTAAATCATTTTTTGGATATTTTATTTGGCGCTCGTAATATGTTTAGATTTCGTTTATTAGTTAGGTACCTACGTATTAGGTTTCTTAAATGTGTCAGAGCATAAAACCTATTTTTTAAATTATAGAATTTATAGATAGAAACTGGGGTAAAATCAAATTTTACATTTAAAAACATCGATAACCGTGGTTAAAACCCAAGTTACCCCATCTCTATACAAATATGCTTGAACTTTCTGTACTGTTCTGTATGACCTAAAAACAGTTAAATTCTCAACTCAGGACAACAGCATAAGAGCTATAATGACCGAAAAATTTAGATAGCTATGGACTCAACTTGATTTAAAACTAGATTTTGCTGAGATATGACGTCATCATTATCATAATCTATACCAAAAATGAGCTTAACCTGACTGACTAATTCATCATCGCCGAGCCGAAGCCGCTGAAGCTAGAAAGCTGAAATTTAGAAGATAGCTTCCTTTCATGGCAAAACCATCCACTTAGAAGGGATTTTTTGAAAATCAACCCTTAAGAGGGTGAAAAGGGGTGAAAACTAATGTTTAAAACTTTTTACCTCGTGGTGCGATTTCATATAATCTTGGCTTGAATACTTAAAATGCAAAATAAATAGACACGAGTTTCAGGATTTTCAAAAATAACCCTTACAAAAGGGTAAAATGGGGGGTCAAAGTTTTTATGGGAACTTTTTAACAGGTAGTGTGATTTCTTATAATCTTGGTTTAAATACTTAAAATGCAAAATAAATGGACACGTGTTTCAGGATTTTTTTAAATAACTCTCATAAAGGAGTAAAATGGAGTGTGAATGTATGGAAATTTTTTAATGGGTGCTGGGTGTGATTGGTTTGAAACTTATCAATAAAATTTGGCAAGGAGATAAAAAGTATCTTGGGGATGGATTTAAGCTACATTTCCTTTCAAAAAAAATGCGGACGAAGTCGCGAGCAACAGCTAGTTATACATACTTACTATTCTGAGAATAAGATCTGACAATTAAGAAATCTATAAAGACGGCCTGAGATGTTACCTAACGTCCAGCTTAATAAAGGTGCTTATTGAAATATAGCGATATAATAAGCGGCTTCAACTACTACTTAGTATGGGTCAGTGGCCAAATGAGTATTTTTAATAGTTGGGACCGATATCTTGGCAACCGAACCACGGAAACCCTTAGATGAGAATGCTACTACGACCACCCATCCACGTACTGACCTCGCAGAGCGTTGCTTAACTCTGTTGATCTGTTAGAGACGACTACGCCAGCTATGCTATGAAAGTTTCTCTTAGCGACTAAAAATAATTCGACGTGTCAAAACTATTGTAATTTAACATAGTTTCATCATCATCATTCAGCCCGATTGCACCCACTGCTGGGTATAGGCCTCCTCTTTATTACGGGACTCTTTCCGGTTCTTAGCAAGTCTTATCAAGTGGTTCCCGACAACGCTGACTATATCGTTCGACGATCGGGTCTGCCTCTTGGCCGTTGAGCATCCCTTGGCCACCACGTTATCCATTCTTGCCATTCTGTTATCATTAAAGTTTTAATAAAGTTAAATTAATATCCATCCGCTATTGTAGACTTAAACAAATAAACTCAAAAACATGATAAAAAAGCAAATATGTAGCTTAGACAGGTTTCACGAGTTTCCAATACCGTAGGACAAAGTTTGTAAACACTGAAAGTTAGTTAATCAGTGCCGTGACACCACGGACGCTACAGACCGCTGCTAGTGCTGTGCCTTAATACGTAGAGACAGTAAATAATGAATATTAATAGACAATTTATAGAGCGATCAGCTCACGCGATCAACTTCTAGTCATACGTACTATATAATTACAGTATTTAATAAGGCTGCCAGCTCAGCAATATTTGTGTGATAAACATAGGTGTTTGTTCTGTGTCTAGGTGTTATAAAGTATCATAAGTATATATTTAAATTAAATGAGTATCCTATCAGTCATCTGGTCACCATAATACAAGCTATGCTTAATTTGGGGTTAGATGGTGTTGTGCTCATTGTCCACCAATATTTAATTATTTATTCTAAGTGAACTTTTTGGTAAACGCAGACTAGGCAAACCCAGAATCGCAGGGTAGGTACATGTACTCCTAATATATAGGCTTGTTAATTGTGTACCTACTATGTTACATAAAATATGCACGTGCGTGTGTTTGTAAAAATAAATTCAATTAGTGTCATATAGTTTTTGATGATAGATAATTATAATTTTTGATGATATTTGTAAAAATATCCATTACGAAGTACATGTGACATTATGATACTTTGTGACAACTAGTTACAGTCGTTATAAATAGTAACTAATTGTATGCTTCCTTTGGTATGTGGTACTATGATTAATTGTGGTATCGATGACTCAAAGGTCAACAGTCATACAGTATGTACACTGTAGTTTTTTGACTGAAATCTTAATCATAATCATTAAATGATTAACAAAATAAATTGGTCAAACGAATGTTACCAAGCACAGTGAAGCTTCCGGAGTCAATATGATTAAGAATGATCTGGTCCCAAGCCGATTCAATACCATCTAGTATCATTTTTTTTAACCGACTTTATCAAAAAGGAGGAGGTTCTCAATTCGTCGGTTTTTTTTTTATGTTCACCGATCAGTCGAAAACGGCTGAACCGATTTGGAAAATTCTTTTTTTGTTTGAAAGAGTATACTTCACAGGTGGTCCCATATAAATTTAATCAAAATCGGTCGAGCTGAAAAATCAACGAAAATCTAAAAATTGTATACATCGATGATATTTTCATGTACTTCGATACCTCGCTGTCTCATTGGAGCAGTGTGTTTATTTGGCCTACCCATATTATATATACAAAATACATCTACTTTCCACTAAAAATGTATAATAGGCTAAAATTTCATTCAATGAAGTCGGTTTCTTTTTAGTTTTTAAAACGTAATTATTCGTAATTTTTTTTATGTGCTACAATCTGGACTTTTTCTCAAAATTAGTAAAGCCTTACCGGTCGTAATAATTATCCTTGTAATTTCATCAAATATCCTACTATTTTAAAAATATTTCAGGTTTCCCCAAACAGCTGTTTAGCCGGTAGGTGGGAAACTGACCTCTAACAAAACAGCTGTTTAGCCGGTAGATGGGAAACTGACCTCTAACAAAACAGCTGTTTAGCCGGTAGGTGGGAAACTGACCTCTAACAAAACAGCTGTTTAGCCGGTAAATGGGAAACTGACCTCTAACAAAAAAAATAGCCGTATTAAAGCTTAATATTTATAAAAGGAATATCTATATCGAAAAACTGTTTAAGAAACCTCCCAATATATTTAAAAGAACTTAGTAACGATATGCTACATGATGGAGTAGTCAAATTAAAAAATAACCCCACTTCTAGAGCCTTTATACGCTAAATGTCTATAATCCGCGTGCGTAATTGTTTTAGGAAAAATGTACATAGTTTAAGGTACTATCTCAACTATATCAAGCATACAGTACAACACTAGCAACTTCAGACCTAGTTACAACAGAACAAGGGTTCCGTTACTGAGACTGCACCTTGCAAGTAGACACGTTTATAGATTGCTTAGGTTTACGAAAGAGCGGTGTTGTTTTGCGACCCTAATATAACAGTTTTGAGTTAAAAATCTAAGACCCAGCAACCCATCCTCGGAAAAGTGAGAAAATAACACTGAGGAGATGATGTTAAATATCAGTGTAAACATGGTGTTAACCAATGTTGAGTGGGATTATTTTTGGTCGTCTTGCGAAGCAAACTTTGCACTCTGGTTTTATTAGTAATTTTGGTTTTTTAAATCGAGCTGGAGTTATTGACTGGGGTGTGAATAATTGGAGTAAAAAGTTTTGTGTTTTTTTGTGATTCGAGTAAATATAATCCGTTGTTTTTTTACATGAAAGGCACCATTTTATAAAAAAATACAAATGACGAACGACAAGATACCACTTTGTGACATACTATAATAAACACTTAACACTGTCAAAATTTTTATTATTATGACACATGCCACTAAAGAAAAAGAAGAATGTTGAGTGTCAGATTTGACACCCTAATAACATTAATATCCGAGAATAAGACCTCAGATATTTTTGCATTCAGACGCTATATTACAGCGATCGTTTCTATAAGACCCAGGGTTTTAGATGCTTCTAAGAAATTGCATCGTGTTCAGGATAAGTAAACGTTTTTCAAGAGTTTCTTTCTAAACTGTAATTTATTTTAGAGTTTGTCACTTCACGCCGTGTAAGCTTTGGCTTTCTCAAAAATAACTACCTTTACAATAACGGCCGTAAAAGAGCCAATTAGTAAGTCGCAAAGTCGCTAAACTTCTAACACTAACATATGCAGGAGATAGATTGTTTATTAGTAAAGGACATAGATTACGTTATATGTAGGTACTACGCGTGCGAAGCCGAGAACAGCAGCGAGTGTAAGTAGTCATTCCTTAGTGCAAATGTTATAATGTGCTGATTATGAAAATACATTGAACTGGAAAGTGTATTCCACTATTTTCATGGATATATAAATTAGAAAAAGAGGGACTAGCTTTTTTTCCAAATTATAATCCATTATTTCTATTAAGAATAGTCGCCGTCGCCGCCAGCAATAGAAACAGTGGTAGAATCAGCCACAGTATTTCTATCAATAGAATTACCTAGTGGAAATAGTGGGATACATCCGAACTGGCCTGAATCAAATTGAATATATATATATATATATATATACGAGTATAATTGTATTTCTATTAATTTACTTTATTCAAATCACTCGTTCAATTGCCTCTATTCCAGTGACTAATGCATTTATCCGTGACCGTCAACCATCGCTCATCGCGCTGACAGCGACAACGCAATCCATCACGCTGCGACGAGGAATTAAGAGGAAAGAGAGCGCATTCTCTGATGGATTGTAGGCTGAACAGCCGATGTGTCAGCGCTGGTTTGTGACGTCAGCAAATGACAGAGTTATAGGGGCTCATCGATGCGTGGGAAACCAAAACCAGTGTGGTAATCAACGAGCACTAATACCCGTTATAGTATATATAGTAGATAGATAGAACTCTTTATAGACTGCCACATGGAATCTTACTAATATTATAAATGCGAAAGTAACTCTGTCTGTCTGTTTGTTATGTTTTCACTCCTAAACCGCTACCGATTTTAACGAATTTTGGTGTAGAGATAGATGGGACCTTGGAGAATGACATAGGCGACTGTTTATGTAGGTACCACGCTAGCGAAGCCGCGGGCTTCAGCTAGTATTACAATAAAAACATCACTTTTAAACCCAATACGAAGATTGGCCTTATCGCTAATAGCGATCTCTACCAGGAAACCTTTGGATTTACTGGACTATAAATATACAGAAAATGTAGGTGAGGTGTATATATATAATTACATACTTACATTTATATGTTTATACAAAACAAATACTGAGTAAACATTTATTACATTTATATGTTTATACAAAACAAATACTGAGTAAATACTGAGTGAAATACCGAACCTAGTACATAGGTAACATGATCATGAAACATGAAATTATTACATTTTATGAGTACTCAAGAGATGTAATAATAAACACAAACAGAAATGGGTAAGTATAACAGCCCGACAAATAATATTACATAATCATGTTTTTGATGATAGGGAGAATCTTGCCCTCTCTGATAAAGGTAACACGAAATAAAATCCTTCTATCAGAAATGATGTTTGTGTGTGAATGAATCCTGCAAAAATGTCTGATCCGGTCTGGTCCTGGAAATTGACTTGCTGCTGTTTGTAGCACATATCAACTGATCCAGTTCACAGCCAGGGGACAACGTCCCAAGACACTGGCGGCATTGCCACGTTGAATAGATATATAATATTTTATTAAATATTGTATCCCATATCTATATAATAAAAATCAATTGCTGTTCGTTAGTCTGGCTAAAACTTGAGACTGGCTGGACTGATTTAGCTGATTTTGGTGTTGAAATGTTTTTCGTCGTCCAGGGAAGGTTTAAAAGGTGAGTAAATATGAATATTTTTAATTATTGATTTATTGAGGCGGTACGAAGTTTGCCGGTTCAGCTAGTTTTAAATATAAATCGACAGGTAAACATACATTTTAATAATACATAGATAATTACTAATTAATTATGAAGAATGGTGAATGGTTCTGCGTTTTATTGTTTTGTGATTTTGTGACTGACAGGCAGGTAGACTCAAGACTGTAATATTTTGTAGATATGTGCCAAAATTTCCTAGTCGTTAGACGTGACTCTGCTTACCTGTTAGGATCCTGCTGCAGATCCTGTTAGGATCTGAGTTGCATGAAATCTGAGGGGATATAAATTAGTTCATTTACTTGTATATGTTATCTACAAGCTTCTACCCGTGAAACTGCACGCGTGGTACATACATATAAAGTGCCAGATGTCTCCCTAAGATACAATCTATCTTCAAATCATTTTATCATTTTATTATGATTCGTTTAGCCGCGTAAACGTAACAAACAGACAAAGTCACTTTTGTATTTATATAATTAGTATTAATATGTGCTTAAAAAAGTACTAATAATTATTCATTTTTATTTAACAAATCTGAATAACTTATCAATCCTACAAAGTCATAAAACGCGTGACATCATTCCAACACAGAATATAATAGCACAAATTTATCTCGCGAAACCCAGATTGTCACACCACCAATGCTAGTTGAAAAAGAACTCTACACTATCGACATAAGTCTGAAAGCTAGTCTTCGTTGAGCTTGTAATGTAATGAGTCTACGACATGTGAAAATATTCACGTCTAGGGAGACGACAAATGGATGAAAGAATCCTTCTCGACACCCCTTTTAGTAGGATTAGTGAAGGTTGTTGCTGAGATCATGTTGAGTGGTGGCATTATGGCTCCTGCTTAAAATGTCATGACATAAATCACATACATAGAAACATTTTGTGCGGTAATGTAAATACTATTGTACATCTTTTGTTGATATTAAAGCAAGTTTTCGTAAGCAGTTGATAAAGCGTTTGTGGCATAACTCAGGCGCTGCGCAAACGTAGACACTTTTTGTTGCTGACACGGCACACTATCACAGGAAACCGTATTCGCTGTATCCTGTACCGGTAATCGAACACAGTCGCCCGTTGCTACTATAGGCCACTGGAACAATTTGTTGCTTGTTTTCCGTCAGTACAATTGTAAGGTAATTTGTTAATGTTGCTTGTGTCTCCAACTGATGATTTTTAGCTTCCAGTTACCGACACCGACATACCAACACTTTTTCATCGTCAATGAGTATGTATTAAGTGGGATAAACTTGAAACAAAAAATGTTTACGTTTGCGCAGGGAGTGTATAGTTTCATACTGATTCTAGAGAAATCAAAAATTCATCGGTAGCTTTTATCTGACACAAGACCCAAAAGTGTCCACGTTTGCGCCCTGCTATAATTTAAAATAATTCAAGGATTATTTTCAACTAAAATATATAATTATTAAATATTAATCTATAAATTTAAACACGGAATAAAATCGTAAGAGATTTTGTTAAAAAGATTGTTTATTTTTTCTTTCTTTTAAGTTATTACTGGCTTTTTAGCTCAGTTGCTAGTAGTTCTGTCTTCTGTGCTGTAGGTTATTGTAGGTTTAGTTCCCTCCCAGGACAAACATTTGTGTAATTTAGATGGATGTTTGTTCTGTGTCTGTGTGTATGTGTGTTATAAAGTATTTAACGTAAAAATATATGTTTCAAGTGTATTATGTATGTATTTACTAAAAAATATAATAGCTGTTGCTAGCGACTTCGTCCGCATTTTTATCTCCTTGCCAAATTTTATTGATAAGTTTCAAACCAATCCCACCTCACACCCACCATTACACCATTACACCCATTAAAAAGTTTCCATACAAACATACACACCCCATTTTACTCCTTTATGAAATCCTGAAACACGTGTCCATTTATTTTGCATTTTAAGTAACCAAACCAAGTTTCTAAGAAATCACACCACCCGTTAAAAAGTTCAAACTTACAAACTTTGACACCCCATTTTAGGCTTCCCCTTCGTTAGGCTAATTTTGAAAAATCCTGAAACACGTGTCCATCTATTTGGCTTTTTATTTATTCATATCAAGTTTCAAGCAAATTGAACCACGCGTTAAAAAGCTTCATACATTAATTTTTACCCTTTTTCACCCTCTAAGGGGTTGAATTTCAAAAAATCCCGCCTTAGTGGCTAGTTTAGCTGTAAAAGGAAGCTACCTTACAAATTTCAGCTCTCTAGCTTCAGCGGTTTAGGCGCGGCGATGATGAATCAGTCAGTCAGGTTAAGCTCTTATATAGGTATAGATGTCTCAGTCATGTGGTAACCACAACACAAGCTATGCTTACTTTAGGGCTACATGGTGCCGTGTGAAATGTTCGGCATTATTTATTAATACAGACTCATTTGAAAGAAGAGTAGTAGTACCTAACTGTTTATTTTATAGGATTTTTTTCTTATTTCAAACGCGACAAGTGATTATCGGAATTATAATCACTTTAAATTATAATTGGAGTTTTTTTCAAGAAATTAATGTCTGTTTGTCCACTCCTAATAAAAGTTTTAGTTCGCAGTCCTATATAAGTCTTATAGCAATGAATAATTTCAATAATATAAGTGGTAGAGTTATGACTTGATAAAACATGTTTTTAGGGTTCATCATCTACACTCAAAGTGGTTTTGCTTATTTTATTTTACTACCATATTTTATTGTATAGATGGAAAGATCCTACAAAATTTATGAAGGTTTTTTAAACAGTTTTTCGATACAGATGTTTGATGATCTTCATTTCTGATAGAGTCCAGTGACCTCTCCTAACCCGCAATTTTGGGGGTAGTTAAAAACGTTAAAAATTGTAACTAAAGGTTACACATATAAAATTACCAGGGCTAGTAATATTATACTAGATTATAAGTAACAGTGTAATAATATATTAATTTTGTATACAATAATATATAATATAGTATTTGTCTCTGGTCTGGATGTTTCAATAAATAAATAATTTGACACCTAAGAGTAATACTATAAACAGTTACTTGTTACATTTGCTGTTAAATTAATGTTACTAATGAAACTGCTGTTACTTCATTAGTTATATTGATTTATGACATTAGAAGTTAATGTCATTATTCGAGCTAGGGCCTCTGCGAATTATTATACCTACTAAACAAACATCAGTGGTGTCGAACGACACTATAACCCATCGATCAGTACATTAGTGCAGGTTCAGTGCTCGTCGGGGCCTTTGATCGAACACGCCCTAAATACTGATGTACCTAGTTTTTGACCTCGCTCCGAGGGAATAATTCGGACGCGTTATTTCATGTGTTAAATTCATTTAATGTTAAAGTTAAAGTGGTTTAATTCTAGTTGATTTTATAGCCGTGGGTTTAAACCCACGTTTGAATATTATAGTTAATAAATAAATAATGCCGTACACTTTACACAGCATGATCTGGCCCCAAAGTTAAAGTTATTAATGCTTGTGTTATGGGTACCACATGACTGATATACTGCTTACATATTTTTTTTTGTAAGTACATACATATTTTACATAAAACACCCAGACCGGGACAAAAACATGCAGATTATACAAACGTTTGTCCCGTGGCAAGAATCGAGCCTGCCGCCGTCTGCATATCAGCTGGGCCATAGCTTACTGCGCTAAGCCTCAGAGCTCATCAAAGTAACATTAGTACTCGTGGCATAGCCAACTAAGTCGTTAACAGATCAACGAAGTTAAAGCAACCCTTTGCAAATTCAACCCTTGGATGGGTGATCGCAGTAGCATTTTTATCTGAGCGCTTCCGTTCTTTGAAAAGCACTGTAGGCCCAGTTTTTCAAAAAGTTTTTTTTGTCAAAAATACCATGACCGAAGCCGAAGTATAGAGCAGTAGTACTAAGAAAACCACGTTATTGGCTAACTACTGCCATGTCACATGACATAATTTATACCTCACATGGTATCGAACACAGGAATTACGAAGTAATAATATGAAGTATAGAAAATTGCTACAGCGCGCTACAAGCTACGAGAGTGCTATGAAAGTGCTACGCGCATTTTAGTAGATAGATCAATTCGACCTCATTGTTTTATACAATATTGGTAATAATAATATTGTAATACTAACCAAAACTTACCAAATTAGACAGACTATCCCAATTTCTTTTAACACTTGCAGATCATACAAACATTTTACCCACGGCAGGAATCGAACCCGCAACCTTCTGCGTCCCAGCAGAACCTTAGTCCACTGCGCCACAGCGGTCGTCATAATAAGTTGTGGATTTAAATCCAGTCGTGCCCCAAACGCTTTTTCTGTTGAACAATGTATGTGCATATTGCACATACATTGTTAGAAAAAGCGAAAAAAACCAGTACTTTTAAACGGGGTGACGGAAAACATCGTTAGGAACCCGGCATGTCCTAGAAACTAAGAAAGTTTGAACATATATATATGTGCCAAGTGCATGAAAGGAGCCTCTTTTAAATTATTTCACCACGATTGTTTGAAAAGTGGACACTGATTAATTTAGATATACAAGAATAGAATTACAATTCTCTCTGTCTCATGGAATGACCACTACGTAGGCCCATTCTTAATACCAGCGTTGCCTTACGCCTCTTCCCCGTAAAGTAACAATAAGCTGAGACTCGTCCTTTGACTTAAGACTTTAACCCACCACAACGCAGACCTCCTTGGACCTACCTAGTTTCTTATCTTCTTTTTTTTTATCATCGATATACCTACGTTTGTCCACGATCTCGCCTGATGTTAAGCGACGATTTGGCCGACGATGGGGCACGCAGGTCTAGAAGACACCTATTTACTCGAGACTTGAAGAGACCCTGATTATAGTTTTCAGGAAAGACAGACGACGGCAAAGCAAGTATGCAGTCAAGTATGCATTATAAATGTGGAAGGAAAGCGCTTTGTTCGTATCTACTTTGTGGGTTAGTTGTAGCTCGTGTATTTTCTTGTTTTTGTGTAATATTTGTTATTTTTCTCTTTTAGTATTACTAGTGAAGTTGATTATGTAATTTTTTGTACCTTATAGTGTGTCTGTGTAATGTTGTGTCAAATATAACTTGTATCTATCTATGTATTTATCTATCTACATCCATTGTCTGATTGTAAACAAGGAGAAAGCATTCAAATGGTTTTCCTTTTAAAAGCGAAATCCTTCAAAATCTCCATCTTCATTCAAAGCTTCATTTGTATGTAACTCATAGATTCTTCCTTAACGCAATTTAGCCCATAAAACCGCATTTAAGGAGAGATATCTTATCTTTTTCCCGCCTTTTTCCTTGAATTCAAAGTTGTATAACGTTACTTGGAAAACAATGGGGATGAATTTCTCTAGGGTTGTACCTAAACGACGAACAAAGTGGTAAATATATATGAAATGGTCGGAATTATTGCATGTTTTCTCTAGGTACAGATTAAATCTTCAAAAAGCTGTTTTATATAAAAAATAACAAAATTAAAGCTACAAATCAGATTAATAACATAAAATTGTACTGCTGTGTCTGTCAAAGTCTTGTAGAAAAATCTCGGAATAAATGCTAGCAAACAGATTGTATAATATCATTTAAAATAATATTGTTCTGTTATTAAATTATGTTGTCTGTCTGTTGTAAAAAGTGGTATATATAAGTATATAGTGTATAATAGAAGCTCTGTTTTTAACTGATTATACACAGTCTCATTAGAGATTATTTATATATACCTACGAGCTACTGCCCGCGGCTTTGCACGCGTGGTACCTCCATAAAAAGTTGCCTATGTCCTTTTCCAAGATCCTATCCATCTATATACCAAATTTCATCAAAATCGGATCAGCGGGCGTGAAAACGTAACAGACAGACTTAGATACATACAGACAGACAGAGTTACTTTCGCATTTTTAATATTGGTAGGGATACATTTTGAGAACCACGGGTTTTATTTTGTCATTTATCCAGTGAATCTTTATCAAAGTGAGTCACAGTTTCCCTTAATCAACAAAATAATACATGAATTAAAATCCATGTTGCACAAAACATACACGAAAGTTTTGAAGACATGAAAACATTTATAAACTTTTTTAAATCGTTTCTTTTTTAAACCTTTAGTCCCTATATCTTCTGATGATGGGATAAGTATGCGCGGTGCTACGCCTCTCATCAGTGCCAGTGTGGTAGATCGGTCGACCAGCTTGCTCTCTTCGGGCTATCATGTTCCAGAGCCGCCGGTATGATTGCCCGCCACGCCTAAACGATGTCATTTGTCAGGCATTTACCAGCGTCAAGGAACCAGCTGTTCTCCAGCAGAACGGTCCGATACTTGATGATGGTAAGAGGCTTATATATTGAGCTTTTTTGAGTTGAGACCCTGGGCCCGATGGGAGCAGGAGCTCATCGCTTTTTCAAAATGATTTCAAGGTAGTACTATGCAGCGTATTAGCGTTGCCATTCAACGTGACAATGTCAGTGTCCTGGGGACGCTACCTTCTAGCTGTGATCTGGATCAGTTAAGCTATCTATAGAACATTTTACAACTGTTTCAAATGTATTTAATATTATTTTTTATTATTCTGTACATATCTATAATTATTTTGAAATATATGTATTTTATAAATATAAAACACCAAATACGCACCGAATACATGCGTACCGAATGAGGTATAAAAATTTAGCTACATATTGGCAATCAAACGAAATTTATTTTCTTTCCAAAAACACAAATTAGCACCGAAATAATCGGCCGCGACAATGTATAACAAAAATAATAATTAGGTTAAGAATAGTGACAATCATAATATTATTACTAGCAATAAAGATTAACTCGCTGATCCCACAGTTATGCTCGCTAAGGTTAGTAAATATTTTATAGGGTCAAGTGGACGCTTCTATAACAAGGCCCCAAGCGACGATTTGTCGATTTTGTCGATTGGCAAACTTAAGAATGTAATAATAATTAACAGTCTAATAAAGCATAGCATGAAATATCAGGTTATTTAGTTGGTACGAATTTGCTTCAACTCGGCTCGGCATCCTTAACAAAATCAGCATGGGTCATTATAAATCAACTGACGGACGGACCACAAAGTGATCCTATAAGGGTTCTGTTTTTTTTTCGTGGTACGGTACCCTAAAAATATGTGATGTAACAAAAAATTTAAGGTTTTCGGAATTTTTCCTTTATATGTGCTATAAAACATTGCTTCATGGCATATTTCCAGATTCCAGGTCGACTGAAGGTACCCATTAGGTTTTGATTCCCTTGCGAGTAGTTGCGAGTTTGAAAATATGCGACTTAAATTTATGTTCCTTTTGATTGCGTTGACATAGAAGTTTCATTTTATTACAGCTTAAAGGTATTATAGACTTAATACCTTAATTAATTTAATACCTTTACGCGTTCATGAGAAAAGGGGTAGTAAGTTTAAAATAATTAAAAATATTTTTATTATATGCTGTAACTAAAAATGTACGGTTTTCGCAATTTTTCCTTTATCTGTGCTATAAGACGTTGCTTCGTACCAAATTTCAAGATTCTGAGTTCACGGGAAGTACTCTGTAGGTTTTGATTCCCTTGCGAGTGTCGGAAATTTGCGGATATTTGCGGCATAAACGGCTGTATCTTTTGATTGCGTTGGCTTAGAAGTTTGATTTTTCACAGCTTTAAGAGACAGTAGACGCGAGTATTTGATATAAATTTCAGCTTGATACCTCCACGTGTTCCTGAGAAACAGGGTCTTGACAGACAGACGGACGGACGGACGGAAAGACGGACGGACGGACAACAAAGTGATCCTATAAGGGTTCCGCTTTTTCCTTTCGAGGTACGGAACCCCAAAAAGCCTTTTTTTTTGGACTCTTCTTAAACTAGGTTCAGGAGGAAATTAATAAATTTACATACCATATAAGAAGACTATTTAAGATGCTCCTTTCGATTTTATGGAATAAAATATATATCCTTCGATATATAGATAACTATTTATTGAAACCAAACGGAATATTACAATAAAAATTACTTTACTATTAAAGCTAATATTGACAGTCTTATGACTAATGGCGCTCTCTACTAGGCAACCTTTAAATGTACTGGACTATAACTTAACAGAGAAGGGGCATATGGGCGTGTCGTATATAATTACATACTTACATGTATGTAGGTATAAATGAAATAAATATAAATATGTACATAAATAGATACTCAATAGATTTTATTAAAATTGTCTAAAAATCAAGAATACAGAATTAACTACAGTATAACAGCACGAAAAAATTGTTTCGAGGTATTATTTTTGAATATTTTTCTTTATCTATTTCTGCCATTACTTGTAACATTCTTAACAAAAGTGACGTATTTTGTTTTGGTGAACAAACAGAACCACATTATAATGTTACTAAATAATGATGTGACAATACTATGATGGATTAAGTACGCTTAATCCAACAAAGTTTCCACTTATTTATAAAACGTTTAATGAATAAATTAGTAGACATTTTTAAAGTAAAAACTATAATGATACAAACACTGCGAGCTTAAATTTAGAAGGAGAGAGTTCAGAAATATCTGTTTGCCTGTTTTTAACTTAGTACTTCTATTATCTATTGTTACTGGATGAATGTGTGGCACCTCTACAACCCTCCTCCCTCTATTTCATTCAGCCCACACGTCCCTATACATTCTTTACATTCCTGTTCATTGCGACTCAGATCACGAGACCTGGTACAAAGAAATTCGCTGTATAACTGCGGAGACATAATGACTCTCTGGATGTACAAAAGTGTGTATTACTAGTATTACTAGTTTTTGCTTCCGGGTTCGCATGCGCGGTACTTATAAGCTCATGTTAACCTTTTAATATATTTAATTATTAACATCGCGTTATCATCGCGTGACCCAAGTGCTTGCTCCTATCTGACCCAGGGTATAAGCATTGCCATTCATCGTGGAAATACTGACAGTGTCTCGGGGCCGCTGCCACCTGTCAGTGCTCTGGATCAGTTGAGCTATATATAGATCGTTTTAAACTGTCCTCAAATACCTCAACTGTTTCAAATGTAATCCATATATTAATACGTGAAGCAAAAACTATGTACCCCTGTTTACGAAAATTGCGCGGACAGAGGAGTATAAAATTTCGCACACTTATAGTTATTAATTAATTATGTTCCAATTTCGACCAGTGGGCGACCACCAATATTTTATTCTGTACATTGCTGTAATTATTTGAAAATAAATGTGTTTTAATAATATCTTGTATTCGTCATGCGTCATATTCATATTTGATTGCCAGTAGTATAAAACACTCAATACAATGTATATAATAAACCAAATTGAGAAAATACAAAGTTTTGTTTTGTTAATTTAGTTTAGAATATGAGGGTTCTAGAGGGTATTATTTAATATTTTAGAGGTTTATGTTTCATTGTTCTGTTTCCAAATAAATAAATTAAAAGTTGTCCAAACATGAGACCGCGCACAGTAAAGGCTTCAAAAGTCAGTAAGGTTAAAAATGACTAGATATCAGGTTCTAAACCAATTTAACACCATCTAAGGGCGGGCAGACAGACAGACACATGCCGCAATTATAAGTTTACTTTGAGGACTTCAGAACTCAAAATTAGCATTATATGCTAGTATCATAATTCCTGATCACTATTTATATATTTTTTCTACTACTACGTATCTCTTATGAGCCAATTCTTATTTTGGATAATAGGCGTCCCAAAGGTCTTCATCGTATCCTAATGACTTTTGCAAAACCGGGAACGACAGTTTAACATACCCTCTATACCACAAAACTCAAATAAGAATGCCACTGCGGTGTTTCTGCGGTTAAAATCAATAGTAAATGTAATCAGAAACCCTTCATTTTTATCACATCCATTAGAGCAGCATCCGCTTAGTCCCCGAGGCCGTAAAAAGGATTTACGGCCTGAGATGCAGCCTCCTTACGGATGCGTGTCGTCCCCGCGTCGTCCCGTGTCGCGCACGCCCAATAAGGTATGCCCCTAATCTGTTCAAGCGTTCGTCGGGAACGTGTAGTAATACCGCAAGATATTGTCGAATATTATTTATTCGAAAATTTTATAAAATTCGAGCAACTTTTCTCGTCTAAAACTTTTAGCAGTTAATTTGGCTTAACGTCTTAGCTAGACCCTTTTTTTGACTAGAATGATTTTACAATGCGTCAAATTGTACTATCGTATCGTAATCGTATCGTAATCGTATCGTAATCGTATCTTGAGTATATGTTAAATCAGTGCAATGTGTGCTATAAAGCGCAGCCGACTTCAAGGAATAGCAAAACCATTAGATTCTTATCTATTAATCTCACACACATGTGTCACACATCGCTAGAGACGCTGTCTGGAACTATAAGAGCTAGCTTTTTGTTCGAGTCCGTACTCTTTTACATACGTATCTAATAATATCATATTTTTTTATAGATGGCTTTACTTCTTCCTGCATTTTACACTAAATCAGAGCCGATTCAAAATTATCACCGGACTATTGAAAATCACACCTCAAAATTAGTACACCTTTTTGCATCCTATTGTACAGCGTTGAATATTTTATTGCTTTCGCTTCGAGAAATCGAATATTTGCGACGAAGCATCCGATGTTATCGCTCGGGTTAGGTCTCAATTAGAGTAGAGACTTGTCAAACTATAGCCTTCTCTTTCATCATCACTTGTAGTGCTTAGATAGTGTTAACTAGCTTATTTGCCATTGACATAGACACATATTACCACATATACATATTTAGACTTATACATAATACCCCTACTTTTGCAATATGTTTTCAAGAGATAATTATGTTTCGTCGTTTACTTCTATCACATCTGTAATCTCATGTAAAGATTTATTATTCTTCCTTATACCACCCCTTTAAGGGTAAAACTACAAACTAATCAATTTACAATGCATGACACTGTGATAAATTAGAAAGCGGTATCCACCTTTATTGTGTTTGAAGACCCAATCTTGTAGACTTACTTGAAGGTATATCTACCACAAGCTATTAAGATGGTGTGACCCCATTTGAAGGGTAACCTTACCCTTTTATTAAGTTAAGATAAAATTTAAGGATGATTGATAACTTTAAACGTACCTTGTTAAATGTTAAACGATTACCTACTAGTGAAGGTCTTATAGATTTATATCGGATTTTTTAGTTGTTAACTGATAATATAACTTGTAGAAACAATGTACAGTGGTAACATAATGGTACTGTTGTATGTATGATTTAACTTTGAATAACAGTGTGATAAAATCGTTGTGAAATAAAAGAAAACATAGTGTTGAAGATTCAGAAAGATATAGATTATGTTTAGACGGTTTGGGATCTAAGAAAATGAAGCAGGTCCACGAAGCCAGTGTGAATACGGAAGGCCTCAGATTACTTATAAATAAAAATAAAATAAAAAAGCCTGTTTATTCCTTAACTTATAAGTAGGTAAGTACGTAGTTACATTATCAATTTTAACATTAATTCGTATTAGTTGGTAGGTTGGTAGATACTTAATTATGTTGGCGACTATTTATGGTATTACATTACATTATGTTTGTATCATTACTTATTTTCTATTACTCTTATTATATTATATTATTGAGTGTTTTTTATGATTATATATTCATTATATTATAACAATTTCATTCATTCGTGAGGACCCCTCTCGGGTAAAGGCCTCCTCCAGCTGCTTCCACTATTCGCGGTCCTTTGCTATCTCAGTCCAGTTCGGTGTGTTGGTATTTTTTCATGTATTTCGTGACCTTCGCGTCGGACTTCTGCTAACCCTATAATGTCGTACTTAACGTTTCTAAGTGCGTGTTTTAAGGTTATCATCCTTTCTTCGTTTGAGAGTTATCTGACATTATAGGTGCATATGTATAGGTTTTGTTTTTGTTGGGTTGGTTTTTTGTTAGCTGGAGGGTTTTGGTCTAGCTCTCCCGCGGTGACCAGCCGTATTGGGATGCTCTGCGCATTAGCACTTTGCTTAGGTGTTAGATTATGTGGATGCTGTAATTGTCATTGTTTTTCGAAATTCAAAGGTTTTTCTTTGTTGTCGCCTTCCAGCGCTTTCGAGAGGTATGCGGTTATAGGTTGGCTGCCGTTTCCTTGGATCGGTTTGTTTGTTCGGATATATTTTTTTGTCTGCGTTTTGGATATAGATCCTGATGTTTTAGATCTCTTTGAGAGATGGTTGGTATCGTTTTTTATAAGTATATGATTTTTTTCTCGTGGACTATTTGGGTGAGCCCTCTTATTATTTGGTTTTTCTAGTATAATGATTTTGTTGCATCTAAGGACAGCGGGGATTCTTTTCTCTTTTTGTTCTAAAATTTGAGGCTGCAAAGCCTTTCTGGTTTCTAAAACCATAGGTGGAAAGTCCTCTTTGATATAGGATCCAGAACCATCAAGTAGATTTTTACGCTTTAAAACCAAAATTTTCTTTCCGAGAGTTGTGAGGGTCAGTCTTATTGGTTTGAGTTGGTTTTCCTTCTTTCCGATTCTCCCAACAAACTCAATTTCTCTCCTTTCTACTTCTAATTCTAGTTTTTCATTTAGAACTAGAAGGACTTAATTTTCTAACTCTGTATAGCTTTTTTCGTGTTCCGCTATCCCAAACAAAATTAAATTCCTTTGTCTTAGTTTTTTATCGAAAAGATCAATTCTCTTTTCTTGTTCTAATTGTATGTGTTGAATATAATTTATGTCTTGTTCGACTCTATCAAACTTTTCATTAAAGTTTGAATTTATTTTTTTAATTATATTTTCTTCAGCTTGTATGAGAGTTTCTCGATGATCTTCTTTTGCTCTCAGAGTACTCAATAGTTCCATCATTTGCTCCGTCATCGCTGCTAATATTCCTATCGCCCTTAATAATTTAGAGTATTGTATGATTAATTTATGAGATTTAGATAATTTAGTTTATTATTTTATTCAAACAGATGAACTTGTCATCATAGAATAATTATTAAATGCAAAAGAAAAAAAAATTACTTACTCAGATTACTTACTAATACCAAATCAGGCATGTGTCAAGCCTAAGTCAAGGGAACCTTAAGTCTAAGCACATGTATGAGAAATGAAATGAGAGTAAATAAAGGAAAAGAAGTATGTCAAGATCGCAGCAAGTAGCAAGATCATAGAAATCCGTTGTCTCTGCCTACTCTCCGGAGACAGTTATGATTTTATGTATGTACTATAGTGGTAATTAAACAGAAGTTCTTTCTCTTAGAATATGACAGTGATTGTAATAACACATACGAATTAAATATTTAATAATTACGTGATGATGGTAAGAGGCCTGATGGTATGACTCTTGTCCCTTGGGAGATGGGTAGGCCATTAGTGTGGGATGCTACTTACGTAGATACCCTGGCCGCATCCCATCTGTCGGGGATTTCCGTTAGGGCTGGTGCGGCGGCTGAATGTGCCGAGGAACTCAAAAACCGCAAATATGCTAGTTTGGATAAGGCCTACATACTTGAGCCTTTTGGAGTCGAGACCCTGGGCCCATGGGGAACAGGAGCCCACAGCGTTTTCAAAATAATTTTACGGCATCTGGTAGATACATTGCGTGACCCAAGAGCTGGCTCCTATCTGGCCCAGCGTATTAACATTGCCATCCAACGTGGTAATGCCGTAAGTATCTTGGGAACGCTGCCCTCTGTCAGTGATCTGGATCAGTTGAGCTATCTATAGATCGTTTTAAACGGTCCTTAGATAACTCAACTGTTTCACGTGTATTTTATATTATTTTGTCAATTTCTGTAATTATTTTTATTGTATAATTACCCCTTATTAAATATTAAAATGGAACGAGTGCAAATTAGACTCGTGACCTTCCGTACCGCTTTTTGGGCCTTGCCCTACTTTGTCATAATTCTGCATATTTAAATCCTTATCCTTACAAAACTCACTCTTGTTCTAGCTAATAGCAATTTCGTATCATACAAGTTAAGTACAATTCGTTGAGTTTCCCTTCGTCGATAACATTTAAAAATTTACAGTTAAAAATTTCACGGTGTATCAGTTCACTGTTAAATGATACATAATATACAGGCGTTTTATTTCTTATTTAGTTGGAGAATTGATGATGTAGTACGAGCACAAGATGTTCTATTTGTAATATAGTAGAAGCACGTAATGGTGTAGTGGTTGCAATCTTGATTTTCGATCATAAAGTCGTGGACGTGGGTCGTGCGCCAATGTTTTTACATTCGAAAAATTAATACAATTCCAGTGCTTTCTAACGGCGTAGGATAACATCGTGAAGAAACAGGTATTTCGTAGAACCTAAACAGTTCGAAGGTGTGTGTTTATAACACACACACAATATACACCATAAACAAACACATATAATATATGTGTTATGGTATTATTGTAAGTGGCGATGGGCTTACTACCAGTCTCGTCAGAATACTAACCGTAGAGGTAATAGGTATTACCTACTTCCTATTTTTCAATACCGAAATGATACTGTCAGAAGGGTTTGGTAGAAATTTACAAGAAATAAAATAAACTTTAAAAAAATATATACTCGATTATCTATTCTTACGCTTGTGCACTTCAATACAAAACTTGCAAAGTATTTAGTTAAGGTGTCTGACCGAGCGTGTTTTATTTATTGTTTTACATTTTGCCTAAGCACCACTGCGACCCTACACTAGCTATTGTACACCGTGTCTCTAAATACCTCTTTGGCATCCTTAAAGAACTAATCAAAGAACGAATCTAAAACCTTTAGATCTGAGGTGTCTACCGAGCCCGGAGATTACAGCCATGCGCGTTTTTGTGGCGCACTTTGAGCCTTTCACCACACAGGTTTGATTTTACTAGTAACACGATTAAAAGTAAAAAGTTTTAATGGACAATTCTGTGCAGAACTGGAGCAGTTAACGAATATTTTTATTTATGCATCTATTTTTATTTTTAATAAAATATGTAATTATACGCATCCCTAAACGTAGCAAAATCAAATTCCGATCTGCTAGTCAGATTCATTGTTAACCTTCTAAGGTCCGCATCTGCGAAATGACGGAGGACATCCAAAAATTATTATAGCATCAAAAAATGTTTTATTATCGTCGTAAAAAGGCAATACCTGTCAGGTCACTGAACCATAAAAACTGAGACATTTATTATTTCTCCATTCACGGTCCCCAGATTCCATTTAATATCTTTTATCAATTTTCCGGGAGACTGGACACCTGTCTAGACATTATAGAACCCATAAAACATGGTTTTATGACATAGAAATATATCTGCCAAATAATGAAAGTTGGATTTATTTTGAGTTGTAAAAGATCCCAAACGACGTTTTTACTTTTGTCAACCTAAAGGTACGTTTACAAAGTCAATTGAAATTGGTCAATATTGGGCAAATCCTGCAAAATATGACGTCAAGACAACATAGAGCAATTATTGGAAAAAGATAACTCTGCCAAATGATGCATATGAACGATGCCGAGCGAAACCTAACGAATGCTAACAAAAAAAGTATCGATAGTCATTGAGGTAGATGACGTTACATTTCAGCCGAATACGAAAGGTCAAACTCGATAGAGTTGCGAGTCGGTCATTCGTGATTGACACCTGACATATTTGTCGGACGTTTCCTAGCCTCCAGTTAATTGGAATAGGTGCCTTAAAGCAGCGTCTAAAAGTAGCTTAACAGTTACACTCACTCAAACCCGATAAACGTTTAGAGAGATCCATTAAACTTCGAGGATATCGTACTTCTGAAACAATTACTCCTCCCCGGCAATTTTGCAGCATCTTAAGTTCGTTACTTACTGCTATAGAATATGCAATACTCAGTACGAGCCTACGGGAGAAAGTGCTTCTAGCACTAGTTGCTTTACGGTTTGCATAAAAAAACTCAGGTCGAGTGCTATCTGCACTTGCAAAAAATCTGGATAATTCTGACCCAGGTTGTCAGTCAACCTAACAGCAATCCGTCCATAAATAAACTATAGCTTGGCCTGACATGTGCAAAGTGCACGACAGCAGCCTCTGAGGCTCACATAAACCTACGCTAGTTTCGAAAACCTAGTGACACTATAAAAGGAAGAAGCTGTTCGCACACACACAGCGCCATCTAGCCCCAAACTAAGCAAAACTTGTACTATAAGACCTAAATGAATTATATAATACTTTTAGACTTGTAAACATTTGTCATACTTATGTTATTTTATAACACTCAGATACGTAAAACCATGAGTATGTTTATCATACAAAAAGTGTGTATGGCACACTTTTGTGTATGGCAATGTGATGGGCTTAGCTAGCTTTATAAACGTGCGTACTGATGCTAGCCCCCCTGAATTAACATCATTAGGATAAATGCTCCGCCCACTGCTTAATTTCGCCGTAACCATAACGCCTCCGACATTAAAACCTATTTTCTGTACTCGGTGCGAGTCAACAAAATGAGTTTTTATTGCGCAGAGCTAATCTTTATGCTACGTTTAAATAGTTCTAGTGGCGAGTCAGCTATTTGTAATAGTGAATTAGTTAGACAGTTGCCTTGATTCTGTTGTATTGCTTGACTTGATTAATACTTACGATCTTATTTTGTTTTTAATTTCATAATTGGTAGTTTAGTTGTATTTTCAGGAAGTTTATTATAGAATCGCACCAATCGCTATTTCTAGGATCTATTTCTTTAACCGACCTTCAAACTGAACTTTTATATTAACATATTTTATCATTCATTTTATTATTATCAAATACATTTGTTTAATTCAGCACTTTTTCCGATTTTTATTATTGTTGATTAATCCAATTGTTGTGCAAGTAGGGTTTAGACAATTAAGAACAACTAACATTATTAGAAACATGGATAGACCTACGGAACACAAAGCGTGTGCAAAGCGTGGACATGTGCCAAATTAAATGTTTAGACGTGTCTCTGACTACCCCTTAGACGTCCTCAAAGATCTAAGTAACAGTAGTGAGAATGTTTCTATATGGATTTATACTTACAAAAGTTTTATAAAGGTATTTTGTAGTCTTACTATTTACTAGTAAGAGACTAGTAAATAATCTACTAGCTTGACAAGTTTCTGGACTAATGGAAACGAGGCTGCAGTCGCTTAATGGTTCAGAACGTATAATGGGCAGGAAATTCAGGATATTCTTTAAAAACGCCGCAGCAGGCAAACGCTGATGAGATAAGCGACATTTTAATTTAGCGCCATTTACAGAAATTATCTAACAATGCCAGAATAGGACGTGAGTAATTTGTAGATCATTATTTTGATTGTAAAATAATGAAAAGGTTCTAATAAGATTTAATTAAGTTTTATAATTATAAGCTAACTTACACATAAACCTACACACTTAGTGTAATATTATGTTATTTTATTCCTTGTGTGTTTTCTTTTTATTTACTTTCCTTCTTACCTTATTGTTCTAATTACCTACTAAAATTATGTAACAAATAAACGATTCTATTCTATAAAACCGCTCAATGTGGTGGCAGTGAACTTCAGTTTTAGACTAAAAATAATAGAAACCAGGAACGTTGTTTACTCTAAGAGTTTCCAAATTTCTAGTGTAATAAATAATCACATTAAATACCTGTAAACACACGTCATTGTACATGTTCAGAGGTGACAATGTTCGCTTATGATGCATGATGAAGAGCCTCTTTGGCTGAGCTACTGACCTGATTTATCCAGGTCAAAGTGTGTTTTTAGGCTGTTTTCATTTTTATGTAACTTTACGAGAGGTTTTCATTTAAGGTTTTTTTTATTAAATCAAGTATTTTATTTATTTAGGAGTATGTATTTAAACAAAAACCCCTTTGAGGTGCAATAAAACAATGTTCAAAGGGTATGGAATTGCCGTTTTAATGTATTTACAATTTGAATCTAAAAAAAGCATGGCGTGGAATTTTAGAGTGGAACTTTTTTCTAACAATAACTATAGTATTCTATATTTAAGATATGGTAATTGATTATGGTATGTCATTCATAATTTGTTTGAAACATCGAGAACATGTATACATCTAAAGTAATTTTTTAATACGAGTTTCAACCTAGCACTCAGCAGATTTAGCTTGCTACATCAATGCTCTGTTAGGCGAAGACACGGCTAATGAACGCATTATGAGTTTTTAGTTTATTCGCTTTTTCTGTTGAAATTTTCTACTTGAAGATTGAACTAGATGAAAACCTGCCACTTAGGTCAATATGTGATGAATTGAAAGTGATAGTTGAAGCTGATATTACCAAACAACGAAGGAATTAGGGGCATAGTTTGACGTTAGTTTACCCACAATATCAACCCATTTGGACCGAATCGGTAAAATAAACAAATATAAAAAAAAGTGACGTGCTACGAAAAGTCGATTTATTCGTACCTAATTAATATTTGTAAGCAAACAACGCAATTGCTGACCCCAGATTCAAAGTAAAAGTTAAAAGATACTTTATTCAATACAATCACAAGTATCACTTTGCAACGTCATACATACTAGGTGAATTTAGGTGCAATTCCTCCTAACCCAAGCCCGAGAAGAAATTGAACGCCGCAACAATACCCTAAAGCGAAGCTTACCTGCAGAACGTGGAAACGTTACACGGTTATGGTAACGGTGGTGATATCATGGCGTATTTCATATCAGTTTCCACATTTCAGATCTGAATATGGTCAAGCAATAACAGCAGATCTGTGCTGCACTGCAAACAATGATGGCGAAGCTCGCAGAGAAACAGCACCGACTCATCAATCGATCTTCATCATTGTTATTTTCGACTAAACAAGACCCCTCAAAAAGTCTAAAATAATTTAATTAGAAAAGTACTTAATATAATTATAAGTGTATATGGATACTTTGTGATCGTACGACGAAACATCCTAAATAATCGAGACGGCCATTCCGCGATGATAATTAGAATACCGAATAACTATCGATAGTAACTCTATAACGATATTTTATCGTTATCGTCGTTAACCGTTTTAAAAGAAGAAGACGAAAGAATACTTTTTATCAGTAAAATGGTTTTATTATTCGGAAATATGATAGGTCTAGTAAGAAGAATCATACTAAAAAGCACAGAAGCACAAGTATGTTGTCAAATTCTTTTCGGATTTGAGTTAGGAGTATTCGGTGGTGAATTTTCTACACATTTATGTGTGATGTTGAAATAAATTTGAATTTAACCTAACCCCTATAACAGCTGATATGAAGGTAAATAATTCTCAGAAAACAGACTTAATACAACACAATCAAATATTACGCTCCCAAGTTCCCCACAAACGCCGAAACTTGTCCAACAGGTGCTGAACTTAGTAAATAAATCTGCCTCCGTGATTTAGTGGCGGACTTGGAGAATGTATAGCGATAGTTCGCTTGTTTTCATTTATTTTTATCGGTTTCTTTCGGACCGCGTTTTTCCCAGATGTAAGGATGACAGCATAAGCGGACCCCACTATGTAACCGACTATATACGCTTATTCATAAAATTATAAATCATATATTATGGAACATAGGTAAATTACAGGTTTTATTCATTTGCTACCATCTGAAAAATAGTGTACAATATTTTCTAATTAACTAAGACCTTTTTAAAAATAAGCAACACATAATAAACTCCAAAACAGACGTCTGAATTCAAATACAATGACGTCATACGGTTTGACAGCACCACCCGTATTATACCGTGCCATTATGTTAATTTTGTTCTATTAGCGTGGTTTCAGGTGATTTTTATTAGGACTGTAAACTCGTATTAGCTTACGAGCTTACACGCGCTTCACATTTTGTTCAACAAAAAAAAGTAAGAAAGCAAAAAAAAAACATTACCTATATTAAAAAAATATATAAAGGTACTTAGATGAAGTATTTTTTACAGCAGTGATAATGCGATTCACTATTAGGCAAGACGCAATAGATAATTGTCGCGAATTACGTAATGGTGCCGTTTATGCTGCCTGCTTAAAGTCTCAGGAAAATATGGAGTCCGAAAGAAGCCGATAATAATAAATTAACACTGGGGCACTATCACTAAAGGCGTAAATTGCGCGAACACTGCTATTAACCATACTTTCTGTACGCTAATATCTACAATAAGCGTATTTTCGCCTGTAAGTGAACGACAGACGAGTAATAGACAGCTGGTGGCTTTAACAATAAATAAATAAATAATGCCGGACATTTCACACGCCATCATCTGACCTCAAAGTAGAGCAAGTGTTATGGATACCACATGACTGATATACTTCTTATGTACTTTCATTTTATACAAAGGAACATTCAGATCCGAGACAAGTACTTACAGATCATACAAACATATGTCCCGTGGCGGGAATCGAACCCGCAACTTTCTGCGTCTTAGCCGGGTTTGGTCCACTGCACCACAGAGGTAATAATTTGGAGTTTTTTTTACGACTTGCGACTGATTCCGCAGATATTAGTATCACGTTATTCTCCGGCTTCTAGCGGACTATCTCCGCGATCGTCAGCAGTTTGTTAGACTCAACTCAAGCCGGCTGCCGCGCTCGCCCCATTTGATTATAAACCTTAATTCACATATTTACAGTCTACTTTTGTATGGAGAAGTTTACTGAGTTAGGTTCTTTGGTTATATTATCTACAATCTGAACAAAAAATATTGCATCATCTGTGTTCGTTTAGTATTTGATTGGCAGTCGCCATAATTACTGATTTTGAAGTGATTTATTACTAAACTCTAAGCCGAACCAACTCAACCCGTTTTTTTTTTAAATTGAATGCCAGTTACTTTATATATCAACTTAACAATACTTCAATTACTAGCTCTTACACAATTAAAGACTTGGGGGTCACATTCGATCGCAGGCTCTCTTCTCACAATCATGCAACCGCGCTGGCTAAAGAGTCTTATAGGCCCTTAAGGTTTGTTCGAGCTAACACGTCGGAGTAAGCGCGCACATTTGGTTTTTTGTAGTACAAAATGTAACACGCGTGCAAGCGCGTAATCTGATATGAGATTATACATAGACGCCTAATAAAATCCACCTGAAACCGTGCTAATAGCAAAACATAAAGGCGCGCATTTCACTAGGCAACATGTCGCAGAGACTTATCGCTCGACATTCACGTAGTTGTCTCTACAAAAGGTTAGGTCGCGCGAGTCGACGCTCGCAGAGCGTCGACTAGCGACAAGTCGCGCGACCCGTAAATGTCCCGCGCAACGTCGGGCGACATCGCGCGGGACACGTGAATTTCGTGTCGAGCGACTGAGTCGCGGGACAAATGTCCCCTAGTGAAAACGCGGCTTAAACATAATGACACGTTATAAAACGGGTGGTGCTGTCTAACAGAATGACGTCATTATGATTGAAATCAGCCATCTGCTTAGGAGTTGATTCTGTGGTCCTGACGAAAGAGTGGAACTCAGAACATAAAGAAGCGCAGAAGTAATCCCACGTGTAAACTTGGTGGAAAACTAAAATAATGCAAAGTTATCGCTCAAGTTTAGCTATATCGTTTTCTTTAAAATCCCAGGTGGAAAATTTAAAATAAAAATTGTAAAGTAAGGTTGTAAAATATGAGTATGTTATGTACACGCATTATATAAATCTTTAGATAAGATAAATGGAGTTTATCATAACAACATAGTTAATGTGAATAAAAATATGTGACCATTTGTATTCATCGACATTTAAGATTATTAGAATCTTCTTCTTCAAAAAAAAAAGGCAGACCGTCTTTAATACCACATTAGCTAATTAAGATAGACGGTATTATTATTTGGCAGGTCTGTCAACTCATATGGTAGTTGCCTTTTGCGCTGTAGGTTGGAGGTTCAATTTCCTCCCAGGAGTAAAATTTGTGTGATGAACATAGGGGTTTGTTCTGTATATAAGTGTTGTAAAGTATCATAAGCATGTAATTAATAATATATAAGTATTCTATCAGACATCTGGTCACCATGAAACAAGCCATCTAGTATATGGCGTCGGGTGTATTGTCACCAATATTTACTTATTTAATTATGAAATAAAATGAAGTATGAATAAAGTATGAATGAAGTTGCGTTTTAATAATAAAGTGATATATAAAATTAAGAAAATAGGTTCTTTGTCTCTATCTAACAAGGTATGAGAATTTCACGCCAAGCTGTCATCCGGACAGCAGGGCGTTAATTCAGAAAATTTGTAATTTTCCCAATCCGACGGGTACAAAAGATCCTGGAAAATTGTGACAAAGCCCACGATTTGTCACTGTGGAGTTATAAAATAAGGTTATTGATGAAAGTTTGTACCGCCTTGTTACTCTTCCGGAAATATAACAGAACCAGATAAACACGGGTTTCAATGACGTTTTCAAGATTCTTTAGCTAGATGAATCGAAACACTGTCGGTGCCTTCGACAAAATAAAACATGAATTAAACCTGTGTTTATCAAAATATATCCTTCTGTGCAGGTTGTGTAGGTTGAGGTATCCAATTCCTCCCAGGGCAAACATTTGTGTGATGAACATTGGTTCTTTATCTGGGTGTTATATTTGTTAATTAGTATGTATGTAAATATATAAGTATTATATTAGTCATCTGGTCACCATAATTATATGCTATATTTAGTTTGGGGCTTAGTGGTGTTGCGTGCATTGTCCACAAATATTTTTATTATATAATACAATTCACAAAAGGTTTGAAAGTTAAAAAGAACTAGATAATGTTTATCGGTAAAACTTTCCAAGATTGCAATTGATTCAGGCGTGACTTTGCGGTCATCCATTACAAAACATTAAACGGAAGGACAAAAATTTTGTACAATGTTTTTTAAATATGCTCAAGTTTGGAAACATGTTTACGAAAGTAAAAAACTGAATTGAATAAAACATGCCATAGATATTTTATATAGACATGGATTATTATAGGCGTACTACCCGGGTAACTGTGAGCAGAGGTCAATACATTAACATATAAATTAACTCGAGTACGTATCGTGTTGCTAAATAGATAAACAGCTTAGTAAGTAATCGAGGTAAGTGTTTTGATGTAATGAAAATTCACAGACATCTAAGTACGGTCCTTAGACAAAAGCCTTGACAACGCGAGTCTTACGGGCCGCATCCCTAAAGGGACTGAGAACCCGAAAATTGTTGAGTAAAGACGTCGTTAAAGTACGGCGACATGGACAATATCACAGTGGCTCGCATCATTTCTATAGTAGGGCGAGGTTGAATAGAATATATATATTAGAACAAAGTTTATTTTGTTATCTTCACCTAATTATAGGGGCTTAAATATGAAATGTAATTATTTATTTATTAGGCATCATCAACTGTAATTTACTGTTATATACTGTTACATAGCAAACATATGAATGTCATAATTAACAATATGGAATGTGCACCAATTAAAGGCACCGCATTTGCCGTAAATTATAGAATAGAATAGAATAAAATAAAATAGAAAATATTTACTTAACGTCAAATAGCATATGATACAGCAGTGTGAGGGCTGCTGTATCGCTGGTATTCAGTGGTGCCACGTGAGTAGCGCAGCTACTGCCACACGCCATGAGTGTACCATATATATTGTGTCAACAATAATTGGTAAGTGGTAAAACTTTTAGAACTTTTAGTGTTTTACTAATAAAAATATTTACAAATTTTGAAATAGGCATACTTAAATGGATACAAATATAAAACAAAATTATGCAACCAGTTAAACATTGTGATAAATACCTACATTAAATAACAAAAATAATTAAAATTAATTTAAACCAAAAACGACCTCTAAAAGAGAAGACTTTTGTGCATTTACCAGATATTTTTTCAGTGATTTTTTGAAGGACCAAATGGTAATGGATCTTCTGATGGGAGGAGGAATATTGTTCCAGCATTTCGTGACATCATACCGGAAATATATTATTAAATAAATATATATAAATATAATTCTAATAATACAGACAACAGCTGAAATTTTGATTTGAAATAATTAACTAAATAATAATATTACTATAGATAAAAAATATAGATTTTTATACATATATCCATACTAACAAGTGACAAATACTTCATACTGCATCTGGATCAGTTGAGGAGCTCCGGAACAAAAACCGATAAATCCACATTACGTATTTTTTGGGAAAATACAAAAATTTATATAATTAGAAATCGTAATGCTTTTCGATCAACTAAAATATGGTAAAAATAGGTCGTAGAAAGGGCTTTCATATAGCTATTAAAAAAAAATCTAGTATGAATAGTGTCCTAAGCATTATAATTTTAAATATGGAATTATCGGATTTTGGTCTGACCATAACGTAATTATCGGCTTTTCAGCGGCTTAATTGTATATATCGGTTTTTGTTCCGGCGCCCCTGTAATTATCGTTATATAAACAATTTTGATATTGCTCTATTTTAGGGACAGTTTTATAAAAAAAACACGATTAATGGATCTACCTTTTATACTAAAATATTCTTTACTTCTTCTTCGATACAATCGCAAGTAATTCCTTCGTCATCTTCATGCTGATTAAGGTTTTCATTCTGTAATAAGTTCTTGTACTACCTATCTAAATTAATTCCTCATGAATCCTCCAGTCGTCGCCAAATTGTTTTTCTCATCAAATTATCAACATCTCTTTTTTTAGCTACACTCACAGTACCCTTACATAAACTTTTTTGTAAAACTTCTGTTGCGTGAAAGTTTGCCCTACATACTGCCCTACATACTTACATACTGGTCTGCGCTCTTCATCAGATTCAGGTATTGACCAAATATTTAATTGTTGTTTCTACTCAAAAGATTTGGAGAACCCAATCTTTTTAGTAACTTAATGTTTCTTTAAAACTACTCTCTTTATGTCACTCATGTCATGCAATTTCTTATAATGATCTTCTAAGGTATTCTTCTATTGTTTTCCATCCTTCACCTAGGTTTTTAATTTCTCCATGGTTTTGATTAATTTCTTAATTTAAAAGAAGAGTTTCTTTGTGAGTAATCACTGGTTTTTTTCTTAAATCTTTTTCCACTCTACCAAACTCGTGTTTTTAAAACTAGAATACTATCTAGTAATTTCATAAAAAAAAACATTTATCAGCAAATGATCCAAACGGAAATCAGCCTTCAACGATTTGCACCGGATTTATCGGTTACTGGTCCGAAAACTAAAAAATCTGTTACGAATTGATAAAAAATGATGTAAATGTCAGATTTTGTTCCAGAGTGTAATTTAGTACGTTTTTAACGGGTTTTGATGCGTCTAATTGAAGTATAGCATGTAAGAGTAATATGAGAGACGAAAAATATAAAAAAAAGTTGTTTGATCAGAAACGGATTTATCGGTTTTTGTTCCGGAGCTGCTCAGTTGAGCTATCAATAGATTACCACGACAGAGTGTAAACCTGTCGAAACGTCGGGAAAAATTGGTAAATAAACGCGATAAATACCCGTTAATATTTATAATAATGTGTTCTGATCGCGTAAGTTTAAAAAACTTTATTCCTATCAATAAATTGTTTAAAGTCCTTCGATAGCTCACCTGTCTCACATATTATAATATTATTCTGTAATAATAATAATATATTAATAATTACAATGCCGGACATTTCACACAGAATTATGTGTTATGGGTACCACATATACTACATATTATAATATTATATATTATACATGTTTGGATGTTCAGATTACTGCAAAATTTATATACTTTAGTACATACATTACATTACATAAAATGTCTGTTTGTTTGTCTCCGTTTATTTATTACCTTTTCACAGCTGAACGGCTAAACAGATATTAATGAAATTTGGTAAGGAGATATATTGTTTCTCGGCGAAGGCGAAGCTACTTCTCATGTAGGTAGCACAGGTGATATTCCGCGTGCAATAGCTGGTTAATAAGATATAATTAATAGTTATAAATGTATACATTGTGTAATGCCATTATTATTAAAACAATGTTTCTATAAATAATTTATTTTTTGTGTCCTAAAATTTAAATGTTTGAGCACTTTTGGTCTAGTGGTAGTCTTCCAATCCTGAGGTCATGGGTTGAAATCTGATTGTGCATAAAAGTTTTCTCAAACAGTGAAGGAAAACATCTTGAGGAAACTGGCAGGTCGAGAAAATATAAGTTCGAAGTCATGTACAGTGCACAAAAGATATCTCTGAGCCGCTTTTTTATCCTTTCACCTCACTGGCTCGGAAAAACTAGTGACACGTTAAGAAAGAGAATATTTCAAAGCCTGTTTTTCCTTCATCCTTCTAAATTGTATGAGGAACTTGACGAAAACGTCATCTAAGTCGCCTTCAAAATTGAATAGCGTTTCAGTATTCTCGAAATTCATTGAGATCTTACGCCTCCGTGTGTCAAAACTCAGTGCACTTTGATACACGGAAGTGTTTGCTTAGCTAAGTTTGCGTCTTCGAATCTTAAAGCTTTCTATCCTTTTGCATAAAAATATCACGTTAACGTCACGTTTTCAATTTACGTGAGCGTGGTATCTTTGTGAAGTAAATCGTGTTACGTTTAATTCAGGACAGAGCTCACAAATTATAGTAACTGAAGTAATAAATGGGGACTTAAATGGTTCTTCGCTTCGCTTTTATTTATTGTGAGATAATATTTAGGGTTGCCAGCTTGAGCCTCTCTAGAGGCGAGATTTACTGTCTAAACTTATTGTCAGGAGTTTTTATAAAATGAGCCAGAAGACGGGCCCTGAACCAGGTTACGCGGTGGTAGGACTCTACACCAAGAGTTCGTTATGATGGGTACCATCATGACGACCTTTATGACACAGTGGGCGTAGGCCCACCTGGAAGGTTGCAGGTTTGATTTCTGCCGCAGGATAAATGTTTATATGATCTGCAAATATTTGTCTCGGGTCTGGGTGTTTTCCATGTATAATATGTATGTATTAATACTAAAAGTATACTAGTAGTACGAGTATATCAGTCGTGTGGTTTCGAAAACACAAACTTTGCTTACCTTGTCAAAAAGTCCAGCATTATTATTATTACTATTAATATAGCGCATGGTATTTTACATGAGCTGGCCCTTATATTGTTTACATATACAAGCGTCCATAGCACTTGTCCTGCTTAATTTGGGGTAAGATGGCGCTATATGCAGTTGTCCATCAGTAATTATTATTTTATTTAGGTATATATGTGCGAGTGTTTAAGAAGGGACAGGTGTAAGGCTGGAAGTTTGCAGGTTGTTTTATTTCAGAGACCTGATAATACAGCTGCTATCACTACTACTTTTTCTGTATCTGAATCCGTATGAGGCCAACTCAGACGACGTAGTTAATAGGCCGCCCGAAAGCCTTAGTAATAATCATTGTCAGTATCTCAAACATGTCGCAGCAACCCTAAAGCATTCCGCAGTTATATTCACTCCAAGTACTTTATTTACTGAGCACGTTACGTGTACAAGTTGCATTGTTCGACTTGCTACTGGGACAAGACAATGCTGAGGAATGTTCCACATTTAGGCTCTTACACGAAGTCACAAACCCCGCGACATGTCGTGAGACTCTGTGATGAATGGGCAACTTGACTCGTTATAACTTATGCTTATTTAGTCCCACTCCATAATTTTATAGAGACGATTAAAGTAGCGAGTATAGTGGAGAAACACGCCCCCGACCGAGTGCTCGGTTGTATGGACATTTAGACAAGTGCTCGGCAGAGGGCATAAACGCTGTCTCATAGCTTTTCGTGTTACGTATAATCAAATCATTATTTCTTTGACAGAAAACTGAGAAATTTAGAACAAAAATTTGAGATAACTTAGGCCCGTATCTCAGAACAAAACTCTTAGAACTAAAACATTGATTTCGAGATAGTACTAAAAGAAATGCTGTCAAATAATCTATGATTAGTTCTTGAACTGAGTTTAAGCTCTGTTTTGGAATACAGCCAATATACACTGACAACGATATACCATGATTTATATGATTTAACGATGTTCGGCCTTACTTATAAAGCCTAACGCTAACTTTACAAAAAGGTATGGGACCATTTTAAACAGTGTTAAACTTTTGACAGAAATTGAGAGACATTTATAAGTAAGCCTGGTTTTGTTTAAATATCTATGCACCATGTAAACTGAATAAAAAATATCAAATAGGTAGATTTTTGATGATATACCTGAAAATAAAGCGTGGGCACGTGACAAATATTATTTTTGGGAGTCTCTGCCTATTTTTTTAGATATCGTTAAAAATCTAAGCTACTAAAGATTCAAGGTATTTACTGAGCCCGCGGGTTACAGTCGTTGTTTTTTTTTTGTTTTAATATCTTAACGTGGGTTGTAGTCTGTGGTAAAATCTGATTGAATCTGATTGTAATTTATTAAATTCATTTAAATTCAAATAGTCTTCAAATTATTGTGAACTAGTCCCCCTGTTGACTAACAGAAAAGCTAGCAATAGAGAAGGAGAACTTGAAACACGGCTCGGTGTCAGCCGTTATGTACCTGCAACCGAACCGACACCGGATGTACTAATTCGTCTTTCCTGCGGGTCCTATCGGCAAGGTCGAGAACTTACATTAAGCTTACCCAAGTGCACGAATGGAGCCTCTGAGGCGCACTTTAATCCATTCACCACACTTATTATAAATAACTAGTGACACGATAAGAACAATTTAAATGAATTTGTTCATTTATTAAATTAATTTTGATGTGGCGTAGTTGGCGTCGTTTGTAAGAGCCTCAGAAGTTTACTTGCAGTTGTTCTGTCTATTAGCGCGTCTGCTGAACGGGTGAAATCGATCTTACACAACTTTTCTTTTACAGTTTTCCTTTGAAGTATAACTTTTTATATGATGCTGGTTACACGGTGTGCATTTATATTTACTAGAGTTCGCCCATTGGTCGTAATTCGACCATAATTAAATTTAACTTATTGTATTTTTATACATAAATTAAAATAAAATATAAGCATTCTGCACTCCTCTATATAAACTATAAGTGTGCGAATTTTCATACTCCTTTGTCCACGCAATTTTCGTAAAAAGAGGTATAAAGTTTTTGCTTTACTTTAAATAAATAAATTAATTTTAATGTGGTGTAGTTTGTACAGAAAAAAGTAGGTAAATCTTAGATCTCAAAAATACAATCTAATAATAAAATCAACTAATACCTAAACTAAATAAAATTATGAGCTTTATTTACACAAAACGTTTATTCTCACAGTAGGTAAGACTCAGTCTCTCTATCATCTGCCAGTCATCCGCAAACAAATCCGCCTGAGGATGTTCAGTGAGAAGCATATTTAAATATATTATAAATCATATCATAAATTGGGTATTATTTATAAACGAAATAGCAATTTGTACAAAACATTGGTATAAATAGACACTAAAGTAAATTATGAGTACAGTT
This sequence comes from Lampropteryx suffumata, assembly GCA_948098915.1. Lineage (NCBI taxonomy): Eukaryota > Metazoa > Arthropoda > Insecta > Lepidoptera > Geometridae > Lampropteryx > Lampropteryx suffumata. The sequence continues at coordinate 18,593,538 of OX402558.1, forward strand.
TTGAATAATTTAAATTTGTACTTTGTATTATTGACATTAATATCACTCTAATATTAACTAACAAACTCTAGAAATAAATTGTTTTACCACAAAACAGTTCGAAAGCATTATCAAGAATCTTGTTAGTCAAACGTATTTCATCAAGAGGGCTCTCCGTACGAATTATATCTTAACAGACTGTAGACGAACTGAAATTGATTCAATCAGGGTCGGACACGAAGAACCTTCAAACAGAACCCCTTAACTTGGAGACTAAAGATAGCCCAAAAACTTATTTAAAGTTTTTTATTGTATATTGTATTGTAAAAAGTAATGTGGTTGTAAAAAACAATGAAAACTTTAATATAAAAGCTATTTTCTTTTTCGCAGTTTTTATTTTTATAGCTCGATGTTTATTTCATATTAATGTTTTTCAGCATGAATTTTTAGCATATACCTACATACCAGCTGTTTGCAAAAAATGTGGATAGAGACTACTGCAAATAGAAATACCAATTTATACTTATAATATGCATTGATTTATATGTTTTTTTTTATCTTCGATAGATGATATTTTCGATGTTTGAGCACGATCTCACCTGGTAGTAAGCGATGATGCGGCCGACAATAGGGCAGGAAGGTCTAAAATACTATTTACTGGTTTGAAGAGAGCCAGATTGTTATCCTGTAGTTAAATGGAGATGGTGGGATTAAATAATGGGCACATTCTCCGCAATGTATTTTGTAAAAGATCGAAAGGCAAGGAATTTAGTCTCAGCGCTTAGCTGCTCACACATCAGCCTCAGTGCCCCACGCTTGGAGTCCAAGGCAACCAGCTATTATTTAGCGGAATCATCCCATAGATGGCAGCAAAACTCCACACCCGACCGGACTTGCGCTTTATATAAAGTAAAAAGCTGCCCAGGTGTGAAGTTGTTTAGGATGCGAAGCTTTATGGCAGCAGTGTTAAAGTAACTGCTGGAAATAAAGTTAAACGTGACATTCAATGTAATTTATTAATAAATTATTAAAAAAAAAATTAAGAAATATGCAGATAATAATAATATAAATAACAACGGACATTTCACACAGCATCATCTATCCGGCCAAGGTAAGCTTAGCTCATGTTATGGGTAACACATGACTGATATATTATTTATATACTATTTTCGTAAATACATCCATATTATACATAGATACACAAGACAAATACGTGCAGATCATACAAACATTTGTCCCACGGCGGGAATCGAACCCATAACCCTCTGCGTCTCAACAGGGCCTATGCCCACTGAGTCACAGAGGTTGTTTAAAGATATATTGTAGTGACTACAAGTAAGAAATAAGTAAGTACGTATCTACTATTTATCATATAAATTACAAGTTCATGTCATCCACAGCGGTCTCAAACCACTCCCAAAGTCTCCAAAATTTTACACGAAATGGTTCTTACAACAGAAACATTATCAACTACAATTATACATTTAGCAAAGTGTATCTCAACCCAAAAGTTTCTTAGGGTCAAATAAACACGTTCGAAGTATTACTGAAAGGCCCAGGCGTACAGATTACAGGGTGGGCCACCAATTAGAGCCTGGGCTTGTGTAAACTGTTAAGTATTCTAGGTTGTAGCAACCACAGGATGGCCGAATGTTAGTTTTGGAAACTTCGCCTATCGTTGTACTTTGGGGCCGCTTGGGAATCACATTGTTGTTATAAGAACATTATCATTATGAAGTTGCTCGCTACACTTCGTAGTTGCGGCAAAATTATTGCGTTCATTGTTTAACAGCAGTTGGTTGTCCGCTACGCTTCTACGCTGTGAGTTCGATTACCATTCAGGAAAAGAAAACATATCAAACTCATAGTAGATTGTTGCACCGAGCGCAAAGTGAGTTTAAATGCACGAGTGTTATGTTGGTGCCCGAGCGCAAGCGAGGGCACTGAATTAACACGAGTGTGACAGAATAATTGAAATTATCTTCTCGTAAGAATTCAATAAAAATCCACCTGTCATTCAATTAGTTCACAGCTAAAAACACAGATGGTGTTTTGATAAACAGTTAAACAGTTTTATACTTATATTATTATTTTATAGTTGGTTTAAATTAACATATGCTTTAATAAATATTATTGTAATAAAAATGATTATGCCATCACACACATTTGAGAACGAAATTAGGATTTCAGAACGAAAGTATCCAATGATTGTTATATATTGTAAATTTAATTGTTCGATACATACTTTCTTACTATTTTCCAGTTATTAATTAGTTTGGATTTATTAACGAATGTTTCACTTTATTATTTTCTGTTCTCATTATTCTGATATTTACAAGTCCTTCATTTGATTGTTTACTAAATCGGTAAATTCGTTATAATTCTTTTATTAAGACATATATAGCAAAACTATGAATCCATTGTTTCATGAATTATATTTAACATCTTTTTATTGTTATTAAGTAAATAACTTTCATTATTATACTTAGATTCTTAATAGGCTTTCTGTGATTGGTTGAGTAAAAATATGGTGTGATGTTTTGTATATATTTCAAAAATGTATAGAAGGCGAGGTTAAAGCCTAAGATGGGTAGATTGGGAGTGACCACCGAACTAGAAAGATAAGTGCCTTGCAATAATATTGTACTAAAATATATTTGTGTATTTAATATGTGTACCGTTAACTTTTTGTGTTATTCTCTGTTTGGTTATTTGGTAACTTTAAAACTATATTATCTTTGTGAACTACATACATTTGTATCAGTTAATTATTCTGTCATTGTTTCCTTATATTCCTTATGGTGTTTATTTTGTAGGAGGGTACTTGTGTTGTGTAAAATTGTAAAGGATCATACAAAAAAGTGTTAGGACCAGACAAGTTTCTTGCCGGATTCTTCTTGAACTGGGGTTAGGAGGAACCGGCACCTAGATTCACTAGCATGTAAGAAGACGATTCTAAGTGGTCCTTGTAATTTTATTGAATAAAGAAAATTGAATATACTATGGTAAATTTGTTATTCTCTCTTCTTATTGAATTTATCCTTGCTTACATTTAGCTTTAATTCCTCATGTGAGAAGTAGGTATTTAACTTCAGTAATTTTACTAACTTTCATTATAAACTTCTAAATCTTGATATTAGGTGTAATATATTATACTTATTAGAGCAGGTATATATATGAATCTAACAAGTGCATTAATTACTCTCTTTAGCAAGGTGCGTAATTTACTTTTATTTCAACTACCAATCTACCTACTGTGATATTCGCCATTTGTTTTTTTTTCACCAAGTCGGTTTTATTCTGCCGATTTTTATTATCAGCCAGTATCTTTTTGATCGAATACAAACATTTATATTAAATTTAATGGGAAATATTAAAGCTCTGTGGTAAATTTATATCTAAAATAAATAGTAAAAAACAGTGCAATAATGAAAAACAGTGCAATAATGAGATTTTATATAACATTACTGCATGGTTTTGGTTCTAAGCAAAAAATACGTCCTTTGATCGGTTTTGTAGTGATTAGTGATAACATTACTACGTAATTGAAAGAAAAAATATTTATTATTCAATTATCTAATCGAATCTCTAGTTATTTTGAACCAGTGTGGTGAAAGGATTGAAGTGGGTCTTATAGCCTTTTTTCGTGTACGTGGTACATATTTTCGTCTAGGTTCTGTGACTCCCTTTCCAAATTTAATGACGCCATCAGCGAACAACTGCTATCTTTAAATAACTTGTCTAATGCTCAATTACTAAAATTGCGCTTGTACAATCCCTCTTTCTTCCAATCCTTGATTATGCTGACGCCTGCTTTATTGACATCACTGAAGAGCAATTTTATAAGCCTGAGTCTCCAAAATTACTGTATACGGTTTATATTTGGTTTGCGCAAATATGACCAAAATTCTGAATTTTGCAATAAACTCAAATGGTTGCCAATCCGTTTTCGCCGGAATGCTCACATTTTCTATCTTTTCCCTATATTCTGTTCTCTCCTTCAACTCAAAGAACGGTTTGAATTTCTCCATCTCTCTAACTCCTTACGGTCCGCAGATACCAATGAACTTAAAATTCTCGTTTACTCCCCTACCTTCTATGAAAAGTCGTTTACAGTGCGGGCTGTCTGCTTGTAGAACGCGTTGCCTGTAGATATTAGAAAGGCCAAGTCTCTCTCCATCTTCAAGAATATGGTCATAAACCCTATTTGTCGTGCTGTTATACCTAATAATTTTTGTATTGTTAATATCTTATAAAATACCTACTTTTGTGCTATGATTTCATGATTTTATATGTTTATTATTATACCTATTATGTATGTATGTATGTATTTATTTATTTACATCAGTATTATATAATATGATGACATGACACCTGTCATCCCTTCAGATGATTTTTTACGAAAATAAATTTTATTTTATAAGTTTTTTACTTTTACCATCCGCTGTCCTCCATAACGATCAGCTGAGGATCATTAAAAATGGGTCAGCACTCGCATCTGTCTGTAAAATCGGGTTGGTAATTTTCGCTGAACTATATAACACATCGAGTGAGGATTTCTACGTGGAACTGATCCTAGATGAGAGCTGCTTGGAGACTGATGATAGAGACGACAGCAATAGTCTTTAAATTATTGGGGGTTAGTCCCCTTGCTGACTAACAGAAAAGCTGGCAATAGAGAAGGAAAACTTGAAACAAGCCCGCCTCGGTGCCAGCCGTTATGCACCTGCAACCGAACCGACACCGCATGTACTGATTCGTCTTTCCTGCGGGTCTTGTTGGCAAGCTCGAGAGGTTAGTGTGGGTGGGTACCCACACTAACCTCTTGAGCTTTCCCAGGTGGGAAGGCCTGCGCTATCAAACACAATACCAGCCAGAGTGACGTCAGTGGACAGGAAACGCTACGCTTCTACGCTGTGAGTTAGATTACCATTCAGGAAAAGAAAACATATAGCGCAAGCGAGGGCACTGAATTAACACGAGTTGATTGATGAAGCAGTCGTAGTATGATGATGACGCATCATTGACATTGGAATAGCAACTTTAATCAAAGATTAATAAATTTGGATTTACTAAATCATATTCAAAAGTTCTCTCAACTAGTAAATCTCAACTTAGAGTCTCAATTTATTTCTCATTTAGCTACAGGGTTTCGTCCAGGCCTAGTATGTTTTAAGTTACATTACAACTTGGAGAAGCCATTATCTGCAACGTAGTTGGAACTTACTTAGTAGTTAGAACCCAACTTAAAATGTTGCTTTGTCCTTAGTTTCAGGGTCGTCAGAAGTTGTAAATTGGAAAAATATGTTTGCAGCAGAATTTGTCTTAAAGTAGGGAAAATCTAAATTGTTTTATTTAATTATCAGCAGATATCAGAAAGGCCGAGACTCTTCCTGACTTCAAAAATATGGTCATGAAACATTATTTGTCGTGCTGTTATACGTAGTCATTTCTGTATTGTTGATTTTTTGTACTGTTTATCTTTATTATTATCTCTATTGAGTACATACGTATGTATATATTTATATCAGTATTAGTTTAGTTTATACATATATGTAAGTGTGTATTTTATTATTTATGTCTGTTTATTCATAGTCCTTTCATAGTTCTCTGTTTATTTATAGTCCAGTCCATCCAACGGTTGCCTGGTAGAGATCGCTACTACCGATAAGGCCGCCCATTGTATTAAATAAGATACGTTATTTTATTGTAATATTCCGTGTGGTAGTCAATAAAGAGTTATCTATTATCTAGCCATACTAACATTATGACGATATCTGTGGCGCAGAAGCAAAGACACGGCTGATACGCAGAAGGTTGAGGATTCGATATCCACCGCGGGATAAATAGTTGTATGACCTGCAAGTATTTGTCTCGGGTATAAAATACGTATTAAAAGAAGAAAAAATTGTGGAACTGAATAAGTAGCATTCAGTCATGTGGTACCTTAACACAAGTTCTGCTTACTTTAGGACTGCTGTGTGAAATGTCCGGCATTTCTCGATAAAAAGATGAAGATTCTACCTCCCGGCCCCGATGGTAAAAGGTTACAGTAACATACGACACTTGCTATACTAGTAGATATCACACAATCATACTCGTACGTTGCAAGCCAAGCCAAGTTGTTTTATCTGTTTGCCTAGTAATTTCATTTGTGCCAGTTTTAAAGACAAAATCCTTCTTATAACTTGCTTATCTACGAAAAATTATTGAACTAATACAAGGTAACTGTCCCTTTGTAGTGTTTCTGCTCTCACGTGTAAATATTTCCCTTCAGAGAATGCATGGCCTCATGTCGCTCTGCCCTCAGACAGTTAACCGACACACTTGAAATGTATAAACTCTCTTGTATTAGTTTTTCGTAGTTAAGGTAGTTATAAGATGGATCATGCAAAAAAGCGCTAGGACCAGGACGATTTCTTTGCCAGTTCTTCTCGGGCTTGGGTTAGGAGGAATTGGCACCTAAATTCACCTAGTATGTAAAACGGTTTAAAGTGGTCCTTGTGATTGTATTAAATAAAGTATCTTTGGACTTTGACTTTGACAAAGCACTGTAGCGTACGACCAGTTATAAAGCCATGGAAATAACAAGCTCCGAAACAAGCTAACCGAAACAAGCTAGCTTGTTTTCGGAGCCAGCTGAAACTTCGCAATCCAAAATCAATTAAAAGAATTTTGTTGATTTGGAAAGGTTTGGTAACTAATTGCGGTGGTTGTCGTGGTAGGAATACTTGATGAGGCTTCAGGACAGCTGACGCGTTGTCCAATACGCGCTGCACGTAGTTCCGATCTCATTCAATATTATATTAAAATTTTATATTTTATTTTCTAAGTAAATTGTTCTTCACATCTCTCCACTCCGCTTTAGTCACTTACACATATGCATCGAAAATTATCTTTACATTATACCGTTGTTTACTCAGTATAGTCCATGGTATATAATTGTCATATATGTTTTATATTAATAGAGTATCCCTTCGCGGCTTCGCACGCGTGGTACCTACATAATTAGTAGCCTAAATTATATATCAGGTCACAGGCCACATCCGAAACTTTTGAACCGTTATGGTGTGTTTAAGCCACAAGCAAATATTTAAACACTCAACACAAACACATTGTTATTGAATCTGGTAAGTTTTTTTTTTAATCATTGATATACCCACGTTTGACGTTTGATAATGTCTATATCACAGTGTTGAAATAGTATGTTTTTTGCGTTCTCAAAATGTCACGTTTGAATTTTCATGAGCATATGAAAGTACTCGTTACTGATTGTTATCGTATGTTATGTTTTGTTCTGCAAAATGACCGCGAACTTCACGATGCAGTTGCTATAAAACTGCTACTCTCTACTCTACTACTCGGCTCTTGTAAGGAGTAAGATTGAGGAGATGTCTATCGTATGGTATCCACATGAGAGTACTTACGCCTTGCGACTAAAGAAGATTCAAAAGCCTTTCATTAATTTATTTTCATTAATCTATGGATATTATCCTTTTCTTAACCCTACAATAAGGTATTTTAGAATCCAAGCAAAGCGGAACTAACCCAATATTTTTACTTGGTGTGCTAGGCTTTAACTCTCTGAAGCAAGGCGTCACTTCAACCTTCTAGACATTGCTTGTCAGATACTGCGCGGTGTTTTTCGGTCTGCCCAGATACTCGCTGAGGCCCCGTAGTCATGACCTACTGGCAGCACCTCTTGTTAATCTAAAATCTATAATTATTAAATACGCTCCTGGCATCAACATCATCGTGTGATCTATTTGCTGACCGATGGACGATTGTGTGCAGAGCACGTCTGAGGTATTGTGAGACGATTGATAGTAGCAGAAATAGTTGAATTTGTTACATTTTGTTAATTTTGTGTATATAAGTATTTATTTTTATAATAATTATGTTGTATATGAGGTTATTGCTTTTTAATTGTTTTTTTTTCATGTTGTTATTTTATAGCGCATTGGTGTACCGTAATGATATGTTATTATTGTGTAAATAAATAAATTAATATTCGGTAGATATTACTGGTAGGTCATAATCTTATGTTTCAATAAGATCTCCTCGAAGGCGTCTATCCTCAAGAGTAGTGAAGCGTAGTGAGAGTAATTTATCCTCGTAGTTTTTTCGACGTGGTAGAGCCTGTGGTATCTTGGTGGCCACCCTCTGGACACTTTCAAGATTATAAGGACAAAATGCAAATACACAATCAAAATAAATAGACACGTACATAAGGGTGTTTTAAACCAATACTCAAGAGTGGTGAAAAGGTGTTGCAAATATTTCGATTTAGGTTGTTAACCTGTGACGCGATCGATCAACTTGTAGGGAAAATACTTAATTTTCAGACACGGGATAAGCACTCAATAAAGAAGTGATTGGAACTGATTGCTTGCGTTGGTTTTTTACCGATCTTTATAATTTCTGTCTGAGTAATAAGAAAACATGTTTAATAACCAACAGGACATGGTGGTATCAAGGCATGTGGAAAAAATACCAACTTTTCAGATACGGGGTAAGTACTCTACTAAAGATTCAAACTCATTACTGGCGTCTGTTTATCCCGATCGTTATAATATTGACGCCTTCTGGGGCCTCTGGCGTGAAGACATGCCTGACACGTAGAGAGTACGGGTTTGATTAACGCCGCGGCACAAATGTTTGTATGTTCTGTAAGTGTTTGTCTCTGGTCTGGAAGTTTGCATGTCTAATGTATGTATTTACAAATAAAAATAAGGTGTATATGTAGTATATCTATCATGTGGTACCCAACACAAGCTCTGATTACTCTGGGGCCAGATGAAACCCTGTAAAATACATACGTTTTAGACACGATATAATAATTACAAGCGGCTGTTTTCCGAATCATTATGACTTTAAAGTCTGGATTATTATGAACTACTTAAGCATAATAAGCAACAGGATAACGGTAAAATACTTACTTTCTGATGAAGTAGTTTACTAAATATACATTATATTAACAACTGTAAAGATGGCGGGAAAAAAATGTTTTTCCTGGAAATCTATTGGGGAGGCCTATGTTCAGCAGTGGACTTCATAAAGGCTGATATGATGATGATGATGATGATTTTAGCTATACCAAATAAGCAATGGAACTGCGGGAAATCAAACCCTGTACAAAAACACTCACTTTTTAGACACGGTATAGGCAACAAAGTAACGTTGGTATGTGTGTTTGTGATTTTGAAGTTTTAGATGTATTCAGTATTCTTTAGAAATACTAAACAAACAAATATATACACTGATAGATAAATAGATTATCCGGAGTGCTTCAAGTTGTGTTTAAATGTGATTTATTTTTATTTTTAAATTAAAAAATAATATAAATAAAATATATATTATTTATTTTTAAAATGCGCGATAATCGCAACGGGCACATCTAGTCTTTGGTAAAGCGAGTGTTGGTTCACGTGAAACAATGCCCGAAGTGCGGCAGATAGATGGGACAAACGCATGCATGTGACAGTATAATTGAAATAAGATTCCAATAATCCACCTGTCATTCAGTTAGTTCACAGCTAAAAACACAGATGGTGTTTTGATAAAACAGTTGAACAGTTTTATACTTATATTATCATTTTATAGTTGGTTTTAATTAACATTTGCTTTAATAAATATTATTGTAATAAAAATGATTATACCATCACACACATTTGAGAACGAAATTAGGATTTCAGAACGAAAGTATCCAATGATTGTTAATATTGTAAATTTAATTGTTCGATACATACTTTCTTACTATTTTTCAGTAATTAATTAGTTTGGATTTATTAACGAATATTTCACTTTATTATTTTCTGTTCTCATTATGCTGGTATTTAAAAGTCCTTCATTTGATTGTTTTCTAAATCGGTAAATTCGTTATAATTATTTTATTAAGACATATATAGGAAAACGATGAATTCATTGTTTCTTGAATTATATTTTAACATCTTTTTATTGTTATTAAGTAAATAACTTTCATTATTATACTTAGATTCTTAATAGATTTCTGTGATTGGTTGAATAATGAATATGGTGTGATGTTTTGTATATATTTCAAAATCGTATAAAAGGCGACGTAAAAGCCTAAGACGGGGAGATTGGGAGTGACCACCGAACTAGAAAGATAAGTACCTTGTAATAATATTGTACTAAAATATATTTGTGTGTAATTACTGTGTGTACCGTTAACTTTTTGTGTTGTTCTTTGTTTGGTAACTAGCCCAGGCTTTTAAACTATTTTATCTTTGTGAACTACATACATTTGTATCAGTTACTTATTCTGTCATTGTTTCCTTATATTCCTTATGGTGTTTATTTTGTAAAAAAGTACTTGTGTTGTGTAAAATTGTAAAAGGATCATACAAAAAAGTAGGACAAGTTTCTTGCCGGATTCTTCTTGATCTGGGGTTAGGAGGAACCGGCACCTAGATACACTAGCATGTAAGAAGACGATCAAAGTGTTCCTTGTGATTTTATTGAATGAAGAAAACTGTATACTATGGTAAATTTGTTATTCTGTCTTCCTATTAAATTTATCCTTGCTTACATTTAGCTTCAATTCTTTGAGACAATCCCAGAGTTCTATCTAATCTTGATATTAGGTGTAATATATATTTGTAATAAACCAGGTATCTATCGATTCCTGACATATGCATGCGCATGCTTACTCAACGGAAAATGGCGGAAAAATATTCTGTAATATCGTGATAATCTGATCGTGTGTTCAATTACTTTGTAACCGTTAACTCGTGAACAAGAATAATGCCAATACAAATGACAATATAAAATATTATATTCTGGAGTAAAATTTATTTACAGAAATAATTACAGAAATGAACAGAATAATTTACAATAATATAAAATACTATTGAAACAGATAAGCTATCAAAGGACCGTTTAATACGATCTATAGATAGCTCAACTGATCCAGATCACTGCCAGAGGGCAGCGATCCCAAGACACTGGCAGCATTGCCACGCGAATGGCAATGCTAATACGCTAAGCCAGATAGGAGCGAGCTTTTAGGTCACGCAATGTATCTACCAGATACGCCGTGAAATAATTTAGAAAACGCAGTTTGCTCCTTTTCCCCCATGGGCCCAGCCAGGCGATTATGGAATTCTGATACTATAAAAAACTTTGAAACTAACCGTTTTCTGTTACTTTTGATGAATTGGTATTACGGAAAGTTGATGTTGGTTGTCATACATGCTGTCTTATGAACGGCAACCTAAGACGAAATAAATATAAAGGCCGCGATCAACTTAAATAATGGTTCAAAACCGCGCTTCCGTTTGTAAATACCCACACCTACGCACACACATACACACACCGAAATCGCGCTCCTTGCTCTTAGTACATTTCACGGCGTTGTCAATAAACTTTGTTCAAAACCTTCGTGCTTTAGATCAAGTAGGTTCAATAATGTTGCACAAAATAACTTTACGGAATAAGTTAATATTTTTTTATGTAAGATATTTTCTAGACGACGACATGAAACTGAATAGTACATGTATGTTTGCATATACTAAGAACAAGGAGCACAGTTTGGGTCGATGTGTATGCGTGGGTGCGTATATTTACACAGAGGAGCATGGTTTTGAGACTTCACATTAGTTATTCACGGCCCTCTGTCTAAGTATGTTTATTTGGTCTGAGATAGAAACCGAACATACGTAATAATAATTCATCTTGTCAAAACTGGTTCCAATTATAATCAAAAGTTCCATAATCACCATACAGGGCCTCGCCTCCATAAGGCTCAAATATGTAAGTCTTATCAAGACCGGCATATTTTGTGCCTTTTGGGGTATTCAGCACATTCAGCCACCGCACCAGCTCTAACTCTAAGAAATCATTTTTTTATGACAATTACTATCAATGTCTAAAAGTTTGTTGGTATCTTTGTTTTTTGAATTTTAATTTTTTACAATTACAACAACAATTCAAAATTTAAATTTGAATTGTTTTTTGTTTTTTAAATTATCGAGATAAATATTATAAGTTGTAAGCAAATAAATAGAAAATGGAAGAATTGCTTCTAAATATAGCTTATAATAGATTGTTATTAAATCTACACTATTAGGATTATACAATAAGATTATCATCAAAAAGGTACATCTATCGTTATTATTTAACTGCGTTTAGACCAATGCCATACAAAAAAAATTGGGAGATAATCAGTTACATGTTTTTGCTTAAAAGTTAATACAGCAAAATCTGCAAACAATTCCACGAAAGTGTTTACAGTTGGACGGTTTCGTAATATTAATTAGGGAGATAATAATATGAATTTCAAAATACCCCGTTATTTCCACCCTTTGATTCAATTTAAATTCAATATCTTTGTTTTTCACCGTTATCAAGCGTACCATTGGACCTCACTTAAAACAAAATTACTTAATCCTATTTCCTACAATCGGGTATTTTCCAAAACGCTCAAACACGACTGACATTAAATAAAAGATGTTGAATCGAGACTAATTCGATTTGAGACGAGTCCTACTCGTTGCTTAGATCTTTGATTAAATTTACATTTTGAGAAATACTTGAGACCTTTGGTTGTAAATTTCGTGTATATTTCAAATTATTTTTGTTAGGTACCCGTTCTGTAAAATGCTTGTACATATCTGTTGCCAACTTGCCGCTGTACTAAATATATATTTACATATATTATAATTGCTTAAGTTGTTTGTTTTAAAATAAAAAGCAACACAAGATAAATACCTGTTAATTACAATAATTTAAGAAAATTATCTTGTGATCACACATTGGCGGACACTTATATCACACGATATCTCAATACCTAAGTTAAAGCGATTATTATTGTGACAAATTCTTCGATAATGTATAATACCTTTAATCAATCTTTCGTGTTACCCTTTAATTGTTAAACTTTTTGCAACAGTCGCCTACTTTACTGTTTTTATACGCTTTATATTAGCTTTACTTGTATGTATGTTTGTATGTTTGTATATTTGTATGTAACCGACTCCTTAGGACGCGATTTTGACCCACTTTAAACGGCCAGATTTCATTCAAATTTTGCACACCTGTCAAAGACCGATGACAATGCAATAATTCGAATTTCAAATTTATATTCAAATAAATAAAAAAATAACATAAAAAAAATTAAATATCCGGTTATACTAAAACTAAAAAGTAGAAAATAAATAATAGTTTAAAAAAACTAAAAACACGCTTTATAGAAAACCAAACTAAAAAATAGAAAATAAATTTTAATAAATGTAAGTAAGAAAAGCATGTTTTTTTGTTTTTTAAACTATTATTTATTTTATATATTACTTGTTTATAATTTGAGACTTGTAATTGGCCATCAGCAAACATTTAGGTAGGTAATTTGAACTGAAATTGTATTTGATATAACAAAACCTCAATTCTATTGCCCTTCCACCATCTAAATAAGTCCCAAAAGTATACGGCAAATAACCTCGACCTTCGGCTTATTGGGTAGCCATTATACTAAATATTATATTGAATACTTGTAACCCTACTCTTCTTGTATCCTACCTAGTATTTGCCACGTGACGTCAAGCAGAGCCTAATATGGGAGTACTGACAAGTTTCAAAGATATTAATATTCTCCCAATAGCTTCACAATATATATATGAAAATTTGTTATACATACATAAAAATAGAGATGGGATTCAGCAAAATAGTGACCTTCATAGAATCTACACTAGGAATAGACATAAATTATACATCCCTAGGTTTCGACTAGAAAAAATAAGTAAATAAGTCCTTTATGGGGAACACGGTGCGCTTCTACAATAAGCTTCCTGAAAATGCTACTAAACTACCTATTAAGAATTTTAAAGCATACATAAAAGGTAGTCTTCTGAAGAAAGCTTATTATAATATAGATGACTATATTATTGATAAGAATGCATGGTCATATGTCGCTCTGCCGTCAGACAGTTAACTGACACACTTGAAATGTATAAACTCTCTTGTATTAGTATTTCGTAGTTAAGGTAGTTTAAGATGGATCATATAAAAAAGCGCTTGGACCTAGACGAGTTTCTTGCCAATTATTCTCGGGCTTGGGTTAGGATGAATTGGCACCTAAATTCACCTAGTATGTAAGACGTTTTAAAGTGATCCTTGTGATTGTATTGAATAAAGTATCTTTTGACTTTGACTTTGACTTTGTTTAATGACTGATTCACCTAAATCCACCTTGTATGCAAGACGATTCAAAGACAAGTAATCCTTGTGATTGTTTTTCATAAATAAGTTTTGATTTTGTGACTTGAATGGTTTTTTAGGAATCCGAAGTCCAACAAGGTCACTTATAGTTTTGTCATGTTCATCTGTCTGTCTGTGTGTGTAGGTCCGACCGTATTTAGAGTTACGGCTCGCCAACTAATAATGTTATTATTAATAGTTTGCGTAGTTAGTTGAATAAAAATTTGCACGGTAATACGTATAAGTTGCCTTTACAAGTTTATGAAATAAAATACAATTATGAAAATTCAATTCCGTACAATACCGTACCTCAAAAGGGAAAAAAAACCCTATAACATCATTTACTTGTTAGTCTTGCTGCCTGTCGGTTTGTTGATCTGTCTTTCTGCCTGCCTGTGTATCTGTCTGTCTGTACGCGTGAAAGTATCTTTTGAAATTAATATCAAATACAGTCTGCGGTCCCTTCAACAAGTAAAAAAGATCAATCTTATAAGTAAATGTAATCAAAAAGGCCTAAATAAGTATAATTTATGCTGCACATTTCGACACTTGAAATAAAATAAACGGTTTTAGGGATACCTCCCCTTCCCCCTTAAGTGAAGTTCTATTTTTAAAATATTTTATTAACCGGTCTTGTGTCATTTGTGGACACCGTTTTCTTAAATAGTTTTTCGATACAGAAACTCGTTAAATAAATATTAAGTTCGTTCCGACCCCCTATCTTACCTGTTAAACCGTTAATGTTGGATACATAATGATATTACATTTTTTTTTCGATGCTTATTACCTACATGGAAATGAATTGGTTTGGAACCTGACCACCTGCGCGTTGTCCCATCTGCTTGGGTATTTTTCTTCCGGCACCTGTGGTCTTTAGATATTAAACTGGATAATTTTTACAAACTATAGTCTAGCAGATGTCTATCGGACAGGCTTTTAGCCTAATTTAGGCATCTTCGGCTTTTAGATAATAGTTATTTTATTGTTATTACATTCCGAGTCCTACTCGTTGCTTAGATCTTTGATTAAATTTACATTTTGAGAAATACTTGAGACCTTTGGTTGTAAATTTCGTGTATATTTCAAATTATTTTTGTTAGGTACCCGTTCTGTAAAATGCTTGTACATATCTGTTGCCAACTTGCCGCTGTACTAAATATATATTTACATATATTATAATTGCTTAAGTTGTTTGTTTTAAAATAAAAAGCAACACAAGATAAATACCTGTTAATTACAATAATTTAAGAAAATTATCTTGTGATCACACATTGGCGGACACTTATATCACACGATATCTCAATACCTAAGTTAAAGCGATTATTATTGTGACAAATTCTTCGATAATGTATAATACCTTTAATCAATCTTTCGTGTTACCCTTTAATTGTTAAACTTTTTGCAACAGTCGCCTACTTTACTGTTTTTATACGCTTTATATTAGCTTTACTTGTATGTATGTTTGTATGTTTGTATATTTGTATGTAACCGACTCCTTAGGACGCGATTTTGACCCACTTTAAACGGCCAGATTTCATTCAAATTTTGCACACCTGTCAAAGACCGATGACAATGCAATAATTCGAATTTCAAATTTATATTCAAATAAATAAAAAAATAACATAAAAAAAATTAAATATCCGGTTATACTAAAACTAAAAAGTAGAAAATAAATAATAGTTTAAAAAAACTAAAAACACGCTTTATAGAAAACCAAACTAAAAAATAGAAAATAAATTTTAATAAATGTAAGTAAGAAAAGCATGTTTTTTTGTTTTTTAAACTATTATTTATTTTATATATTACTTGTTTATAATTTGAGACTTGTAATTGGCCATCAGCAAACATTTAGGTAGGTAATTTGAACTGAAATTGTATTTGATATAACAAAACCTCAATTCTATTGCCCTTCCACCATCTAAATAAGTCCCAAAAGTATACGGCAAATAACCTCGACCTTCGGCTTATTGGGTAGCCATTATACTAAATATTATATTGAATACTTGTAACCCTACTCTTCTTGTATCCTACCTAGTATTTGCCACGTGACGTCAAGCAGAGCCTAATATGGGAGTACTGACAAGTTTCAAAGATATTAATATTCTCCCAATAGCTTCACAATATATATATGAAAATTTGTTATACATACATAAAAATAGAGATGGGATTCAGCAAAATAGTGACCTTCATAGAATCTACACTAGGAATAGACATAAATTATACATCCCTAGGTTTCGACTAGAAAAAATAAGTAAATAAGTCCTTTATGGGGAACACGGTGCGCTTCTACAATAAGCTTCCTGAAAATGCTACTAAACTACCTATTAAGAATTTTAAAGCATACATAAAAGGTAGTCTTCTGAAGAAAGCTTATTATAATATAGATGACTATATTATTGATAAGAATGCATGGTCATATGTCGCTCTGCCGTCAGACAGTTAACTGACACACTTGAAATGTATAAACTCTCTTGTATTAGTATTTCGTAGTTAAGGTAGTTTAAGATGGATCATATAAAAAAGCGCTTGGACCTAGACGAGTTTCTTGCCAATTATTCTCGGGCTTGGGTTAGGATGAATTGGCACCTAAATTCACCTAGTATGTAAGACGTTTTAAAGTGATCCTTGTGATTGTATTGAATAAAGTATCTTTTGACTTTGACTTTGACTTTGTTTAATGACTGATTCACCTAAATCCACCTTGTATGCAAGACGATTCAAAGACAAGTAATCCTTGTGATTGTTTTTCATAAATAAGTTTTGATTTTGTGACTTGAATGGTTTTTTAGGAATCCGAAGTCCAACAAGGTCACTTATAGTTTTGTCATGTTCATCTGTCTGTCTGTGTGTGTAGGTCCGACCGTATTTAGAGTTACGGCTCGCCAACTAATAATGTTATTATTAATAGTTTGCGTAGTTAGTTGAATAAAAATTTGCACGGTAATACGTATAAGTTGCCTTTACAAGTTTATGAAATAAAATACAATTATGAAAATTCAATTCCGTACAATACCGTACCTCAAAAGGGAAAAAAAAACCCTATAACATCATTTACTTGTTAGTCTTGCTGCCTGTCGGTTTGTTGATCTGTCTTTCTGCCTGCCTGTGTATCTGTCTGTCTGTACGCGTGAAAGTATCTTTTGAAATTAATATCAAATACAGTCTGCGGTCCCTTCAACAAGTAAAAAAGATCAATCTTATAAGTAAATGTAATCAAAAAGGCCTAAATAAGTATAATTTATGCTGCACATTTCGACACTTGAAATAAAATAAACGGTTTTAGGGATACCTCCCCTTCCCCCTTAAGTGAAGTTCTATTTTTAAAATATTTTATTAACCGGTCTTGTGTCATTTGTGGACACCGTTTTCTTAAATAGTTTTTCGATACAGAAACTCGTTAAATAAATATTAAGTTCGTTCCGACCCCCTATCTTACCTGTTAAACCGTTAATGTTGGATACATAATGATATTACATTTTTTTTTCGATGCTTATTACCTACATGGAAATGAATTGGTTTGGAACCTGACCACCTGCGCGTTGTCCCATCTGCTTGGGTATTTTTTGTATTCAAGATATTGACAAACAGAGACAAGACGAATAATAAGCAGTGTTTAGGCAATGTTTAAGTAGAGAGGCGTTAATAAATAGGGCCGTTAGAGTGAATAACAATATCACAATAATAGTTTTCATTTCAATTTTTTGACGACCTCTGTGGCGCAGTGGGCTAAGACCCGGCTGAGACGCAGAAATTTGCGGGTTTGATTCCCGAAGCAGGACAAATGTTTGTACGATCTGCAAGTATTTTTCTCGGGTCTGGGTGTTTCTATATAATTATAATATGTATGTATTTACAAAAAAAAGTATAGGTATAAGTAGTATATCAGTCATGTGGTACCCATAACACAAGCTCACTTTGGGGCCAGATGATGCTGTGTGAAATGTCCGGGATTATTTATTTATTTATTTTAATTACAAAGGTAAAAAGGATTAAATTTTCTTTAGCCGACAGCGAAACAGGAGAAACTAAATTAATTTTAACAATATGAGTATCTCTAGTAGGTCTTTCAACATTCGTTTTATAGTGTTGGACAACGGAGTAGTACACACGTGTGAAAGCGTTCGTTTCATAGGTTGGATTACAAACACCTGTCGTGGAACTTCGGAAACGTTGTGAAGCTGGAAACATTTGCCGGCGCACTGGCTCGAACAACGCGGTTTGTTTGATCCCTACAACACATGGATCCGGCACCTGTGGTCTTTAGATATTAAACTGGATAATTTTTACAAACTATAGTCTAGCAGATGTCTATCGGACAGGCTTTTAGCCTAATTTAGGCATCTTCGGCTTTTAGATAATAGTTATTTTATTGTTATTACATTCAAAACCAGTTTTCAAATAGTTATAGTAACTTTGTTTAAATTGTGCTCAATAAATATTATTATTGTCATTAAAGGCATACTTTTTATTAACAGTAATAATAATAATAATATATTTTTACTTATTTTAATCAAATTTTAATAATAATAATATCGAATAACAAATATCAAAATCATATATGAAGCCATTCTTTAGTAAAAATGCAATTTCAAGTAAAGGCAAGTCTTTTAATGAGTATTAAAAGTGAAAGTTTATGTAGATGTTGGATGTTTGTTTCAGACTCATTCACACCAACAGCTAAACAAATTTGGCTTAAATTTTGTGCAGATATAGTCAAACCTAGGCTTTTTTGTAGGTACCATGCGTCCGAAGCCGCTAGCCGAAGTTAACTTCAGCGGTTCTCGGTATGTGGTATGCTCGGTTCTCTAAAATCTTTCTATTCTATGTTCTAGTTCTAGGTTTAATGAGTTTGTGAAGGTTTTGAAAAAGAAGCTATAATAAATAATTGCTTAGTTTTTGATCTCAGTTTGAGTTTTATTCTGCAATACGGACTATTTTTTTGCGAAAAGATTTGCAAATTTATGGTAGTCAGTTGGTAGTATAGCTCTGCTTTCTGCGCTTGTTGGGCTTGGATTTCCTCCCAGAACAAACATTTGTGTGACTTGTTTGATGAATATAGCCATGTATATAAAAATTGGTTGCCCATATCGTTATTAACAATGCATGTATCTTTTAAGTCTTTATATGAGACGCACGAGTAACCCTCAATGTAGTGGTTTTTACTAAATTATCGACGCATTAATCGCGCTTATACCACTTTTCATGCGTACCATAATAACTGACATATTTTAGGAAAAAAGATAACTTATCGCGACTCTTAGCAAATTTTAAAACAGCTAATAGCCAAGAATCAAAGCGCCCGAAGTTTTGACATAATTATGTTAAACATTATTCATCCCATCCCCTTCAAGGGTCGCCTGGAAGAAATTATGCATTGAGAAATATATTTTGTGCTGTGTTTAGAGTTTTAACAAAGAAACGAAACATAATAAATAATAGTTAAAAAAAAAACTAAAAAAAAAAATACGATTATCCTAAAAATAAAAAGTTGAAAATAAATAATAGTTTCAAAAAAACTAAAAAACACGCTTATTATTTATTTTCAACTTTTTAGTTTTAGGATAATCGTTTTTTTTTTCGAATTATTGCATAGTCTTCGGTCTCTAACAGGTGTGCAAAATTTGAATGAAACTGGCCGTTTAAAGTGGGTTAAAATCGCGTCCTAAGGAGTCGGTTACAAACATACAAACAAATAAACATACATCCTTTGGATATTTAATGATTATTTAACAGATTTGGATACTGCATTAAAAATTGTAATTATCAAAATTTTAAATTATCCAATTTCTGATAATTCTTGGTCTTGGCCTATCTACCCATACGTTTTGGAGGTTTAGGCATTACAAAAAATACAAGTGTTTCTCTCCCAGCATTTTTATCTTCAGTTCATAGCACAACAACTCTGTTTTCTAAAATTATACAATCATCTTTAGGTATTAATCAAACTGATGCTACGGACGAGGCAAAAATGCTTGGGCATTGGTCTGTCCATCTGAAACGATTCCTGAAAAACCTCATTTGCAGAGACATTGGGACGAGCCTATTTGTTAAAAAATAGAACAAGAGCTTTTGGATTCAGTGCCTTCACAAACGGAACGGGCTCGCCTCATTGCCACTGGAGCACGGGAATCTGGTTTTTGGCTACATGCTCTGCCTTCAGCAAACATAGGCACGCTAATGGATAATAATACATTTTCTTTGGCAGTAAGTCTCCGTGTAGGAACCACTACCAATGAACCTCATCAGTGTCATTGCGGCATCATGGTTGACAGACAAGGTCACCACGGACTCTCCTGCCACCGCAGCGCAGGTCATCAAGCTCGCCACGCCAGTCTTAATGACATCATCCGTAGGGCACTCGCCACCGTGAACGTGCCGGCCATCCTAGAGCCGAATGGTATCGCACGTGACGATGGTAAGAGGCCTGAGGGCATGACATTAATTCCCTGGAGTCGTGGTAAGCCTCTGGTGTGGGATGCGACTTGTGTGGACACTCTGGCAGCATCTCACGTATCGTCTACGTCTCAGACCGTGAGTGCCGCTGCTGCTGCGGCAGAAGACCTCAAGAGGCGGAAATATGCATCCATTGGCAATGGTTATATATTTCTGCCTTTTGGGGTAGAAACTTTGGGCCCGTGGAGACCTGAAGCATGGCTCCTATTCAGAGTGTTATCAAAGAGACTGGTGGACAAGACCAATGATCAAAGGGCTGGTGCTTACCTCGGACAAAGGATTAGCATGGCTATTCAACGAGGTAACGTTGCCTTTTGGGCAGCCTTTTGGGCTCTCTACCTGCGGTCAGTAAACTGAAATGTATTTTTTATCTATAAGTAATTGTATATTTATTTGATATATATCTGTTTGTAAATAAATAAGTTTACATACAAGTGAAGCTAATAAAAAAACATATAAAAATCAATTCAATTGTGTCCTACTTGCACAAATTAATATTTAAAATTACTTATAGAAATATTTAATATTAATATTAATATTTGATGCTTCGAGTAATATTATAAATTCTAATGTATCCGTTTGTTTGATGTCACATTTTTCGTTTTGTTACGGAATAAAAATATTCTTTAGTCTCAATGCAGGTCATAATCCATTTATATACCAAATTAAATGGCCCGGTAAACTTTGTAACATTGACCTAACCTAACCTAACATTGATTTGGTTGTAAACCAGCCCAGTATTCTTGCAAACAAAACAAAAAAATATAGATCTTTGTTTGTTTTGATTTGTCTATGTTTTAGCGAGACTCACGTTAAAACGCACAGCAATTAAATGTTTATATATAATGGCTTCATCGAAATGTTCTATGCCAATATGGTTGAGTAACTAACATCCAAAATACGCATCTAGACTTTCGTAATTTATTTATTTCGTAAATAAATAATTAAAAACTGTTTAATCGCAAGGGCTATTAAGGCTTGAGCCGCAACGGAAACAGCTGAAAACCCTAGGCGGCGCAAATACGAAATCCTTTCGAGTGATTACAAAATTCCACTGCTTTGTATAGAGACTATGCGACCATGGGAGCTTAGCACTCAATTATTTAAATAAAAAAGTGTATCTAGAAGTAGTGTATCAGTCATGTGGTACCCACAATCATGTGGCTCTTTGTTATTTGAGGTCAGATGCCCCAAATTAGGAATGGGGAATTAACGCCACTTTTAGTTGAAGCCAGTGGTGACAAACTAGCTCGTTTCATTCTCAAATATTTGTTTTACTCATTCAACGTGGAAAAGAAGCCATTACTGTTGCTGTTAAACATTAAACTCTAATTCATATTTAACACACTTCAATCAGAAATGAATACAGACCTATAAGTACCACGAATGTGTAATGAATACAATAACATTAATACAAGAAACCTTGAAATATATGTTTTCGGCGACACTGCGTACCTTTAAATAACAAAACATTGAGCCACCTCCACTCAACCTCAATTCCCTATAATTAAGTATGTATATTTGAAATAATAGGTTTAATATCTGTATTGCAAAGAGTCCATTATCGTGACTGTTGAATTCAAATTCAAATATTTTAATTCAAAAACAAGTATCACTTTGAAACGTCTTATTTACTATGTGAATTTAGGTGCCAATTCCGCCTTACCTAAGTCCGAAGAAACGCAACCTTGTTCTAGCTCTTGTATGATTTTTCATATAACTAGCTTAAATACAAAAACTTATACAAGATTACAGTAGTTTATTCATTGCAAATCTGTCAGTTAACTCTCTGGGGGCAGAGCAACATGAAGGCATGCATTCTTATCAAAAATACGTCAATTTATTTTATAATACGCATTCTTCACAAGACTACCCTTTATGTAAGTTTTAATCACACCGTGTCATGCATATCAGAAATGTATCGTTTTATCAATAATATTAATGTTGTGTAATGTTAATAAATATGATTTATGTGCTTTAATAGATTCAAGTGAATAAAATTATTTTAGGTGTACCTACATATAAATTTGGTTTTTATTTTAGTTTTCAACTATAGTAATTAACAAAAAATATCACATTGAATCGTTTTATATTCTAGGTGAATAGGTGCCAATTCTCACTAACTCAAGTGAAAGGTAAGGATTATTCATCTTTACACGAACAAAGTCACAAGTATTCCACTATATTCCCATATCCTGTTATGCCATATAATTATTTTCGAACAGATATCAAAATTGTAATTAACACAAATGAGAATTTTAGCGCACGAGTCAAATGAGATTCTGTGTTTGTGAATAAATAAGAGATTATTATCCTTTCAGGCCCTGGGGAATAACCAGCTACTTATTAAATGCTTTCTAACATACTGCCACCGTTAATTACGACCGTCATACTGTCGGTTTAGAAATTACTTTCTAAATACAGAATTATATAGAATCTATATATTAATATGCGAAGCAAAAACTTTGTACCCATTTTTACGAAAATTGCGCGGACGGAGGCGTATGAAATTTCGCACACTTATAGTTTATATAGAAAAGAACTGCAGAATGCTAATATTTTTTTTAATTATGCATAAAAAATACATTAATTATTAATTAATTATGGACGAATTTCGACAAGTGGGAGTTTAATATTACTAGTGGTCGCACTAGTAATATTAAATACATGTTGAGCTATCTTAGGACTGTTTAAAACGACCTATAAATAGTTAATCTAATCCAGATCACTGCTAGAGGAGAGTGTCCCCAAGACACTTCTTAATTATATTTCGGGTCGCTAAATCCATGAACCGACAGTTTTTCATAAAAATCTGACAACTTGACATGGGTTAAGTATTGGGCTGACGAAAAAGATGGTTTTGGTCGTATAAATTCTTAATGGGAAACTTTGTTCGTTTTCTGTGAGATGATTTGACAGCATGCATGTTTCACACAGCATGTCAGGCATTATTTATTATTTTTTTATTTAGATATTCTAATGCAGGTCTACCATTCCTGAGGATTGTAGTCGTAGTTCGACATATTCAGATACCACTCAAGCATATCCACGGGCAATAAGCTAGTTTAATAAAACTCGTTTAATGAAATAAGTAAGATGTAACAGGTAATAAATCTTATTTTGACATTTTCCACCATGTTTGCAGAAGCTAATGATACCCAAGTTGATGAACGAAGGAATAACAAAATATACATAGCGCTAAGTAAAATAACAGTAAATTACATAACAGGGGAAATGGACTCGTATATAGATATGTATTTATAAGAGTATAGTAATGAAGGAATTAATCCGAGTGCGAACGATTAGCGGGTCCGTATGAGCGAAGTGCTTGAAGCATTTCTAACTAAGTCGTAAAAAAACAAGTTAAGTCAAGTTAAACAACCTACTGTGAAGTCAGTCCTTGCATGGGTGATCAGATGCTAGCGCTGAGCAATACTTTTAGCACGGGCTTACAAATTGGGCTCGATAATCTAATAGTCTACACTTAAATAGGTACTACGCGAATGAAGTCAACACGATGTCGTTCATCAACGATCTCTCTTGAACTAACTTCTATAATCTTTCTTTATTTTTTATTGTACACACATTGAACACATTTTGAAATAAACATTATCATTATGGCATGTACACAGGCGAGCTTAACCCTAAAACGAGTTCTCTTATAGCAAACCTTGGTAAATGAAAATATTATAAACGAATGATATATACTTGTATTTTTTTTACACATAAGCAAAAAAAAGAGACAAGTATCTTCGTAGATACTACCGATTAAAGCTCATCAAAGTTTCTGCTAGGGTCGCTGTAGGTATGTAAACGTTACCATTAAAAGTTTTAGTAAACTATCAAAACCCGTACTACCAAAACGAAGATGTAAAAGATTTCACGCACAGTGATGATTTTTGCAGTAGGAATAAATAAAAATTACTAGTGATCATGTACAAACAAAAAGGGCTAATCAGCGGCCTAAATTGCTAAAAAACGTACGCAGCACAAGTATTTAGTGGTCATATCTAACATAATTCTTCCCGCTTCCCGCCGCGCTATCACTATGGCCACACCCCAAGCTGTAATATCGTAATTAACGTTTCGTTATGTAGGTTACTTCGTTGTCGTTTAATTAGTATTTTCATCTTCGTGTGTTTATAACCTTATTACGATAATGCCCGTTGACTTTAGTAGGTACCTAAAAAAGTCGTATGCTGAGCAACTTTGTTCGCGTACAAACTTTATAATCCTAGTTAATTTAAATTTTTAACCGGCTTCCCAACAACGATGGAGGTTCTCAAATCGCCTGTTTTTTTAATATTTGTTTTTGTATGTATGTTACCTCGTATCTCCGCTAATTATTAGCCGACATTCATAATTATCTTTTTATCATGTAGAGTTTACCTCTGAAATGCTTCCATATAAGTTTAGTGAGGATCTGATTATGAAAAACATGATAAAAACCCATAACTCCTTAACGCATGCGTAGAAATTAATCAAAAATTTCTAGTTACTTTGATAAATATAGTCATGGAATACCTATTAGTATAGGATATAGCTTTCAGTGGTCAACTGGCTTAAATATATATAAAGAACCTTTCAACGGCACACAAAACAGACAGTTTAGACATTGGGCTGAGAAGATACCCTGTGGAACTCTTTAATGAAAAGCAGCTAAGTGTTTCCATGAAAGCAATGCATTGGTGATCACAGACAACAGCATAATAGTAATATGTCAGTTAATCAGACCATGTGCTTGACCTTGATCATGAAGGTACACTACGGAGCGCATCATTGACAAAAATTACATGTATCGCATTTAGAGTAGTAATTGTATTAATTATTTGATATCACAGGCTTCGATATTCAGGGTTAAGAATACGATTCTCAGTTGTTTTGTTAATTTTCTTTTTGTAATTATGTATTCTTATATTATACGAGTACCAGCTCTCCCGTTCGCGATTTCGTCTGCGCGTTTTAAAAAGAAAAAAATATATCTAATTGTTCCGATTGCAGCGCCATCTGCCGGGCTGATTTGTGAATCTAAACCATCCAGGGCGCCACCCAAACGCATAAAAAAAATACATTCAAATCGGTTTAGGAGGAGTTCAGTGACATACACACGTAAAGTAGAATTAAATATATAAAGATAATAGTTACTACCCCTACGCGTGGTACCTCAAAGAAGCCTATGTCTAATCAATCAAAGATCTATCTCCTTACAAAATTCAATTAGAGAGAATCTGTCTGCCTGTTTGTTTCTTTGTTACCTTTTTACACCAAAACGCCTGAACGGATCATAATGAATTTTGGTAAGAAGACAGATTGTATCATAAGGGCATACATTGGTAGTTTTTTATCTTATCACGGGTGCGAAGCCGCGGACACAAGCTAGTTTATAATATGTAAGTATGGATTGTACACAAAAATAACAAACAATCACAAAGTAAATGAGTCGTTAATGGGGAACACGGTTCGCTTCTACAAAAAATACGCTTTCTGAAAATGCAACTAAACTACTTATCTGACGACCTCTGTAGCGCAGTGGGCTAAGGTTCGGCTGCGACGCATATGGTTGCGGGTTCGATTCCCGACGCGAAACAAATGTTTGTATGATCTGCAAGTATTTGTTTCGGGTCTGGGTGTGACTATGTATAATATATATGTATTTACAAAAAAAAAGTTTATGAGTAGTATGTCAGTCGTGTGGTACCCATAACACAAGCTCTGCTTACTTTGGGGCCAGATGATGCTGTGTGAAATGTTTGGGATTATTAGTATTATTATTATAAAATTTTAAACTTACATAAAGAGCTAGGACCAGGATGAGTTTCTTTCCAGTTCTTCTCGGATTTGGGTTAGGAGGAATTGGCAACTTAATTCATCTAGTATATAAGTGAACCTTGACATTGGATAAAATATTTTAATATTTTGAACCAACAGAGAAAACATACAAAAAGGGAAGCTTAACACTAGAGTACACGCGCGGCCTACTATAGTAGACCAGGGTAACTCTTTTTGCAATAACTTTTTAACTAAGCGCGCTAGAAACTCGTGATTCCAGGTAATCCTCGTCTGGTATAATTGACACAACCTCGGTACCCCGCACGACCCCAGCGGGTACGCATGCACAAGCAGTTCGACTCCAAAAGCGCAGGCCTACTAAAATAGTCCGCGCGTGTTTTGGTGTACCAAATTCAGGTGTGTAACTTTTGATGTATTATCGATTTATAACGCTATTACAATGTTATCTTGTTAATAATAATATATTTATACGTATGTATATCAAATTATTAATAATTATTTATTAGTTACACATTTTAAATTGTATTTTTTTTATTATTTTAGTTTTTTACAGATTTACGTCATGGATGATTTACATGTGGAAAGATGGCTGCGAGAGCCAGATACTAAAGATGAAGAAGCGGTTGAGAGTGAAGATGATGAAATTCAGCTAGAGCCAGACTTGCAGGCTCTAGTCTGCGAGTCAGAACTCCGTGAAAATGAAGAGGAAAGAATGAGCGAATCAGACGACACATCAGGTTCAAAAGACGTTCCACTCTTGGAAGTAGCAACCAGTGGTTTGTCCCGGGAAAAATCTTCAACGCAGGCGAAGCTGCGCGCGGACAACTAGTATACCATAAGTAGAGTCGTAAAACGTTGCAAATTCTATCTTATGTCATTGACATAAATGTCACCCTAACATTATTATCTATGATAAATAATTCTACTCGTGAGTAGCTATTAAAACATTTACGTTATAATCATCAATCTTCACAGTAGGTATAAATTAAATTATAATTTTCCCACTTTCCGCCTTTATTATGCGTTAAGAGCCTTACCCTTATAAGGGCATTCTTTGAGAAAATTGGGCGTCAACCCTTAATGATAATACCATGGGGATTGAGGTTTGACTATTATAAAATATATACGTGAAATATGGAGGCCAGAATATTGGTTATTAAATTTTATATTGATGAGCCGAGGCTGGAATGTTAAGTTAATGGGGTATACTTTTAGGTAAGAACTTTTATGGGAAATCTTAAGATATTTAATAGTGTTTCCAGTATAAAAAAAAGAGTTATTTAGTAAAAAAAACCTGATATTTTTTTCTTTTAATTTGCGAACATTGTAAGTAATTACATACATTTTCAAATTTGCTATGCCAGAGCAATCAAACGGAAAAGGAAAACAATACATCATAAAACACCGACACACCCTGGAGTCTGTCTGTCTGTCTGTATATCAAAACTATTTTCTTCAGGATTGCGTGGAAGATCTAGATAAAATTAACATGAAATACTAAAAATCTACAGTGTCTTAAAACTGTAAAAAACTAAAGCTTCTACGAAATAAAAAATACGACCAAAACCACAATATCATGAAATTTGCAGCAAAAAAGGTAGCACTAGCAAGGTGCTAGTGCTACCTTGCTTGCACAAATAAAGCAGACACTCCGAAAACCTTTACCAGTAGTAGTTAAATTCACAATAGATAAATTACTAACTACTGAACCGATTTTTATGAAATCTATATGGGACCAATCGGGAAGTATATTCTTTAACATGAAATCAGATTTTATTAAATCGGCTCATAAATCACGTAGTTATGAGGCAACAAACATTTTAAAAAAAAACAGAGAACCTCCTCCTTTTTTGAATTCGATCAAAAAGTAGATACGTAGTTACGAGACAACTTCTAAGGAGCGACTTTCGTACTTGACCGTTTTTTACATAATAACTGCATATCTGTAAAATAATTCCTCATAAGCTAAATTCTCGTACAAAACTCACCTTCCATTCTGTCTATCAGCTACTCAGACCCACTCATTCCAAAAATTATTGTATCAACAGTAACTCTATCCATTCCGAACAAATACACCCGAACTGAAATCCAAATGGAACCTTCCGGAAAGTTGTGCAAACAATTTCACACTGATTCCATCTGAAAGACTACAGCCGGAGCTGGAGATATGGATGAGTAGAATAGCTGGTTCACTATAAAAGCCATACTTCCGTACTAACACAACACAATTTTTATAAAATAACAAACGACGAACGGCAACATACGACTTTGTGACCTACAATAAACAATCTAAACACTTGACATTGGCAAAATTGTTATCATATGACACAAACCATTAACGAAGAAGAAAGAGAAGATAGTAGATCATAAGCAAAACAAATAAATAGATTACTCGACAAAATTCAAATGAATAAGTAGGAGTTTTATCACAGGTATATTAAGGTATTTTTATTCAGGTACCACACGGGCATCGTCTTTTTTACCACACCACACAACACCACAATATTTCAAGTTATAAATAAAACTTGAAATATTGTGGTAGCAAAATAAACTAATTTTACTTTTAATATTATATAATACTTATTCATATAATTCCATAACTGTTATAAATTCAATATAACATAATATAATCAATCAATATAATCTTGAGGTTCTCTTTCGTGCTACGATATGTAAATATATGATCCGCGGTGTTTCTAGCTCATCTATAACACATGGAATTAGGCGTACCTGTAACATCGCGATTTAAACCACGCGGATTAATTCGCTTCAAATAATAGTGAAATCGCGACACAATTATCTAAACCCGAAAATTAACCGGCCATTTAGCGCCAATAAACAATATTAATCAAAACCCCTATAGTTGGCTATAGTTGACCACTGACTCATAGTTCATTTAGTTGAAGTACGAGTAATAGTAGAAGAATAGTATAGCAGATGTTTAATAATTGATTGTTTTCAGAGTATGACAGCTATTTCCTCGGCACTGTGTCATACAGTAAAGTTAGACGCGTGTTGATACCGACACAATGAACCTTACAAATTGTTTGCAGGATTATATCGAACTTTAGGATATTGGAGCATTTCGGATGTTGTTTACTTGTCTAAAAATTCCACATTATATACCGTGGTACGAGTACCAAGTACCTAGCACTGTTTTTTTAAAACGATGAGCATTGAACTAACGACGATTATTGAAAAGCCACGAGCTACACCTATTGTTTAGGTAACTACGCTCTTAGGCCTGGCACGTACTGCGGATTATTCCGTTCAAACTCTCTCGCAAGAAAAATTTCGCGGCATGCGAATCCTTGGTAGCACGCACTAGTGGTTTTTAGGCACCCGTGGTTTTAGCCGCCACTCACGGTTATTTCTGCCAACCGCAATTTTTTTCGACGCGCTTTGAGGTTTTCTCCAAAACCGCTGTTTTTACCGCCTTGCGGTTAAATCCCTGGTGAATATGTAAACTAGCCAGCGGAGAGCCGCGTTAATTTAATGTTATGTTAAATTCCATGTCCCTCAGAAAAGCGCGAAAAAAATCGGTAGTGCGCGCTAACCCGCTGTCGAGCGAGTTAGAAATGTTTTTTTTATAAATCGAAAATTTAAATTTATTAAACTACCTTTAGTCCTCATTAAATAACAGAATAAAATAACATTATTCAGCTTACGAGTGAGGTGAAGGTATCTCTTGACCCTTGGGCCCAAAAAGGTTGGGATTGGATTAAACAATATTACCTGCACTATACGTAAGCCTATCATGTGAGCACCTATTTGCATTTTATATTGACGGCTGCTGTTTGTAGATGTGGTACTGTTTTATTTTACCGTGTCTAAGCGTTTATCACAAACCTTGTGGCACCGAGCAGATCAACGAAGTTAGGCAACCTTCTGCGAGGTTAGTGTTAGTGCTGCAGTGGGAGGTCCTGGCAATTCAAAAGTTGTTAAACCATGGCCTTTGGTATTTTGGTATTTACATTTTATAGAACAAACTTTGCTTGGTTCTAGCTAGGTAGTGTTTTGTAAAACGTGTATATATATATGAAACATTGCGTGACCCAAGAGCTGGCTCCTATCTGGCTCAGCGTATTATTATTGCCGATCAACGTGGCAATGCCGCCAGTTTCTTGGGAACGCTGCCCTCTGGCAGTGATTTGGATCAGTGGAGCTATCTATAGATCGTTTTAAACTTAGATAGCTCAACTGTTTCACATGAATTTTATAACATTGTATATTATTCTGTACATTTCTGTAATTATTTCTGATATATATTAAGGATATAATTCCCAAGTGAAATAAACGTGGTACAAGAATTTTATTAAGAGCATCTTTTCAGAAAAATAGTTTCTATCATCCTTAGAAATTCAATGATATTTCTCCTTTATAAAGGCCGTAGCCTCTTTTGAGTCTTATAATCGAATTTATGTTCTCTTAAATAAACATTTTCTATATATCAGATATATAAAAGTTTTTCGTTGAGTCTTATTGCAATTTTTGATTAAGTGAGCGAAGATCTCAGTGGCAACTTAGGCGATTTGGCTTTGTACGTTTGATGTTTGCTTGTAACTCCAACTTGACTCGGCATTCGTAACAAAATTATAAAGGATCTTACAAAAATGTGATAAGACCAGACGAGTTTCTTGCCGGATTGTTTTTGCACTGGGATTAGAAGAAACCGGCAACTAGATTCACTAACATGTAAGAAGACGATTCAAAGTGGTCCCTGTGATTTTATTGAATAAATAATGTTTTGATTTGACTTCTCCGAACTTTCGAACCGTTAATTTTAATATTTGGTGAGTGAGATTAAATGGAGCTCCATATAATCTTTAAAAGTTTAAGATTTACAAACAAAACACTTTCATATGACATATGCATATGACATACATATGTCATATAATGTCATGATAGCTCGTATGTGTCAAATTCACATTGCTTCAAGCATATTGCAATAGCCTACACAAGCAGCCTAAGGGCTAGCCATACCCAAAAACGGTACAAGGCCCTACGCGTTCAACACAATAATGCGGCTAACCCGATTCTGTAGTGCGTCCAGGAATGTTCGCCGAGGCGAGAGTAGATTGCTTTTATACAACCGTCCGGAAGCGGTGCACATCCCTGTGGTTTAGGGTGCGGGCCGGCTCCAACAGCATTCTGAACGTGCTGGCCGATAGGATTGGGTGTTTTCTATGTATTACAAAAAAAATAAAGTGGGATATCAGTCATGTGGTTCCTATAAGACAAGCTCTGCATATTTTAGGGCTAAATGATGCTGAGTGAAATGTCCAGCATTATTTATTTATTTGGTAAAAGTAATCCAATGTATAATCACAGAAATGTACAGAATAATATAAAATACACGTGAAACAGTTGAGCTATCTAAGGACCGTTTAAAACGATCTATATATAGCTCAATTGATCTAGATCACTGCCAAAGAGCAGCGTCCCCAAGACACCGGCCGTTTTGCCACGTTGAATGGCAATGCTAATACGCTAGACTAGATAGGAGCTAGCTCTTGGGTCACCCAATGTATCTACCAGAGGCCGAGAAATATTTTTTTAAAACGCGGTGCTCTCCTGTTCCCCACGGGCCCGGGGTCTCCCTGTGGTCTCTCTTTCTTTTTAGATATTGTACTTATGGTAATAACAAGCTGGTCTGATGATAGATCAGACCAGATCAGGATGCTGTTCCACTACACTCCTTAACAAATAAGCTGATTGGGCTGATACTTGGCATACCCGGCAAGAACGACAATGCATATTAATACATCGATGTGCATCAGGAGCTGTTGCGTGAAACTCCATAGTGAATAAGAATAGCTTAAATACCTGTATTTGTGCTCATTGTTATCAGCTCGCGCTACTGAATGCTGTCTTGATAAATATTTTATTAACCTATTATGTAAGTACCTTTAAACCTACCTTCTTACATACTTAACGATCGATACTATACGGACATCGCAAGATCTCAGTTCGGGGCGAACTGCACTATTATCTAAAGTTACATATTTAAAATATATTAAATATTTATTATATTAAATATAATATTTTAATATTATTATATCTCTTTTAAAAACGAACGCTTAGCCACATACTGCGGTTTGAAACGGGTAACCAAACGTTATACACGCTTGCAGTATTGTAATAATCAGTAATAATCTTTTTATTGGTAAAGCGTATGTTCACAAGTCAGTTTAAATTAAAAATACGGGATAACAATATCTATTATATAAAATTTTATACATAGTCGTGTATTATATGTCAGGGTGTTAAATTTTATTTATGTATCATTTTCTTATATAAAATATTTGACATTGTAGAGCGCCTTTTCGATAAGTACCTTAATTAACTTTACTCGATTTATTCAAATCAACAGTACCTTACAAACTAAACCAAAAACAATGTATAATATTACCGTTGTTTCAAATTAAAAAAGTATTAAATTATAGGTACTGTTTACCTTTCCCTAAAATCCCATTAATATTCAGAACACAATCTTTATTAAAAACATTTGTAAAACAGATTCTATTTCTTATTTTCAATAAAAAATACCCTCCAGCTAAGTAAACCGTTTCCCGGTGAGCCCATTCGAACACTATCACCGTCTCATCGGCTCTCTCTGTCTCCCGTCTGCTCTATTTCAGTAAAGCAGTCGGTGGAAAATCAAAGCGGTACTCAACGAGGTGTGACAACCCGCCCGAACTTCGACTATGCATAGACCATGTTTCAGCTTTATATGACGAAGCGACATACGGAACGGTATGCACTAATATCTATTTATACAACCTCGCAAACAAGTACGCGGCTCACCCGATGGTAAACGTCTATCTTTGACTTATATTTGAAGTCATATCTTTCTGACTACGCTGCCGGCCGACTAAGCTTAACAAATCTGCTTTATCTGAAACCTGTCCCATGCACAGCGTCCTTTAAGTAAAAACTTACTTAATTATATGATACTGTTTAAGTCATGTTTCTGAGGATGCCTCGTGGGTCACATCTTATGAGAACAGATCGCCGGGATAGTACCTACTAGATTCTACATATTCAATATTATGTAATGGATTTCCGAAAAGTCACGCCTGAATCTATTATCTATCATTTATTTCTAAGAAAAGGCCTGGTTATCATTTTAATATCACTTTGTTTAAAAACTCCTAACTATAATATAGCCGGGTTATTCCCTATTTCGGTCACGATACTCACGTGCATATAGTCGGAACTACACAATAATAGTCGCATGCACATGATCATCAGGGAGCCTACTTTTGAAATTAACAAACGATATATCAGGATAATAATCAAGCAAAATTACATCGTGTTAACATGTTTCTAATGATAGAACGACTGACATTACTTTTGTCAATCGATGACGTAATCCTCCACAAAAGTCGATACGATATTTTGAATAAGACAACGAAATACCAAATCGATCAAATCGGTCAAATCGACTAAATTAGACGAACATTTCAACGATATTGTCGTTCTGATATATCGAATTCGGTTTGCAGAGTAGACGCTTAGGATGTATTTTAATATTCAGCACAACTGGTTCTTTTTCTTCATTCTCATTCTCATTCTTCTATCATCTAACATCTGCGATCTCAGATGATAGAGGATAGAAGTCACTCCTTTCTTACATCAATCATCTTTAACACAGTCCATTGAAAAACCAAATCCATCTAATTCGAAAGTGTCTGTCTGTTTGTTTCTTACATTTTCACGGCTAAACAGCTTTAACTAAGTTCAGTTAAGCTGTTTAGCCGTGTAAAATGTTATCTTAATGAAATTTTGTAAAAAGATAGATTTGGGGAAGGATACATACTACTTTTTATGTAGGTGGAATGCGTGTGAAGCCGCGGGCCAAAGCTTAATGTTTATAATTTCGAGGATTACGCCTAAAAACGTTTATTTAGGAACCATGACACTGCGCTGAATCCTATCTCAGGAACTCAGACGTTATTCAAAGGTTTGGGATAATTTTCCAGGTAGAAAAGCCTGCGATGTCTATTCTAAACGTCGTAGTTTAAAAAGAACGTAAGTCGTAATTCAACTAGAAATAGACTGTATCTAGAACATTAATCTGTTCTAGATAGTGACAGTTTCAACAAATTATGACCTCTATTGCAAGTTATGCGATTGGCTAGTTCAGTTCAGTTCGCTTTCCGTTCCTATTACAAAACGGGCCCGTATGCTTTTTGCGTACACTTAGCCTACTAAAAAATATTGTCATTTACGTGTCTGCACATTCAATCGTCCTATAAGCATTAAAGTGCAACTTGCCATTTACGGATTAACTACTGTGCAAAACTGTAGGTTTCGTATCAAATATAATGTTTAGATGTACCATTGAACCACTTCGTCCATCCTTAAAAGGATCTGAGGAGGTACCTACCAAGCCGTGTTTATTGTCCTAATGTTATTTATTAGTTCATTCCTGCTACTGCAATAGGTGACCAAACCTTTAGCTACGTGTACACACCGCTATCATTCCAACCACACCTCATCCAGAATCCTCATGACAGTGTTCAGCTCCTCCTATTGTTGTAATGAAAAGGTGTCCCAAATTCAATGTAGGCTTTGTTTGCGACTAGCTTATGAGAACAAAACAGGTTCTTTTATGTTTCTATGCCAACGTTGATTCAAATTCAACAAAGATACAGAAAAGACTTAGAACCGTATTAGGAATAAAACTCAAAAAATAGAAGATAAAAAATATATCGTAACAAGTATTTTTGTACTCCAC
Source organism: Lampropteryx suffumata (assembly GCA_948098915.1). Classification (NCBI taxonomy): domain Eukaryota; kingdom Metazoa; phylum Arthropoda; class Insecta; order Lepidoptera; family Geometridae; genus Lampropteryx; species Lampropteryx suffumata. The sequence continues at coordinate 18,628,714 of OX402558.1, forward strand.
TTGGGAACAGGCATGATTATATATTTTATTAAGCACAAGTTTTATTCACGTATCATTTTCTCGATGGAGGCACTGACGCTGTTTCGATTCATCTAGAGAATATTCATGAGGGTGAGTTTGATCCGCGGTCTGCTCGTTGCTGGTTGCGTTCACGGTTGTCACTGAACGACAGCGAGCGGCAACAATCCATGAAGATTGTCTAGATGAATCGAAACAGTTTTAGTGCCTTTATCGAAAAAATAATATGTAAATAAAACCCGTGTTTATCAAAATGTTACTCACGGAAGTTTTGATGGCACGATTATGTATGTATACAGATACAAAACCTTAACTCAAAACATTACAGATTTTGATAGTTTTCATAAAATGCGTAAACGCTACTTTACGCATTTTCAATGCTATTTAGATGACGTTAACGTCACATTCCTTAAAAATTTTGAAGTATATTGAAGTCTAACGTTTGAGGTAATTTCAATTCTTATGTGGCGTAACAGGGCGTAGGATTTGGAAGCTTAAAGCGATTCCCTTATCAAATGATTATGACACGTATTCACGGCGCTCAAATTGCGTTTTTTAATCAGAAAACATCCAAATAAGGAATTCTGAAATAAGTTCAACGGGTATTCTTTTAATTAGTCAAGTCATGTCAAAAGATATTCTATTCAATACAATCACAAGGATCACTATGAAACGTCTCACATACTAGGTGATTTTTTTATTTATTTGAAACAAGGATGTGGGAAAACAAATATTGAAAATACATCATACCATACCATCATATCATAATCATATCTTAGAATACTATTATTACAACAATTTCAAAAAAGAGCTAGCAACTTTTAACGAGATAGCCACTACATAAAAATGAATATAATTTTACATAAATATATATATATATATATATATGTATATATATAGGTATCTGTCATGTCATAACACAAGCTCTGCTTTCTTTGGGGCCAGATTATTGTATGTGAAATGTCCGGTATTAGTATTATTACTATTATGTTCTTTTAGTTTTTTTTTTGTAGATTTAAGATTTTTATTTTATTTCTCATGGATTGTCCTCCTTGTGTCTTGCCTTGTTTAAGTGTTATCTGATTTGTTTATCTTTATGTAGTTTGTGGAAATCGCTCATCTTATGCCTCTGGTCTCCCGCAATACAGGCTTGCCCTAGTGCGGGGACCATCAGTAATTTTGTACACTGTATTTTTATTTTCTTGGCAAATAAATGAATTTGTATTTGTATTATTATCTATACAAAAGATCTTTTGCTGAGGGCACCGTCTTAAATAAGAGTTATGACATCGATATTACACAGCCAAACATAAAACAAACTCAACTAAGGATCAAAAAGCCATTTGAGCAAAGTTAATCGCACTAAGCCCAGCAACCAAAGACACCCCAGTTAGTACTAAAATTAGCTACATTACCCAAACTCCCATTCAAAGGGTAAATGAACCCCTTATTTGGATAAAAAGTGGAATTGGGTTAAAATCACCCCGTAGGGGTCACCCAAAAGCGCTCGTCCATGTGAAAAACAAACAAACATAATAAAGGCTTCGACTTTCAGTTAGTTATTCGGCTTAACGGTTTTGACGACGGAATTCAAATGGTATGGTAATTTAGTCGATGATTTGGTTTTTTGGTAAATATTTTGATGAAAAGGATGGGTTATATTGGAGGTAAGCCTAGACTATCGATTTGATATAATATACATCAGTTTTGGTTATAATATATAAAAATAATAATAAATATTGGTGGACAATGCACACAATACCATCTAGTCCCAAACTAAGCATAGCATATATTATGGTGACTGATAGAATCCTACTAATGTTATAAACGCGAAAGTTTGTAAGTATGGATGGATGGATGGATGGATGGATGGATGGATGTTTGTTACTCTTTCACGTCAAAACTACTGAATAGATTTTAATGAAACTTACAATAATATGGCGTATACATCAGAATCAGAACACATGGGCTACAATTTATAAAGATATTGTGTGAATTGTCCAAAATATGACGATATAAGTGTCAAGAAAGTAGGAAAAAATCTACCATCTGCGAGCTATTCTGGCGTGCGCTGCCAAAACTGCTAGAGTTACACATATGTAATGTATGACGGAAATGTTTATCTTATATAGTCCTACCAAAAAGCCCGCCACAGTATATATATATATCTTATGTGTAAGCCATTATAGCCAAAATAGTGAACCATAACTACAATAAAAATTTATAATTTATTTCGAATGCATATTTGGTAGTAATAAATTGATTCCTTAATGCAAATAGGTACTTTTATCGCTTCTGGTAATATTATAAACGCGAAAGTTTGTATGTATGTTTGTAACTCTTTCACGCTAAAACTACTAAGTGGATTTTAATGAAACTTTACAATTGTATAGCATCAGAATAACATTTGCTATAATGTATAGAGATATTGTATGAATTGTCCAAAATATAACGATAAGTGTAAAGTAAGTAGGAAAAAAACTGCCATCTGCGAGCTATTCTGGCGGGCGCTGCAAAAACCGTTAGAATTACACGAAGTACTATTCCTGCGCAGACGAAGTAGCGGGCACCAGCCTTTACTTATATATTTTTAAATACATACATAATGATACTTTATAACTAATATACGTAAACAGGACCTACTGGCAAAAGAAGACCTAATTATGACCAAGGAGAAACGATGGAGTGATGACATCGTAAAAACCGTTAAGCATAGTGGATGAAAAAAACAAAAAACAGAGAAAGTAAAGTAAAGTAAAGTAAAGAAAACTGAGGAAGAGTCTACCCATAGAGGGCTTCCTATTCATTCAGTGGAAAAGAGCGCAATGCTGAGACTGTGCCTTTTTGACAAACGCAGACTAGGCTTGGTACAAGGTGGGTATGCATACATGTAGGTATGTACTACTCATAATGGTAAAAAGATAATGTTTATTTTTAGTTAGTTTATAAGTGAGGTTGTCCAGTTGACAGTGTACCTGCTATGTTATTATGTAACAAAAAACGAATGGGAAAGGAAATTGAAAAAGGCTGTAATATACGGGTAATATATTATTAGTAGCTGACAGAATGCTTTGCGGTACGATAAATAACGGGTATTATTATGTTTTAAGTAAATAAGAAAATATTTACATACAGTACAAACAGCACCATACAGCACCATGTAGCCCCAAATTAAGGAAACCAAATAACTAACAGAATTCGAGTGCTTTATACATATATATAACCTACCCAGCGTATTTACCAGCCAGCGTACCTAGCCACGCAGCATTGCCATTCAACGCAGCAATGCTGCCAGTGTCTTGGAACCACTGTGATCTGGATCAGTTGAGCTATCTATAGATTATTTTAAACGGTCCTTAGATAGCTCAACGGTTTCACATGTATTTTATTTATATTATTCAGTACATATCTGTAATTTATTCTGTAAACAAATTTAACCTTACCTATTTCAGAAGTTACGTCCGTTATATACGAGCTATGAGGCTAGATAAATTTTTTTTATAAATGTTGATAGTTCTATATTCCGGTAACAAAATGTTACCAGCCCAACAAACCGAACGCTAGTCTAAAACGTCTAAAGCAAATCTAGACCGAACACAAAAAAGTTCGGCCCAAAAGTTTCCGGAGCAGAAACTTTCTCCCACTAATGTACTTTACAATCCAACTTGAAATCCATTTACCGTTGTCTAGTTGAAGTTGCACGGCGGCTGCAGCGACTGGGGAATGCTCTCGTGGTAATTGAGAATACTCCAAACGGACAATTGGGACTACTTGTAAGGACCTACTTGGGGAGAGTTACTGTTGGGGAAATGGCTACCTGTTATGGGTTATGTGCATTGTTTTTCCAATTAGAGATAACGCAACCAAGTTAATATATCCGACGTTGCTAGCCTTTTGGGCACTTTGGGCCTCAATTCTGTTGGCACCAACCTAACTAATTTTAGCTTAAATTAAGTTTAGAACTGTCAAATGAAACTCTGGTATTCTGCTGTTACCAACTTATCCTAATTTAATTTTATAAAATTTAATTAAGCGTTCCTAATTTAGTTAGATGGTACCAACCGTATAGGTTTTACAAATGCTATGACAAACTAAAATATATTTTAGACAATTCCTAATTTTAGAAATTAACCAACCGAATTGCCAACAATAACAATAAAAATAATCCCGAACATTTCACACATAATCATCTGGCCACAAAGTAAGCAGAGCTGGTGTTATGGGTACCACATGACTGATATACTACATAAGTAGTAGTAGTATACTTTTTTTTTTCTTTTTTTTTGTAAATACATACACATTATACATAGAAACACCCAGAATCAAGACAATAAACCTACTGTACCTGTACCTACTTTTACAAACAATTAACAGACTTGTAAATATGTTGAATAAAAAAGTCAATTTAATATTGGAACAAAATATCAATTTTAAAACTGTCACTCTAATTGTGCAACTCTAACATTCGTGCAAACAAAATAAGAACGTTCGTACTTTACGAAACTTTCACTATTTAAGTAGTTTAATGGTAATTTTAGTAATTGACCGAGCGAAGTGAAGTGGAGTGTCTCCGTTGCAGCTTAGGTAAAAATGCTTTCGTATGTCCGGCGCGGCGTCTGTCCGGATGTTCTCCTCTACAGGTCGCATTTCTCAACCAATTCTCGTGAAATTTTGTGAGCAGGTTCTATAACCATATAGATTTTTTGTCAATTCTGTTTTAGTAAATACAAGAATTGCTCGTTTAAAGGTATTAGATTACCGTTTGACAGAAGTTGAGAGGCGCACATGACGAAAAGAAACGCTTAACTCACGCTTCCTGTCAAACACACACAAACAAACGAATTATGACAGTAGCATATTTTAGTACAAACTAGCTGTCTGCGCGCAACTTCGCCTGCGTTGAAGATTTCTCCCGGGAAAAAAGTAGCCTATGTCACCCAAATGATGTGATGAAATGAAATGAAATGAAATGAAATGAAATGAAATGAAATGAAATGAAATGAAATGAAATGAAATGAAATGAAATGAAATGAAATGAAATGAAATGAAATGAAATGAAATGAAATGAAATGAAATGAAATGAAATGAAATGAAATGAAATGAAATGAAATGAAATGAAATGAAATGAAATGAAATGAAATGAAATGAAATGAAATGAAATGAAATGAAATGAAATGAAATGAAATGAAATGAAATGAAATGAAATGAAATGAAATGAAATGAAATGAAATGAAATGAAATGAAATGAAATGAAATGAAATGAAATGAAATGAAATGAAATGAAATGAAATGAAATGAAATGAAATGAAATGAAATGAAATGAAATGAAATGAAATGAAATGAAATGAAATGAAATGAAATGAAATGAAATGAAATGAAATGAAATGAAATGAAATGAAATGAAATGAAATGAAATGAAATGAAATGAAATGAAATGAAATGAAATGAAATGAAATGAAATGAAATGAAATATTATTTATTTGCCTGAACATATGTGATACAAATTAGGTCTTATAATAGTTAGTCCATTGTATGTCCTACCATATTCTCTGGCATGCAAATTTAATCTGGTGTCGTTAACCTAGCTTACTTAATTTTCTTGGGAGATATATTATTAGAATGAATTCATAAATTAGGTAATTATAAACAATGTCACTTCTTATTAATAATGAATAGTTAATAGGTCAATAAAAAGTTAATAACTTAATAATAATGATACAGTTTAGAGGTCCCTATTATTAAAATATTCACTAATTGTATAAAAACACATGTCCATAAGCCACTTTTTCAATTTAACAAAAAATAAAATGCCATTTAGGTCTTTAATTATCAGGTTATCAGGTAGCCTGTTATAAATTTTAACACACATATAGTAGGCTTGGCATTGTGTTAATGTGAGTTTATATTTAGGAATGTGCAGTTTGCTGTTGGATATATACCGTAGTTGCCGAGTGCGATGTAGCAGTGCCGAGTCCAGTAGTTTCGGAGCCAATAGAAATAAACAAACTATCAAATATTTCCTATCTATAATATTAGTATAGAAGTATAGACTGGCTGACATTGTATCATAACATAGAGTTGTAAAGCCTCAAAGCATGTAGTTAGTTGAAAGCAAATCCGTAGCAAGCTAAGATCCTTAACAGACGGATTGTCAATATTTGACTCTAATTCGTTCAAAATGATTCGAAACGATATAGAGTAAGAGTAGGCCCACAGTGTCGGTGCCTTCGACAAAATAATACGTTAGTAAAATCCATGTAAGTATATCAAAATGTAGGTATATGGATGTTAAGAAAATATATGAAAACATGCAATATGAGATATATTATACGATATAGATATATTATTGGAAAGATATATTGTTAAATTGCTCGAAGTAGAGAAAGCTGGTGTAAAAGAAAGTCAGGTCTTATGAAGAGAAATGAATGCGCGACGTACTCAAAAACGAAGAAAATTAAAGGCAATATATACTTTATTCAATACAATCACAAGGATCACTTTGAAACGTTTTACATACTAGGTGAATTTAGGTGCCAATTCATCCTAACCCAAGCCCGAGAAGAATTGGCAAGAAACTCGTCTTGGTCCTAGTGCTTTTTTATATGATCTTATAACTACCTTAACTACGAAATAGTGTGTCGGTTAACTGTCTGACGGCAGAGCGACATGTGGCCATGCATTCTTATCAATAATATAGTCATCTATATTATAAAAAGCTTTCTTCAAAAGACTACCTTTTATGTATGCTTTAAATTTCTTTTTCTTTTAAATTAGTTTAGTAGCATTTTCAGGAAGCTTATTATAGAAGCGCACCGCGTTCCCCATAAATGACTTATTTACTTTTTCTAGTCGAAACCTAGGGAAGTATAATTTGTGTCTATTCCTAGTATTGATTCTGAACCGCCTTCAAATACCTATATTCAATCACAACGAAAACCCTTAGGTGCGTCCTCTGTAAGCGCACATTTACAGTCAAAATAGGGTATCGTATGTGAGTAATATTAAAGCACAGCTAACTGAATACTAACTGAGCTGACAGACCAGTCAAAATTAATAATATTTATATTCGTATCTACGAGTAGGTCCGAGTATCTACGATGATCTCATTTGCTACAAAAACCGAAGAACCCTTTCGCAAAAATCATGTTAGGTTTTAGTTTTCCAATAAGCCTCAGCGGAATATCGGTCCTGAGGGACTCCTATTTGTGTCAAAACAGCCTTCGAACCTGCATGATTGAACTATAAAAACAAGGATCCAATGTGGGCTACAACACCACAGTAAATTAACTACAGAAGCAGCACTCCGTCGTGAATGATCTAAGTTGACTTTTTACGCGTTTGTTATCTTGCTATAATAAAACTAGTGTAACTCCCTAAACTTTGTTGATATAAAACACCCTCTGATTCATTGAATTTCCATAATTTCTTTCTTTGTGCGTTATCCATCTACTTAAGGAAGGTCTTCCTAATCCATCTAGAACATTTAAAAAAAAATCCACTAAATGAATTTTGCTGAGTGATGTTTGTTGATAGATCGTTAGATCGTTTAAAACGGTCCTTAGATAGCTCAACTGTTTCACATGTATTTTATATTATTGTATATTATTCTGTATATTTCTAGAATTGTTTTTGTAAATAAATGTGATAATTATTATTTAGTAACCTAAGTTTAACTTTAATTGGCGCAAAATTAACGTTTTATGATTATTATTATTATTATTATTATAAATACCCGTTAACTACTAAACCAATATGAATTCTGATCGCGAAAGTTAAAAAAAATATATTGGATGAAAGATTATACAGTAGGTACTTAGTATTCTACAAACTAATATTGTGGATGTACTGGGCTCCAGCGAGCAACTTCCATCATTGTTTTAGGGACATTGCTGCTAAATTATGGCGAAGTATGATGAATTTTCGGGGTAAATATAGGGACAGCAGGGCTATATTTTACGCTTCCTACCTTTTACTTCGAAATGATGTTTAGGCTATTTTATGGTGAGGCCGGAATGAAACATCAGTAGCTTTTTACTTAGCTGTAGGTACAGAAAAAAGGAGCGAGCGAGCGAGCCTTATAGTATTCGCATTATGATGTGTAACATCTGGCATCTCACCTTAAGAATTTCAACATTAACATTATTATCCTTAATTATTTGATATAACAACTAACCTTATACACAACACTGATTGTTAAGCGCACAGCTGATGCGTTCTTTACCCTATTTTCCATTCTCTTTCTTGTCACACACCCGCACACACAGTTGGCTGATAGTACCAACCTCTCGGAAAATAGGTTTGTACCATCTGAGGACCAACTCTATTACACCGCGCGCTCATTGGTCAAATCAAATATCACGGCTTCCCCGGCTTCCTGTTACACACTTCCGTACCTTTTTACGAATGCTAGAAAGCGAGCGGAAAGATATTACGCGTCAAAAACCGACTGTAAATTGCATTTTTTATATTTTTATTGTTATTGTTCAAACAAAATCAACATTATGTACAAATATATCAAACCTTAATAATCTAACTTACGGACCATAAGAGATTTACATTTTATAAAAGAAACATACAAAATACCGACAGTCTTACATAAACAAAATCAAACAAACAAAATATAACTTACAGAAATTATTGACGACCTCTGTAGCGCAGTGGGCTTAGGTCCGGCTGAGCCGCAGAAAGGTTGCGGGTTCGATTCCCGCTGCGGGACAAATGTTTGTATGATCTACAAGTATTGGTCTCGAGTCTATGTATAATATGTATGTATTTACAAAAAAAAAGTATATCAGTCATAACACAAGCTCTGCTTACTTTGAGGCCAGATGATGCTATGTGAATTGTCCGGGATTGTTTATTATTATTATTAGAAAGGTACAGTAAACTAGAAAACAATACAAGATACAATTCATTTATTTTCTAACCTTGAGCAATAAGTAATTAACATAGCACTGACTCGATCACAAATGGTCGCTTAAGTCGCTCTTAGTATAGATTTTTTTGTCCAATTCATAGCAAATTTTTACTAAGTAATGTGGCAGATAGCTAGGTTGTTCGATGTTACCAACAAGATTTTAAGTTTGTCGGCTAACATGTTACATATCTTGAAATTTAAACATTATCATAAAAAAACTGTACTCGTATAAGTACAGTTTTTTATGATAATATTAAGTACTTACTTATCACGTTAATGTTATTCCGAAGATAAGATTTAAAAGATGATGGCACTATTGAATGAAGTGTCTTTTCAAAGTCTTCTAAATTTAACGATTTTCATGAATTACTTTCAACCTAATGCCTCTTTTTATCACCGAACATGTAGGTACTTAAATTTAAGTTCAGTCTGAAAACCTAAATCGTGGGTTCTCGTAAAGTTTTCGGCGCCTTTCATCTTGTAATTGTGTATTCATACATTTGGGATGTTGTAAAGTGATGAGCTATCACGTTAATTGTACCTTTTAAATGTGCCTTTATGAATAAAATAGCACTTTATGTAAGTGGAAATCTTAATTCTAAGGATCTACGGGTTCAGATATTTTAAACTATATGTGGTTTGCATATATTTGTCTCTGCACTGGGTGTTTTTATATGTATGATTTGTATGTAATTACAAAATAAAGTATATTACTCGTATATCAGTCATGTGGTTAACATAACACATGCTCTGCTTTGATTGAAAATTTATAATGCACAATTACAATTCTCGTAATAAGAAAAAGTTACATGTACAAAAAACCAGACTTGTCAAGCAAGATATAATTAACAAGGTTTCTGTGTGAAGCAGGACATTTATAATAAACTACCATTAGAAAGGCTCCTACTAAATGAGTTCAAACAAAAATTTAAAACATTTTTTGAATGCCACCCATTCTATCATATAAATGAGTAAGTTCTTGAGTTGTTCATTCTCTGATTTGCAAACGTGAGTAGTAAGAAAGCTAGGTTAGAATAATAATAATAATAATAATGCCGGACATTTCACACAACATCATTTGGTCCCAAAGTAAGCAGAGCTTGTGGTATGGGTACCACATGACTCATATACTTTTTTTTTATAATTACATACATTTATACATAGAAACACTCAAACCCTAGACAAATACATGCAGATGATACAAACATTTATCCCGCGGCGAGAATCGACCCGCGACCTTCTGCATCTTAGCCCATTGCGCCACAGAGGTCATCAGAATAAGAGTGTTTTATTCATATTGTACAATTTGACATGTTAATGCTATATTAATGTAACAAAATGCTTAAATAAATTAAATTTGAAATTTGACGACCTCTGTGGAACAGTGGGTGAAGACCCGCTTGAGACCCAGAAGGTTTCTGGTTCGATTTTCCCCGCGGGGCAAATGTTTGTATGATCTGCAAATATTTATATATTTTTCTATGTATGTGTTTTCGAAAAAAGAGGTGTATAAGTAGTATAAAAGTTATATGATTCTCATAACACATTTACTACATTACATTTACTATTTATTGGGGCTTGATGATGTAAAATGACCAGCATTATCATTATATATTTATTTGGAACATAAGTGCAGATAGGTGACTGATGAGCCGTCGAGAGCCGCGGACGCCTGTAATATTCGTATTTATTCGGAAACACTAACATTTCCGAGGCGTGCCATTTCAATTGTAGCACTGTATCTACGCTTGAAACATTGATGACAGATTGTTATGTTATGCTATCCTAATAATATTATTAATGCAAAAGTTTATGTGGATCTTTGGATGTTAATATTGATTCTGGGTCAATCATGCATAAAACTTGATATAGGTTTGGGGTCTATTGTATAAACACTAACTAATGAAGAGTTTAAATCTATTGCTATCTCTATTTTTTGAAATTCAATTGACGAATCCTTTTCAAGAAAATAAATTATCTGACCATTGACAAATTTTTACAATGTTATAATAATTTATTATAATAATAATATTTGCGCTGATTCGAATACGTCCAAAGCTGTGTCAGACAGTTTTTTTTTGGCTTTGATTATAATGTTTACTTACTGCTAATAACTTCTCTGTTCTTTGCTACGGCTTATGGTTTAAGTCAGATGTCTAAAATTTTCCGTTAATCACTTATTACAATATTTTATACGAAACATAATGTTTTCCCTGGAATAAATAAAAACCAATAGTAAATACACTTCATATAAAACATACTAAAACCTTTATCACGACGGATTAGTTAATGTGGACGTTAAAACGGTACGATACCGGTCGGATAAGAACCTATATTACCCGGATTAATTAAAGAGGTATTGAGCAGGTAAAGTGGTATTAGTTACCTAGCGTTGGGAAGATCGTTTGAGTGATTAAAATGAGACTGCTTAACGTTGGCGAATCAGATTTCTGGCTTAAATTGATTATTTTAACTGTCAAATCAGTTTATGATAGTATCGACATTTAACTAATTTTTAATGTGATGTTTGTAAACAATTTCAAAATAAAATATTAGTGGACAATGCACAACAACACCATCTAGCTCCAACCTATGCATAACTTGTATTATGATGACAAGATCACTGATAGATACTTATATATTATTTAAATACGTACTCAATAAATTATAACAAACACAACTGATACACATCCAAAGGATGCCTGGAAGAGATTGCTTTTAGCAATAAGGCCGCCCATTTTACAACTGTATTGCTAATAAAAAAAATTGTGAGTATTGTACACAACAATAAAGTGTTTATCTATCTATCTAACAAGTATGTTCTTTGCACTAATATATGTCCAATATTTGACACCATGGGGCAGTTTTACAGGTAAAAAAATAGGTTTTATGTTTTAAGTCAAAGCAGTTTTATCCAACACAGACCATTTTGAATCATCTAACATGCCGTTTATTTAGGTACCGATTCCTCTAAAGCCAAGTCCGAAAATATCAGACAAGAAATTCGCGTTTCAGATCCTTCTTACCTACCTGATCTTTGGAAATGAGTTCAATGAAGCTCAAAAGTCGTGCTAATTGAACAAAGTGAGGTTCATGCATCTTAGTGAATGGGGTAATGTTAAAAGCATCAGCGAGGCTATCATCAGCGTGATGTTTGAAATACAATCATAAACTCTAATAACTCTAGTTGAACTTCTGAGACGCAATAAAGTTGGAAAGTTGGAGTCAACAAACAACTCGAGTACTTACAACTTTTCTATAAATCAGCGACAGACACTGAAGCAAAAATCTGCCGACACCGAGACCAAAACATAATTTTTTGCCGAGAATGACCGAGAGCGATAACGTATTCGAGATCTCGGTTGGCCCGTAGTAAAAAGAAAAGAAAATATGCATAAAAATAGATACCTAGCTATTATGTATCAATGCAAAAGAAATATTAAAATCAAACATTGATATTTATCTAACTTATGTTTCGTTTAGGACCAGTGAAGGGGCGTGTGACAGTAAAAAAATATCGCAATAAACCCAATTCTACCCCATGTATATTTTAACTTGGCGAGTTTTTTCCAACGAAATATTATACAATGGATTGTAAATAATATTAATGAATGGCCCATTGGTTATTTCGGATATTAAAAACATCATGTGGTTAAAAAATGCCGAGCCAAAGTTTATTGAACCTTTCTTTATGGTTATTAAAAGCTGACCTTTTTGTACACTTATGTAGCCTATTTGTATACTTTTACGAGAGATTGTGTTTATTTTTCAGATGTCTATAGATATGAGTATAGCATGAGGAATACTTTTCTATAGTAGCAATGTTAATGAACTTCAGCGAATCTAGTGTCTTTTGAAGCCCACTTTTAACCGACTTTATCAAAAAGGAGGAGGTTCTCAATTCGTCGGAATCTTCTTTTTTTTTTCTTTTTTTTAATGTATGTTCACCGATTACTCGAAAACTGCTGAACCGATTTGGAAAATTCTTTTTTGTTTGATAGGGTATACTTCACAGGTGGTCCCATATACATTTTATCAAAATCGGTCAAGCTGAAAAATCAACGAAAATCCAAAAATTATATACATCGATGATGTTTTCTTGTATTTCGATACCTCGCTGTCTCATTGGAGCGGTGCGTTTATTTGGCCTACCCATATTATATATATACAAAATACATTTACTTTCCACTAAAAATGTATTATAGGTTCAAATTTCATTCAATGAAGTCGGTTTCTTTTTATTTTTTGAAACGTAATTATGTCAAAAAAAGAGCATAAAGCATTTAAAATGTTGAACTCAATATTACTGGTGATGGCGCTGGTACTAGTGGGTCACCAGTACCAGCGCCAAATGTTCTGCTTCCAATCATATGAAATTACTAAAGAAACCGATAAAATAACTTATGTCGGCCGGCAATGTGATGTATGTGATACATTGCAACTGTATCGTATAGCAACTGTATTGCATTGCAACTGTATCGTATTGCAACTGTATTGCATTGCAACTGTATCGTATTGCAACTGTATTGTACTGCAACTGTTATAGATTACTATAACCTTTCATCTATGTTTCAAAGTTTACACAAATAAATTATTATAAATATAAACATAATTTATTTTCAGAGCTATTGAATCCGATTTGTTTTTAATTGGTACACGTCGAATCGATTGTGTTTCGAGATTCCTCGTGCGGTTTGTTCACCATAGTACAATTAATTAAACTTGTTGGATAGGGATGAGGGGGCGGAGTGTAAAGCGAAGTCGGCGCAAATTTAATTTCATTGTTACAATACGTCCTTATCTGGGAAACGATATAACTTCGGCTATCAGTCGTATGTGGGCGTCTGTTTCTTGTTGCGAAAGCATGACTTTGTGGCTTAACTACGGAGCAGTAACCGTATATAACCGTATACCATCACTGCTGCAGCATAATTGGCAAAATTTATTTCTGAAACTTTGACAGCACGCCCTATCTTTAAATAAAACCTTTTAAACGTGTATTGCTACCAAATGACTACAGTCTTATGGCAATTTTATTATGAGTGTTACACACTTATATCTTTCCCCTCGCTTTCCTGCAATAACGTTTTAAGAATTAAAAAAAAACAACTTCATTTATTTAAAAAAATAACTGGAAAGTAGATGTATTTTGTTTATATATAATATGACTAGGCCAAATAAAAGCACTGCTCCAATGAGACAGCGAGGTTCCGGAGTAAACGAAAATATCATCGATGTATACAATATATAATATATTTTTGATGATTTTTAAAAACCGCTTGACTGATTTCGATAAAATTTAAATGGGACCACCTGGGAAACAAAAAAAAATATTGAAATTGAAACAAAAATAAATAATCCAAATCGGTTCAGGCGTCATTAAGTAAAAAAATGATTTCGACGAATTGAGAACCTCTTTTCTTTTGAAGCTAGTTAAACAGGAAAGAAGGTATAAAACAAGATCCTGAGGAAACGCACGCTACTTTATTTGACCAATGACCTTGCACGGTATTTGATTTGTCCATTGAGCGCGCGCGGTGGTAGAGTTGGCCGTCAAATGGTACTAACCCTGAGATGTCAAATGTTACAACATTATATATGCGACTACTGCTTGTAAGGCTCGCTCGTAATTTTTTTATTCAGCTATGCTAGATACCAAGCATTCGACCCACCTGATCGTAAGTAGATTTTGTAACCAATGACGCATGCTACACTTGGAGGTATTTTACGTTGCCAAACAGACAAAATAACTTATATATATATATTTTTATCCCGGACATTTCACACACCATCATCACCAGTCAACATAACTGATATACTACTTAATTTATTTCCTTTTTTTTTTGTAATAACATACATACATATTATACATAGAAACACCCAGACTCGAGATAAATACTTGCAGATCATACAAACATTTGTCCCGCGGCGGGAATCGAACTCGCAACCTTTTGCGTCTCAGCCGGGCCTTGGCCCACTGCGTCACAGAGGTCGTCGATCTAGATATAAGTTCTCTTGTCTGTTTATCCAGCAATTTCACTTGCTATACACTTGCTTTAAACTTCAACACAGGTAGTGTGCAAATACCATTATAATATTAGTCATAATGCTTAAACACTACTGCTTATAGACATAAAATGTTGCATTATGGTACCCACTAAAACAGACTCTTGCTATAGACTGTAGAGTCCGGAAAGACCTAACACTAAATATACAAGGATATATATATCAGAACTTACATTTTAAGCAGAATATAATAGATTTGTGTCAAAGCCCTAAGTGGAAAATTACGGTCATCATAATTGTGACATTTTTGAATTCCTTAAAGCAGTCTTGCTTTAAGGAATTTAAAAATGTCACCATGTTTACAAAAGTGATAGCTCTGGCTCCGACGATATAGGGAGTTGGTGTAACAAACGCACCGCGGCTGGCAGTAAGTACTTACAACTCAGTAATCATGTTTTTATTCATGAATGAATGAATGATGGTCTTATCAACTTTATCAATTCTTTAGCGATTTTGTATAGAACTTATTCGTTTAACTGATACCTGTACTCCTCGGGTTTACACCGAACACAACAATTCTGAATTTTTACCTTACAAGCAAATGTGTACAATTTGGACCAGTAAGCTACCATCCAACTTCGCCATACAATTTCTAACCGATTTCCAAAAAAAAAAAAAACAGTTCTCATTCTCAATTCGGCTGTATTTTTTTAGTTTTTTTTTATATCTCCTCCAATTATAAGTTGATTTTCATAATTATTTTATTATCTTGTATATAAATTTGTCCATTTTGGAGGTACTGTACACCTGTACCTCCGAAATGGTCCTATTTCATTTGGTGAGGATCTGATAATGGAATACATGCTAAAATCCAAAATTCCTCAACGCATGAGAACAAATTAATCGCAAACTAGTAATTACTTTGGTAAATATAGTAAGGGAATACATAGGTATTCCCTTACTATATACTAATAGTAGTATATACATTTCACTGTTCAACTAGCATTTCGATTGTCTTTAAAGATACCTTTTAGAACTCCTTGCGATTAGACTTAAAAATAAGTTTAAAGAAATTAATATTATGACAGTGCCTTGTCAGTATATATACGAAAATTTAATGTATGTGCGCAAAAATGTTCATTTATTCAAAAAAAATTGCGATAGTCATAGTATTGACACTAGAAATAAAGATAAACTCGCTGTTCCCACTGTTAGGCTCGCTAAAGTTAATAAGTCTTTTATAGGGCAATGTGTACGCTTCTATAACAAGGTCCCAAGCGACGTGTTAGATTTGTCGATTGGCAAATTTAAAAACGTAATTAAACATAAACTGTCTATTAAAGCATATTATAAAATATCTGATTATTTAGAAGATAAAAAAGCTTGGGATGAATCTGCTCCAACTCGACACGGCATCCGTAACAAAATTGTCAAGGATCAAAAAAAAAGTGTTAAGACCAGACAAGTTTCTTGCCGGATTCTTCTTGAACTGGGGTTAGGAGGAACCGGCACCTAGATTCACTAGCATGTAAGAAGACGATTCAAAGTGGTCCTTGTGATTGTAATGAATAAAGTTATTTTGAATTTTGAATTTTGAATTGCCTTAGCAATTATATTATGTAATGTCTGATACCAATATTTGATCAGTTGATCAGACATTGGGCTTTGAAGATACCCTCTAGAACTCTTCAACGACAAGCAACTCATGTATTGTAGTTAAGGCAATATTGGTGCTTAGAAGCCTTCATGGAGAAGGCTTGACCTTATCCACGGAACAATGCGGAACGCACCGATGACAAAAATATCATATATCGCAATTAGAGTAGAAATTGTATTGGTTATTTTATATACAGGATTTGATATTTACGGTTAAGAAGCCGGTTTTCAGTTTTTTGTAAAAAAAACTATATTAAATATTATTAAATTATGTATATTATTAAATTAACAGTAAAATAAGTCGTTTTTAACTTCTATGGCGTAGAGGGTGAATAACCACTTGTGACGCAGAAGGTTGCGTCGCGGTATAAATGTTTGATCTGCAAATATTTGTCTCGGGTCCATGTATTTTACTATACATGATAATGTATTAACAAAAAATAAGTATATACATTGTAGTATATCAGTCACGAGGTGACCATATAACAAACTCTACTTTGGTAAGGACAGCTGTTAAGTTAGATGATGCTGTGTGAAATGTCCAGCGTTATAATTTTTATTGTGTTTGTATAAGTTTACTCTCTCTAATAACTTTTTCGTGTACCTTTGTGAAGTCCAACATATAAAACCATCTACAGTCCATCTACAGACATTAGACATCTCATTTCGTCTCCACTCCAACAAGCAGTGAAAAGATATAAGTGCGCCTCAAAGGCTCTGAAACAAACACTATAGATACATATTAAATTACAAAAGCGCAGACACAGTTGAAATATATCTACGAGTACGAGTAGATAACCTATATCATTGAGAAGATTTGAATGAGCCCAAACATGATACCTCTGCTGTAAGTTTGTGTGGAGTTGGATATTCTGTAGATTCCAGGTGATGCTGCAGCATCAGGTCAAGGTTCATGTAATGTTCTTGTAATATTATTGGTGTTAATTGAACTAGATAAGAGCTGAAGATTTTAAAATGACTAAACCGATTTTTTTTAATCATGGCTAGTAACGATATTGATCAAGTTACTTTTCAAACAAAAATAACTAAATTAAAATCGATTCTTACGATACCACAGATAGACACACAGACAGCTACAAACTTATAACACCTCTCGTTTTCGTTGGGTTTCTTTTTACTCCAAAAATAGGAAAAAGTCGATAAAGAATTCTTTATAGAAATACTAGTCTTTCGGAGAAAATATTTCGTAGATTTTCCTCAACAATTTGTAGCAAATAGCGACGAAATGTGAATAATCTCGATTTACATATAGTTTGTGTTCCCTCATTACTCGCGGTATCGTCTTCTAATCTAACGATGTTACTGAGTTTGCGAACGGTTCGAGCATGGTGGCAGCGATACTGCTATTTAGAAGCGCCATTTGTCGGCTTGTCAAGCCCCTATTCAGAATGATCGAGTCGTTTTCACATACTTATGAGTACATCTTTTGGATCCACTAGTAACATGTTTCAGTAATTCTCGAACCATTTGGATTCAGCTTATCTCGTGACCATGGCACATGCAACTATGCCGAAATTTCAGAAAGCAGAAAAACTCACATATTGTGGTAAATATCCCGTTTTAAGTAAAAATTATGCTTAAAAATTCAATAATAACATTTCACACAGCATCATCTAGCCCAAATGTAAGCAGAGCTTATGTTATGGGTACCATTTGACTGATATACTTCTTATATACAAACATACATATTATACATAGAAACACCCAGACCCGTGATAAATACTTGCAGATCATACAAGTATTTGTCCCACGACAGGAATCGAACCCGCAACCATCACCTCAGCCGGACCTTGGCCCATTGCGCCACAGAGGTTATATAGTTCAATAGTTAATAGTTTTATAAGCATCCGAATGAAGCAAATATCTTACAGCTAGATTATTTCCTGCCCTCATGGTACGTTAATAGAAAGTAGATTAAAACGCTGAAAGAATTTAGTCTTAGGATTCGGCAGCCGAATTTGTTCAACAAAACACGGCTCGGTTTCGGTCGGCTCCGCTATGCCTAGTTCAGCGAACACGCTAGATATGAAATCCATCCCTTACCATTATTACAACACATTCCAATTATCCCGTGTTCCATCCTTTATCTATAAATATGATTTTTTTTTTTCAAGTTGCCTACCTGCCTGTGTGATAGATAGATAGATTTACACTTTAGTGTACACAGAAGAAATAACAGAAATAAAATTGTACAATGGGCGGCCTTATCGCTTAAAGCTATCTCTTCCATCCAAGCAACTTTTGTATGTATGTTTGTTTGTTATATTTTCACAGCTAAACAGTTGAGCGGATTTTGATGATATTTGGTAAGGAGATTTATAATGTATTTAGAGTAAGATATAAGGTACTTTTGATGTTGATATACCATGTGTGCGAAGCCGCGGGGAGCTGTATGAGATGGAAATCAAGCCACAGGGTGCGCACACAAAGTAATTACTATATAAACAGGGACTTGAGTGGTGCGATATTACATTCACTACACAATTTAATTTTGCGGCTCGATGTAAATACATGATATTTATAATAACTAGATATAGACATTTGTTTATTTACTGAATAAGGGCACATACACATCAATAATAAAAAGAAGACTAAACAATATTAGGTAAATAATTACGTTTTAAAAACTAAAAAGAAAACCGGCCTTATTGAATATAAAAAATTACATCGATGTATACAATTTTTAGATTTTTGTTGATTTTTTAAAAACTGGTAAACCGATTTCGATAAAAATTGAATGGGATCACCTGGGAAGCATACCCTTTAAGAATGCCGGACATTTTTAACACAGAGTTATCTAGCCCCAAATTAAGCAGAGCTTGTATTATGGGTAACACATGACTAATAAACTACATTTTTTTTTCTTAATCTATCGTGTCTCACTGCTGGGGAAAGGTCCCCCTATAATGTCCACTCTGCGCTCCAAGGCCATAGTTTGCCAGTTTGGCTCGAGTGCATCCAGATCGTCTTTCCATCTTTTCCTGGGTCTGCTGCGTCGTCTCCGACTATCGCGCACCCACTGAGTGACCGAACGTTCTAGATGCATTCCAGTCACATGATCTATCTGCCCAGTCCCATTTCAAACGTGCAGTCTTCGTACCTACAACTGTTATGCCCGTTTGCAATCGGATTTCGATATTTCAAACCTTATCCGTTCTTCTGATCCCCAAAACACTGCGCTTCATAGCGCTCTGGTAAATTTTGAAGTCTGATTTTTGTAACTCTATCAAAGACAATGTCTGAGCACCGTATGTCATTATGGGCAAGATATAGGTGTCGAAAAGTTTGCGCTTTAGTGATATTGGAAGGTTGCCCTTCATATGCTGCTTCATGGCCCGGTAGCTCTTCCATGCGTTCTCAATGTGATGACTAAATTCTCCCTCCTGCCTGCATTTGAAGGAGACTACTTGGCCTAAGTAGATATATTCATCGACGTATTGTATTATCCGCCTAACAACATTACGTTTCGTACTATTTGACATGACTTGAGTCTTTCACCGATTTATGGCTAGACCCACCTCAAGACTCAAGACCGTAACCACCTTAAGAATAATTATTATATTTGTAAATACATACATATTATACATAGAAAAATATCGGACTAGAGACAAATACTTGCAGATCATACAAACATCCCGCGGCAGGAATCGAACTGCAACCTTCTCCAGGCCTTCGGCCACTGCGCCACAGAGGTGGTCTAGTAAGTTAATTAAATAAAACGATAGTTAAAACCTAAGTCGCGGGCCGTGGATGGACTAAGGAACCTATGTATTATGTACATACCTATACTATGTACCTATGTACTATGTAGGTGAAGTGTGGCTGTGGATGATCTTTTTTTGAAGTGAAAACTTCTTTAGCATCGTTGTGATTTGAAAGTCGATGAAACAAAAAAGCGTCAAATAAATTCATAAGATTGAATGTGTGGGAATGAGATAGGAAACACTGTATAAACAGTGTTTCTTATAATCGTGGTTCTCTTTGTGCTAAAAGATTCAAAATTTTTGAAGGTTTCACTTCTACCACATGTAAATTGCACACATGTTTTTTTTTCTTATTGCGTCACTAGTTCTATTAAAACAGTTGATGATGATGCTTTCATCATCATATTCGTATTATTTGGATTAGTTTATAAGAGTTTTGGTTAATTAAACTGGCTTCATTATGTACATTATATACGCAAAGAACATAAAGATAAGTATTTAAAAGTAGGTAAAAGTACATTGATTGAATTTCAATTATGCAAAATATGGAGGATACTCGGACGGGATGCGAGTTAGCCCTCACACGACCTTTTGAAGGGGTTACAGAGTTTGTAAGATAAATATTCATCTGCCTATATTTTCAGGTGTTTATGTTGATTTAACGGTTTATCTACGAGTATTTTTAGATGAAAAGGGTGAGGTTACGAAGTTATTATCTAATGGGATCACATAAGCAAAAACAGTATTTACCATTTTAACGAGGTTATGCGCTTCCGATTTTAGCCCCTATACATGTTGGAGCCTCTGTAAGGCGGCCAATCCTCGCATCGCTGCTTCCTGGGGGTTCCCTCCACAAGCAAAGGTGGTCAGGAGATCCGTTTAGATCCTGAGTATGACTATCAGGTTCCCGGCGTCTCCCGGCATGTTAGGCCTGACCGAGGGTAACGTAGGTGTGCTGGCGGCTCGGTGGTATTCTGGTGGGGCATATTAGCTACGCTCACTGATGAGTTTGTGCTGACTAGTGTACCTTTAAGAAGACAGATCAAAGCCTCTATGGTATTTACCTCACATTGATGTTTTTAAAAAGAATACCAAGACATTGAACAGGTGCTTTTCATGAATGTATTCCGAATAACTTCATTTCTGCATACTATACTTACATATTTTAGAAAATGTAAGAATTCTTTTTATTGTTATGACTATGTACTCCTGATACACTTTGATACCAAAGTGGTCAATATTCTTTGCAATAAACAAGCTTTATCTAAACTTAATAGAATTTCTTTGGTTCCTTGTCTCCCAGGAGAGTTGGTGAGTCTTAAAGGGTTAAGGAACGTCTGAGCTATACTCAACGCTGGCTTAGCCATTCCCCAGGTAGCTACGTCAATTTCATATTAAAGTTTACTCACAAATTATGAAATACTTTTTTTGCAAAAGTGATTTACTATAAATAATAATAGAGTGGCAAATATCCTCCTGTTTGGTTTAACGATTGCCGATTTACTTAATATCCTATCCGAAAACAGCGTTGATATATTTTATCAAAACCTGCCGAAACTCATGGAAATGCCAAAGCTCGTAGTAGAAACGAAATGTATTTCGATTAATAGTTTAACTTGACCGTTTAAGTATCTATGTAGATCTAGCATCGCCTTAGGGTTAAAAAAGAAACCTATTATTATGTAATGATTAATAAATAAATAAAATAAATAAAGGTTTCTTTTTTATCCCTAAGGCGAATAATGATGCAATTATGATACAATAATGATGAATAAAGATGCTAGATCTACATAGATACGTAAACGGTCAAGTTAAACTATTAATCTGAAATACATTTCGTTTCTACTACGAGCTGTGGCATTTCCATGACTTTTGGCAGGTTTTGATGAAATATATCAACGCTGTTTTCGGACAGGATATTAAGTAAATAGATAGCAAGTGAATTGGAGGCAAACTGGTCCTACAATTGGACACCTCCAGCATGGCGGGCCGGCGGCGTGCGCCCAAGTAGTCTTTGGGCGCGCGCAGCTACAGCGTCGCCAGCACCGGCGGCGGCATTATATATATATACCATAATATGTATTAAAAGAAACTACTTTATTAAAGTACAATAGGTATATTTAAAAAAACATTGCACAATAACTAAGCTATCGAAGGACCAATATAAAAGATCTACAGATATAATTTCGAACTATATTTCTATTGTAGAAATCGGTCCAATCTTATGATTATTAGATTAGATATAAAAAGAACGCGTAAAAATTATGAACACACTTCTGTATTAAAGGTTTTTATGACAGAACTACTGAATTTATTTAATCAAAATAAAGTAATTTGAGAACTTGAATAAATAAACATTGCTTGTATTATAATTATTTTGGGATTTGTGAACTCTGCATGTTAATTATTTACGACCAAAGTTGCGCGAAAACCAGTGTTGTTATAAGATTTTTGAGGCTTGTATCTTTCAAATAAATGTTGAACTACTATACATCAGACGGTCGTTCAACATCAGACGGTAGAGTGATTATCCTGCGGTGTTTGGAAAGTTATGGAAAGATACTCAGCTAGTTTTCTTTAAATTTATTTACAGAAATAATTACAGAAATGTACACAATTATATAAAATACATGTAAAACAGTTAAGCTATCCAAGGAACGTTTAAAACGATCTATAGATTGCTCAACTGATCCAGATCATTGCCAGATGGCAGTGTTCCCAAGAGACTGGCGGGATTGCCACGTTGAATGGCAATGCTGGGCCAAATAGCAGCAGCCAGCTCTTAGGTCCCGCAATGTTTCTACAAGACGCCGTGAAATCATTTTGAAAACGCGGTAGACTCCTGTTCCCCACGGGCCCAGGGCCACGACTCCAAAAGACTCAAATATGTAGGCCTTATCAAGACAGGCTTATTTGCGCCTTTTGAGGGCCTCTAACGGAAGTCGCCGACAGATGGGGTGAGGCCAGGGTGTCTACGCAAGTAGCAATGGCCTACCCATCTCCCAAGGGATAAGAGCCATACAATCAGTCCTCTTACCATCTTCACGTATTAGACCGTTTACTGTTAAGGTTCTAAAAGAAAAAATGGATCGTAATGAAACAAAATTGCATTAAACCATCTTGGTGCAATTTACAATTACAATCCCGCCAGTGTCTTAGTAACGGCAGTGTGGTGGCAGTAATTTGGATCTTTAGATATAACTACTTAACAGTTACACACCTGTTTTTATATCTGTTAATATTTAATGTACTAACTTCGCCCGTGGTTTTGCCCAAAAAGCAATCGATAAAGAGTAGCATTTTTGTTATTCTAGGTTCAAGTCTAAGTTTTCTCCCTTTTATTCGGCATTTATTGCGAAATTAAACAACAAACACTATCATACATCCACAGAAACATTGACATTTACAAATTTAAGTAGAAAGTTGGATATTATTCTGTACATTTCTGAAAATAAGGTATATTATTATCCAGTTACGTAACTAGCTATCATGAAAAAACACCTTTAAGTTAAATAAATAAGGACTGCATAACACACGGGGACAAATGACGGAAACTGAGGCGTTGGCGTGTAAAAAGCACATTTTCACGGTAGAACTTTCAATTCAGCACTTTTAAAAGTGCCCGAGTAAGTCAACAGAAAGCTTTGGGAGTTTCAAGTAGTTTTAAATGCAAATAAGTAAGGGAAGTTTTGTCACCCGAGCCCTCTGAGACAGGTTGAATGTTTATACGCGCTTTTAAAATGCTGTAAGATTTTGTAAGGCTTAGTATATTTTTTTAATTAAGGCTGTATAGGCTTGTATATACAACGAGTACGAAGTAGGTTAGGTTAGGCCTTAATTAATTATAGCACCATCATTATAAATAAATAAACATTACCGGACATTTCATATTCATATTCATTAATTGTTTATGAATTCAGGTGTTACAAAAGACAGGTGTTTCTTAAAATTAGGAATCTCTGAATCCTCAAGGTAAAACATTTCACACAGCATCATCTGGCTCCAAAGATACAAATTCCGATTCAGATTTTTTATTGATAAGTAACTTGAATGTTACAAGTCTATTATCATATACAATTAAATACAGTTGATAAATAAATAATTTTTAACAAAAAAAAAAACAACTTCAAACAGGGAACTAAAAAGTAAAAAAACCTTGACTTTGACTGTCCTTCGTCTTCATCATCAGACCCCTAATGACAGTCACAACCCAACTTATCCCATCCCGTCCCATCCCAGGTGTAAAGTTCTCATCAATACGAATTAATCAAGTCCAAACACCAGGTAATTGCTGTAAATCGTTGAGTAGCTCCCTCGACTGTCTTTCGGTTCCATCATCAGATCGACTCAAGACCTTCTTTAAATAGTAGTGCTTTAAAATACTTAATGAAAAAAAATTACAAACGCACCAGTCACCACTATGATTTTCGAAGGTTCCCCTCGATTTCTCTGGGATGCCATAATAATCAGATCCTGGTTTACTATCATGGTACTACCCTTGGAATATCTTCTTTCCAACAAAAAAATAATCATCAAAATCGGTTCATAAACGACGAAGTTATCCGCGAACACATTAAAAATATATACGGTCAAATTGAGAAACCTCCTTTTTTGAAGTCGGTCAAAAAAAATAGTCAATTAAAAGCAGAGCTTTGTGTTATGGGTAACACATGATTAATATACAACTAATTTATATATACATATTTGTAAATACAAACATGTTAGGTACATCGAACCACTCAGACCCGAGACAAACACATACAAACATTTGTCCCGCGGCGGTAATCGAACGCGCAACCTTCTGCGTCTCAGCCGAGTCTTAGCCAACTGCGCCACAGAGGTCGTCATATGTTTGTATGTTTTATATAGTTTTTGTAGTGTGTATTTATCGCGTATTTTCTTATGGCTATTTTATTCCCGAAGATTCGGCTGCAACAACGGTTGTTTATCTTTTTTTCGGCTTTGTCCAGAAACCAGTGACCAATATTAAAAAAAGTTTATATTGACCAAACGCGAAATGTCCAATACGCAAGTTGTACAATACACATGACATGATAATCGCAATCTTCAATGTCTGATAGATGTCACGCAGCGGTGCATCTTATGCTTTAAGGGTAGCTAAGTGAACTTGCGGCTAAAATAATATACCTCTTTACATAAGATAGCTGTTTTAATTGAAATTTTGCCATTATGAACAATCTTTTAATAAGGGTTCAGAAATCTAAAAAGAAACCCTTATAGTTTCGCTATGTCTGTCTGTCTGTCTGCCCTTAATCTTGCACTTACTCGTACTCGTATTACTGTTATCGTTTATAATTTTTTTATAAATTTTGTTAAATTCTTTTATACAGTTTTAACTGTTATACGGTTAAAAACGGTGTTAGTAACCGTTAAAAAGTCATAAAATAAAAACGAAAAAATAACTGTTTTAACACACTTCCCCTACATGTAAAGTGGGGTGTATTTTTAATATTTTACTACCCCATTGTGTAGCAAATCGTTGGATAGATCTTTGAAAGATATTACGAGTTTTCTTAAACAGTTCTTCGATACAGATATTGATTTGATGAATATTAGGCTTTGAAGTAGGCAGTTTTGATGGTTACCTGACCACTAGCTATTCTTAACTATCCTGAAAATATGCCTTCACTGTGCGTGATCACATGCGATTGACCAATTTATTATTATTAGCATTTATGCTCTATAGTACACGTGCTATCGCTTTGAAGTCGACTATGGAATGGTTTTCCTCTAGCTCATTTTCCTTCGTTCGAGTACCACTCAGTTAAATATATGGCCTTGTTATTAATTGGCGGATAGCTCATGTTTCCGTACCTATTGCACTGCATTTTTATAAACACAAACTTATAAATATAAGTTGGATACGTAGATCCATCTTTGAATATTAGCTTTAGATTTTTTTATAGTAATATCCATTGCTGTTCTATATCTAAGCGTGCATTCTGCGGTGGCCATCATCACTGACTTCCGGCCCCGAATGAGATTTCTACCGGAAACCATTCCGCGGCGGTTTGCATTTTCATCCCTTTGATTGTTTTGAAACGACATGAACCTAGGGGTAATTTCCCAGCCTAGACTATAGAGGTCATTTGTATTTTGAAGAGGGTCTTAAATAGAGTATGTAATGTCAGGGTTTATTGGGGTCGGGTCTAGTTCGTCGTTACATTAGAGAGCGGTATTAGAATTTGTTGTGTGATAAAATAAACAACAATAGTCTAAAAACCATAAAGGGGTATCTGCTGATAATCATCAAATAAAATAATTACAGAAATGTACAGAATAATATACACGTGAAACAGTTGAGCTATCTTATGACCGTTTAAAAAGATTTATAGATAATTCAACTGATCCAGATCACTGCCAGAAGGCGTCCCGGCAAAACACTGACGGCATTGCTAAGTTGAATGGCAATTCTTATACGCTACTTGCTCTTGGGTCACGCGGTGTTTCTACCAGACGCCGTGAAATAATTTTTAAAACGCGATGAGCTCTTGGTTACCCATGGGCCCAGGGTCTCAACTCCAAATGTCTCGATATATCGAGACCGGCATATTTCCTTATAAGACCAGCGGCATATTTGTGCTTTTTGAGGCCCTCGGCACATTCAGCAGCTGCAGATGTCCCCGACAGATGAATATAAGTGAATGTATACTTGTGTGTATCAAAATAAATATATATTATTGCAAGGGATTTGATAAAATATTTGTTTAGAAATCATATAAAGCATAAACTTGGTTAAAAACTTGTTATGCTCTGCTCTCACTGTAAAATCATGACAGATAAATATTAAAAGACATATGCTCACGACATTAAGACATGATGCGCATTGCGGATTAATCCGTAGTATTTATTTTTTCGCTTCTCTTTAAAATATTAAATAGGACGTAGTCATAGCACTTACGGATGAAACCTCGTTGAATAGCATTTACTTCAGAATAGCATTGGTTAAAACCGCTGTTATTTAATTATCTGAATTTGTTCCCAAGTACCTGCTAGACATTATAACCAGGCTCGGTAGACATATCATCAGATATCTAGTTGCTTAGATATTTGAAGATCTTTGTCGTTCTTTGATGTCTGAGGAGTGTAGTCAGAAGCACGTCCAACTATTATATTTGGCTCATGCCCAAGCACAGATATTAGTATTAGGTACAGGTCCATCACCGTTTAAAAGATGTACCTGGATGACCGAGATTTACTCGGTATAAAACACGGATAAAACGACGTTTTCTAAAAATGAAACCTAGCTAGATCGATTTATCGCCCCCGAAACCCCTACATACTAAATTTCATGAAAATAGTTGGAGCCGTTTTTATTATATATATACAAGATATATATATACAAGAATTGCTCGTTTAAAGGTATTAGATACTAACCAAACGCACACAAAAAACTGCTAAAACGAAAGAACTACAATATTTGGATAACTAAGCTACAAATAACAAAATCTCCAATGATCATAACCAAAACTAAAATCTCTCGTTTCCAAACAGAGCATCAGAAAGCCACAATTAAGCAATGCTTGTACTATGGGGACCAGGTGTCTTATATAATACTTAAAACACGGTATCGGTGCCTTCATCGACAAATGTATACGTGATTGAAACCAGAGTTTCTCAATTTGTACATACATAAAGATAAGTTACAGAGAGTTCCTGACGTGCAAGGACCAGGATGATTTTCTTGCCAGTTCTTCTCGGTCGTGGGTTAAGAGGAATTGGCACCTAAATTCACCTAGTAGTATGACATTTCAAAGTGATCCTTATGATTATATTGAATTAAAATTTGAATTTGAATTTGAATACACCTAGCGTTAATTAAGTGTGTTGGGTATAATAGTTTTCACTGGCTTGCTTATGTACCTCCTGTAAAAGTGGATCTTCAGCGTAAAACCTTGTTTTCGTATAAATACCGTAATATAATTGTTCAAGGAAGGTATTTAAATAACAGATAATCATTTATTTCAAACTAGCTGTCCCGTCCGCGACTTCGTCTGCGTGTTTTTTTTTAATGATTTATTATTAGTTATTCTTCTATTCAGGACAACTAACAAATAAAAATTATTACAAATGTCCAGCTGTTCTCGAGTTATGAATGGTGTAACTAACACGACTTTGTTTTTATATTTATATAGATTACAATCATACGTCAGGAACTCAAGTGTCGCATTTTTCTTTTTTTTTTCATTTTGAAAAACACTGGTTTTATTCACGTATAATTTTGTCGATGAACACACCGACACTGTTTCATAAGTACCCCAACAAGCAATGTTTGTAATATGGGGACCACCCTTGATACAAACTTTGCATAGTTGGGGCTAGATGATGCTGTGTGAAGTTGCCCACCAATACTCATCTATTTATTAGTTAGGTATAATTTACTAACACTTTTCAAATAAAAGCATTTTTTTTAAACCAGAGGCAAGATTCTAAAAATCTCTGGCTAAAATTCAGCGCTGTTACTAACAGATAGTGTGATTTTGTAAACGTTTGTGTCCTATTTAAACCTTCCTCTAAGAATATGTTTCGATCATGGCTGAATGGATTACAGAGCACATTTTTCTGACCCTCCTGTGATGTTTTTTCATCAGGAAACTGAGGAAAGCGATTCGTTTTGTCACAAACAGCTACCCTATTGAATTTCTTAGATTTTTTCGATCAAAGGCTTTCCTGGTTCCTATTCTTTACTTATTCCCTTTGTTCTGAAAGTAGCGCTGAAAAGCAGATGATGAAGTTGCTTAGGAGCTTTGATCAATTTAGGCAACGTTTGATGTGGTAAGTTTTGAGTTAAGAGACCGTCACAAGACAGTCACAATCTTTTTTTATACAATTAAATGCTCATACGTATATTCGTATCACCAGATAGTAGATGGTTAGCGTAACCGACTCCAGATATAGTTATTTTGTATAATGATCCCAGTAATTTCCTTGCTGTTTCAGTGTTTCAGAATGTACGGGTTGTCATGACTGTGGTCTTTGGACGGCCAACTCTGTCACCAGTTCCAAACAGACTGTTATGAAGTTAGTAGAATTTAGTTTCATGATTAGCCTTCTATTGTTTCCAGTGATGGGATACACAGCCATATACAATATCATAAACCAACATGAGGACCCAATGTGTGTAAGATAAGTTTCCTACGAGTATAGAGATATGGCCTTACAAAACTCTTATACCCGTATTAACTAACGGGGTCCAGACAAATACCTCATGCTTAGTTTCCTTTATGCTAACGCCTAAGGAAAGATCAAGAATGGATATGAGCTTTCTTTGTTTGACAATTCATGTAGAAACATAGCTCTCCGAAATTAATTTGTTGTCTCGTATAATCATGTTTGACTGGGTTAACCTTGACTGAATTTAAATTATTAAATTGTGACCTATTAGCACAAGTAAAAATAGTTGAATTTTCAGTGGATTATGTAATAATAATAATGCCGGACATTTCACACAGCATCATCTGGCTCCAAAGTAAGCAAAGCTTGTGTTATGGGCACCACATGACTGTTATACTACTTATATACTTATTGTTTGTGTAAATACATAATAGAAACACCCAGACCCGAGACTAATACTTGCATATCATACAAACATTTTTCCCGCGGCAGAAATCAAACCCAAAACCTTCTGCGTCTCAGCTTGATCTAAGTCTGTTGCGCCATAGAGGTTGTCATGTATTTTTGTGATTTGTACGACGAGGAATCCAAGAAGATTCTAGACGGTCATTCCGTGATGACGTATAGAATAAACAAATGACGATCGACTACTACTTTGTGACGATATTATAACAAACAAAACCACTTGATTTCTGTCCATCCAAAGTTTATATGGAAGAAATCGCTCCCATAGTGATAAGATCGCCCATTATACATCATTTTCTTAAGGCGCTCAACGGCCATACAAGTTTTAAAAAGACTAGGCCGCTAGCTGGACGTACATGAAACATGAAACGTTGGAAACGTTCGATATTGCAAATGAGCAAGGATATTTCCTAAAGATCTCCGAGTTATTAATAAAATATATTTCCAAGTTATAAATAGTAATGAATGAACAGATTTCATTGATTGCCATTGTGTTTTGATTAAATTGTAAATTTGTTTATATGATCCAATATACTTAATTTGATTCTGAATTACGTATTGGCGCTTAATTTTTGGTGAAGTGTACTTTGCAAAATTGGGCATGTCGTGTGCTAATTTTTTTTAGTGAAAACGTATTTTTAATTATACTAAGGACAATAAAAAGTACTAAGGCCCGTATTTACGAACACAACTCAAAATCTGATTGCAAACTAAGCATATAATTTTTAAATATAATTCATTTAAAACATCTATGTTTCTTGATTTATATTTTGAGTTTGAGTTATGAGTTTTTTTTTGAAATATGAACCACGACTTATTTTAATAAACTAATTGTAATAAGCAGACGGTGAAATTTGTTAGTTTCTAACTTCTACTTACACTTACGCTTGCATTTATTTTGTTTTCATACCTATAGGTATCCGGAAAATCATTCCAAAAATATAGTCCTTAAAAGGTTCTTCGTGTGTATCATTGATAGAAGCTCCTTTTGATCCAGGATTATTTACCGAGTGAATAGATAAGGAAAACCGGGGTTGTATCCGTCAAGTGTTGTATACAATATTATTCTTCAGGATTTTTAAAGTTTTGAGTAGGTGCCGACTTATTTTCTTCCAGATTTTGTATCGATATCACGTGTAATATTTTTTATTTTTTTATAAAATTATTATCGATAAAAAGTTGTCTAAACATAATTAAACTCACCTCAATAATACACAACACACACATACACAGTCATTCACTCAATAGAAAGTTGCGAAACTCAAAGCACGAAAAACAAATGTTTCAAATAGGGCGGTAGTCGCGCGCTCACTTTTATCGATAACAGCGTAGGGTCTTTTGTGTGGTATCACCGCGTCCCAGACGGTAACTGAGTTTGCAAAGTACCAGTGTAGGTCTGTTGGGTCCAAGTTTTCGCGCATGCGTGGACCCCACGGCAGGTGTTCAAACTATTCGGTCCTTGAATGAAAGTCCTCAAATCCAGCTGCAACTTGATAATGGCAGAAAGTTTTCGCGCTAGGGGAAAACTTTGATTTTGCTTACAAATTACTATATTACTTTGTAATAATATTTTGATATTTTTGGTGCTATTTGCTCTGGAGACGCTAGCTAAGCCGTCTGTCTGCTGGCTTACAGTGCAACCTTTAAGGAAGTCTACATAGTGTATTATTAGACATAGACACTCAATGTGTTACTAAAGCACACATTAAGCAGTAGGTATAAAGAGAAAAAGGTTAAACTTTAGTATCTGGATATACGAATTGGAGGGTGAAAATACTCAAATCTGGTAGGGTTTTGCTTCCTGATTACATATTTACCAATTTAAATTTGAGGAAATCCTTAGTTTTCGAGAAAAGGAAAAGGACCAATATGTCCTTATGCTCCTACCGTGACCTTGTATAATTCTTCTGGCGCTTCGGCGGCCGCTGCCGCGGCACGCTCGCTGCGCTCGCTCGCCTTGCGCGTTGTTTTCTATACTCCAACATAACCTACCAACTGATAAGTAACCAAGTGAAGTGAAGATAAGCCAAAGTCGTCCAAAGAAGCCATATGTCAAAAAGATCGGTTTTTTACGTATGGCGCGATTTGGCGCGGTTACAGTGACTCATGACAGGTTTTTTACGTTTCGTTCGCATCCATTTTGCACAACACGTTAGAACACAGACAACAAATATGACAAATTTGGTTAGTATTTGTCAATTTTTACGTTTTGTTTCATGTTTTATCAGATTTGTGGTTAGAAATGTTTTATTATTTTCTCGAAAACTAAGGATTTCCTCAAGTTAAAAGTGGTAGGTAAATATGTAATCAGGAAGCTAAAACCTAGCAGATTTAAGCATTTTCACCCTCCGATTCGTGTATCCAGATACTAAAGTCAAGTCGAGAAAAATACAGAAGATTAAAGAAGACAGAGAGTATAATATGTATTTGTGGGGCAATATGGATCTCGACTCAGCACACATGTCTCGCCACTGGGAAGTATTTTTCTCACGAGAAGCGTTTAATAAATAGATAATATTAATAATAAATATTGGTGAATAACTCACATAGCACCATCTGGTCGCAAATTAAGCACAGCTTGTATTAATCTGGAAACCAGATGATGAATAATATATACTAGTAAATATTAAGATTCTTTATAACATCCAAACACAGAATTAACATCTTCGAATATGTTTATCATATATAGGACTAGCTGGTGCCCGCGACTTCGTCTGCGCAGGATTTGTACTACGCTCGGAGATAGCTAATTTTTTTCATACTGTCTTGACACTTATCGTTATATTTTGTACAATTCACATTACATTACATAAATTATAGCCTATGAGTTATTCTGATGTCTAAGCTATATTATTGTAAAGTTTCATTAATATACATTTAGTAGTTTTTGCGTGAAAGAGAAACAAACATACATACAAACTTTCGAATTTATAATATTAGTAGGATTGTCTAAGAGAATCAAACCCGTTACCTACAGTGCATAAGACAGAGCTACTACCAACTGAGCAGAGAGACCAAAACAAGTTAAAATAGTTAAGAGAGCATGTGATGTACAGGTGTTGTACAGCTTGAATTAATATTTATACTATGTATAGTACTAAATAATTAAGAATAAATGTACTAGCAAATGATAGCCGCCTATTTACCATGATATTTCCTGTCTAAAATCGAATGCCTTTAAACGAGCAATTCTTGTATATATTTATACAAGGTGCTGCCCGCGGCTTCGCGCGCGGGGTACCTACATTAAAAGTAGCCTATGTCCTTCTCACCCCCATCTATCTCTATACCAAAATTCATCAAAATCGGTTCAGAGGTTTACGCGTAAACGTGACAGACAACATACAGACAGAGTTACTTTCGCATTTATCATTACATAGTACAAAACAAAGTCGCCTCCCGCTGTCTGTCTGTCCCGATGTATGCTTAGATCTTTAAAACTATGCAACGGATGTTGATGCGGTTTTTTTTAATAGATAGAGTAATTCAAGAGGAAGGTTTATATGTATAATACATGCATAATATAGTAGAAAAGCACTGATAATTTTATAGGTTTCCAATGTGGTGTCGTAAATAAACTCATATTTTTAGCGCTTACATTGCAAACGCTAGCTGAACCCCTCGAGATAGATCAAAATAATGTACTACAGTATTGTACACCCTCAAAAGGTCTACAAAAAAGTCCGCGATGGTATATGTCTATCTCTTAGGGATAACCATTCTGTAGTATAATTAGTATCAGCATTGCACCCGTGCGAAGCTAGGGCGGGTCGCAAGTAATATTATATTAATAGGGATTTATAATTTGAATCTCGGAAACGGCTCCAACGATATTCATAAAATATAGTATGCAGGGGGTTTCGGGGGTATAAATATATATAGGTTTCTTTTTTAGAAAACGTCGTTTTATCCGTGATTTAAACTAACTTCTGCTCGCGGTTCTGTTAATCCGATCGCTACCAAACTACCCAGCTAGGCCAATCTGAAGATTTTCTAAAATTTCATCAAAATCGATCCAGCCGTTTCGGAGTCTATTGGGAACATACATACACACATCGCTTTTTATATGTATACCTATATACATAAGATTATTATATTTTGTTAACATGGATATTTTTTCCAGTTATTTTGATTCAAAAACCAAACTGAACCGATTTAAATTAAATGTCTATGAGACATATTTGAAAGATTATTATGCTTTCATTTAAAAAAAAAAAATTTTATAAAGAAAAAAATATAAAAATCAAATTGAATTTATTTTTGTGTGGATGGTGTGCGCTTACCTTTTACTAACGCTTTGCATGTCGCATCAATTGCGGGCGGGAGGGAGGTGCATGCGTCTGCATCGTGTCTAACTCTTTGGGAATACTAAATATTTGTCCATCTTTTTAATATTTTGTTACGGATTTTCGCAAAGTCACGCCTGAATCAATTAACAAGCGAATTGAGAACATTTTTTTTTTTAAGTCGGTTAATAAGGCTTCGATTGACAGAACGTTCTTCACCATGGGAGACGTATATTTTCTGATAAGCTAAACTAGACTTTTAATAACTCTCCATGGCTGATCGTAAATATTTACAACTTCGCTACTAACTCGACAGTGTCCGGACTAGTGTTCGGTAGTTAAACGAGTTGTCATCAACTCTCGGTCATCTAATATGGCCGACAACAAGCGAACTCGCTAAATCAGTCGGCAACTTTTCGGTTCGTTTTAAAACTACGTGTACAGCGTACCGACGATGAGGGGCTGGGGAATGAAATTTAGTAATTCGCTCTAATTTTACTGAGTACTAACGCAATCAGGTATATGGGTGTTCTTAAAGTTATGACTGGCCTCTCAGTGCGAGGTAGTCCAGAATTAATGTGGGTTTGATTCCCTCCCAGGACAAACTTTTGTGTGATGAATATAGACGATAGTTTTGTGTGTAGGTGTTATAAGGTAAAGAAACAAACTTCATTAATACTGTGTATAATAAAGCATTTTCTTTGTCTTTAACTATTTCTGTTTTATAATGTACTTGCTGTTGGTCATTTTTTTTAATAGTTATTATAGCTTAAATCCTTCTCCGTAATGCAATTTATCTCCTTGCCAAATTTTATTGCTAAGTTTCAAACGAATCACCTGACCAACCATTAAAAAGATTTCATACAAACATTCACACCTTACTTTACTCCTTAATGTGGGTTATTTTAAGAAATCCTGACACACGTGTCCATTTGTTCTGCTTTTTAAGTATCCAGAGCAAGTTTATAAGAAATCACACAACCCGTTAAATAGTTCCCATACAAACTTTGACACCCTATTTTACCCCTTTGTTAGGGTTATTTTGAAAAATCCTGAAACACGTGTCCTTTTATTTTGCATTTTATTTATTTATATCAAGTTTCAAGCAAATCGCACCACGCGTTAAAAAGTATCATACATTCGTTTCACCCCTTTACACCATCTTTTCAAAACATCCCGCCTTAGTGGGTTGGTTTGCTGTAAAAGGAAGTTACCTTCCAAATTTCAGCATTCTAGTTTCAGCGGTATAATGAATCAGTCAGTCAGTCAGTCAGCTAGGTTAAGCTCTTTTATAGGTATAGATTAGTGTTTCTAGGTTTTTCGTGTTATCTTGAAAATAAAACCTGTCTTTTTTAATTTTTAAACCGACTTAAAAAAA
The DNA here is from genome assembly GCA_948098915.1 of Lampropteryx suffumata. NCBI lineage: Eukaryota > Metazoa > Arthropoda > Insecta > Lepidoptera > Geometridae > Lampropteryx > Lampropteryx suffumata. The sequence continues at coordinate 18,664,300 of OX402558.1, forward strand.
AAGTTATTTGTTACCTCAAAACTCATTCATTTATGAATCGATTCGGACTTTTTTTTGTACTTCCCAAAAAATACTACTCCTAAATATAAATGCATAGGACGAAAATGTTGTGTTGGAGTTTTAATTCAGTAACTGAAGTTAAGAACTATAGATATAAATAAAAAAATACATTGCATCCCTAAAGGTAGTAAAACAGGGGTTGCATTTTTCATGGGCTCAATTTTTTTTATGAAGTTGGTTGTCTTTTTTATTCCTAAAACGTTATGATGAGTTATTGTTTATAGGTAATTATTATTATTTTATTTTTTATTTTAATAATTTATGATTATAATTTTGACATTATTAAGATTCGAATTTTATTATTTAGTTATTGTTGTGATTGTATATTCTTATTATTATTTGTTATTATTGTGTGATTTAATGTTTATATTATTTTTTACCCTAGGTATGACATGTATTAATTATATTGTGTGTGACTACTCTACTGTATTAGGTCTAACCTGTAATGATAGATGTAATGTTTGAAATAAATAAATAAATAAATTATCCCGGGAAGGTACCCACTGGTGCCCTAATATTCGTACCCCGGAATAAAAGTTGTAGATTCGGCCCCTATATAGGTGCCCATTGGTTCCCTGGTAGGAGACCAGTCAATATTCATTTATTTTTAAGATACCTACTCGTCATTCATCAGTTCAAACCGTGAACTCGAGCGGCAACGAGTGGACCGCGGATCAAACTCACCCTGATGAAGATTCTCCAGATGAATCGAAACAGTGTCGGTGCCTCCATCGACAAAATAATGCGTGGGTAAAGCCCGTGTTTATTAAAATGTAAAGTACAACTCACGAAAGTTTTGAAAGTAAAATAGCAATATTAATCGGTTGCGGACCGAAATAAAAATAGATATCTTTTAATCAAAATGAGAAAAGAAAATGAAAATATCTTCTATTCCCAGTCGCGAGTCTAGAGGTCGTTGTTTCAATTTCCTGTTGAACTATTTAACAAAAATAGTTTCTAAAACATTATCTCCAGCATTTGGCACCCTCCTTGATTAACTAAGTCGCCGCAAGATAGGTAGCAACTTATGATATTGCAACCGCCACCGCTGTCAAACATACAATCGAATCATCAACCAATCTAATCATACATCCTTTTTTAGAAACATGGAAAAACAAAAACATTGTAACAATGATTGAATTACAAACAAGTTTAATATAATGTTTCAATTTCCTTATCAGAAAATAACCAAGCCCCTATTAAATTACTTACAATCATGAATAATGAAAAGGAGCAATTAAATAAATAAATAATGCCTGACATTTCGCACAACATCATCTGGTCTCAAAGTAAGTAGGTGTTAAAGAGAGTATGTGTGTGTAGGTGTGTTTGTGTGCGTGTAAAGGGGCTTGTTCTAATGAAATTTGTATAACGATTCGCGTCTGACTTCTTGATCTGTTGCTGTCGCATTGCTTTGCTATTGCTGCTGCAACTTTTATGTAATAGCCGTTGATCATCTGATACGAACTTTGTGATAACAACGTGAAAGTTTGGAGCTACGAATAAAATTCTCTTCGAGTAAATTGGATGGTGAACAAACATTGAATAGGTTAAGAGTACTTGTTTATTTTTGTCAACTTTGCTATTATTTATGAATATTTTATGAACAACAGCCTACACAATTGAGTGATCTTATATATATCAAATCTGTGCCATTTAGGGGCTTTGGAGATGTGACAGATCGAAGGCTAGGTGTAGTTTGACCCAACATCGAAGTTACACAGACCGATGGGTTGGGTTATTGAAAATAATGAATTACTGAATGAATATTAGAAGTATTAGATCTGGAAATATTAGTAAATAGGAATAGAACCCACAATCTAAAGATTCAAAGTCTGTGTCGCCATTGCTACTAAGCTCATTAACAACAGCAGTATTAAAACGAAACTACCTTCACTTAAACTTTTCTCATTGTAAAAACAAAACATGTAATTTTCGTCCCATTTGAGGGTAGTTGACTTTAGATTTGGCGCGAATACTTGGCCAGCCCGCAAAAGCAGTATTGTTTCACGCAAAACCGTGTTTACCTAAAGTACCACTTCGGATGTAGTACTCGTACCTAAGAGTAGTAACTTTATAAAGAGGAAACGTACCTGAACTGACGACCGAGTTTTTAGATCACAGCAAGGAGTTTGGCATGACTTGTAGGCTATTTGTAAGTAGAGTCAAAGTCAAAGTTAGTATGCTAGTGAACGTGATACTTGCTTACGCTTGACATCGTGAGTTTGTTTCTCATGTTCATGGACTATAGCTTACTGAAGTAATGCTATAGCCGTATGCCTCCAGGCTTTCAGGTAAGGGAACATTTTCGTAGAAAATGCTGAATAATTTAACACATGTCTACAAGATTGTTTTCACGTAAAAATACAGTAGAAATTAACGCTTAAATTACATACACTTGCATAGTGTTAGAGATGTTTGAAATACAGAAATTAATCTATACCTATAAAAGAGCTTAACCTGACTGACTGACTGATTCATCATCGCCGAGCCGAAACCGCTGAAGCTAGAAGGCTGAAATTTGGAAGGTAGCTTCCTTATGAAACTGTTTAAAGCGTGGTGGGATATGCTTGTAACTTAACGTGAATAAATAAAATGCAAAATAAATGGACAGGTGTTTCAGGATTTTTCAAAATAACTCTAACAAAGGGGTAAAATGGAGTGTCAAAGTTTGTATGGGAACTTTTTAACGGGTGGTGTGATTTCTTAGGAACTTGGTTTGGATACTTAAAATGCAAAATAAATGTGTTTCAGGATTTTTTAAAATAATTCTCATAAAAGAGTAAAATGGGGTGTGCATGTTTGTATGGAAACTTTTTAATGTGTTTGATTGGTTTTAAACTTATCAATAAAACTTGGCAAGGAGATAAAAGCATTATGTGGAAGGATTTAAGCTACAATTCCTTTCATAAAAAATGCGGACGAAGATGCGAGCAACAGCTAGTTACATATCTATAAATAATATAAGTGTATGAAACAATTGAGCTATCTAAGGACCGTTTAAAACGATCAATAGAAAGTTCAATTGATCAAGATCACTGTCAGAAGACAGCGTTCTTAAATTAAAGAAATAGAAATAGAAATAATTTATTTGCAAGAAATATTTACAAGAAACTTATTTGGTTGGTAACAGGATATTGAGTCATAAAGTAAGTGCAAATATTTCACTAAAGAACATTGGCATGCAAATTTTTAAAAACAATAAATTAAACTATATAACATTACATTAAATTATAGTATTCTATTTTGGCATAAATCAATACATTCATTAGTTTCCAAGAAATTCGTTAACAGTATAAAAAGATTTGTCATAAAGATTTTAGATTTGCATTCATTGTGAATTTAGAAATTGGATACATAATAAAGTGGGTACCTATATAGGTACTTTAGAAAACCTATTTTTTATGACATACACACATCTTCTCTACACTAATACCAAGTTTCACTTAAGGATACACAAGTCAGTGGCACAAGCTCGTTACTGGGCGCAGCTAAAATGCATGCTATTTCACCTAGCTTAGTGTGAGAAAAAGATAGACGTGCACCAAGGATAGAGATGAGCAGTAAGGAGATAGCGTGATTATAATTTCGAGTCATATGTTCAGATTAATTTATGATTTCTAAATAAAACTATTTGGTAAAAATAATGAATAGACCTTTGGCTCAAGGGTTCTCATGAAAAAACTACTGAATGTATTTATTAAAAAAAAGCTCTTGAATAAATAATCTATGCTTGTATAGGAATAATTTTTACTTTGCGTACTCCGTTTGTTATTTATTCACACCTAAAGTTGCGCTAAAATCAGTGATGAAAAACGTGTTTTTTTGAGTCTTGTATCTTTCAAACCCATATTATTTTTACAATTCTGTATTGATACAAGCATAGATTATGACAAGACAAATTTATATCACTTTTAGTTTTGGTTGTTCATCATCAGACGGTGGTGTGACCACCCTTCGACGTTTTTATGGAAATATAATCGACTTGTCCACTCATCGTGCCACAAAAAAAACGTTGTGGCAAAAAAAACCAAATTTTTTGGATAACCACATTTTTGCATGCAAAATTTATTTAGTAAAATAAGTTTAGGCCACCGTTGAGGCCATCTGTTATATTCACAACAGTCTGTGTCATAGTATTATGCGATCGCTAGAATGATCGCGATGAACTAAGAAAGCCAAACGAGCGCTTGGATTTATTTTCAAATTACGCTTTACTTATTAACGTCTGTCAACTTCTAAGTCAAAGTAAAAGTCAAAATATACTTTATTCAATACAATCACAAGAATCACTTTAAAACGTCTTACATACTTGGTGAATTTTGGTGCCAATTCTTCCTAACTCATGTCCGAGAAGAACCGACAAGAAACTCGTCCTGGTCGAGTAGCACTTTTTTGCATGATCTATCTAATAACTACCTTAACTACGAAAAACGAATACAAGAGAGTTTATACAAATGTGTCGGTTAACTGTCTGAGGGCAGAGCGACATATAGCCATGCATTATCAATAATATAGTCATTTATATTATTATACGCATTCATGAAAAGATGACCCTTTATGTATGCTTTAAATTTTTTTAAAGAAAAATAAATATAAATAATTTATTTGAAAGAAATATGGTAGGTAACAGATATTGAGGCATACAATAAGTTACCATATTTCACCAAAGAACATTGGCATGCTAATTTTAATGTTTTCAAAAGCTATAAATTAAACTAATAGGTAAATAGGTAGTTTAGTTGCATTTCCAGAAAGCTTATTATAGAAGAGCACAGTGTGCCCCATAAATGATGTATTTACTTTTTCTAGTCGAAACCTAGGGATGTATAAAAGTCAAGTCTGTCAAAAGTTAATCACTCTTTACAATAGTGCCATCCTTTTATGGATTCTTCGTCTGTCATTTAATGGAGTAACATAGCTCTTCTAATTTTATATTTATTACCCGTTTTATTGCATGTTTTATTTAGTAATCTTGGCGGAATTTTAATTAATAAATTGTGACTACAGGACGGGTATGAATAATTGAATTATAATACTTAATTAATTATACTATTAATTAATTCATTATACTTAATTAGTTATATACTATATTATTGTGGTGCAATGTGATTTGAACGACGAGAAATCCCAAGAAAATTCTAGACGCCATTCCGCGTGACGTCTAGAATTGACAATTGACCATCAACTACTTAAGACAAACAAACTGACTATATACTATATATAAACACTTGACATTGGCAGAACTGACATTAATATGTCACAGGCCATTAACAAAGAAGAAGAAGAAGTCTAATCCTTTTATGTGACAAATAGTGACAGGGCGAATCATAAGCGGTGTTTAAATTGAGAAGCGTTTATAAGTAAGGTCGTTAATGTCTCCTTTGAGAGAGAACACTCAGAGTCATAAGTGATAACCATTACCGTTTAGTTTGCTGTACAAAAGAATACACGAGCGCATAGATAGAAGAGAGAAGGGACAGAGGCCTAGGAATCATTGCAGAACAAATACATGAATGCACACACGGACATACAGTTCTAGATAGGGGCGCGCTCAAACAGGCTACCGATATGTCCCTCATAGTGGATCGTAGAACTTTGGCATAGTATGCACTTGAAACAGTGTTGCAAGTTTATAGATTGAGTGTAGTGTCTACTGCTGGGACGCTGGACTCAATATGAAAGTGATTGATGGGGTCAAACACACCACGATTGTACTATGCTAAAGTTGTATAGCATTAGTAGGTATGTTGTCGAGTACAATAAAATCTACAAAATGTGTCAATAACACAAGAAAAAAGTTTCCTCTCCTTAACTAGAAACAAAAATTATAGTACTATTAGACACATTCATATACATAATAAGTCAAAGTTAAATGACTCGTTGGGGATAGTCAAGTCAAGTCAATAGATACTTTATTCGATCCAATCACAAGGATCACTTTGAAATGTCTTACATACTAGGTGAATTTAGGTGCCAATTCCTCCGAACCCAAGCCCGAGAAAAACCGGCAAGAAACTCGTCCTGCAGGCCTAGACAAAGTAACATTCTATTAGCGATGTCGCTAGTAGAAAAGTACAATAATGTATGGGATTGACATAAGCTATCGAAATGTCACGTGATCTATTGTCTATCTATCAAATAGAAAATTGGTAGACAATGTAACCATCTTTCGATTCCATGAAACGAATCGACAATAACGAACATTGACTTCCATACAAATGCGTAGCCAAATGTCGCTTTGTTGACAATCGTTATCGCTTAGTTTTCGATTCTTCTGATGGAAAACCTAGCGAATGCCAAAACCTTGTAGAAAACGAAACAAAATGGCGATTTTTAATAAGCTGTAGTAAAAATCAGCAGAGTTGTGTTGTGTTTGTGTTATTTACTTTGTACCTATTTGGTTACCTACCTACCTACCTACTTACCTGTTTTCAGGTTTTTTTAAAGGTTTTAGTCTCTATCACAGTCAAATAGGTACTTACTTATTTTTAGTTGTCTTTTTGAGATACTTTGCGCCCTATGCTTTTTTGCGACATGATCGTATCAAAGAATTGTGGGTATTACACGGCATTTAACACAACGGACAAAGAGTCGTTGCATTTAAGATGTTAGTGATGCCCTAAACCACAAAAGTCATAAAGAAATGGATAGTGTTTCCTGAAATAACGATCTCAAATCAAAGAAGAGTAAGTGGATATTTTAAAGATACCTCTATCACAATAAGTATTTTTTTACTGGTTTGAGAGAAAGCACTTTCTACTATAGTTGATAGGTTGCACTGATTGCACCTGTATTGCAATTGTAAAGCCAGTGGACAATGAGTATCTGTATTATAATAGAAATAAAAGAGTAAATGTAACATATCACGTTTTATAAAAAATAATTATAATTAATATACTCTTACTACTACTACTACTACCATACCATACATTGCTATCACTGAGATATCTCTATACCGTGGCTTGAGCGATATCTCCGAACCAGTTCAACAGATTTTTCCGCTCTTGCCACACCTCTATCCTCCGCGGCTTGTTTCTCTCCCGCTTCTCCTCTACCTGAAGGCGGCGCGTCACAAACTCACTCGTCGTGAATAAATTATGTTAGTTTAAAATACCAGCATAAGTAGATTGTTGCACCGCGCGCAAAGTGAGTTATTAATGCACGAGTGTTGGTGCCCGAGCCCAAGCGAGGGCACTGAATTAACACGAGTGCATTAATAACTCTCTTTAGCAAGGTGCGTAATTTACTTTTCTTTCAACTACCAATCTACCTACTATGATAAAATATGCCTACTCAAACTAAAAATATCAAGAATCAAAGTTTTGCTATGGTACAAAATGCGCGCCATTTGTGTTTTTTTTTACCAAGTAGGTTTTATTCAGCCGATTTTTATTATCAGCCAGTATCTTTTTGATCTTATGCAAACATTTTATATTAAACTTAATAGGAGATATTAAACCTCTGTGGTAAATTTATATCTAAATAAAAAGTAAAAAACAGTGCAATAATGAAAAACAGTGCAATAATGAGATTTCAATTAACATTACCGCACTGTTTTTGTTCTAAGCAAAAAATACGCCCTTTGTGATCGGTTTGGTAGTAATTAATGATAACATTACTACGTAGTTGAAAGAAAAATATTATAAATTACTAGTAGGTAAGTACTGAAAAATTATTTACCTATCCATGAAAGAAAGAAAGAAAAATCATTTATTCAACCACCACTATACAATCTATATACAAACAAACCTATAAAAACACTAGTGACTAATACCAAAACAAAGAGCATTAACAAATAAGTGAGGATTAGGTGGTGGTGAAATGGCCCACAACTCAGCATAATGCTACTGCATGTTGCCATGCTGTAATATTTTATTAATTTCCAAAGGACATACCTAAACCTGATGTTACTAAACTTCCATAATATAACTAACATACACTAACATTTATAAGCACATGCTTTATCAATGAAAATTAAATAAATGTTACTTAATAATAATCAATATAAAAATAGGGAACGAAAATTTAGTAGAGTTCAGTTTCAACTAAGCAACATAAAATATGTTGTTTATTATTCCAACGCTTAGTGGCGGTATAGTGGAAACTGCCCTCAAAAGCTGCAGTCCTATATACAGGTGTTGCCAATAAGATAGTCCTAACGTTGTACCTACTGCCATCACGGAGCCACAGAAGTTTTTTATATACATAATTTGGTTTCCGATCTTTAATCACACCAAATAAAAGAATTGCAAGATGCAGGTGCCTTCTCCAGAACATTTTAAGAAGCTTAGCTTTGTTGATAAAGGGTGTGACATGTGTCCTAGGCGGTATTGGAAAGCAGAACCGGGCACAGGCGTTATGAACGCGTTGTATTAGCCTCTCAGTTCTAGCAAATAATCTGGGACCATATATGGTGTCCGCATAATTTAACTTGGAAAGGACGAGTGATTCAGTAAGACTTATACGGAGATCAATACTGAGGCAGTTACGGAATCGATATAGAACTTTTAAACGGTGGAAACAATTCCGTACACAATCCGTTATATGTTTTTCAAACCTTAATTCACTATCCATAAGCACACCAAGATTACGGGCTTCGAAAGTGCGGACAATAGGCTCTTTCAATATATTCACATTGGGCGAATTAAATGCGATTTCATCAATTTGTTTCCTTGAGCCCAAAATCATATATTTGGACTTCCCTGGATTTAGAACCAAAGAGTTTTTACGCGACCAGAGAGTAATGCATTCCAGGTCTTTATTTAGATTGACTACAGATTGCAAGATATCTTTAGGCGGAAAAGACAAATAAAGCTGCAAGTTATCTGCATAAATATGATACTGACTGTGATGTATATGCCTAATAACATCAGAACAATAAATTACAAATAACAAAGGTCCCAAATTAGAACCCCTTTCTAACCCCTTTCTGGCTTTTGTGGAACGCCTCTAGGAACAGAACGAAGAGTAGATACAACTCTACTTCCATCAGCTTTCCCAGTTTCTACCAACGGCATACGATTTTGGAGATAGCTATCGAACCATTTTATAACCTTACTGTCAAATCCGTAGTATCTTAACATAGAAATAGGAAGGGTAGAGTTAATACAGTCAAAAGCACGAGAAAAGTCTAGCAGAACTAGTTAAATGCCCATACTTTGATCCTGAGCTGCAAGAATATTGTCAGTGACGTCCAGTAAGGCAGTAGTAGTGCTACGACCCTTCCTAAAGCCTGACTGGACTTCTGGTAAGATGTTGTTAACTTGAACAAACTGGGAAACTTGATCATATACTACTCTTTCTAGAATTTTAGACAGACACGGTAGTATGCTGATTGTCCGAAGATCCTTAAAGGTATTTGGGTTCGCTACTTTTGGAATTGGCTTGATTACTGCTATTTTCCAGAGTTCAGGAAATGTTGACGTAGAAATAGAAGTATTCATAATATGTGTAATGGCTTACAAAGAGTGTGGCAAAGTCAACAAAATCAACTCAAGATTAACATCATCAAACCGTAGATTATTTTGCGGAAAGACGTTTTTTTTTAGATGTTTCCACAAGCTGCCAGGGTTTTTTAGATTAGAGTTAATGTATTCATCACAATAAGCACGACGATCAGCTTGTAGAGCATACAAGACAGTGTTCTTCAATTCTTTGTAATACTGTCTATGAATCTCGTTCTTAGAGATACGATAACGTGCATGCGCATCATCTCTGAGCTGGATAATAAGTTTTATATAATAAGTTTTATGTATCAGCAATCCATGGGTGAGATTGTTTTCTTATAAACACTTTTTTTTCAGGAGCATGTAAATAAAAAAGCTCTATCAAAATATCTTTTAGAGGTCTATATATTACAAAAGATCTAGATAGTTTCTGTTTCTTAAAATTGAGTTCAGTCGTGATAAAAGCATGGGCACCAAGGTCAGGAATGTACCTTACTTGAGTTTGTCTAACGGGGGCATCAGTGCATACTACATCAATCAATTTTGCGCTATGGTCAGTGAAATGTGTAGGCTCAGTAACATATTGAGTTAGACTGGTATAGTTCAGAAAACGGCAAAATTTTCCAGTGTCAGCGTCGTCAGAAAACGAATTATAAATATTGAAGTCTCCAAGTAGGACAATGTAATCACAATTACCAAATGAAGATATGGATTCCGTGATAGCATCAGGCAAAACATCAGTATTCTACCATGGAGGACTATATACAGTACCTATAACAATCTTATAGCCATTTACTGTTAGCGAAATCCACATTTGGTCAACACAAGGGTTAGGTTTACTTAGAACTATGTATTTGAAATTATGCGTACACTGTCCGCAATAGAGGCATACTGAAGCAAGAACTAAGACTACATAGAAACATACCAAAATAATAACAGTAAAATAACATATCTGAGCGTAAACTTTTAACAGAGTGAAATTGAGCAGTAATGACAATGATGCTTTACAAAATACTAGCTTAATCATTACAAAAAATACGGTTAAGGTTCTCTAGGTTAGTGATGCGAAAAGCATTCTTACCCTGTTCCTGACGAACATAGGTAAGACCAGATTTGGACCATACATACTTCCAACTATGTTCACGACATAACTGACGAGCTCTAAAATATACCTGTCGTGCTTCGAAAGTCTTTCATTAACGTAAAAAACGTCGCGGTGCCCCAGTAAGTCCCAGGTCAGCCGATGTGATGCCACGCCGTACGCGTGCAGCTCGCAGAAGATTGACACGCAGCACACGCCATGCAAAACGAACCACGAGAGTCTGCGGTCGAGGTTGCATCGCTGATGCTATTAGAGCATCACCCTGTACCACCGTGCTGCTCTCCCTTTTCAGACCCACGCGTTCTGCGTAGATTACATCGGTATCTTGTATTTTAACACCAAGTTTAGCTCCTACCAGCAGAGCTATAATGTACAGAGTTTTCTCCAACTTCTTCTGGCAGGCTAGAGATTTCAATGTCATTGGCCAGACTTAATTGATCTCGCTCATTCAACTCCTGACGAAGGTGCATTACTGTGGCTTCAAGGTCTTTAACTGTAGATGGCTGAATTTCTTGAAATTTTCATTCTATGGATTCAAGACGTGTTTCTACATTTTCAATCTTTGTGTTTTGTATAGCTACCTTACTTTTAAGCTTAATCACCTTATTTCTGTAACTTTTCCATGCGCAACGCACGTCGCGTACCTCCCTGAATTGCTCGAGAAGCAGGTTGCTATTATCACTCATGGAAATGTCCTGTCCGAGGAAATAAGTGATATACCAAATCCACTATTAACGGTGGCGACAGTGGGTTCCTCATCAACCAAGCATTTACTAAGCAATGACTTTAAGGGGTATTATCACCTTTCGGCATCTTCGGCTTACAGCTAGGGCAGCACCACGACGACAGGGCATTCTTAAAATACTCGTTTATACTTACACAGGGTCGATGATAGACCGAACTGCATTTTACGCACTTAACGACACCTGTCGTTGCCGCAAGGAATCTTCCACACGCATTGCATTTCACCATAATTGAATAGGTCGATGGATCACAGTCACTATGCACGATCTTAGTGCTTACTGTGTACGACAAATGGCGCCAAACAAAACTAGGGTCCGACTAAGGTCCAAAAATTGCGCAAAAAGTAGAGGGTACTCCGAGTAAAGTTTTCAATGTCCGCCACAATACACAAAACATAAAACCGATGTAAGCACACACACACACTGCTTAGGTACTGAAGATAACGATATTACGAATATTTTGGCAACAAAACTTTCCTACTCGATATATTTGCAAGAGATATATACACTGTGTCTATTTTTAAACGGCAAAAATCTCGAGACCTTCCCTTCGTAGAAGGCGTCCGTAACGTCAATGAACTCCAAAGAGTTGAAAATTGTTCTCCGCTGGCCGGTGGTGATCTTGATCCCATTATTTAATACTAATAATACCAGCTAGTTGTAGGTAAAGAATTTAATACTACGTCGATAGGATAAAAAATATTTTTTTAACAACTGTTAATAAAGCTAAAAAGTTTTCCATTAACTATTAAAATTATTAAATTAAATATATCAAAACACTTGTTAACAACAACGAGTCAACTAGTTAGTTGCCTGACCTGACTGCCTGATGTGCTTGATGATGTGATAAAGATGTGACAAAGACTTGGAAATTGACGTTTGATGACGAAAAACCATAGACTAAGCACGTATATTAAGCAAGTACCTAACGAACAGACGAATGGAATAAACGATCGATAACCAAAGGTTACTTTGTCTACCAATCGAACTTCACTATCGCTAGAGCGTTAGCGTCCGTAGAAATAGAATCGTTTCGTAGCGAATGCAGTTTGTCTAGACCCGCTGGTAATTTTATTAGAGTATAATTTAATGAGCAATAATATACGAGTATTTACAGAAACGATTACAGAAATTTACAGAATAATATACAATAATATAATATACATGTGAAACAGTTGAGGTATCTAAGGACCGTTTTAAACGATTTATAGATAGCTCAACTAATCCAGATCACTGCCCGGTGGCAGCGTTCCCAAGACACTAGCGGCATTGCCACATTGAATAGCAATGCTAATACGCTGAGCCAGATCTTGGGTCCCGCAATGTTTCTACAAGATGCCGTGAAATAATATTGAAAATGCGGTGGGTTCCTGTTCCCAACGGGCCCAGGGTCTCGACTTAAAAAAACCTCAAATATGCAGGCCTTATCAAGACAGGCATATTTGCGCCTTTTGAGGTCCTCGGTTCATTCAGCCGCCGCACCAGCTCTAACGGAAGTCCCCGACATATGGAATGCGGCCAGAGTGTCTACGCAAGTAGCATTTAATTATATTACTAGTACAAAAAATGGCGTACCCGTAGTGTAAAATAATTGAGCTATAATGGCAATCATCAATAAAAAAAACCGGCCAAGTGCGAGTTGGACTAGCGCACCGAAAGTTCCGTACAAACCTGTAGGTATATATGTATAGTTATGGTATTTTTATTGCAAAAAAATGTTCTTCTAGATCTCTAGAAAGTGGTAGTAAGTTTAAAATTATTAAAAATATTTTTATTATATGATGTAACTCAAAATTGACAGTTTTTGCAATTTTTCCTTTATCTATGTATAGCACACGTTGCTACGTGCCAAATTTAAGATCCTGAGTTCACGGGAATCACCCTGTAGGTTTTGATTCCCTAGCGAGTGTCCGAAAATTTGCGGCAAAAACGGCTATATCATTTGATTGCGTTGGCTTAGAAGTTTGATTTTTTCACAGCTTTAAAGGACAGTAAACCTGAGTATTTGATATAAATTTCAGCTTGATACCTACACGCGTTCCTGAGAAAAAGGGTCTTGACAGACAGACGGACGGACGGACAACAAAGTGATCCTATAAGGGTTCCGTTTTTTTCTTTCGAGGTACGGAACCTAATTATGACCCCGTCTATACTTTGTGTGCCAAGTCACTTTAATAAATTCTCATCATATCATATTAAAGAAATAGAAATAGAAAATATTGAATTAAAGTCACAAAACCTTATGCAGTGAGAATATAACATAAGTATACTTTTTAAACAGTGACGAAAAGAGGCTATCACTCAGCATTTATGTTATAGGAGTGTGCGGGCTACAGTATCGCTGGTTTCAGTCGCGTCATCGTGATTAGCGCGGTAGCTACTGCCACACGCCTCTTGTGTAGCACATCATTCCATCTATATTTGTAAAATGTGATTTAATTATTTATTTATAAAAGTAAGCAGGTACAAATACAAATAATGTATCTAGGCAAAACATTAAAATAATTACATTTAAAAATGGTTAAGTTTTCATCATATATTTTGAGAATGAAAATAATGCATATAAAGTGTTGCCATTCAACGTGGCATTGCCACCAGATCATTCAGATCACTGCCAAAGGGCAGCTGGCAGTGAACTGGATCAGTTGAGTTTTCTATAGATCGTTTTAAAAGGTTCTTAAATAGCTTAACTGTGTCACAAGTTCTCCTAGTTCAGGCATATTGTAAGCAGTTACCTAAGTATAGTTACTTTTAGTTACTTTAGTTATAGTAACTAAGCATAGCTTGTATTATGGTGTCTAGATGACTGATAGAATACTTATATATTTTTAAATACATACTTATGATACTTTATAACACCCAGACACAGAACAACCAGCTATGTTCTTCACACTAATGTTTTTCCTGGGAGGGAATCGAACCCACGACCTACAGCGCAGAAGGTACTTCCAACTGAGCTGACAGGCCAGTCAAATAAAGATTTATTATTATTTATTATTTTTACAAGTATTTTATATAATTGTATATTATTCTGAACATTTTTATAAATATTTTAAAATAAATGAAACTAAAACGATCTCAAAAAGAGCAGATTTTTGTATTTTTGTGGGCAAAATGGTAGTCGTACTTTTGATGGGAGAAGGAATTTGTTCTAGTATTTTTTGACAGCAGCTTTCTGTGCTAGTAATGTACTATGTTCTCAGCTATTGGTTCTATCCTGTGTCAGGAGCACGTGTTGTGAGCTTCATAACCTCTCGACAAAGAGCGATGAACGATCGTTTGAAAGCACGGCTGGACTTATAAGCTCGTCTCTATGACGTTTACTGAAAACTCTATGGCTCTACTATGAAGTACTTTATGGCTCGTATATAAAAACAATACAATAAACTATAGATAACTGACTGGCAAGAACTTTCAGTTTAGGAGTACCTCTGCCTACGTTATAAATTGCAAGTCCGATATAATATTAATAAATTATAAAATATTATTTTCCAAATATTTAAAACCCGTGTCCACTTCGTTGGGCGGTTACAATAAATATTAAGGTACTAATATCGCTATTAAAAAAAAAGTTATTTAAATAATTGTAATAATTACAGAGATTTGTATACGGATATATATTGATAGATGGCGCTAGCGCCCCCGCGACTTCGCCTCGTTCCCGTTCCCATTCCTGTTGTTTTTCCGAGATAAAAAATACCCTATAGTAGTAGTTTGTAATTTGGCCTACCTACTCTAATCATTCTCCTGTTTATTTCTCTATGTTTGTAACCTTTTTCGTGTTGTGTGTCAAATAAACTATTATTCTATTCTATTCTATTCTATATTCCAATCCAGGTTACTAACTACATTATTCATTTTAAGTTTCATCCAAATCGTTCCAGCGGTTCTCGAGTTATAAATAGTGTAACTACTTTCTTACTACTACACGACTTTCTTTTATATACATAATATATAGATATGGCTACATATAGGAACTCAATAAGTTTAAAATACTCACAAGAATACCACCGTAAACCTTGCAAGGTCAAAACTTTGACTCCTTGCTCTAACTAGGTTTAAAACTTGTTAAGGACGCAAGGTATCTCTCTTTCGGATATCTATCCAGGAAGAGTGTGATGAAGATTCTTACCCTTACTAATAATAAAAACACGAAAGTTTGAATGTATGTTTGTTACTCTTTCACGCAAAAACTACCGAATGGATAGACATTCTTCATGACATGTCCTTCGAAGGCATTTAAATTTAGTCCGCTGAATCGTTCTATTTATAAGACAAGCACTATTTAGAACGTCTTGTCGAGAACTCGTTGCTCTTTTAGTACAGTCAATTACAAGAAAGTAAGAAAAAATGCACCCTCACCTTTCCTGTTCAACTATAGGTGCTTGATAATTAATCAACTTAGTCTATCTGTTTTGCTGAATAGTTTTCTCGATTTGAGAACTATTTTGTAAGGTTATCTAGTCACTATCGTAGTTAAGGCTTATAAATGAATCCCTCCTTATATTATTAATGCGAAAGAAACTGTCTGTCTGTCTGTAACGTTTTCACGCCTAAGCCGCTGAACCAGTTTTGATGAATTTTGGTATAAAGATAGATGTTTTTATGTAGATACCACGGGTGCGAAGCCACGGGCAGCAGCTAGTAATAAATAAATATTGGTGGACAATGCACACAACATCTAGCCCCAAACTAAGCATAGCTTGTACTATAGAATGCTTATGTATTTTCAAATACATGCATATGATAATTTATAATACCCAGACACAGAACCAACATCTATGTTCATTACACAAATGTATATCCTGGGAGGGAATCGAACCCTCAACCTACAGCGCAGAAGGCAGAGCTATTATTGTTGAAACTGCAATCCGCATATGCTGAGTTAGGGTCCATTTTGCGGCAACCATTAATTTTGTAATTTTTATTTTTATTGTATTTTTGTCTGTGTTGTTGCAAATAAAAACTTTTTCTATTTCTATTTCTATTTCTATTACCAACTGTACTGACAAATGAGTCAGTTATATATTTTTAACCGTCTTCAAAAAAGGAGGAGGTTCTCAATTCGTTGGAGTCTTTTTTATATATGTTAACCGATTACTCAAAGACGCCTGAACCGAGTAAGAAAACTATTATTTGTTTCGAAGGGTGGTCTTCTCAGGTGGTCCCATATAAATTATATCGAAATAGCTCAAGCGGTTTTAAAAAAAATCTACATAAATCTAAAAACTGTATACATTGATGATATTTTCGTTTAATCCGAAACCTCACAGTCTCATTGGAGCGTTGCGTTTCGTTGGCTTACCTATATTTATATATAAATAAAATACATCTACTTCCCACTAAAAAAAAGTTATATTCAATGAAGTCGGTTTTCTGTTTATTTTTTAAAACGTAATTATAATATTTATTAACGCTTACATTTAGAGATTTTCACTTAGATTACACTTTCGCTTCTTTACGTTAAAACGCACTGAATTTTGACTCAAGCTTCAGTTTTCACTGAATTTTGTCTATGATACCCAGTATCACTAACCTATGAAGTGCATTTTGTGGAATGTTTTTGTAAGCGCACCAAGTTCCTCATAAAGGACCAATTAACTTTTTCTAGTCGAAACATTATGGAAGTATATGTAAGTATATAAGTATTTGTTTCTGTTTCTAATATTGAATTTAGAAATGTCACTATTTTGCCATCACCGATCTCTTTTTTTGTGTAATTTTTTTTTTTTTTTTATGTGTATGAAATGTGCTGTTAATGTAAAGCTCGCTCGTTTTTATTGTATTGAGCAAGCGATTTAAGATTTTCTTAGAGTAAATGGAAATGGACATTAATCATCAATCAGACTTAAAAATGATGTCTCTACATTTTCGTGACAACCTAAATAGTACTTAACTTTTAAAACTATCATGGTTTTGCACATAATTTTCACTCAAAACGGGATATTTACCATGATATATGGTAAATATCCCGTTTTGAGTGAAAATATGGACAATATGGATAGAAATATATAACAATAGAAAATATGGGCGGTCAAAAATATGGACACACAAAAGTCGGCCATAGCTACACATCTACTAGAATCTGGCTCAAACCACTGGATCGAGTTACACAATCCACAGGTAATCTCAACTGAAAAACATTACATCCCAAGATTGGTACAAGAGGCAATAGAGATTACCAAACACAGGAATTTCAATCGAGAAGACGGTTTTCAATTGTCTGGAGCCTGGAACCCTGTGGTGAGGATGTGTGGAAATCGTAAAAGTGAGGTACCAGTTATGCGTCCAGATACCGTGAGTGTTGTGTGTCGTAATCGTGATCGAGTTGTTAGTGACAGTGAAACCGGTAGTAGGGGTAATGTTCGCAGTAAAAGACTGAGAAAGAGGGTAGACCGTTTTGTCTGCCAATAACATCCACCCGCAAAGACTTCAGTTTATCTCGTGATCATGGCGCATGCAACTGTGCCGAAATATCGAGAAGCAGAAAAACTCATATATCATGGTAAATATCCCGTTTTGAGTGAAAATTAAATAGTACTTTTTTGCCATGCTCCTTTTATAACGCACTTGTCAAACTTTTCATATTTTACCTGCTTTTAACTACCTTTCCCATGACGACCGGTTCCTTTTTGATGAATTGTTAACATTCACTGTCACTGTGAAAGCACACACTATTTGTTTAATAAGACTTATTTACGGATTCTTCGTTTGTCATTTCTAGTTTTCTAAATTAGATTAATGTCAAACTGGTGCTACGAACTCCCTGCGAAGCAAAACTACCTTTGCATAGCCGCAAAGGTAGTTTTGTTTCGTTTTAGAACGTGTCAGAAGTCCGAATCAGCTGCAAACTTCGTGCAACGAGCGATTTCTGAAATAATTTATGAATAATTTAAAAGCATTTCTTTTTAAAAGTGGCCGATACTATAGTGCATTAATATAGCTCCTATTGTAAGTACAAAATACAATTAGTGACGCAGTTTTTCGTCCCTTTAAAATGAATTTAGTATTTTAATATTTGACAGAGTAAGTAAGTAGATAAGTATGGCTGTATATGCACTTACGTAGATGCATATAACATCGTGCATAGAATATAAAAAAATACATAATAGTCTTTAATAGCAGGCGACAATATAAACATTTGGCCAGAGGCTGAGCAGTGTCGGTAGCAAAGAAGCAAAATTTTTGCTACTCTTCACGTGTACAGGCATTGAGCAGTTTCGTTTTCGCAATCATTGTAATTAAATTTACAGAAATAATTAATTAAAGAACAGTGTCGGTGCCTCCATCGACTAAATAATACGTGAGTAAAGCCCGTGTTTATCAAAATGTATAGTACAAGAACCGTTTAAAACGGTTTATAGATAGCTAAATTGATCCAGATCACTGCCAGAGGCCAGCGTCCCTAAGACACTGGCGGCACTGTCACGTTTAACAGCAATTCTGGGCCAGAAACGAGCCAGTTCTGTGAAATAATTTTGAAACGCGATGAGCTGCTGTTCCCCTTGTACCTAGGGTCTGGACTCCAAAAGGATCAAATATATAGGCCCTATGAAGGCAGACATATAAACGCCTTTTGAGGTCCTCGGCACATTCAGTCGCCGAGCCAGCTCTAACGGAAGTCCCCAAAAGAAGGGATGCGGCCAGGGTGTTTACGCAAGTAGCATTCATACAGGGCTCTTACCAGCATCACGTATCAGACTGTTTGATATTTTATATTATAGTATACTAGCTGTCCCGTACGCGACTTCATCCGCGCGATTAAAAAAAACATATAAATATATTTATATCAAGTTGTAAATCCAAACCATTCTTAATTACAAATACACTATAGTAATAACTATATTCGCCCACTGGTCGAAATTCAACAATTATTATTTAATAATTCATGTATTTTTTATGCATAATTGAAAAAAAAAATTGCATTATGCACTCCTTCTCTATATAAACTGTAGGTGTGCGATATTTCATACTCCTCCGTCTGCGCAATTTTCGTAAAAAGGGGTACCTACCAAGTTTTTGCTTCACGTATTAATATAATAATATAGGTTATTCTGTACATTTTGATTATATAATATACTTTAATTTCTTTAAACTGTATGCAAGGACTACTGTGAATCGCCTTTCATATTATAGGTTTGGTGAATTTTGGAGCGCCCTAAAACAAGTCCGAGAAGAAATGTTACTTGCTTAAACTTAGTTTTCCCAATAAAATTTGGAAGCAAGTTTAGCTGTAATAGGTAACTTAAGTTTAGATAATACTCTAAAACTTGGGCTTCGAGAGAAAACTCATCAGTTCCCGACCAATAGGCGATTTATCTTAACTTTCCTCTAACTGTGCAGTCCTCTCGCAATGAACAAGGTAGAGGTGATAAAACTGTAAATACAAGATACTGAGCATTTTGCAGATATGTTTTAATAAGTAACGATTTAAAGGCAGCCCAGTGTTATGGAAGACTTCTTTTTGTGTACCTACCCACTTTACCATTAGTAATTTTATTTATCTTTATTATTAAGATTACTATTAAAGTGAAGTTTATTAAACCTAATCGTACCCTTGCATCTTTATATTAACCTTAATTTTATTGAGGAATGTATTTCTTTTTTTGCATCTTTGTCAAACCTAACAAGGTTTTTAAGATGTTTACAATTAAAAATATGTATTTATTTTAAAAAAAAAAAAAAAAAAAATTACATGCATACTCGCACATAAAAGTCCCGCCTGTTTTCTGACGGTGTAGGTAGAGACTACCGATTTCGACTAGGTATGATCTTGACATACTTCATTCGCTCACATCCACGATTTGATTAATATTAATTTTATAATATTTAGTATTTTTTTAAACTATAGTATAACATTAACAAGATAAAGAAATGTTTAATGTTATTCCGCCAATCTATTCCTAATGGGTTAGATACGATACAGACGCATGCACCGCAATTGAAAAGCTACGCCCGAATCAGTTATCTACCTTAGTATTAATATTGGTGGACAATGCACACAGCATCATCTTAAGGCTAGAAAATTAAGCATAGCTTATATTACGGTGATCAGATGACTGAAATAATACTTTATCATCATCATCATCAAAAGTTCACTGCTGAACATAGGCCTCCCCAATTGATATCCATGAAGAAAATAGTTCTCTCCATCCACCGACTTTCCGCGGTAGAATATTTTTAAATTTTCAAATACCTATTTATAAATCCCAGACACAAAAGAAACACCTATGTTCATCACACAAATGTTTGTCATGGAAGGGAATCAAACCCAAAAAAATAAAAAAATAAAAAAAAAATTAGAATATGATATATATAAAAAAAATATAGAAATAAAAAATACGTAAGTAGTATATCTGTCATGTGGTACCCAAAACACAAGCTCTGCTTAGTTTGGGTCAGATGATACTGTGTGGAATGTCCGGCATTATTATTATTATTATATTATTACCAACTGAGCTGATAAACCAATCAAATTAATAAGAAAAAACAACTAGTATCGTAAGTAAATTTGAAACACAGACACACAAACTTACTACATCCGTTTAACAGATTTATTATGTTTTCAAATCACAGAAAACACATTCCTTTGTAATGATTCAAAAATAAAACTAGTTAATTATAGGGCGTAATTAAAAAAAATACCACATCATATTTTCGAACCTCGAACACCAACCGGTGTATAATTAGTTGGGACTGAGCTTCGAACCCGCTAATTAACTCACGTTCTAAACCTTATCTACCTTACCCAGTTACCTAGCCCAACTAAGCTTGTTCAACCTGATGGGCACCAGATAATTAAAAAAATAAACAAATATATACATATACACATATTCGCACAATACCATCTAGTCCCATGCTAAGCCGATCCTGTGTTATAGATACCAGATGACTAATAGTATATATGTAAACACACACATAAAAAAATACATTTTACTTTTTAAGGCAATATACGCAATATACTTTTTTGTAAGCCTCTAACACATATGTTCATAACACAAATGTTCGATATTGAACATTATAATATTTTGTTTATACTTTGTTTATTGTGGTAAACGAACCCAAAACCAACAGCGCACAAGACGAAGCTACTACTGAGCTGTATCCGCTCGGATTATACCTGTGGGGCGATTATGGAACTTTGATACTATCAAAACATTGATACTAATAGCTTTCAGTTACTATTGACGAATTGGTATTACGGATCGCTGCAATTTCTATCGGCTTTTATCGCTAGTTACAATGTGAAGTCTGTGTCAAACTATAACTCGACCAATTTACAAAGTACGATTAGCGTACTAAGCATTTAAATACATCGCATATGATTGATTGAAATAATGCCTATTGCTAATCGAAATTGATAGACATTGATGCCGATTGCTAATGGAAGCTGATAGACATTGATTGTATCAAGAGTTATATAATCGCCCTACTGATGTGTGTAATTTTCAACGCGGTTTTTTAAGCTATCGCGTGCGCCTTTCTAATTCCATGTTTCACAAAAAAGTGCGAAATACTCGTTGCATCCGCAATGCGAGCTAGGCCTTATGCGTCATATTCGTGCCTAAATCACACTTGGTCGAACTTACTGAGAGTTCACTGTGCCCAGTCCCATATTATGATGAACTCGTACTATCGCCACAGTCGGGTGGACTCGAATGGGACTCGTTAGTTGCGTCGGAGCCGTGGAGAGGTGGTTATGCCATTCCACACGCAAAGGTTTCCTCTGAAGGCTGAAACGTTTTGATTAAACTTTTGAATCAAACAGAAAATTGGAGGATTTTACGAACTTATTCATATTCAATGACAATTTTATTGATTGTACAGCACGGTATTTAAAAATTAATTACAGAAATGTACTGAATAATATAAAATACATGTGAAATAGTTGAGCTACCTAAGGACCGTTAAAAACGATCTATAATTAGCTCAACTGATCCAGATCACTACCAGAGGGCAGCGTTCCCAAGACACTGGCGGCGTTGTCACGTTGAATCGCAATGCTAATACGCTGAGCCATATAGGAGACAGTTTTTGGGTCACGCAATGTATCTACCAGGATAATGACAAATTAAAGTTAAAAGTTTGCTAGTGACGTTGTGCTCTAGCCTCTTTGGTTGCAATAATCGTTTAGTTATTCCAATCTATTATAAAAATAGAAATGTGTTGTAAACAGAACAAAAGAAAATAATGGGTGAGATTGCGTATGACACGATTTATCACGTTAAAAGTAAACTTGAAGGAAATTTTCGAAGCATTTAACCAAGACAATAAATAAAAGCTATAAACTTTAAATGGCTTTTGGGCGGTTTATTCACCGGATCTGGCCACTGATGCATATAAAAGGTCAAGTCCATACTTGTATTATCTATAATAATTTATAAAAAAATCTAAAGTTATGTCGCTGAACAGTTGATGGATCTTGATGAAGTTTGGTAAAGTGATAGATTGTACCTTAGAGAAGGACACTTATGAACATACCACACGTGCGAAGCCACGGGCTATAGATAGTATAGTAAAACAAAATTCCTTTCTACTAGTCGTGAGTTCATTTTTATAAGAGTCCCATCATGAGAAGCCACTGCAAGTCTGAGATTTTACTGCAAGTATCATTTTAAATCCGCAGCCAAGAGTTCGCGGCCATATATTACACGAAATCTCTAAATCCTGGATGAGGCCGGGGAAATGCCGGAAGGTGCAAATTGCACTGACACTCCGTATTACTTTTATGACCGTACGTGACCGGTTTATAGATCAAATTAAGTACTGTGCAGACTGCTGCTAACTGGAATTTTAGGAAAAATTTTACGAGGCGTCATAATATTCATAAAACATTGATCAAATGAGTGTGAATAGCTTGTGTTGGATGAGGTGGGCGAATATTTTTGACCTTGGCTAGATGAGGTTTGGAAAATTCCCAGCATTATCCAGGCGTGGTTGAGATAAAGATTTATTTCTAGAGATATTACTATAATACATATGCTAGTATTTTAATTAGGAAAAAAAACAACAAAGTTTTATGCGCAATAAAGCAGAACAGAAATAGAAATCGAAAATATTGATTTAAGGTCAGAAAACAGATACAGTGAGAATATAACATAAAGTACAAAATAATGAGATGAACCAAATCTCTTCAAAAGTTATTCCTAGGTTAATTTAACAGTAGTATGCAATAGATTGAAATAGTATAATAATATAACTCTTGAAACTATCGTGATTTTGAAAATAATTTACACTCAAAACGGATGATATGATGATGATGATATTTACAATCAATGTGAGTTCTACTGCTTCCCAATATTTCTGCATAGATCATGATCGCAATTATAATTATAAAAAGGAGATAATTAGGAAAGTTTGTAGCTATTTGTATCTATGACCAAGAAGGAAAACATTAAAGAACCCACCATACGGAATCTGGAACTGAGACCAGGAATGGGACGAGAATAAACGAGTATAATTCACCCAACTTCTCGCATATATAATTTAAACGGATAACAGAAATTAATGCGGGAATTCCCTGCAATTAGGCACATACCAGGGTAAAGCACCTAGCAACTCCCGGCGTGGGGAGTATGAGGTATTTCTACCGCCACAGGAATGCAAGCTCTGATTAAAGGGTGTTTTGGGTTAGTTATCCTGGAGACCAGGTCGAGCGACAATAATTTCATTACTTCACTAGATGCACCTATTGCTGATGTAAACAAGCATAACACAAGCATTTTGCGGGTTCGATTCTCGCCGCGGGATAAATGTTTGTATGATCTGCAAGTATTTGTCGTGGGTCTGGCTGTTTCTATGTATAAAATGTATGTATTTACTAAAAAAAAAGTATATTAGTAGTATATCAGTCATGTGGTACCCATAACACAAGCTCTGCTTACTTTGGGGCCAAATGATGCTGTGTGAGATGTCTGGCATTATTTATTTATTTATTTATTTATAAGATTGTACTGGTTTTGTGGTTTCATTTAACGTTCCGAGGCCTGTATGTATTTACATAGAGTGCATGATAGTTACATAACACATAGTTTCGGATATTTATGACATGTTATTTTATTTATACAAACAAAATGTATATTATATTACTAGACGATTCACATAATACCATCTACCTATTCTCAAACTAAGCAAACACTACTGTGAAAACCGATGACAGATATAATACTTGTATACCTACTTGTATACACATAATTATAATATTGTATTACATACATAAGGTTGGTAGGTATATACTTAAGTAACTTAGGTATATATTTAAGTATTTGAGTAGCTTAACTAAAAAACACTCCAACTCCAGGTCAAGGTCCAGGTTCTCTTGCAATGAGAGATAAGACTTTTCTTCAGATCTTGTGGCACAGAATCTAATCATGTTGCGTTGATAGTTTGCTCTTCATCAAGTTTATTAGGAGTCTAATTACCGACAATGATGATGAATTTCGACATCATTTTTGAAGATTTTGAATTCCTACCGAGTAAGTTTTTAAATGAATCGGTATTACGGAAGGTTGATATGGCTTTTCAGTTTTGCTATCATATGAATAGAAACATCAGACCAAAAATATATAGACAGAGTGCCACAAACAACTAAAGTCAATTATTTCTTCTTCTTCGTTAATGGCATGTGTCATAATAATGACAGTTATGCCAGTGTCAAGTCGTTATGTTGTTAATAGTAAGTCACAAAGTCGTTAGTTTAAACAAATATGGTGTCTTTCATACAAAATAACTACGGTTTATTTAGCTCGAATCACAAACCTTTTATTCCAATTATTAACACCAAATCAATAACTCTAGCTCTATTTAAATAAAAACACCACATTTACAAACAAAATCGGAAATAACTCGAGAAAAATAAATGATATAGGAGCGCACTGCGCAACGACCAAAAATAATCCACAACTAGTAATTAAGTCAAAACTCCGGTCAAAACCAGTCAAGTAAAACATATTGAAATTATGCAGATTGCTAATAAAAACTGATAGACATTGATTGTATGAAAAGTTCCATGCAGATCTATTAAAATTGACAACTCATTTGGCAGGCGGTCACTTTATTTCAAAAAAACACTATCAATCGATTTAAAAGTGTGTCTTGTGGTTCTATTGAAAATACAGAATTTTAGAACCAACAAATTGTTTTCAACTATTACTATAATATTACTATTAAATATTACGTAGTCTCCATTCTTAACGCTGGACTTACATACACCTGACGTTGCTGATAGTCGGTCAGAAGTATTTTACTGATTGTTTGTATTTTTGTTTGCGTCCTTCTTAATTTGTATGTCTCTGATCATATCGATACTGACATGACTGTTTATAAGTTGTGTATTATGTATTTTTGTATAGACCTTGTGTCTATTATTATTTTAATTTAGTTATTTTATTACTTATTATTTCGTTTGCTTAAGTTTTCTAATATTAATAATGTTAATAAAAGTCAAATGAAATAAATTATATACTAGAATAAACAATGTTTTGTGGACTGTCAGCTTAGTTGGTAGTAGCTCTGCCTTCTACTGCCTGTAGGTTGAGGCATCGATTCCCTCCTAGGATAAACATTTGGGTAAGGGATATCGATGTTTGTTCTGTGTCTGGGTATTTCAATAGTGTATTTAATATATATAAGTATTTTATCAGTAATTTTGTTGATATCAGTACAAGCTATGCTTAGTTTCGAGCTAGATGGTGTTGATTGTCCACTATTTATTTATTTATATGACATTACACCATTAAACCCGAATGTATCCAACACAGAAAAGACGCCTTACATTCTTCACACAAAATGTCCAGGATGAGAATCGAACCCACTGCCACATAATGTATATAAAATAATAAAATCCCTTAAAATACATATAGCTCAGGATTTGATGGTATTAGTACTAATATTATTAAAGCAGTGAATGAAGCTATAAGTCCCCATATTAGCTTCTTGATAAATCTCAGTATTGAAACAGGCAATAACCAGATGAGCTGAAAACTACTATTGTCAAACCAGTATTTAAGAAAGAAAATAGAGAACTGGTGGAATTTTATAGACCCATTGCTCTCATTTCCATATTTTCGAAAATATTTAAAAAATACGCCGAAATAAACACATACCTGAAAAAAATAATTTACTTTGCGAAGAACAAAAAGGTTTTCGTGAAAAGAAAACAGTAAACATGGCTATATATGACTTCTTCTATAATGTTTTTTCTAAAGTTGACAAAAAAACACCTATCTGTAGTATATTTTGTGACATGACACAGGCGTTTGACTATGTGGACCATAACATCATACTAAAAAAAACTTGAGTTTTATGGAATTAGAGGAAACGTATTAGACTTAATTAAATCCTATCTTAGTGTCAGAAAGCAAATCACAGAGATATCAAGAATGGAGACAAAATCAAACTAGAAGTTGCACACAGATCAAAAATACGATATCCTAAATACGGCGTACCCCAAGGCAGTGTGCTGGGACTGCAGCTATTTATTAATATATATTAACGATCTGCCAAGAGCAACAACTAATCCCATGACATTATTTGCTGATGATAGCACAATAACAATTTCTTGCAATGACATTAAATCTTATGAAACCGACATAAATGAATCAATTCAATCAATAATAAAATGGCTTGAAAATAATAATTTAAAAACTAATTTAAGTAAGACCATGATTATGCATTTTGACCAAAGATCCTAAACCCCATCTAACATAAATATAACATTTAATAACAATTTAATTAATCAAGTTGATGCTACACGATTCTTAGGACTTATAATTGACAAAAAACTTAATTGGAAAATTCATTTAGAAGGACTGAGTAAGCGTGTTAGTAGTCTTGCATATGCCCTGCATAAACTGTCATCAACAGTCAATACTGATGCCTTATTGATCTATGCATATCACGGTATGGTAGAGTCTGTTCTGAGATATGGGCTAATATTTTGGGGCAACTCTACTAATAAAGACATCATTTTTAGGCTACAAAAAAGATGTGTGAGAGCCATGTTTAAAATAAAAATTACCGATAGCTGTAAACCATTATTTTCGAAGCACAAAATTCTGACATTTCCGTCCCTCTACATATTAGAAGTAGCTCTTTTTGTAAAAAACAATCCCCATCTGTTCCCCCGGTTATCTGATTTGTAATTCGAAGCAGACGGGATAATACTAAGTTAAAATTACACCCTGTAAAAACAGCACTAACGCAAAAAAGTGTTGTTGGTGTTGCTCCAAAAATTTATAACAAATTACCTACACTAGATAGAGACCTGAACATCCAAATGTTTAAACTAAAACTAAAGAAATTGTTAATTGAAAAGTGTTATTATAATCTTGAGGAATTGTTTAGTGATAAATTGTAATTATTTTTAAACTTGCATGCCATCTCTATACCTAATTTGCATACCGTAAACCGGTCAAGCATGTTGTTTCACATTGTTATATTTTTGTCATCTTCTATACACATGTTTTCTGGCAAATAAATATCTTTGAATCTTTTGAATCTTTGAATCTTTGACAAGTAACTGAGTTGTAGGAACTTCCTTCTTTATGTGTTTACTATCTTTGGTGTTCAAATTTGCATCGGCTATGATGGAGTCGCGGTTCTTGGTCGCGTTGCTCTTAACCCTTCCTTACTAAGTCTGCCCTCAGCGCTGGTCGCGAGTGCCACGGAAACAGGCCGGTCCACGTTGAAAATTTGCGGAAAATTTGAAAAGTTCACCGATTTCAGTGCAGTTAGTGTGGTTTTTTGCGGAAAGTGGTTTTCTATACGTCGCTATTGTTTTCTTTGTGTTTGGCAATCGATTCGGGACTCCAGGAGCGAAAAACCAGGTTTTTAGGCTAAAAAAGGTCAGTTTTTTACCTATTTCTTGAAACGCTGGGCAAACAAGATCGATAACCTATAGTTTTTCTTATTGCATCTTGTGGCCCACCTGGAGGCCCATCTTTCACCGCTTTCCGCGGATTTTTACCTAGCTGTACTGCTGAGCTATTCGGGTTTTTCTAAAAACCACGTGGCCACTTGTTTGGCTAAATACTGCCAAAATTCACCGGCTTTTTACACATTTCCGTGGAGCTTGCACAGCCAAGCAGAACCCCACTTTTGGAGTTAAATTCGAAATAATTTTCGCAGAGTTACAGCTGGAAAACTGAATTTCATACAATTTTTTAAACTTCAACTGCGTTTTAAATTAGATCTTCAGCGACGACATACCATTTTTATTACCTCATTTTTTAGGCCTACACGAGTTCTATAGACTCCACAAAAATTGGAATTTTTAACCCTAAACTCGCGGAGTTATTGTCGTTTTCGGAAAAACCACGTGGCACGTGGTGCCACAAATAGCTCGTGCGAGATCGCGTTTTCTTGTGATCTGGATCGGCGCTCCTCTCATAAGCCAGAAATCGTTTTCAGCTTTCCCAAATTCACCGGGCAACCCTTGATACGCCCAAAGTTGCGGTTTTCTGGTTTTCTGGCCATATAGCTGTCGTTTGCCAGAATACTGGTTGTCGCGTGTTTTGGCCGTCTTTGTCTCTTAAATACAATCAATTTGATACCAAACACGAGGTATCTACGGCCTCTGGTTGCGGAGCTATCCTTCTTTAAAGATTTTGAGCTCGGTGGCAGCCATTTTTAACATACATCTTGAGATTCAATCTCCGCCTAGTGTTGTAAACTTGTTCCTGCGTGTCTGAATTTAGGAGTTTCGCGCGCCTGCGAGTCTGCGTAACCATGTCAACCAAATCCCAGGCCTCCGGGTCATCAGGGGCACGCAGCGCAAAGCCGAAAACGCTGCGGAAGAAGGCCATTACACATGCCATGGACAAGAAGGAAGCGGCGACTCGGGCCCAGACACCCTTATTGCCACCGGCGGAAGACGTTGACACCGCCGCTGCAAATACCGTAATTGTGACCGGCACTGCTGTTCCTGCGCAGGGGGGCCCTGCTGTTCCTCGCTCGAGGGACACCTGCGAAGATGACTTGGACGAGGAGCTTGACCAACTGGGCATAGCACGACCTGCCCCTCGTACTGATGACGATTGGTCTGATGTAGACAGTGTCTGCAGTAAACGCTCCGGCAGGCGATCCAGCATCCTCCCGTCATTCGCCAAGCGCACGGGAATATCCATGGACCTGGCATCACAAAGGGCCAATGAGCTATTACAGTCGGCCAAAGATTCTCTTGAGCGTGCTGGGAACATGAAGCGCGAATGCAAGCTGGAGGCGCTGGAGAGTCTGCAGGAGATGTATGAGATAGTGCTGTCCGTGTCAGACTCTCGTTCGCGACACAGAGTTTCCTTGGAGCAGGAAAGAGCCCGGGCCGCGAAGGAGTTGGTGAGGGTCGAGCGAGCCCATGCCAAGCATTTCGCGGACATCACCCAATCACATGCTGCGAAACTGCGGGAAGCCCACGAAGTTATACTCACCACGCATCAGACTGCAGAGGCAATCCGAGGATGGCTGAATTACGAGATGGACGGTCCCATAAAGGGCATTACTAAGATCCAAAATGAGCTCCATGCATTGGCTACGCAGTCCACAAACCCGGAGGAAAAACTAAACGAGAAAGATCTCAGAGAACACCTCGGAGAAGTGACAAAGAGGATTGCTCCTATGTTCGGTGAGGTGACTGACCAGCTTCGCACCGTGAGAGCCGCGATCGATGACCTTACCGACAAACTCGATAAAGCGGAGAGATTACGACCTTCAGTGGGACAAATGCCACTAGGCTCTACAGTCGACGTCGAAAACCTTCTCATATTTATCAGGGACGAAATAGTTGGTATCAAGTCAACCCAGACTACTAGCAAACCCGAGGTTGTTCGCCAAGACCCGGAAATTTTGGCCACCATAAGAGCAGTGAAAGAAGACATCGCTGTTCTTCTTAGCGAGTCTTCGGAGGCCAAACTCACGGGCCGGGCGATCACCCAGGGAATATCACAGCTTAGAGTTGAGGTCGGCCAATCGCTGGATTTGATGGTGGAGGCAGTTGGCCCCGTTCGGACGGCAGTGGAGTCGCTTCGCAAGGAGCTGAAAGAAAACCCTCCTGGTCCTCATCTGCCGGCTCAGCAGCGTCCTGCGACGTCGGATACCACCAACATTCCAAGCAGGAAACCTACACTTACACAAACCCAAAATGTCACTGCGCGGCGAACGGTTGTTGTGGAATCCGGAAACCCTCTGCAGACAAGCGAGGACATTCTTGGCGATATCAAGAAACGTGTGGATGTGGCTGGGTTAGGAATCTCTGTTCACGGCCTGCGAAAGGGACGAAACAGCAAAGTAATAATCTCGGTGGAAACCGATAACGACAGGAGACAGATGAAATACTTTCTTTCCCAAGACGTCCAAGACGTGGGTTACTTTCCCAAGACGTGGAAAAAAGCTGTAATCCGTGTCATACCCAAGCCCCAAAAAGTGGATTATTCAGTTCCAAAGGCCTACAGACCAATTGGTTTGCTGCCAGTATTTGGAAAGATCCTGGAGAAACTTTTTACCACCAGACTCCTTTGGCACCTGGGAAACCAAGGGCTCATGAGCAAGCGGCAGTATGGGTTTATGCCTCAAGTGAGCACAGAGGACGCACTGTACGATGCGCTGACCCTCATTAGAGGTGAGGTGACTGCCAAAAATATCGTGGCCGTCATATCCCTAGATATCGAGGGAGCATTTGACGGGGCGTGGTGGCCTATGATGCTAGACCAACTAATCAGGAAAAAATGTCCTCAAGAATTGGTTTTGCTAATTGACAGCTACTTGTCGGAAAGGTCGGTTTGTGTGCGGTATGCAGGACAACAGGCTGACAAAATCACTAACAAGGGATGCATACAGGGCTCCACCTGTGGCCCAATCATGTGGAACATCCAGCTCGACCCTCTATTACAAAAAGCGGAACACCTAAATGCTCACATACAAGCGTTCGCAGATGATATACTGGTGGTGGCATCAGCGAAAACGACAGCTCAACTTAACCAGATTGTCAACGAAGCTCTTCAAGCGGTAGCAGACTGGGGCCGGAACAGCAAGATGAAATTCGCTGCTCAAAAAACCCAAGCTATAGTGGTCACTAGGAAGCTTAAGTATGATGCTCCTAGCTTTTTCTTCAATGGAGTGAACATTGAAGTAGCGAGTGAGCTTAAAGTACTGGGTCTCACAATTGACAGTAAACTCACTTTCAAGAATCACCTCCAGAACGTGAGCAAGAAAGCCATCAACATATACCAGAAGCTTGCCTCCACCACTAGAGCCAATTGGGGATTGAATCCTATGATCACAAAACTGCTTTACACCGCTGTCGTGGAGCCAATCGTTCTCTACGCAGCCAGCGCATGGGCTCCAGTGGTGGACAAAGCATACGTTATAAAGCGATTGAGTCAAATTTCACGCAAGTTCGGTATAATGGTGGCGCGAGCACACCGAACAACGTCTCTTACTTCCGTCTTATGCTTGTCCGGATTGCTGCCGTTGGACTTGAGAGTAAAAGAAGCGGCCGAGCTCTATGAAATAAAACGTGGCAAACCTTGCCTTGAGCTGCCTGGGCGTGAAATAGAAAAAAGAATCGGAACCTTTCAACTACCACACCCAGCCAAAAGACAGTCAATCGGACACAAACTGTTAAAAACCGAGGAAGACATCGCCGACATTGATACGCTTCCGAAAATCTATACTGACGGAAGCAAGATAGAGGGTAAAGTTGGGGCTGCTGCATCCTGGTGGGAGAATGGGGCAGAAAAGCGAAACTCAAAATTCCTGTTAGCCTCGTATTGCTCAGTGTATCAGGCCGAGCTCGCGGCTATCCTCAGAGCTCTGGAGATGATCTCGAAATCCAAAGTCCAAAGTGCCAGTATAATAAGTGACTCAAGATCATCTCTAGAAGCTATTGCAGACCCAGCCAACACACACCCTATAGTGGCTGAAATCCAGGCTCAAATCCAGGAACTCACAAATGAGAGCAGACATGTACAATTATACTGGATTAGGGCCCATGAAGGTTTTGCTGGGAATGAAAGGGCTGATGAACTGGCGAAAGCGGCTGCTCTTACCAAAAAAACTAGGCCCGTATATGACAAGATCCCTATATCTTATATCAAATTGATTCTCCGCCAAAAATCAGTAGAGGCATGGAATAAAAGATATACTGAAGCAGAAACGGGACAAATTACAAAGTTGTTCTTTCCCAGCGCCCGAGAGGGTCACAAGACGGTTCTGAAGATACAAATGTCCAACATTATGTCGCAGCTGTTCACCGGGCACGGAGGCTTTCGCGAGTATCTCCATCGCTTCAAGTTATCGCCGACACAGTATTGCACTTGTGATTCAGTTACACCGGAGACTGTGCCACACCTTTTAAATGATTGCCCTAGGTACGGCGCCTGGCGCCAGCAAATTAGCTCTAGATTTAGAATTGGTATTACATGTAATAATTATAGCAGGTTTGTTGGAGACAACGACTATCGTATTGAATTTTTAAAATACGCAGAGCGCATAGTGAGGTCCGCAGGGAAGGCAAATGGGAGCACCATGTGTTGAACATTGAGTTGATTACACTTCAATGTATGGTTCCCTGTACTCCAAGCTCGTAAATGATGAGATACAAAATTGTGTAAAAGAACTGTAAATAACTAGCCATGAGTTGATGTGCTGTATGAGTTGTATTGTGTTCCGAATTGTTCGTGTCATTCATTGTATTATTTTTATGGTAAAATTTTTGTATGTGATATAGCTATCTAATAATTCTTCTAATTGCTCTAATAAAATATTTCTAGTCCTTCGTAAGAAAAGCCTTAATAATTGGAGTGTTAATTGAAATAAGTTGTACACTTATTGCATGCAAACAGGAATTAATTATTTTGTTGTAAGGTGTTTTAAATGTAAGTCTAACGAAACTATTGTTTATTATATAATAATTGATTAAATAATGTACAAAATGTAAAGAGCAATGTGAACTTTATGGAAATAATTAAATAATGATTAGAAATAAAAATGTGTACCCTTGTTAAGTTATTCTAGAATTAAGGAAACCTATAGAAACTTGGAATATAATGTAAATAAAGAAAGTTTAAGTACAATATATAGATATGTCAGATCATTAGTGCATAGCATTAAATTTGTAGCTAATTCATATTAAACAAATCATATAACAGTTTTGAAGGGGAAAGGGGGGGCAGACTGCCTAGTAATTATAATTAATTATAGTTTTAGTATAGAATAAACCGCCGCATAATAAAAAGTGGCGAGATCTTCTTAGTGACGTTTCGAGACGTCGAAAAAAAAAAAAAAAAAAAAAAAAAAAAAAACCCTTCCTTACTGAAGGCCGTATAATACTTAAGGCGCACTCAGAGTGCCGTCTCTCATCCCGAAGCTTATCATTTAGGCTAAGTAGAGACATGAACCTAAATAGCTTTATTCTGGCCAAGGTCTCAGGTACAGTGCGCTTTAGACGGTTTAATGTTACTGGAAGAAACTTTGGGTTGTGATTTTCAAAATATTTTGGTAGAGGGTAGTTGGTAGTAGCTCTGTCTTCTGCGCTGTAGCTTGGGGTTTGAGGCCCTGCCAGGATTAAAATTCGTGTGATTAACATATTGTTTGATCAGTGTCTGGGTGTTATAAACTGTCGTAAGAATGCGTTTATAAATATATATATATTCTATCAGTCATCTGGTCATCCTAATACATGCTATGCTTAGTTCGGGGCGAGATGGTGTAATGCTCAGGTGACCTGACGACTTGTGATGACTGACGACTCTACTCATATTGAACAGATTATCGTAATTAATAGCATGAGTATTACTCTAAGGAACTCTTCTAACACAGGATATTTTTAACTTAACAGATGAGATCCCAACTTATATAAAATATTACTTGTTTTTAATGAATACAATATTTTTAATTGATAATTATCAATTAGCTAACGTCGCCTTATAGTATGCTCTGTCCTTGTTGTTCTATGTCAAAGAAAAGAGATGGCAACAGATTTAACAATTCGTTAGCTGACGTGTGTTTTAAGATTGACTTTAAACACACGCCTTATTTCGTTTAATCGTTTCCTATTCCATCGACATAATAACTATTAGAATACCTAGTGATTAACATACAAAACTCATGCTTGGCCTCTTTTTGTCTCAGCAATCTTTAGCCCAATATAAGTGCCGTCATGTGGTCCCAGAGTGGACTGGGCCGCTTTGTTTGTTTAGGCCCGATCGCCAACACAAGTCTAATGGCATTGGTCGCCTAATGTTTGCAATTTTAAGGGATCTCTCTGGAAGCTCTCTAAAAAAAGCTAGTTTAGAAAAAAAAACTAATTTTTTGAAGATACGTGTACTTATAAGGTAATAATAATAATAATGAAAATGCCGGACCTTTCACACAGCATCATCATCATCGAGCTTGTGTTATGGGTACCACATGACTGATATACTACTTAAATAAGTTTTTTTTTGTAAATACATACATGTTATTATACAAAGAAACACAAATTCTCAAGACAAATACTTGTAGATCATAGAAACATTTGTTCCGTGGCGGGAATCGTACCCGCAACCTTCTGCGTGTCAGCCGGACCTTAGCCTACTGCGCCACAGAGGTTTTCATGATTTGAACATAGTTTTATCTCTTAACTTCTCAGCTATTTATACCGGGAACGCAAGTGATCTCCGACTTGTTTTATTGTCTTCCAAACACTCCCCCCCTCGAGATCACATTACCCCTGAAGAGAAGCTTCCCCCTGGGCATGAACTGCCGTGGCCAGTGTGGAAGTGCCTCAAAAGACTGCGAGTTCAGGTTGGCCGTTATAGGAGTAACCTTAGCAAATGAGGCATGGTTAACGAAAACGACACGCACGGTCATTGTGGTGCCCTGTAGGGCGATTATGGAACTCTTGATACAATCAATGTCTATCAGTTTCGATTAGCAATCGGCATCAATGTCTATCAATTTCGATTAGCAATAGGCATTAATTTAATCAATCATATACGATGTATTTAAATGCTTAGTCCGCTAAACACGGTTCCTACCACAATCGTACTTTGTAAATTGGTCGAGTTATAGTTTGACACCAACTTCACATTGTAACTAGCGATAGAAGCGGATAGAAATCTTAGCGATCCGTAATACCAATTCATCAATAGTAACTGAAAGCTATTGGTATCAATGTTTTGATAGTATCAAAGTTCCATAATCGCCCCACAGGTGCAGTCCATGTCACACGTACTTGTGTGTCCATCCTGCCCCAACTCATGCACTATGGGTGATCTGATGTCCTGCTCGGATAATACCGTAGATGTGGCTACCTATTGGTCAAATAGGATGTAACAACGATACGAAAGAAGAAGAAGAAGCTTTTTACATATTCACACAAGGTCTTGTGACAGTTATGGTCTCAGCCGATTACTGCGAAACCAGTAGGTATCATGCTGAAACGGGGCCGATTCTCTGTTGAAGAATACACATACACATACATGAGCATTATTCAATTATTACAATCATCTTCTGTTGTGTGCTAAGAAGCAAATAATACTGAAATCAGAGCCATTATACACCCCATTTTAGTAATTAGACTTCTTATTTCAAGAACAAGTATTTCTGTAAAAATACCTACATATAATAATTAAACTCAATTAAGTTTTGTAAATTGTTAGTTTTGTGCAAAAAAAACAAAGTAATGGGTCTATAGCCTCAGGTAGTCAAAAACGGTATCTAATCTAATATTTCGGCAGATTCCGAAAATGGTATCTGCACCAACTTGTCTATAAGTCATCTGAACAAAATTGCAGTAAGTAAATATAGACAGAATACTTATAAGTACAGAAGGCGGAATCTGCGAAAACATTTATATTAAAAGCAACTCTTGTGTCGACGCAACAGAGTGCAATTCAGCTCGCACCAGCGCTTAGTGTCTATCATTATGTATACCTAAATAGGCACATTTCTTTCTATTGCGTAACTCTATCTCTGGCACGGCACTTCTCTACGAATATGCCTAGCAAGTTGGACCAGGCAATGTACTTGTAGCTTCATACCTTAGGTATGAATCTTGTCCTTTGGAAGATGAGAAGGCTATTGGTGTGTAACGATATCATTCGTCGGGCACCTGTTAGTATCAGCTGTTCTCGAACCGAACGATCAGATACGTGATGATGGTAAGATGCCTGATGGCATGATGAGCTATCTATAGATCGTTTTAAGAGGTTTTTTGTTAACTCAACATGTATTTTATTATTGTATAATATTATTCTGGACATTTCTTTAATTAGTTTCAGTGTAGAGTAAAATGATGTTTACCAGCTGTTCTAAGTGGGCTAGGTACTGCTGAATGGGTAAAACACTGATTGGTACACATTGGGATAACGTGGGAGCTAATCTGTTTGAGGATTATCACGAGTTAGAGTGAGTGTCGTTTTGTGACTTTAGTTTGCCCCCAGCTAGGGGTAAGTGGCTATTGTCGCCTAATTTAGGGGGTGTGATAGGGGTTAGTACTATAATTGGAAATAAGGTTCATT
The DNA here is from genome assembly GCA_948098915.1 of Lampropteryx suffumata. Classification (NCBI taxonomy): domain Eukaryota; kingdom Metazoa; phylum Arthropoda; class Insecta; order Lepidoptera; family Geometridae; genus Lampropteryx; species Lampropteryx suffumata. Next base: position 18,701,147 of record OX402558.1, read on the forward strand.
GACAGAAACTCCTATGTATGCATATCTGTACTTCTATACTACAAATTCGAAAATGTCTGTTTGTTTGTTAGCTTTTTACGGCTAAACGGCTGAATGGATTTTGATGAAATTTAGAGATTGTTGTTTGTAATTTCTAAATATTTAAACCTGTTAACTAGTTTATGTTTATATAATTAAAGTATTTAGAATTTAATTTGTTTTTTTTTAGTTCATATGGGGCAATACATTTTTTATTAAATTATTTATTTTTATTTTGTATCTTGGGCAAAGGCACTGTCGGTATTACGCGTGTTAAATCACGGTCAACAGCTAACTTATTTTATTTATTTTAGGAGGTAGTTAAAAAAGAATATTAATTATTATCTGACGACCTCTGAGGCACAGTGGGCTAAGATCCGGCTGAGACGCAGAAGGTTGCGGGTTCGATTCCCGCCGCGAAACAAGTTTGTATGTTCTGCAAATAGTTGTCTAGGATCTGGGTTTTCTATGTTTAATAATTATGTATGTACTCGTATTAACAAAAGGTAGTATATTAGTCATGTGGTCATAACACAAGCGCTGCTTTCTTTGGGGCCAGATAATGCTGTGTGAAATGTCCAGTATTTAAAAAATATATATATACTTTGTGGTTATTACTACATATCTAATGCGCAAATCAGTATGCTGCTACCTACTGTCAATGGCAAACTCTAGTGAAGGAGAGGGTGGCCTATAAGCTATCATGGCGTAAAATATGGCCTATGACATCCTTGAAACTATAATTATTATATTATGGACATTATCAGACATCTGTCAAAGTACGAAATACAAGAACAGTGAGCTATAAATAAATAAATAATGAGGGACATTTCACACAACAACATCTAGCCCCAAAGTAAGCAGAGTTTCTGATATGAGTACATGTCTGAGATATCTACTACATTAATATATTTTTCTGTATATAAATATATTTATGTTATATACAGATACCTGCAGACCTTATCTCGGCAAATACTAGCAGATTATACAAACATTTGTCAAACAGACCGGAATCGAACCCGCAACCGTCTGCGTATCAGCCGGGTTTTGGCCCACTGCTCGACATAGGTCGTTGATTTGGATAAAACTTGTTTATTCTATACAACTGAGGCAGTACACTAACAGCCCACCTGATGCTAACTGTAAGTGTAAGTAGCCATGAGGCTTGCAATACCAGTTGGTATCACACGCACTTTGCCGCCCCTAGACATATATAATGTTCATTTTGACAAACACGGGCTTTACTCACGTATTATTTTGTCGATGGAGGCACCGACATTGTTTCGATTCATCTAGAGAATCTTCATCTGGGTGAGTTTGATCCGCGGTCCGCTCGTTGCCGCTCGAGCTCACGGTTCGCACTTCGCTTCTCCATCGACAAAATAATACGTGAGTAAAGCCCGTGTTTATCAAAATGTATAGTACCACTCACGAAAGTTTTGAAAGTGAAATATATAATGTTGTCATGTATTTGTATTTGCCTAGTAATTTCACGTGCAAACATTTGTCCCTCGGCGGGAATTGAACCCGCAACCTTCTGCGTATCAGCCGGGCCGGGTCGAGACTAAATACAAGGAGAAAAAAATCTTGAGGCCCCACTGTGTCCGAAGTTAAATACCTATTAACAATAGTTGTAGATATAATTCCGTTATATTGTACAACTCTCTTCCTGTAACTATGAACATCATAGAAAGTCCCACTACATTTTAGTCTGCATTGATATGAGAGCTTCTACACAGTTGATGACTTTAAATTAAGAAAAAGTTGAACTATATAATCTTTATATAATACAAATCTTCTGTGCCATCATCATCATCGTATCAGCTTTTAGGAAGTCCACTGCTGGACATAGGCCTCCCCAATTGATTTCCAAAAAGAACAATTTTGAGCCCTCTCCATCCACCGACTTCCTGCGATCTTTACAATGTTGTCAGTCCATCGGGCGGGAGGTCATCCTACGCTTCGTTTTCCTGTCCTTGGTCGCCATTCGAGAACTTTTAGTCCCCAACGGTTATCAGTTCTGCGAGCTATGTGGCCTGCCCATTGCCTGTTCAACTTGTAAATTTTGAGTGCTATGTCGGTGATTTTGGTCCTTCTACGGATTTCCTCGTTGCTGATTTTATCACGAAGTGAAACACCCAACATAGCTCTCTCCATAGCTCGTTGCACGACTCTGAGCTTGTGTATGAGGCCAATAGTTAGCGACCAAGTCTCAGTTCCATATGTCATCATTGGCGACACGCACTGATTAAAGACGACAGTCTTTAATCTTCTGTGCATGTGTTTGTTATTAAACTCCTCCAAAACGGATGGACCGATTATGATGAATTTTTTTATGTGAGTTTAAGTGCGTTTGAAAATGATTTAGATTTTCAATATATTTTTTTAAAACGCACGGACGAATCGCGAATGTTAGTGAATTATAATTATTTGACATTACATAGGTATACTAAACTTTGACATTATTTTTATGTTTCTAGGGTTAAGTCGGACACAATGTATTTTTTTATTCCCCACGTTCCCCTATGAAGCATGGAAGTGTTTAGGTAAAAATGCCACTTCAGTCACCCATCCAAATTCTGCCTTCGCAGAGCGTTGCCTAACTTCGTTTAACTATTAGGAACTACTTAATAAGCTATGCCACGAGCGCTGCTCTCACTGAGTGGCTGCGATTACTTACGAGTATTATACGTTATACAGCACTAGCGACCCGCCCCGGCTTCGCACGGGTGCAATGCTGATACTAAATATACTACAGAATGTCTTTATATACTACGTTTTCTAAGAGAATAGCATAATCTAAGAGATAGACATATACCGTTGCAGACTTTTTTGTACACCTTGTTAAGGTGTACAATACTGTAGCACATTATTTTGATCTATCTCGTAGGGTTCAGCCAGCGTTTGCAATGTAAGCGCAAATGTGTTTATCTAAGACACCACATTAGAAACCTCTAAAATTATCAGTGTTTCTCTACTATATTATGCATGTTTTATACATATAAACCTTTCTCTTGAATTACTCTATCTTTTAAAGATCTAAGCATACATCGGGACAGACAGACAGCGGGAGGTGACTTTGTTTTAAACTATGTAATAATTATGATTAGCATTTTCGATTCAGTGAACTCATTGCAGTGAAAGTTTGAACTCTGGTATTAGGTACACGTGGTCGTATGTAGGTCATTTAACCTTTACCGCAACTTTCAAGTTTAAACAAGACTCGGCATTTTTGATCCATACTCAAGGAATCCTCATTAACTGACTTAAAAAAAGGAGGAGGTTGAGAACCTCCTACATTTTTTGGGTATTTTTTTATATTTGCGATATATTTTTTGTTATGTATGGCACCTCAAAATTCCGTCATTTAAGAACCGATTAAAAAAATCTTATTTATGTGACAGGATATACTTTTGGACTTATCCTATAGAAATTTCATCCAAATCGGTTTAGTAGTTTGGCTTTTAAATGAAAATAGCTGGAAAAAAATTTTATACAGATAAACGAAATTTCTTATTTATTATCGACTTCAAAAAAAGAGGTCCTCAATATTGCTTATTTCCTCATAAGTATTTTATACTTTCAGTCATTTATAAATCGAATTGACATTTTTTTTTATGTGAATGGATTCGTATTATTTTTTATTTGAAAGGATTCGTATTAACGAAATGATTTATACTACTTAATGAGGATGTGGGTTTGATCCCACATCCTTTAATTAATGATTAATGTCATTAATTATGTCTTTGTTTTGTGTCTGGGTGTTATAAAGTATCATAAGTTTGTATTTCAAAGTATATAAGTATTCTATCATTTATCTGGTCACCACAAAATATGCTTAGTTTGAGACTAGATGGCGTTGTGTACTTTTACCAATATTTATATAAGTAATTATTTTTTAAGTAATTTTTTTTGTTATTTTTTGTGTTTTTGTTCATATGAGCCTGTCGTGAGCTTCTGCTCACAACTTCGCACGCGTGGTAGGTACCTACATAAAAAGCTTAGCCAATATCTATCTAAGATACAACCTCCTTACCGGATTTCATCTTATATCATCTGTACGATTACGATTACGATTAGCCCATTGTGTCCCACTGCTGGGCAAAGACCTCCCCTTGATCTCTCCAATCATCTCGGTTTTGAGCTGTTTGGACCCAAGCTCTGTCAAAGGTGTCGAGATCATCTCGCCATCTCTTTTTGGGTCTACCACGGCGCCGTCTGGTTATTTCATCTTATACGACTTAATTAAACTGATTGAGATCCTGCCAGAAATGCTAGATCTTGGGCTAGAGAAACTAATTTTATGTGTTTTCCCTTACTCAAAATTGTCAAGTGTTAAATTGCAGAAAATATTCAATCTGAATTTAATGCTTTACAATTTGACATGTTTTGTCAATTTAAAATTCCTTAAAGGTTTAGTACCTTTAAGGATTTTTTTAAGGCTTAGTACCTAGTTTAGTAGCATTTTCAGCAAGCTTATTGTAGAAGCGCAACGGGTTCGCCATAAAGGACTTAGGTATTTACTTTTTCTAGTCAAAACCTAGGGATGTATAATTTATATTTGTTCCTAGTATTGATTCTTTGGTCACTATTTTACTGAAACCCATCTCTATTTTTATGAGGGTATAACAAATTTTCATATATATATTGTAAAGCTATTGTGAGAATTATAATTTCTTTGAATATTTCTTTCAAAGACTCAAGCGGTTTCATTTTATAAATGGCACGAACATATTGCCCTCTTTCAAGAACAAATATGTTTTTGAATATCAGCTTTGCTTTGCATGTTTTTACCGTAAAATAGTGACTTCATAGAATTAATACTACGATCAGAAACAAATTTTACATGACTAGGTTTCGACTAGAAAAGTAAATAAGTCCTTTACAGGGAACACACATCTATAATAAGCTTCCTGAAAATTCAACTACACTACCTATTAAGAAATTTAAAGCTTACATAAGGGTTGTCTTTTGAAGAAACATATTACATATTCCACTTGAACGTCCGAGCGCGGCAGCTGTCTAGAACGTCCACCCGCGCGATCGGAATTCTGCGGCGCCGAGCGCTTGCTTCATATTCAACTTCGAGCGTGATAACTAGATAACTACTATACTTAGACTTAAATAAAAAGTACTTATGAATAGGTAAAACTAAACAGATTAAAACTACGTAAAAAATAATTACAACAATGAATCTAAATACTGAAAATATAAATTTAAACTTGACAATGTAGGTTAAATTTCAATAAACTTTTGATTCTAAAGAGTTTTTACACAAAATCTCGTAGTTTGTAGCGTAGTTTTACCTACTTGTTTTTCAACTAGAATTTAAGGGCTTTTTTTGACATGAATATCATAATAACAAGAATACCGTGTTTATTAAAATAAACCTTTTCAAAACACCCCTAGAATACGTAAAAACGGACATGTCCCGGGTGACTTTCACCCTGGACATTTTGGCTGTAAACCCAAACAAATGTAAAATACTCTGTTGTTTCATTATATTTAAATCGTGGGAGTATATTTATATATGATTATTAACATAATTTCTCCATTACAAATACTTCACACCATAAACATGAAACTTCATAAACATGAAACCCGCCGTGCAACGGCATTTTGTTTAATGTCGATTTTTTTACCATCAGTCGATGGGCACAAAAATATTTGTAAATATTTCATTAGCAATAATCTTGAGGATTACTTTGATATATAACACTAATATAAATAGGACTAATAAAACAATCTAAACGACACCCGCACGCACCACTTCATAAAACCTAAAGTCACGCAAAAGTTTATTGTTTTTAAATTTTATTTTTAATGTACAAAAAAACATACCTGGCAACAAAATTTGCAGGTATGTTTTTTTTGGATTCTACCATACGGTAATTTTATTAAAGAGTCATTTAGTGACTTTATACAGCAACTTTTAGACGCCAGGCAATACAACTTCACACAAAAGTCATGGAGGTCCGATGGGTAGAAAAAGTCACCCGGACGTTCTACGCAACAAAGTTTTGGGTCGATTTTGTTACCCGGACGTTCAAGTGGATAATATAAATGAATATATTATTGATAAGAATGCATGACCTCATGTTGCTCTGCGCTCAGACAGAAATGTGTAAATTCTCTTGTATTTTTTTTTCGTAGTTAAGTAAGTTATGAGATGGATCATGCAATAATTCCAGTTCTTCTCTGGCTGGGTTAAAAGGAATTGGCACCTAAATTTACCTAGTATGTAAGACGTTGCAAAGTGATCCTTGGGATTGTATTGAATGAAATATCTTTTGAATTGACATCAAAAAGTCAAAATGTAATAAATAGACTTACAGACAGATATAGACACCTTCGAATTTATTTTTTCAATTCTTTATGCGTTAACATTTATTTAATCATAAACCAAAATATATTTAATAAAAGTACGATTACTTACTTATAGATAAAAAGCACAATTATTAAAGCATACATAAAAAGTAGTCTTTTGAAGAAAGCTTATTATAATATAGATGACTATATTATTGATAAGAATGCATGGCCTCATGTCGCTCTGCCGTCAGACAGTTAACCGACACACTTGAAATGTATAAACCCTCTTGTATTAGTATTTCGTAGTTAAGGTAGTTATAAGATGGATCATATAAAAAAGCGCTAGGACCAAGACGAGTTTCTTGCCAATTCTTCTCGAGCTTGGGTTAGGATGAATTGAAAAGTGATCCTTGTGATTGTATTGAATAAATCATCTTTTGACTTTTGACTTGACTTTAATTCAGTTCACTGACCGAAACACAAATCCTTTTTTGCACAAACAAATCTATATATTATTACGTGAAGCAAAAACATTGTACCCTTTTTTACGAAAATTGCGCGGACAGAGGAGTATGAAATTTCGCACACTTATAGTTTACAGAGAGGAGTGCAGAATGCTAAAATTAAAATTGAGCATATTTTTAAAATTATGCATACATTAAAATACATTCATTATCTATGAATTATGATCGAATATGGACCAGTGGGTGACATGTAGTATGTATTATTATACAATAGGTTGGCTTAATGCTAGTAGCATTTTCTACAAGCCAAGCAAACTATAGGCAAGGTAAGGTTTTTCTGCAAGGTTGAGAAAATAAAAAGTAGGCGTGCTAACATAATCTAAGAATAAGGAAATATAACAGTTGATAGACAGCATATTTAAAAAAAACTACTTAAAATAATATTATAAAATAAAATGTATACCATGTTATGGGTTAATTATTTTATGCTGGTATTATATTTATAATTTATCTGCTTCTAATTATCAATCCGAATAAGGACAGCGTTGTTGGCCGTGTTCCAGCTACCAGCACATAGAAGGTTAATTGTAACGTTTGTTAAATACCTGAGTACATAATACATACCTATTATTATTGAGTACCTATTTGTTAAGTAATAAAAATACGCAGTTCTGCAGTACATTCGGCATTAGTACGTATTTACAAAAAAAAATAACGTATTTAAATAGTATATCAGTCATGTGGTACCCATAACACAAGCTCTGCTTACTTTGGGGCCAGATGATGCTGAATGAAATGTCTGGCATCATTATTATTATTAATAAAATTATACACCAAATTGTTTTTATTATAATTAAAGTTCTTGGTAAAATATACATTATCAAAATTGTGTTTATTTGACACCGCTATATTACGTTAAACTGACGCATTGATTCATAACTACTTGCCATCTTAAAACGTTGATAAGTATGCAATATCCTTGTCATTCAAATGCTATTGAATAATGACAGCAACCGATTCAAATCGCATTTTATCTCAACGAGACGGCCACATAATTTTTTTTTATGAATAACAAGTTGCTTTGCGGCTTTGCTCGTGTGTCTTGCCAAGTAGCGAGAGTATATATCGGTGAGTACCAACACAGTGCTAATATTTTACTTCCAAGCAGTACTGTGAAAGTATTCCTGTATATAAAAAGCACTCAAATAAAAAAAAAAGGGTTGCACTCCGGGAGTGCCGACAGAAGTGAAAACTTATTTTGGCGCGTTAGAGTTTAGCAATAAATCACTTCAAAATCAGTAATTATGGCGACTGCCAATCAAATACTGAACAAACACAGATGATGCAATCTTTTTTGTTCAGAATGTAGATAATATATCATAGAACCTAACTCAATAAACTTCTTTTTACAAAAGTAGACTGTAAGCATGTGAATTAAGGTTTATTATCAAATGGGGCGAGCGCGGCAGCCGGCTGCGTCTATATCAAAGAACCTAACTCAGTAAACTTCTCCATACAAAAGTAGACAGTAAACATGTGAATTAAGGTTTATAATCAAATGGGGCGAGTGCGGCAGCCGGCTGCGTCTCGCCCCAGACCGTAACGGTGTCGCGAATCCAGAGGTTTTACCTCATCTAAAAATATGCGTACCGCGCTAAAAGAGAAGTTTTCACTTCAAAAATCTAACATCAGCAGTAGCCAAATATTACAATTTATATTTAGCTACTGATATTAGCTACGTATTTGTCTGTATGATCGACAAAACTACCTCACTTTTGAAGTGAAAACTTCTTTTAGCGCGGTACGCATATTTTTAGATGAGGTAAAACCTCTGGATTCGCGACACCGTTACTGAGACGCAGCCGGCTGCCGCGCTCGCCCCATTTGATTATAAACCTTAATTCACATGTTTACAGTCTACTTTTGTATGGAGAAGTAAAAAGTAAAAAATATTGCATCATCTGTGTTCGTTTAGTATTTGATTGGCAGTCGCCATAATTACTGATTTTGAAATAATTTATTACTAAACTCTAACGCGCCAAAATAAGTTTTCACTTCTGTCGGGCGTCCCGAGACGCATACTTTTTTTCTGTTATTTTATTTCTAACCTTGTTTCTATGTTAATCCAAATTGAATTAATTTTGTTATTATATAAGAATATCGTATAGAACGCTCACTGTATTATAAAACAAAGTAAAAACTTGTTTAGTATGTTTAAGGTTTCTCAGTAAGTGATTTATTTTGTAAGTCTTATGAATAAATAATCCTTAACCGTAACCGTACAATTTATAACCATAGTTTTAACCTTCTTATAAGTACCGGCTCTTATATATTCATATTAGTGGCTAGATTGATAACTATTGCATCTAAATAAATATACTAAGAGATTACTTAAAATTAAAAAATAAAAGCAAACTCTTGATTACCTGACCTCCTGACCTGATCTCCCGCGACAAAAGCCTGGCCTAGTGCGGGGATCACCAGTAACTTGTAACATGTGTGTGAAAATTATTTTGCTAAATAAACATTATCTTATCTTTTGGTTTAATACATTTATTCATAAAAAGACAATTACATGTCACTTACTTATGAATAGCATGATCTTAAGATTAAAATAGACATTAGGTAGATGTCGTCGACTTAACTTATCAATAGGTACCTACTTAACGCAATCATTTTTCAAGTAAAGAGTGGTCTTGCATTACGTGTTTTGTGAGTTTATTTTTGAATGCGTTAAATAGGTGTACATTTTTAATTTCCGAGGGTAGATTGTTGTAAAGCTTTGCGCCTTCGAAGGTAATAATTTGTTTGCCATAGTTTGTCCGCGGTCTAGGTAAAACAAGATAGCTGGCTCTTCGCATACCTCGCTTTGTTGTTTCTGATTTTTTTACAAATGATATGTTACTATGTATTGTTTTATTAATAAAAGTTGATGTTAAGTACGGGTATTTGAAAAGTAATTTAACCCTATACTTGACACTGTGAACTTGAATGCACATTCAATTCAGGTTTTTTTTATGCAAAATAGAGACAGATAATTGATTCAGGCGTGACTTTGCGGAAATCCATTACAAAACATTAAACAGATGGACAAATATTTAGTACAATTCCGCTAATCTATTCCTAAAGAGTTACCTCCAAAAGAAATTCGACACGTGTTTCGCCTCTCCACGAGGCATCCTCAGGAACACTTGACTCACTCCGCACCCCGACGAAAAAACACTCTGCTCTGCAGACTTGTTGCTTCGACCAACGTCAGAATAAGACTGGGCCATTCGCGCTCCAACTTTACTATTTATACACTCAGTCAGACCACCGGACTGCCACGCCACCCGTATGAATCAGCGCCAGCTGTTGTAAACAAACGTAATAGCGGTGATCTTGGAAAACTTGTATTTAATTCGTTCAACAGTGTAAAATCTAATGAATTATGTCTTGTTATTTCTAAAGTTTCTAGTACAGACATTCTAAAACCTTTTTCGCATTACCTAGTTTCAAAATTACGACCGGTTTGACCCACATAAACACCATTACATTCATCGCAAGTTAATTTATAAACCCCTGATTTTTTATGGTTCTCTAATCTGTCTTTTCCATTACAAATCCGTTTTAAAGTGTTGTTGGTTTTAAAGGCCACTCTTACCTTGTTTCTCAAAAAAGTGTTTGAAATCCTATCACTAACCTATCCATCCATTAGTGATAGGATTTCAAACACTTCTTTGAGAAACAAGGTAAGAGTGGCCTTTAAAACCAACAACACTTTAAAACGGATTTGTAATGGAAAAGACAGATTAGAGAACCATAAAAAATCAGGGGTTTATAAATTAACTTGCGATGAATGTAATGGTGTTTATGTGGGTCAAACCGGTCGTAATTTTGAAACTAGGTAATGCGAAAAAGGTTTTAGAATGTCTGTACTAGAAACTTTAGAAATAACAAGACATAATTCATTAGATTTTACACTGTTGAACGAATTAAATACAAGTTTTCCAAGATCACCGCTATTACGTTTGTTTACAACAGCTGGCGCTGATTCATACGGGTGGCGTGGCAGTCCGGTGGTCTGACTGAGTGTATAAATAGTAAAGTTGGAGCGCGAATGGCCCAGTCTTATTCTGACGTTGGTCGAAGCAACAAGTCTGCAGAGCAGAGTGTTTTTTCGTCGGGGTGCGGAGTGAGTCAAGTGTTCCTGAGGATGCCTCGTGGAGAGGCGAAACACGTGTCGAATTTCTTTTGGAGGTAACTCTTTAGGAATAGATTAGCGGAATTGTACTAAATATTTGTCCATCTGTTTAATGTTTTCAAAATAGAGACATCGAAACGTTTTAATAATAACTCAAACTGACTTCGTAAACATTTATTTACGTACGAAAAAGAAAGCTATATCTGTCTCGCTTACATATTGTCAGTGGTGAACAAAATGGCGAGCCATCGGTCAGCGCCCACGCATCGCTCCGTAAGTGTCCTATTTTATCTCAATTAAATTATGTTATATGTATGAAATTATTATAATTTTACTTTCTGCAAGCTTTATCCAATTGTTTGATAATATTATTTTTGTGATGTATGCTTTGAATATGTAGTTATTCACGATATTTATTATGTGTGCATTTGTGTATATTTAAATGCACACTGCCTGCTTTGCTGTCAATTACACCATATTTGTTGTGTGCATATAAATGCACACTGCCAACTTCATAGACTATTATTGTTTATGAATGTTGTGTCTTTAAATGCACATTGCCTACTGTGCTACTATATATTCGTACCTTTGTTCAAACAGAGTTTTTTTTCATAATGCATTATAGCAATTCATATATTACCCCTTCTACCAAATTTCAATTTCTTAGCTTGCAGTACTTTTTTTCCAGATGACTAGAAGTCGAAAAATTCTTGCGTTGGTGCCTAAATGTGGAGCTAAGTCAGATACAGAATCCAGTGAAGCTTCGGAAGATGAATTACAGATGTGTAGACCTCATCGAGATGTCTCCGAAAACAGCTCCCCTGTCCGATCCATAGCATCTTCTCTCGAAAATTTAAATACTCGTATCTCCAACAGTGATGACTGTGAGTATCGAGAAATATTCGCCGTTGCTTCTGTCCATGATGTCCCAAGATTCACACTCAACACTATTGATTCTACTCCAAACTCACCGTCTATTTTTCAACATGATTCTGACATTATACCGCCTTCACCATCAGTTTATATTCCACCGTCACCATCTATAGACTCAATTTGCAGTCCCACACCGTTAGCACTTCCTGCACCTACAGCAGCTACTGTACGTCTTCGGCGTTATAAGAAAACTCCGGTGATTGTTAAAAAAGCCGTATTGAAACCTACCAAAATGTTTCCTAAATGGACAAGAATGAAATTTCAAGGAGCAGTAGACATAGAAGATAATATGTTTTTCGAATCTACTGACATTGAGAAATCGCCCCTTGATTACTTTAAGCTATTTTTTACTGACGATGTACAAGATCTAATAGTATATCATTCCAATTTATATTCTGTACAGAAAAAAGGCACTTCAATTAATATAACCAAAGACGATATCAAAGATTTTATAGCTATAAATATTTTAATGGGCGTCGTAGATATGCCGGCATACACCGATTACTGGTCAAATGAATTTAAATACAGCAAAATTGCAGACGTCATGACACTAAAAAAATTTCAAACTATTCGACGTTACATTCATTTCAATGATAATTTACAAGATGACGGTGACAGATATTATAAAATTAGACCCCTGGTAGAAAAAGTTCGACAGAACTGTGCAGCTAATATAATTGAAGGCAAACGATTCAGCATCGATGAGATGATGGTGCCCTACAAGGGTACCAGAGCCGGCAGCCGCAAACAATATGTACGGAATAAACCCAAAAAATGGGGATTTAAGTTTTTCGTTCGTGCTTCACCATCTGGCTTCGTACATGATTTTATTATTTATGGAAGAGACGATACTTTTAGACGCCATTCTTTTACTGAAAAAGAAAAAAGTATGGGTCTTGGAGCCAAAGTTGTAATAGCTCTGGCCAAATCTATTAAGCAAAAACCATGCTCAGTACTATACTTTGACAACTTTTTTACATCAATTGAATTGATGCATCATTTAAGGAATGAGTACGGTATATTCTCCTTAGGTACCGTCAGGGCAAATCGACTTCGAGGGGCAGAGAAAAAATTACCAAGTGATAAGGATTTGAAGAAAAAGGGAAGAGGAGCTTTTGCACAGGTCGTGTCTAACGAACACAATATCGCTGTAGTGAAGTGGTTTGACAATAAATTTGTCGTGGCTGCTAGTACTTATGTCGACGCCCACCCTGTACAGAATATAATGCGGTACAAGAAAGAAGAAAAGAAGAAAGGCCCAGTCACATGCCCAAATTTAATAAAGCACTATAACGGAAATATGGGTGGAGTTGATCTAGCCGACATGTTAGTCGCTTTATACCGTACAGATCTGAAAGGCCATCGATGGTATCTAGTATTGTTTTCACAGATTCTGGATATCTGCGTCAATAATGCCTGGCTGCTGTATCGTTATGAGAACAGTAGTAAACCAAAAGTAATGCCACTTAAGAAGTTTCGAGTCGCGCTATTTAGGCAACTGCGTTTGTTTGAGAGGAGTTCTTCTAATTTAGAACCTGATGCTCTTTCCAAATATGTAAGAAAAGTAAAGAAACCAGTGGCGGAGAGGCCTGATGACGCTACTCGTTACGACCTGACGGGACATCTTCCTACTTTTACGACAAAAAGCAGGTGCAGAAACTGTACCAAACACCAAACCAAACTTTTTTGTCCAAAGTGTAATGCACGGCTATGTATAGTTGAAGGGCGAAATTGCTTTATGGATTTTCACACTAAGTAATTCTTAAGTTTTTTATATTGTTACATGTTAGATAGATATTTAAGTAAACTTTGATCTCATAGGATTACGACTGAATTTTGTGATAAATCACATTAATATTAGGTATAAATGTGATAGTAATATAAAGTGTGACTTATTTTTTTTAATTTTATTACAATGTCGTAATATACTATCCTCATAGACCTAGTTCCTTAAAGTACTTAACTCTTGTTGATATGTTATAACTTAGTGACTTTTAACGTAAGTATTTTCAAGATTTTTCTTATATTTTGTATGTTTTGTTTCTTTTTTTAGTTTAGTGATTACATGGCAGTGTGCATGTAAAGACACATTTTAATTTGATTTTTTTTTCTTGTGAGCTTGGCAGTGTGCACTGGAAGACACATAATAAATCCTGAAAACTGAAATTAGGAGATTTTTTTTTTTTACTTTTCCTGATATCCTTATAACCCAATTAAAGTAGGGAAGAAGCAAAAGTATATTTTTTTTAGTGTTAAATTCTCTGCCAAGTATAGGGTTAATGATTTTATTTTGTAACACTTGAAGATCAGATAATTTAGTTTAAACGGCGCTGCCCCAGATTTCTATCAGGTAAAGTAAATGCGGTTTGACTAGGGAATTATAAATAGTGTAGCGTATTTGCCGTGGAACGCAATGGATTATACTGCGAAGTGACCCTGTGAGTGATGAGAGTTTGCTTTTAATGTGTTCGATATGTGTGCTCCATGACAAACTACTATCCATGTGTAAACCTAAATATTTTTCACTTATTTTTTCCTTTAAGTCAAGATTATTAATTTTAGGGGGGTCAAAGGAGGGGATTTTTTTTGGTTTTTTGCTTTGAAGATTGTATAACAGGTTTTAGAAATATTGATTGTCAGAAGGTTGAGTTGGAACCAGGTAAAAAGGATGTCTAAATCTTCTTGTGCAAGCGGTAGGATGTCGTGGATAGAGGGGCCGTAATAAAATAGACACGTATCATCGGCGTACAAAGTTATTTCTCCATTTAACTCTAGTTGGTGCATGTTATTAATATAAATTAAAAAGAGCAACGGACCTAGTATTGATCCTTGGGGGACTCCATATGTTACCGACGCAATTGTACTCTGAATGTTATCGATTTTAACAACCTGGGATCTATTGCATAAGTATGATTTGAATATTTTAAGAGTAGTTTCTTTGATTCCGATAAATTCGAGTTTTTTTAAAAGCAATTTGTGGCTGACCGTATCGAATGCTTTTTTAAGGTCGATAAATACTCCCAGAACAATGTATTTCTTATCTATATTAGTTTTTATCTTCGTATCTTCGTACTAGTTCTATTGTTGCAGCAAGAGTGTTACTTTTTGGACGGAATCCATATTGTTATTTAAAAATAATGTTATTTGAGTTTAAATAATTTTCTAGTCGCTTGTGTATAATTTTCTCTAGAATTTTTGATAGTGTTGGTAGAACTGAAATAGGTCGGTAATTACCGGGGTCTGTTTTTGCTCCAGATTTGTAAATAGGTGATACTTTTGCAATTTTAAGCGATTTAGGGAAATGCCCATCAGTAAGTAGTTTATTAAAGCAGTTTGTAAGGTTAGTAATTATTAAATTTTGATATTGCATTTTATTATTTTAGTATTTATTCCATCGAGACCTGCACTTGAGTTAGGATCAAGGGTTTTAATTATTTTGTTAACTTCGTCAATTGTACACGTATCGAATTTGGTCAGTTCACTGTCTGGGGCTATTTTAGGTAAGGCTTGTACGAAGTTGTCATGAAAATATCTAGGTATTTGATTAGCTAATAGAGGACCAATAGTTGAGAAATATTGGTTAAATGTCTCACGT
Source organism: Lampropteryx suffumata (assembly GCA_948098915.1). Classification (NCBI taxonomy): domain Eukaryota; kingdom Metazoa; phylum Arthropoda; class Insecta; order Lepidoptera; family Geometridae; genus Lampropteryx; species Lampropteryx suffumata. The sequence continues at coordinate 18,716,649 of OX402558.1, forward strand.
ATACTAATTGCGTCATTTATATGTTTATCGTCTACAATAAGCTTTGAAGGCGCAACGCTTTGTTTTAATTATTGTTTGCCAAATTATTTATAAGTCTCCACATTTTCTTTGGGTTTTTAGTGCAATTTGTAAATTCTTTGTAATGGTAGGCATTTTTTGTGTTCTGAATCAATTTTGAAGTGTAGTCTTTATTTTTTTTGAAGTCTGATTCCAGGGTTTCATTTTCTGGATGCTCCTGAAGTTCTGCCCACATTTCGTTCCTTTTGTTTATTTCAGAGAGTATATCATTGTTGATCCATTCTTTTTGTGGTGGGTTGATTACTTTTATTTTCGTTTCCTTGCTGTTGTTTACATGCTGTTTAATTTTATTTTCGAGTTATTTGTAGTTGGTATAATTTGATGTGTCGAGTCTAGCGCTTTCAACTGACGTATATAACTTTGTGAAGTTAATAGATTCGTATTGCATTCGGATCTTTGGTGCTGGCTTAAATTTCTTCATCTCAAAATATATTTGTTTGTGGTCGGTCATTGATGAATTGATGATGGCCATATGGAATTCATTGTTTTTCATGTTAGTACATACATGATCTATAATTGATTTTATTGTGTCAGAATCACGAGTACTATATTTTTTGTTGATCTTGTTCAGTAGTCTGTAACCAGCTTCATTTAGAATGTCTTTGTATTGTTTAACTTTTTTACTTTTTATCAAGAGGTTGATGTTGAAGTCTCCAAATATAATAGCTCGTTTTCTTTGTTGCAGTTGTAAGTCGTAAGCTTCGAGAAATTTCTTGTAGTTGGTGTCGCCTGGATTGTACTACTCCCACCTCTAGGGACTATTTTTCTAGCCTTATCCAGAGATAATTGTTCCCATCTAAGTAAGTGGACTCGGATAAGCTGTGTTGTAGGTTGTTGTGTACGAAAACTGATACACCTCCTCCTCTGGAATCGGTGCGATAGTTATAATAGTGTGTATAGTTGGGCAGTCGCAGGTTTTGGGCTTGAGTTTCAGTTGCAAACCAGGTTTCAGTTAGCAAGATTATATGCACAGTAGTTGGTATAGATTGTAGAATGCTTTTTAATTCATCGAATTTTCCTTTTGCGCGAATGCTACGCGCGTTTAGGTAAAAGAACGTAAGGCGTGATTTGCTGATTTTCAGATTATGATAGTTGACACATGTTTGATGAGTCATGCTGTGAGTAGAAGCAGCATCTCTGTGATTTAAAATGGTGTGGAGTTTTTTGGAGTGGTTTTAATTATGCTAGGTATACCACTTATGTATTTGATGGTAATGTCACCTTCACCGGCTTCTTGACGATTATTTAGTTCAGCTTTAAGGCCTTGCAGGTACTTTTGTTGTGATGGAGTTTGGTCGCTGAAGATTTTAATATTCTCTGGTAGTTTGTCTTTGCTCCGCAACAGTTGTTTGGCAGGCCCTGGTGCGTCAAAGCATACTTTAACTCTCCTATTCTTTCCCGGAATGTACTTGCCAATACGCAAAACTTTTATAGGTCTCGGAATGTCCTTATCACAAGAACGAATGATATTTATCACAGCAAGCTCGTCTCTTGATACTCTTTCATCAGTGTTGGAAAAAGTTTGTTCGGATTGCGTTCCTTAACCTCGCGAATCATTGCTTCGTTAAAACAGAGTCGGCCGTGGCTGCCAAGCTGGTGGGTAGATGATTCTGATATACTTTGTCTAGAAAGTTCTGATTCAAGCTTGGTTAGTTTATTTTCACCCAAAGTAATTTTATTTTCCAGTAGGGCTACATGACTTTTAATGTTAGTCTGCTCAGTCATTATGTCTGAGGAAGATGATTGAATCTCAGCGACCTGTGACTTAACTTCGTTCAATGTAGTAACGGTTTTTTCGTTGGATGTCTTCAATTCACCAATTTCGTTTTTAACTTCCGTGATATTTTCCCGTAATTGGTTTATAATATGATGGTTTGATTCGACATACTTTTCTAGAGACATACTTCATAGAGGTCATGCGGGTAAGTTCCTCTCGAATTTCCTTTGTTTCATGAGAGCATTCACATTGACATGGTTCATCCATCGGACGGCGTTCGCGTTTGCGAAATGTTACTAAAGAATCCGCATCAGCGTGGCTAATTTTTGACAAATCCGGATGCGATCCACCACCCGTAGGAGTTGTAGGCGAACGTAAGACATTCATTGTGTACTAGCTGTGCTTGTATTTACTAGATGTCGGCCAGCACTATTGAGTTGTTACCAAAGCCGTATGCACTATGCACACTGGTTGCTCGGGCTGGGACCGGTTGTTGACCGAAAGTTTTAGCGCAGCAATGTATGAGTTACGTTTGAGACCACAGGTTAGTGAAAAGTAGTCGTAGCTTCTTCGTAGGTGAGACGCAGGAACATAACGCTCTTTATCCACAATCACAATCTAACAAGCTTAGGTTATCACTGGATGGCACCGAGTCTATTTTAGAAAGACACTATTCTTTATGATTTTTGTAAAAATTTACACATGTCTACTCGGTACGATGTCTTGCGACGACCCTTATCTTATATATCACTAATAAAAATAGCACAAGAGCAAGTGAAAATAGTAGACAAATACAAATACACAACAAATATAAAAAAAATGCGAAAGTGCGTGTAGTATAAGTGCGTTATACCTCCTGGTATTGCAGACGATATAGAATACAGTAACCAAAGTCAAAGTCAAAAGATATTTTATTCAATACAATCACAAGGATCATATTTTTCGAGCGTTTTACATACTACGTGAATTTAGGTGCCAATTCCTCCTAACCCAAGCTTGAGAAGACGCGGCAAGAAATTCGTCCTGGTCCTAGCGCTTTCACCACAACCACATAGTCAACCTGTATGCTGCCTTCAGCGTATAGTTTAATTGATTGATTGATTAACACTTTATTGTACACAAACAGAAAAAATAATAATTTACAACAGGCGGCCTTATAGCCAAAAGCTATCTCTTCCAACCTTTGGATGGACAGGATAAACGAAAGCAGAAAGACGGCGTTGTATAATTACGTTTTAAAAATTTAAAAAAAACCCGACTTAATTCATATAAAATACGAAATTTCTTAAGATGACATATTTTTACTATTTTGATTTAAAAACTACCGATTTTAATGAAATTCTATGTAACCAATCGGAAGATATAAAACTCAAACATTTTTTTTTAATCGGTTCATTTATGACGAAGCTATAATAATACAATAAAAGAACGAAATAAAAAAAAAACCAACGAATTGAGAACCTCACCCTTTTATAGGAGTCGGTTAGTAGCCACATACCTACAGCTTTCTATTAAACAATAATAAGTAGTGATAAAATAAAAATAAAATAGCCTTTATTGCTGCTTTTTCCTTACAATTAGTATATACATACCTACTTACTAAACACTTAATTGATTTAATCTATTCTATTATTTGAACTATCGGCATCTGGATGTTGTGTAGGACAGCTTGTCTGTCGACAAAGATTTCCACGTATTCCTGTCTCTTGCTAAACGGGTCCATACCGGACCAGCCACTTTCTTGAGGTCATCTTCCCATCTTTTGCTTTGTCTGCCTCTATTTCTTTTGCCATCTCTTGGGTACCATTCTGTTATTATGTTAGTCCATTTTTCTTTACTGTCTCGTAACATATGTTCCGTCCAACGCCATTTAAGCTGTCTGTAGGCAGTGTATGCATTTTTGAACTTTGTTTTCGTTTTTCTTGTAATTTTACTTTATCAATATTTTTATACCTAAAGTACTCCTTTCCATTCCATTTTGGCAGACTTTTAATTTATTTTCTTGTAATTCTGTTAGCGCCCATGTCTGGCATCCATATAGTAAACATGGCGTAATGCACATTTCATATACTTTCTTTTTTCCTTGTTTTGACATTTCTTTATTCTTCATTACTTCTCTAGGAGCCCAAAACCGTTTCCAAGTATTAGTTATTCTTCGTTCTATTTCTTTATTCATGCAATTATCTGTAGATATAAGTTGGCCCAAATATATTTATATTCATTTACATATTCTATTTGTTCGTTATTTACTGTTATTTGTTCGTTGGTTACTGCTTGTTGGGAATTAGACATAATTTTGGTTTTAGTTAGGTTCATTGTCAGACCGGCATTAAAGTTTTCATCGGATAGCTGCTGCAACATTAGTCCCAGAGTTCCTGCGTCCTCTGAGAACAAAATCAAATCATCGGCGAAACGTAGATGGTTGAGGTTTTCGCCATTTATATTGAGCCCATTTTTGGTCCAGTTTAAATTCCTGAAAATCATCTCCAGTACTGCTGAAAATAGTTAAGGTGATATAGGATCTTCTTGGCGTACATCTAGGAAATACGTTTCCCGTACCCGATTACCGTAACCCGATTCCAGTTCAATTTGTGTTGTCTCGCTGTGTATACGTTTTTAATTATTCGGATGTATTTAGCTTGGATATATTTAGGTTGGGGAAAAAGTCTTTTCGCATTATAGTATGTATGAACTTGTAATAAAATCTCTTTGGCTACACTATTTGTATCTGGCTGGTTTGGGTATCATTATAAGTTTAAATTTTAAAGAACATAATTCCAAATTCAAATTAGGAAAATGTGTGATTTTTATTTGTTTTTCGTACTGTCAAGATGAGTGAATCTAATCTGATAAGATAAGAAAACCGACTTCATTGAATGAAATTTGAGCTTAAAATACATTTTTAGTGGAAAGTAGATGTATTTTGTATTTATATAATAAGGTGTAGGCCAATTAACGCACTGCTTCAATGAAACAGCGAGGTATCGGAGTAAACGAAAATATCATCGCGATGTATCTTTGTAATTTTAAGATTTTTGTAGATTTTTTAATTTGACCGATTTTGATAAAATTTAAATGGGACCACCTGGGAAGTATACCCTTTCAAACAAAAAAATAATTTTCCAAATCGGTTCATGCGTCTTAAAGTTATCGGTGAACAAACATAAAAAAAAAGATTCCGACGAATTGAGAACCTCCACCTTTTTTGAAGTCAGTTAAAAAGCAAGGTAACACAATAATAATTCAATATCAACGTCACTAGGGAATATTAGTTCATTAAATTTAGTACTACTTCTAACCAGTTGACTTGATGACTGACTTGATTACTAACCGACAGTAATCAAGTCAGTCATCAGATAATGATCATGTACTTCGCTAAGTTATAATTGTTTATGTTGCTGATTGTACCAAGGTGGTGTTGCTACAGGTAGTCCGTCAGTCTGTTAGTTGAGATCTTGCTGCCCAGTCATGGCGGTGGTCGCTAATCGTATTTACTTTAAAGTGAACGGTGTTCAACACTCGGGTAAGGTGCTTGAGTAATTTTTCAACCGACTACAAAAAAGGAGGAGGTTCTCAATTCGACTGTATTTTTTTTATTTTTTTTTAAGTCTTACCTCATAACTCCGTCATTTATGAACCGATTTGAAAAATTTGATTGTATGAAAATATATACTTCCTGATTGGTCTCATAAACATTTCATAATAATTGGTTTTTAAATCAAAAACACTGAAATAATATGTCATTTACATGGATTAATTTTTTTTTATATTTAGCTTTTTTATACACGAAGTCGGTTGTCTTATTAGTTTTTAAAACGTAAATATTAATTAGCTGGAACTTACTTAGATAGTGACAAATAGGGATAGGGCGAATCATAAGCAGTGTTTACGCAGGGTTTAAGTAATGAGACGTTTATAAGTAAGGCCGGCCTCTCGGACTTTTTTGTGGGTAATTATAATATTGTAAAGAAATAATTACGTTTTTAAAACAAAAAAAAAACTGACTTCATTGGATACAGTTTGAGACCATCAATTATTTTATTTTTATTTTTTTAGTTAAAAGTAGATGTATGTATGTATGTAGGTATAATATAATATGGGAGGCCAACTAAACGCAGCTGCCAGCTGCTGCTCTGCACTACACGTAACAAAAATAATCGTCGACGTATACAATTTTTAGATTTTTGTTGATATTTTAAAAACCGCTCGACCAATTTTGATAAAATTTAAATTGGACCACCTGGGAAGTATACCCTTTGAAAAGAAGAATTTTTCAAATCGCTTCAGGCGTCTTTCAGTTATAAGTGATACATAGAGATTCCGACGAATTGAGAACCTCCTCCTTTTTTGAAGTCGGTTAAAATGATTCGATTTTCTATGTTTATTTATGTTTGTTTGTAATGGATTAAGTCAAAAGCTACATACTTGAGTTTAAAAAACTATTTTATCTCTATAAAACTACATTATCAGCCCGTAAAATAATCTGTACAAAAAATAAAATATGAATGCAATTGACCTTAATTATTGAGAAAACTATTTATGACACATAAAATCTACATGTTCATAAAGCCAAAGTCAATAGCTATTTGTTATGCAAGAGTGCAAAGTTGCTTTTTAACCGCGTGCCCTATTTTGATGGCCGAGCAAGCGAAGTATTCTAAAATTGAATCAAGAGCGCAGCGAGTGATTATAAAAATTAAAATCCTGAGCGTTAGCGAGGGAATCAAAGGAGCACGAGGTAAAAAATCTTTGCACTCGAGTGCAACACGTAACTTTTCATCCAACCTCAGCGAGGAAATGACTAAATGCAAAATAAATAACATTTACAATCACAAGATACTTTTATTTTAGTTTAGGTATTAACTACTACATTATGATAGGTAAGTATTACAGAATAATCTTTAAACTATAACAAATAATACTGAGGTATAATTAAGAAAGATTGAAAGTAACGTAGCTACAGTTACTTAAGTTGAGTGTAATATTTCTGTTAGGTACTGTAATGTTGGTGTAAGTGACCTGTGTACTGTTTTTCGGAAAACTATCTATCAAAATTAATTAATGTAGCGATTCATCCATAGACAGAGAAAACGATAGATACATGGTGATCGCGCCGCGTGTGAGATAGAACGATAGGTGGGTGGTGTTGCCACATTAAAACTTTTACCCTAGTTGTAAGTAATCCTAGATTTATTCGAGACATTATGTAGTAGTATAAATCTCTAGAGCTTTCCTCTCTATTACAAAACTCAAACTTTTTAACAGATGTGTGATATAGAAAACATATTACAATATTTGTGTACTTAATTGTTTACTTATTATTAAAGCTAGGCATAACATTACTGAAATAAAAAAAACATAAATATAACACAAAGTCAAAAGATACTTTATTCAATACAATCACAAGGATCACTTTGAAACTAAGTCTCACCTACTAGGTGAATTTAGGTTCCAATTTATAATTCAAGCCCGAGAAGAGAAACCCGTCCTGGTCCTAGCGCATTTTTGCATGATCCATCTTATAACTAAATTAGCTACGATATACTTATACATGAGTTTGTACATTTCAAGTGAGTCGGTTAACTGTCTGAGAGCAGAGCGACATAAGGCCATGCGTTCTTATCAATAATATAGTCATTTAAATTATAATAAGCTTTCTTCAAAAGACTCTTTTATGTAAGCTTTAAATTTCTTAATACGTAGTTTAGTTGCAAATTCAGGAAGTTATTATAGAAGCGCACCGTGTTCCTGATAATTTACTTTTTCTAGTCAAAAAGTATTGATCAGTATCTATCTACCTACCTACCTACAGAATAAAAACTCATAAATCATATATTTACTAACCACCAGTGGAACAGCATTAGGATACAGAATAGTTAATTTATTCTTCTTAAACAAGACATTTTTCTCAAAATGGATACTACAAACCCTCGAAGAGTTTTTGAGTGTCCAGATTTTTGTGGCCTGTGGCTGTGGCTTCAACCCACTGCAAACGTACATTATCGTTTGATGGAAAACTGTAACAAATTAATAGCGAGGTGTTTTATTTTACAATGTAAGAATCATTTTAATCTATTTATTTATACAGGGCGGTTTGGTTATTGTCGCTGACAGGACATTATTTCACAATCAATTGACATCAAAATGTATGAAAGGTTTCCTCAGACCGATTTTAAGTAGCTTTTGCCTTTACCTTGCCTCCATATATTCATCTATCAACATTGTACGATACTTACGTTAAATTGAATGATTAAAATTCATACGAAATGTAAAACATATTTTATGTAAAAATTATGTACCTAGTCTGGGGAATGTTAAGGTCGAATGCAGGCAACACCAAAATAAATAAATTATTTGTTATGATTTATGAATTATGCTGTAGCGAACAAAGTTCAGTTCGAAATGCTGTTATCTATTGTGTATATTATAAAAAAAACAGCTTGAAAGCTAATAACTACTCAAAAATACTTGTACTTACGAGTAAAGAGACAAATCAAATATTACATTTGCACTGTATTTGATATGTGACGTTTTATAAATATTTTCTATTCTATTCTATTCTAAATCGGGGTGTTTCCGTTCACTATAACTTTTACATCCTAAAACGATACATCGAACCATTCGATTTACAAAATCCGGTAAAGGAATTTGTTATTTGCAATTTGCATGTAATTCAGCGTGTTCACAATTTATTATTAACTGTTTTTTTCCGGTTATTTCACACAAAGCGAGCACAAACCATGCAAACAATGGCAAACTGTCAAACGTTGCTTTGCACAATCTGGTGCGGATCTTGAAAAAACAGGCACGCGACATGATACAAAAAATCAAACCATTCTATCTCGTTTCTTTACAGTATTTGCACATAAGTTGTTCTCTTTCTTATATGAATGCGACGGATGCTATCTAGTCGTCTATTAGTTTCTCTGTCTACGGATTCATCGGATATTTTCACTTGTTTTCAAGTTGCTTGTTTTTAACTTAAGGTTTTAACAACTTGACGTGAAAAGAAAATGGCGCGCGCAAAGCAAATTAAATAAAAAGTACCTACACTAAGAAGGTTCGGAGTCTGAGATTTTAACAAATTAAAAAAGGTTGTATGATAAATTTAGCACCATGGAGGTAGAAGTAAATAGGTTAAATTATTTTTTGAATTCACAAACTTAGTGCACATGACAGTTCGAATTTCAAATTTTTGCGGCGGGATGGTTTGACATTTTTTCCTGTGAATAATTAGATTTTTGCTTGTTAAAGTAATATTTTGGACCCAGTTTTGGGATAAACAACTGTAATTAATTACGGACTATACAGTAAATAATAATTTGGTGTAGTTGCGCGCGGTTCAAAAAATGGACGCGACCGAGGTTGACCCTAGGTCTCGGTCCGGAAGAAACAGTTCTATGAGTGAAGAAGAAATAATAGTGCAGGCAATTTTTGATGAAAACCAACAATGTGAGAAATCATTTGTGAAGGAGTCACGGCGGCCGGTCTAACGAGCGAGGAGCAACAAAGAAGTGATGGGTTGGAATGTGATGATGATGAAGAATTTACTCGCGTACAAAAAAAGTCGATTCGTCGTGAGCTAGAAAATCTCAAGTGTCGTTTGTGAAGGGTACCAATGAATTGAATATTAACTGCTTTGAAGTATGCATCTCGTCATACAATATGCTACCAAAACAAATTGGGCTTGCTATGTTACTAAAAGCTAAAGGAATAACTAATGCAACGAAAATAAAATACGAGAGTCCGTACAGAGTGATTATTAATTTTGAAAATAAAGCGGACGCAAATAAATTAGTCTCATGTAAAACATTTATGGAGTCAGGATACAGATGCTACTTGACCAGCGAGGTTAGCATTACTTATGGTGTCTTGAAATATCTGGAACTCGACGTAAAAGAGGAAGATTTAATGGAGTCATTGCAATGCGAATACAAGATTGTGTCGGTGAAAAGACTAAAGAGAATGCCGGAGGACGGTGAATGGGTCAGTAGCGAGACCATGTGTTTTGGTTTCGAGGGCTCTACTTTGCCTTCCTATGTACTTGGATATGGTTGCAGATTCAAGGTAGATCCTTACACATTCCCGGTGACGCAGTGCGCCTCATGCTGGAAGTACGGCCATTTAACGAAACAGTGTTCTACCAAAAAGAGTATTAGTCCAAAATGCGGTGCAGGACATGCGAACTGTGAAACGACGGAGTATCGATGCGTCAACTGCAAAGGCGAGCACATGTCACTTAGTAAGTCATGTCCTGTTTATTTGAAAGAGAGAAAAGTCAGGTCTATTATGTGTCAAGAAAACTGCTAAAACATATAAAGTTGCGTTATCGAGCTACAAAGAGAATAAGACACACAAGTTTGATAACTTTTTTAACAGTCCTCCTGTATTTGGGTTTGGTAATGAATCAAATGCCCGAACGTGTTATGAACCCGTTAGACCAACTATGTCATACAGTCAAAGTGTTGGTGCGAAAGTGACGCAAAGAGATGCTTCAATTCACCTGGACAAGTCGGACTTTTTACGAAGTAATGTTGGAGGACAGTTGAGTGATGAAGAATCAAAAGATAGCAGCGAGAAAATTTGGGTAAGCAACAACAGCAAGAGACCTAAGAACGTAAGAAAAAATAAAAACAGGAAGGAAAAGAAACATGAAAAAGTATCATCGTGCCCCGCTGAAGGCTTTCCGGGCCCATCGACAGCTTCGCCGTCAGGTGAGAAGTCACACTTAGTGATAGCGATAAAAAGAAAAAGATAGATTATACTAGTATATTTAGAAGAGCAAAGACATTGTGTTTTCAAGCATAAGTTTTGAAGAAAAAATTAGTCAGGTGTTGAAGTTACTTTTTGAAGAATGATTGTCTTATTTATGATGGATAACACCATTTCCAATGTAACTGCGGCCAGGCCGTCAGGCCCTGTGAGTTCCGTTGTGCAATTTTTAAATATTGCACAATGGAATTTGCAGAGCTTGATGCTTAAAAAACAAGAGCTCGAGCTATTACTCTGTCAAGAAAAAATAGGTATTTGTTTACTGAGCGAAACGTGGCTTGATTCTGATACTAGTTTGCGAATAAGAAATTATAGCGTATTTAGACAAGATACATGTGATTCATATGGAGGCGTAGCTATATTGGTTCATAGGTCGATTAAAGCTCAAAATATAAGTTCTGTAAATATAAGTAACGGAGGTATAGAGATTTTATGTTTAAAATTTTTAAACTGTATGTATTTAGAGTATGTTGTATCGGTTTTTTGCCCTTCAAATGTAAGAACTTCACAATGCGACTGGGATAGCATTTTTTCAAAATTTTCGTCTAAATCGATAGTGGCTGGGGATTTCAATGGTCATCATACTAATTGGTCTTGTAAAACTGATATTAGGGGACTACAATTACGTGTTTCTTCTTTAGAGTATAATTATGTATCACTTAACAGCGGGGAGTACACCAGAGTAAAATTAGTTAACGATCTGCTACAGGTATCCGCACCAGATATAACATTCGTCACTTCCGATGTAGCTGTTTATTTTGAGTGGATAGTAACACGGGAGAACTTAGGTAGTGATCGTGATTAAATATTTTCTTTTGTACCAAGATTCGCGTCGGTTTGTTGAGCGCCGTAACTATAAACTAGCTGATTGGCAGTTGTATCAGGAGATATTAAAATATAGTTTTAGGGACATAGTATGCGAGACTGACATTCAATCAGGTTATGATTTATTTATTGAAAAGGTGAATATTGCAGCGAAAGAGAGTATTCCTATGATTAAAAATTTAACAAATCCCGTACAATCTTTTCAGCCTAAACCTTACTGGTGTCCAGCGATATCTCTTGCTATAGCTCAACGTCGTTTAGTCTTGAAAACATTTAGACGCAATCCTACACCCGATAATCTCGATAAATTAAAATCAAAGATAGCTGAAGCACAAAGAGTGCAAAGGCGGGCTAAGTCAGCAAGTTGGCAACGTTTCTGCGGAACGGTAGATGAAAACACATCAGCCTCAGTTATGTGGCGCCGTATGCGCTGGATGAAGGGTCTACGCACAAATTACGTACACGCTCCTAGTGATAAGAAAGAAGAACTTTTATGTAGTTTATTTAACTCCTGATTTTGTTCAACCTCGTTTACCGGTTTATACTTCTAATAACATTCATTTAGACAAAGAGTTTTCAATTCAAGAGTTTCAAAATTGTTTGAAAAAGAAAGATACGGCCCCTGGTGAAGACAATATTACGTACTCAATGGTATATTATCTCCCTCTGGAAGTTAAGTCATACTTGCTTCAAGTATTTAATCTTATATTTATACATTCTTAAGTTTCAGAACAATAGCGTAGTATTCAAGTAGTTCCTATACCCAAACCTAATCCTAATCCTATTTTAATCCCAAAGTTTAGACCTATTTCACTTCTACCTATTTCCTATTTCCTGTATTTGTTAATTATTTCATTTAATGCTATCTAAACGAATTGAATGGTTTGTAGAAAAACAAAAAGTTTTAGCTCCAGTTACGAGTGGATTTCGAAAATATCAATCATGCATAGATTGCCTAGTCCGTCTGGTTACACAAATACAGATAGGTTTTTCGAAGGACATACCTACGCTTGCAGTTTTCTTAGATGTTGAAAGGTAATATTTTGACGGACCAACTTGTTATTATGCTTGATAGTCTAAATATTGGATCCTATATTTGTGGTCCTTTTTAAGCAATAAATTTTTGAAAATAAAAGATGATGATGATGTTGAACCCATAGCTAGATGGACTGGCAGAGGTTTGGCACAAGGTGATCCTCTCTCTCCTCTTTTATTTAATATTGCTACTCATAAAATTTGCATAGAATATGAGAACATTCAAGTATTGCAGTACGCTGATGACTATGTTTTTTACACACAAAATAACAGTTCTGATTTAAATGAGATTTACCTTCAAAGAGCTGTAAATAGTGCTGTTATAAAGTTAGCAGAGTTGGGTTTAGAAGTATCCCCAACAAAAACCCAATGCTGTAGTTTCAGGAGAGGAAGAAAAATTGATAGAGTCAACCTTTCTATTAATAATAATGTTACGGCAGTTTCAATTATAAAATACTTAGGCATTTGGATAGATAAATCTTTATTGTGGAGCAAACATATAAATGAAAATCGCGACAAAACAATGAAGATGATAGGTCTGCTAAAAGTTTTAGCTGGTGCCTCATGGGGTTTGCATCCCAAACATCTGCGCCGGTTATACATTGCTTTGATTCGCAGTAGAATTGATTATGGGTGCTTTGTCTACGATACCACTGCTAAGACGCACCTGCCAAAATTAGATAAGATACAGAATATGGCTATGAGAGTTATTGGAGGATTCGTAAGAACCACACCTATACATGTTATGGAATGCGAGGTGTGTTTACAGCCATTGCAGTTTAGACGACAATATCTTGCTACTAAATATTGCCTTAAAGTCCAGTCGTTCTCTAATAATATCACCATCACTTTATTTAATAAATTGTTAAACCTAGGCCAGCGAAAGAAACCGTTACTTATCTCAATTTATGAAGAAACCTGATTAGAAATCATCAAGACTAGTAATCCATTAAATATGTTTTCGTTGAATACTTGAGTATCGAATATTAATTTGGATTTTATTGAGACTATTGTAGATTGGATTGATCAGGCTAAAAATCAATATGATGACAATGTATTGAAATCCATTACACTAGTAATGCTAAATGAAAAGTATAGGAGCTGGCATAAATTGTTTACTGACGGGTCTAAAGTAGGTAATGGTGCTGGAGCTGCCTTTTATAATCCCAGTCGCAATGTGAAGGAAAAGTACAAGGTTACATCGGAGAATAAATTCTAATAAAGTAGTTATTTTAACAGACAGTCGAAGTGCTTTACAACACATTGCAAGGTGCACCTTCGGTGCACGAGGGGCGTCGCGTATACTACGTGTAGCGTATAGTATACTAAAGAAGGTGATGTTCTTGCGAAGTAATGATATGGATTTGAGGTTGCAATGGGTTCCATCACACATTGGTGTTCAGGGCAACGAAGAGGTAGATAAGTTGGCAATATCAGTAGGAGCAGAAACGTACATTGTATCTGAATATACAGAAGTGTTGATTAAATATAAATACAAAATTTTTGAGAGATGGAAAATGCATTATTTGACAATATCAGAGTTTAAAAGAATTTGGTATAGAATTATACAATGTGAACCTTTTCGTGTGCCCTGGTTTGCGAACAGTAAACTTAAGAGATGTCTGATTGTAACAGCTCACAGGCTGCGCTCAGGGCATATTCCACTGGCAAAGTTCTATCATCTTATGAAAGTTTCAGACTCTCCCAACTGTTCTACTTGTGGAGTTATAGAAGATGTTCATCATCTGCTAGTGGAATGTGGCCGGAGCCAGTTTCTAAGATCGCTGATGAGTAGTCAGTATGATCGGAATTTGTTAGATGTAGGCGCATTTCAAAGTTTTTTATCTGCCCCGTTATCCGAGGCGGCTAAGACACTTTTTACAATGGTGTTTAACTTAATTAAGCCGTAGTTAGTAAAATTCAATCTGTAACAGGGCTGACATAGTCGCTAAGCGACTCCAAGTCCTTTGAAAAATAAAAGATATTATATAACTTAGTGCACACGATGTTCCAAATTTAATTAACTTTATCCTCTAGCGGATAAAAACGGCTTTTGCACTCAGATATCGTAGAGCAAAAATACTCTTTCCAAGATGGGGGGATGAAAAAGATAAGAAAAAGATTTATTCAATACAACACAAGGATCACTTTGAAACTTCTTACATACTAGATGAATTTAGGTGTCAATTCATACTAACCCAAGACCGAGACGAACTGGCAAGAAACTTGTCCAGGTCCTAGCGCTTTCTTATAACTACCTTAATTACGAAAAAAGGGAGTTTATACATTTCAAATGTGTCGGTTAACTGTCTGACGACAGAGCGACATGAGGCCATGCATTCTTATCAATAATATAGCCATTTATATTATAATAAGCTTTCTTCAAAAGACTACCTTTAATGTATGCTTTAAATTTCTAAATAGGTAGTTTAGTAGCATTTTCAGGAAGCTTATTATAGAAGCGCACCGTGTTCCCCATAAATGATTTATTAACTTTTTCTAGTCGAAACCTAGGGATGTATAATTTATGTTTATTCCTAGTGTTGATTTTATGAAGGTCACTATTTTGCTGAATCCCATCTCTATTTTTATGTGTGTATAACAAATTTTCATGTATTACGATTTAAAAACTAAAAGAAACCGACTTCATTAAATGAAATTTGGGCCTATAATACATTTTTAGTGGAAAGTAGATGTATTTTGTATATATATAATATGGGTAGGCCAAATAAACGCACCGCTCCAATGACACAGCGAGGTATCGAAGTGCATGAAAACATCATCGATGTATACAATTTTTAGATTTTCGTTGATTTTTCAGCTCGACCGATTTGGATAAAATTTATGTGAGACCACCTGTAGAGTATACCCTTTCAACCAAAAAAAGAATTTTCCAGTTCAGCCGTTTTCGAGTAATCGGTGAACATACATAAAAAAAAAGATTCCGACGAATTTAGAACCTCCTCCTTTTTTTTAAGTTGGTTAAAAATGATGCTTGTGAAGTAATTTTTTTTATTATAGTCTAATATATGATTAACTATATTAGATTTAAAAGCAATATTTATTTACATTAAACGTTTTTAATTATTTCTGTTTTTTTTAACATGTACCTACATACACAGTAATCATTCCGAAAAATGGCACTATGACTTACTCTAAAATATTAAGTTTTGGAAACACTCTTTTTCTTAGTACCTATCTAATCTTATATAAGTTCAAACTTTTCAAACTGATTGTACAAAACCGCTTCAATATTTTGATGGTGTCCGAAATATCGCTAAAAAATAAATTAAAATTGAAATTGTCATTTCGGACAAAGTGTCCGAATATATTGTGTCCGAAATGTCACCAAGCCCGCAAAAGGTTGCGGGTTCGATTCCCGCCGCGGGACAAATGTTTGTATGATCTGAAAGTATTTGTCTCGGGTCTGGGTGTGTCTATGTATAATATAGTATATAAGTAGTACCTATATCAGTCATGTGGTACACATAACACAAGCTCTGCTTACTTGGGGCCAGATGATGTTGTGTGAAATGTCCGGGATTATTATTATTATTATACTACCAACTGAGCTGACAAGCAAGATAATCTATTATACTTATCAACACCCGGACCCAGAACAAACAACTATTTTCATCACTCAGATGTTTGTTCCTGGACGGGAATCAAAACCTCAACCTACTGAGTTATAAGGCCAGTTAAATTTTGTAAGCATTATAGTCATCGGTTTAATAGTTGTAATCATATAAGATTGCAAAACATCGCAAGGGCACACGCGCTTGTAACAACAACTCTAATTAGGTACATATGTTGGATAATGCTAAACTCGATAACAGCAAAAAGCCATGAAATGCATCCGTTTGTTTCAAATATTCAATCGCAATTACCTACCTTATCGTCTTGTATAGTATTTTTAGCAAGTAGTACTTACATGGGCACATAATAATTGTTTATGTATTCCTGTGATTATTTACCTGTTATAATGTACCTACTCAGGACAAAAAGTTTCAAATACGCTTCTTGCAAGTGAAACTTCAGTGCATTTGGACCTTTATATGCGAATTTAGCGCGTTACTAGTCTTAGCCTAAGCCCTAAGACTTATACTATTAAAATGTGATCTGTATATAAGACTTTATCAATAAAAGTTTAAAATAAAAAATTGGTGGACAATGCACACAAAACCATCTAGTCCCAAAACTAAGCAGAGCTTGTACTATGGTGACCACATAACTGATAGAGTACAAGTATATAATGTCTAGCCTATCAGCTCAGTTGATAGTTGCTCTGCCTTCTGCGCTGTAGGTTGAGGGTTCGATTCTCTCCCAGGACACACATTTGTGTGACGAACATAGATGTTTGTTCTGTGTCTGGGTGTTATAGCTAACGAAAAAGCTTGTTACTACATTTATTTCCTACTACTACGTATTAATTTTGATGCCTACAAGCCTGCAAGCTCGTTACCTTAGATACCACGAAGCGCTCGGAACATAGCTAACTGACGAAGGTTTTTGAGTTTTTGAGTTGTATATACCTAACCTACTCACCAGAGTTCACCACTGACTCATACAAAAGTATACCTAAGAACCCCAAAAAATGGGAGGGTTACCCAAAAATATGTTACTTTCGACATTACAATCAACATACCACCCATGAGTGCAGAGAGCACTAACCAACATGTGCCCTCATCGGTCACTTTGTGAAAGCTACTACACTGTTTCAAACTAGCCTAAGCAACCTACTTTCTTAAAATTAGCCTGTCAGTTAAGTGTACGCGCTATGTGTCTATTATGTCTATTTATGAAAGGTACACTCGGAATTGTTTTTAAGCAATCATGCATCATAATATTTATTTTTGTCAAGTTATTTCCGGTTTTATTATAAACTAGCGACCGGCCCGGCTTCGCACGGGTGCAATGCTGATACTTATTACTACTACAGAATGGTTATCTCTAAGAGATAGACATATAACATAGACATATACAAATAAACCTTTCTCTTGAATTACTCTATCTATTAAAAACCGCAATCAAAATCCGTTGCATAGTTTTAAAGATCTAAGCATACATCGGGATAGACATAGTCGCGATAGGCGACTTTGTTTTATAATATGTAATGATTTTGGTGATTTTAATTAAATAGATTTAGAGTTATTGACTGAGGTGTAAATAATTCTAACAAAAGCTTTGTGTTTCTTTGCGATTCGAGTAAAAATATTGCGTATAATTATTTAATGTGAAAATACACCATTTTATATGAAATAATAAATGATGAACGACAGATTGCCGCATACGACTTTGTGACAGCTTAGGTACTATAAACAATCTGAACACTTGACATTGGCAAAATTGACATTAATAATAACACACACACAGACACACAGACACACATTTCACACAGAATCATCTGACCCCAAAGTAAGCAAAGCTTGTGTTATGGGTACCACATGACTGATATACTACTTATATACTTTTTTTTGTAAATACATACATATTATACATAGAAACACCCAGACCTGAGACAAATACTTGCAAATCATACAAACATTTGTCCCGCGCCGGGAATCGAGGTAGAGGTCGTCTTCTGTATAAAGTTTAAATTATCTATATAATCTATATAATTGTCTATATATCTATATCTATATTTTCCATTCTATTAAATAATTTTCTATACCGCCAATCCACTAAAAATGTAGTAATACTTTTTTGCATATCAGTGCGCTTACCTCATTTTTAGAATAATCGCACTGGCCAGTTCGACGAATGCATGAAAAAAAAAACTTGTATGGTTTTTTTTGCCATATATTTATTCTTGCATTTTGCTCGCTTTATCAGGTGAAAAGTTGTGTGTTTCACACGGCAGTAAAGTTATTTTGCGTCCTGTCAATACAAGAACTCGCTAAAAAAAACATCTTGCAGCCTTGCATAAGAAATAGCTATTACATTTTATATTACTCGAGTGTTGACGTCATCCATTTTTATATTTTTCAGCTTAGTTCAAACCAGCTGTCAAACGACACCTCTCGTCTTTTATTTGTTTTTGTTTTCTCCAGATAATCATAATTATTCATTTTAATAAACACAGATTTTACACATTTATTCTGTGTCGATGGAGGCACCGACTCTGTTTCGATTCAGCTAGAGAATATTCATCAGGTTGAGTTTAATCCGCGGCCCGATCGTTGCCGCTCGCGTTGTCGGTTCGCACACAACATGTTTAACAAAACTATATAGTACAACTCACAAAAGTTTTGAAAATGAAGTTATGATTATTATCCACAGGCTCACTTCATCCACTGCTGGGTATAAACCTCCCATTGTATGTAACATTCCTTCTTGTCCTGTGCCAGCCTCATCCAGGTTTTTTTTCTTAATAAATATATTTTTTCTTATGCAGTGGGATACGATGTGAGCTCAGACATGATGCTGGTGGACTTCCTCCGTGAGCGGCTGGAGCTGCGCGGTACCAAGTACATGTGCCGTGAGGGCGGTTGCGGCGCCTGCTGCGTCTCCGTTGTCAAAACCCATGGTGGTCCTGTGGTCGCCGTCAATTCTGTAAGAGATTTTTATTAATCCTCTAAACAGTATGTGGATTTGTCTGTAATATTGTAGCTTCCTAACGGATGAACAACATGTTGATAATTAGCTATCTTCTAATCGTATAATTAGTTACTATTGTGGTGAAAGGATTAGAATGCGCCTCGGAGGCTCCTTTCTTGTACTAGGCAGTCTTCTATGTTTTGGGTTCTACAACATGCCGGTTTCTTTCATCGTGTGAAAAAAATACGAGCACTGATGTAGAGCACATGAACCTTTCAAATAGTTTAATTAGTTCACTTCTTCTTCTTCTTATCGTGTCACTAATTACTTCTAACCAGTGTGGTGTTAGTTCACTACCGAATTCGAACGACCTTAGGATCGAATGTCGAGGCCACTTCCACCAACCACGAATGTTCTTATATTGTATCATATCATAAAATTAGCTATATTATGATAGATGTTAGCTATCAAAATGTTATGATTATGTTACGAAAATCTGTTCAGCCATTTGAAGTTCATCAGCTCTTTTCTAGTTTATGATGGGATCTGAGCAGCTTCCACAAATCTGATCGATTCGAAATATGGTATCTCGTTAGTTCAATTGTATTGTAGAAACATGGCAGCCTTAACCTGATGTTGCATAATCTGCAGCATGCAGGATACGACAATAGGCGTAATCCGCCATCTCCATTTCACAACAGGACAAGCAGACGCACCGCACAATACCATCCATACCTTGTCAGTCTACCACCCTTACGAACAAAGCGCTTTGGTTCCACATATATAGTGCGTACAGCCAAGGATTAGAATGATTTGCCGTCGTCTGTCTTTCCTGAAAACTACAATTTGGGTATCTTCAAGTCAAGAGTAATCGTAGTAGTAATATGTATCTTCTAGACCTGCGTGCCCCGTCGTCGGCCACATCGTCGCTTAACATCAGGCGAGTTCGTTTTCAAACGTAGGTCTATCTATGATTAAAAAAAAAAACCTTTTAAAGTTGACGCTCTATCAACAAGAAAGGATTATGTTAACCTTTTAAATCTGCACAAAATTCTACATTCAACAGTTGATTGTCCTAGTTTGCTCGCGTCAGTCAGCATAAACACATTTATAACCCTGCAACCATTGACTTAAAAGTATACAGAAACAATATTTCATTCCACAGTCGCCTCCCAAATATATGACTTTATAACGAGTTGGCTACTTCGCATAATCTTCGTCTTTAATAACTATATCAGTAGGTTTGAGCACTGTGTGTATAAAGTCTTACACGATGCTAATAATTTATAATTTCCTTATGCATGTAACACTGTAATTTTGTTACATTCACATATTTGATTACGTATCTTGATCAATAAATAGATTATAACTAATTTTAGCTATAAAGATGTGTTGATTGTGATCTGTTTTATAAATTTTATAAATAAATAAATAAATACCTAAATCAGGTTATCCCAACTCCTCAGCAACTTATAGCAGAGGTATTGTTTTGTGCTCCCAATAGATGTTGTTTTGTATCAGGGTATTTTTTAAACACTTATTCGAGTGGTTTCTGAAGATATTGTCATCGTATCCCAGTGAAACAGTGACCGTCTAGAATGTAGTATGTAGCCCATAAAAAACAAAATAAACCACTAATAGATAACTTGTACTTTATTAGAAAGCATCGTAATGATGTGCTTTACGCGTGACAGGCACGATGCTAAATTGATAGTCTCTGGGGATAAGAAACCACATTGAAGCAGTAGCCTTCTAAAATGCCGTTATTTATTTGATGGACATAGATTATATCGCTAGAGCTTAAACTAAAAGCATAAAAACTAGAATACCGCAAATGTTTAGTACATCCAACATCAAAAGTTTGTTTAGTTTGACGACCTCTATGGTGCAATGGGCCAAAGCCCGCCTGAGATTCAGAAGGTAGCGGATATCGGGTCTGGTGGATTTCTTTATATAATAATGTATGTATTTACAAATAAAAAAAATGGTTGTATGTAAAGTTTTACGGACGATAATTTTACGTGATAAAGTCATAAGAAAACCGGCGTCACTAGCTGAACGTTTAGGGCGATGTTGCCTCTTTATCTTCATAGAATCAACACTAGGAATAGACATAAATTATACATCCCTAGGTTTCAACTAGAAAAAGTAAATAAGTTCTTTATGGGGTACACGGTGCGCTTCTATAATAAGCTTCCTGACAAATGCTACTAAACTACCTATTAAGAAATTTAAAGCATACATAAAAGGTAGTCTTTTGAAGAAAGCTTATTATAATATAGATGACTATATTATTGATAAGAATGCATGGCCACATGTCGCTCTGCCGTCAGACAGTTAACCGACACACTTGGAATGTTTAAACTCTCTTGTATTAGTATTTCGTAGTTAAGGTAGTTATAAGATCATATAAAAAAGCGCTAGGAACAAGACGAGTTTCTTGCCAATTCTTCTCGGGCTTGGGTTAGGATGAATTGGCACCTAGGTTCACCTAGTATGTAATACGTTTCAAAGTGATCCTTGACTTTTGACTTATCGCTTGTTCCGCGCTCTCGCTTGCACGCTCGGCTGAGGCGGACCGTGACAATGAGTCATGCTTTTTCGTGCGTGCAGCCGGCGTTCATCGATTTATAAGACGTTATTACGTCAAAAATATGAGAGAAATATATCAGTTTTGTGGTACGTATAACACAAGCTCTGCTTTTTCTGAAGCTACATGATGCGGTGTGACATATCTGGCATTATTTATTTATGACCTAGTGGCCAAATCAACACATCTTATGACTTTCTGATGGTAATTGATAATAAGACAAAGTTTCACGACTACTTTGTTAAGTCTTCTTATTGTGTCACTAGTTATATGAAACCAGTGTGTTGAAAAGATTAGAGTGCGTGTCGGAGGCTCCTTTAGTGCACATGTTTTTTTTCTTGGAATATCAGTAACAGGAAACCAAATCTGGTATCGATCAAACTTGTGAAAGGTGCTCACGTCCAAATGGATTAACAAATTTCTTGAATCATAGTAACAAAATGCTTGTTCAGGAGTCGCCTTTCTAAAAAAAACGCTGGTTCTTCTTCTTATCGTATCACTGGTTATTTTGAACCACAGTGTGGTGAAGGATTAAAGTGCGCCTGAAATGGTCATTTCGTGCACAAAACAAAATCGGATTATCCGTTAGGAAGTTACGCTACGACACATACATAATTTAAACCTAATTGTAAATTAAATGAAATGTTATTAATTTGCTTGCAATTTGGTCACAAAGTAGTTTGTCCATTTTATGTTTCACCATATTCTTTGGCATGCAAATTTTTGTGAACTTTATAAATGTATTTCACTTTTAAAACATTTTTCAGTTCTGCTATAAACACTGGTTTTAGGCACGTATTATTTAGTCGATGGAGGCACCGTCACTGGTTCGATTCATCTAGATAATATTCATCAGGGTGAATTTGATCCACGGCCCGCTCGTCATCGCTCGAGTTCTCAATTCGCAGTCACATATTATCGACAAAATAATACGTGAGTAAAACCCGTGTTTATCAAAATTTGTAAATACATAGTTTTATTCAGGCAAACAAAATGTTTGCCTGCTACTTACTAATTATTACTTTTATATTACGTATACTCGTGGCGCTGACTGTACTTGCAGGTTCAACGGCATGTGTAACAAGATGCAATTCATCTTTCTTAATATATTTAAACCGGTTGGAATTAAGTTAGGAAGTAGGTATTATATTAGGTAGGTACTAGATTTATAATTATAGAAAGTTTTACATACTACGTAAAATAATTCGTGTTCAGCGAATCGTCACTGCATAACCATTGATAAATTAAGAAAATCAAACTTAAGGTAAAACTTTTATTTAATATAACAATAACCCATTAATTTATTGTAATTTATTCGCCATTTTATTTTTTAGTATTTTCACTCACCATAGGTCAACCAACACTCTAGCACGCAATGCATCAACAATGAAATATTACCGAATGTCTATGGTTTATGGGAATTCCTACAATTTATCTAGTTTCTCTATTTATTATTGCAAACATTTCGAAATCCGCTCATTATCATAGATTCTGTTATTTTTGCAAGGTCGGCCCCCTATTCTATAATTTTTGAATTATTTAGATCCAATTCCAACAGCCATATATAAATCAACTGCTTTTATTAGACTGACTGGCTTTAGTGTAAGCTCAGTGGGTTGTAACACTGCACTGTAGGTTGTGGGTTCGATTCACATCCAAGACAAATATTCGTATTGCACAGAAATATTTTTTCTGGGTTTGGGGGTTATAAAAAATAATGCCGGACATTTCACACAACATCATCTGCCCCCAAGGTAAGGACAGCTTGTGTTATGGGTACTACATGACTGATATACCTACTACTTAGTATATACTTTTATTTTTGTAAATATATAAATATCTATTATAGATAGAAACACTCAGAGACAAATACTTGCAGATCACACAAGCATTTCTCCCGCCGCGGGAATCGAACCCGCAACCTTCTCCGTATCAACCGGGCCTTGGCGCACTGCGTCATTCGTTTATAAATTAAAGTAAAGTAGTTTTTTATAAGTAAGTTTTTTAGTTTAATAAGTTTTTTATCAGGCATCTGGTTTTCATTGTTTAAGATTAGTCTGGGACTGGGTCGATAGTCCTGCAATATTTATTGTTTATCACTGGCCTGCCGCTTCACACGCGTGCTACCTAAAAAAAAGTAGTCTATGACCGTCCCAAAGATACAATTTATCTCCTTATCAAATTTCATCAAGATGCGTTCAGCCGTTTAGCCATAATCAGGTAACAAACAAACATTAGGTATCGAATTTGTAATATTAGATATGGCTTTTTTTTACAGTGCCTAGTATCCATAACGTCTTGCCAGGACTGGGAGATCACGACCATTGAGGAGATAGGGAACCGGAAAAAAGGCTACCACGTGCTGCAGAAGACTTTGGCTGAGTTCAATGGAACCCAGTGTGGATACTGCACGCCAGCTTGGATTCAAAACATGTACAGGTAACGGGTTAGCTAAATCATAATGCGAGATACGAGTTTAACTGCCATTATGTAGTAAAAAAACCTCGAAAGATTTCAGTGTTTCTGTGATGTGACCCAGGTACCTTTTGCAATCTCTGACAGCCAAATTAATGCTAATTGTATGTAATAACGGCTGTTGGGTGTTCTCTATATATCTGCCCACTGTTTCGAATGCATGATACTTACATAAACATTTGCATTTATGATATTCTAAATAATAGACTGTTCAACCGTTATGGTGGTATTAAGCCGCAAAAAAATATAATATAAAATAATAAGAATAATAAAATATTTATTCATTTGACGACCTACGGGCGTAGTGGGCTTAGGTCTGGCTGAGACGCAAAAGGTTCCGGGTTCGATTCCCGCCGTGGGACAAATGTTTGTTTGATCTGCAAGTATTTGTTTTGGGTCGGGTGTTTCTATGTATAATATGTATGTACCTATTTACAAAAAAAAGTAAGTAAATAATAAAAGTAAAAGTATATAAGTAGCATATCAGTCATGCTTACTTTGGGGCCTATGTTTATTCCTCGAGGAAAATCCTACATGGATGCCATTTGCCTTCGAGTTTACAAATGCATACTTCTACTGACTGAAAACAACAAGTATCCTCCTAAACACTTTCGCATCGCAGCTACGGGAACAAGAACGAAGTGTAACCAGCACGCTTGTACAAATAACATAGATTTTTAGCTAGATCAGTTTATTACTTTTTACAGAGTTTTATTTTGTCTCATTTTCAGCCTTTTACAAAACGGGAACAAACCCACTATGTTAGACATTGAAAGATCTTTCGGAAGCAACATTTGCCGATGCACCGGGTACAGACCAATCCTAGAAGCGTTCAAGAAGTTCGGCAGCGATGCTCCTAAGGAAAGCAAGATAACGGACATCGAGGACTTGCATATTTGCAAGAAAACTGGTGATCCCTGCGATAAGACGAAATGTGCCGATGATGATGACTGGTGCGTTATTTCTGATGAAGAAGTCAAACAATCAAAAGTTATAGAAATTGAACTTCAAGACCATAAGTTTTGGTACAAAGTGTTTGATGTTAAATCGATATTCGATATTTTGAACGTGCACGGTTATGACTCTTATATGTTGGTGTATGGAAATACTGCTAAAGGTATGGCACAAACTATAAAATAATTTATATTTTCTTATCGTTTTCAAGACAGTTCTCTTACGTTTAATAGTTTTGCATTTAATGGATCAATCTGTATTGCAGTAATTTTTAACGGATATCGTGACCAAGATAATTTTTGTCATCAAAGTGAACTGTTGATTTGACACTGAAACAATACCAACACCTTGGTTTTTTAATTCGATTAAATTAGCAATATTTCGCTGTTGCTGTCATTATTTGTATAATGCGCATAATATGGCGGAACAAGCGCGCCCAAATAATTTCGATGAACGAATTCTACCGCCCAAATTCAGCAGCCAAATTCGAACCGTAGGACACGTTTGACCATATAATTATTTCGGATCGGCGGCTCTGGCATGTACGCGTTTACCTTTTTGGCATTGGCATAGTCATGTATGCCATGGCATAGTCATGTGTATACATTGTTTATACCACATAATACAGTCGTATTATGTGGTATAAACAATGTATACTTAAATGTTATTGTTTCAAACGAATACTAATAAAACCAGCATAAAACACTTTCTAGAGAATTAAATCGGTAAAGACTGTAAATGTATATTTACTCAATTTTCAGGTGCATACCCAATACACGAATACCCAAGAATCTTGATAGACATATCAACAGTACCAGAACTGAAAGGCTGCATATACGGTCAGAATCTCATTATAGGCGTAGGAATCACCCTTACTGAACTTCAAAATCTTTTTAAGGCTGTGGCAAAACATGAGTACTTCGGATACCTGGAGAAGTTTGTGGAACATATCAATTTAGTAGCTAGTATTCCTATCCGAAATGTGAGTAATTTTATAGGCAACAATTGTCACTTGCTGGCCAACATACATTGCAACAGCCTTGCCAAAATAAGGCTCCACAATGAGCGTCCTTTATGAAATATACAGGCATTTGCATAATCTAGATGCCTTTATAACTATTTGTTTAGATCGACGACGGGTCTACCTAGATTCTATAGAGCCTCTGGCATGTTTGCCGACGCGCATATAAAATACTTTTATGGCTTTGTTACATAGTAAATTAACATCTATTAAACTGGGTAGCCCTATCAGTCTACTTTGGGCCTTGGCTGTTCGGCATAATAGTAGCCTTCAATGGTACTAGATGGCGGCTCTAATGAATTTATTCGCAACACAAATCTATTATATTCTTTAAATTTATCATATTTTATTACTAGTACCTTGTGTTGATTGTTGTACTAATTTTATATTTTTAGTTTAATTTATTTATGGACCTTATTGTAGTAAGAATAAATAATTTTTGATTTTTAGCTTGGATCTTTAGGAGGCAATTTGATGATAAAACATCAACACAATGAATTTCCATCAGACTTGTTCCTCCTATTGGAGACTGTTGGAGCGTACCTCACAATTCGTAAGTATTTACCTAATTCATTCAGTCATGGTTTTCACTGCTTGTTGATAATTGTATACTTTCACCTCACTAATAAAAACAAAACCAAAAATAATTAAATTGACTGAAACATAAATCATAATGATGAAAATGATGGCTATTTGCAGACACTTCACAAGGAATAAGCAAGAGACTCTCGATGCAGCAGTTCTTGAAAGAAGACATGAAAGGGAAAATCATCATTGATGTCATACTGCCTCCTATTAGCGACCAGCACAAACTAGTAACTTACAAAGTAAAACCACTTACTATAAGCACTTAGGAACAAACATTTCTATGAAATCTTTAGCATGATAGTCAAACAGCCAACTTTGAAGATCAAATCAATTGCCTCTTAATATTTTACAGATTATGCCTCGCTCCCAAAGCGCCCACGCCATCGTCAACGCTGGTTTTCTTTACAAATTGGATCCTTACAACAGTGTGATTGAAGCCCGAATAGTATTTGGAGGTCTTTCACCATATTTTATTAGAGCTGAGGCAACTGAAAGGTTTCTTGTGAGAAAACCTTTGTTTTCCAACACCACGCTACAAGCTGCGCTGAACATTCTAGAGACAGAGCTAGTTGTAGTTGAAAACCCTCCAGAAGCTTCAGTGAGGTTCAGAAAGCAGCTGGCTCTATCATTGTTTTATAAGGTATGATTTAGAATATTAGTTTTTCCTTGAAAAATGATTTTAACAATATTTATATCAAAGTCGTACTTGTCCAATTCAGGGTCTGCTTTCACTGTGTCCTATTGGTATCCTCAACCAAAGATATGTTTCTGCGACTACCAAGATTCATGAAACGAGACCAGTATCAGAGGCGAAGCAAATATTTGAGACCAATCCATCACTGTGGCCATTGAACCAGCCGATACCTAAAGTTGAGGCTTTGGTGAGTTGAAATTATAATGTAGTCCTGAAAAATTAGTAATAGTTTTTTAATTTTCAATCATCCCAAGAAGATATTTGGTACATTTATTAATAATAAAATGAGTATACAATATAATACTTTTTATATAACTGTTATTAGAAAAATATTAATTTAAAAATACTTATACGCATAAAACTGTAAATATTTTAGGGTAAATAAATAATGCTTTTCAGATCCAATGCGCGGGAGAAACAAAGTATACGGATGACTTACAAGCTCAGCCAAGAGAAGTCCACGCGGCTTTTGTCCTAAGCACAGTGGCATTAGGCGATATAGTTCATATTGACGCCAGTCGAGCTTTGGTAAGGCTTACTACTTGGCATTTTTACATAGATGACCTCGTTAATAAACTGTAAAACGTTAAACCAGTTATTTGCTAGCACATAAATATCTATTCAAATGCTTTCAGAAACACCCAGGAGTACTAGCTTTCTATACAGCTGCTGACATTCCAGGAGAAAACTCATACACCCCAGCAGGTGCTGTGTTATTTTCGGCTAATGAGGAAATATTTGCCAGTCAAAAAGTGTTGTACTTTAACCAACCAATCGGTATAATAGTTGCTGAAACATACCACATAGCAACTCTTGCTGCTAAAATGGTCACAGCAACATACACGAATGTTAAAGAACCAGTAACAGATATAAAAATTGCTATTAAAAATGCAAGTAAAACAAGCTTGTTTACATCTAAGCCTGCAACAGAAAAAGGGACAGACGTGGTAAAATCGATAAAAGGGCAAGCTACGATATATGGCCAGTTGCATTTCATGATGGAGAATATGAGCTGTGTCACTCTTCCGACAGAGGAAGGGCTGGAATGTCATGTGACAAGTCAGTGGATGGATGGTTGTCAGATAATGATATCTAAAGCTTTGAACATGGATGCAAACAAGTAAGTTTTGAGCGAAGATGGTTATCTGGAATACACTAAATTACTCAACTTACTAAAGTAATATCAGTTTATAGAAGTACTTCGCTGAGAAAGTTTTTTTGCATAGGATCGATGTACACGTCCGTCGTCTTGGTGGAGCCTTTGGCTTGAAGATATCACGACCCAACCAGATAGCAGTTGCCAGCAGCCTAGTGGTGCAGAAGTTAAACCGACCGTGTCGACTTGTGGTTCCACTTACAACCTGCACGAGAGCTGTTGGGAAACGGCTACCTTGTCATTCAGACTATGAAGTAATCATTTGTAGATCAACCAGCTAAGTTGTACATGAAAGTGTGATTATAATAACAAAAATACTACAAGCCCAGTACATACTCCTTATATATATATATTTGTCATTCTTCATGGAGTAACTCAATAACTGACGGCTTACAGGTGGACGTAAACGCCAGAGGAGTGATCCAGTCTGTCAAGTACAAAGAGTACGAAGACAACGGTTGCATAATCGATGAAATGCTGGCTTTATTCGGATCAGATGTCTACAATAACTGTTATACAAACACCAAGTGGGACTACGAGATGTATGACACCATCACTGATAATGCAAGTAATACATGGTGCCGAGCTCCAGGTAACAATAACATACATCAATAATTATTATTATGTAGTTGAAATATGAGATAAAAACATAATCAAATACTTGTGTATTTTTAGGTACATTGGAGAGCATTTCCCTGGCAGAAAACCTTATTGAACGCATATGTTATGAACTTGCTCTAGACCCATTCGAAGTTCGCTTAGCAAACTTAGACACGTCAAAATACAATGATTTAGTAAGCATGGCTGAAGAATTAAAAACTTCTGCGTCTTATACGGAGAGGAAAGCCAAAGTTGACGCATTTAATAAGGAAAACCGATGGAGGAAACGGGGTATCAGGTGCTCTTTCCTAAGATGGACTCCGGTTGGTGGTACAATATTTGAAGTAAACCTTGCAGTCTACCACGGAGATGGCACCGTCATCATTACACATGGCGGTATAGAAATGGGTCAAGGTCTCAATACAAAAGCTGTTCAAATATGTGCATATCTCTTAAAAATACCTATCGACAAAATTCAAATCAAAGGTAATAATACCATCATAGCTCCGAACTGTTTAATAACTGGAGGAAGCTTGGGGTCTCAAAATGTTGGCGTTGGGGTAAGGAGATGCTGTGAGGCGTTGCTAGAAAGACTAGCACCGATCAGAAGCCAGCTTAGCAACCCTACGTGGTTGGAATTGATCCTCAAAGCATATGAATCGAATATAGACTTGCAAGTTCATAGCTACGTAGGGTTAACGGACATGTTTAACTATGACATATTTGGAGTGGCCGTAGCTGAAGCTGAGGTAGATATACTGACAGGAGAGTCAGAGATTCTGAGAGTTGATATATTACAAGATGTAGGGCAAAGCGTTAGCCCTGAAATTGATGTTGGTCAAGTAGGTATTTTTAATTTATTTTTATATCAAAAAACAGACTTAAATCGTACTAATATTATAAATACAGCATTATGTATCAATAAATAGTGTAAATATTGTATGTTTTAATTTTCATATGTTTGTTTCTTAAACTAATCATGCCGCAACGGCTTAACGGATTCGGTTCTGTTTGGATCCGCCGTTCTTCTGTTGGTCTATGATCTCGAATATCATAAAAGCTACTCTTTATGTAGGTACCACGCGTACGAAGCCATAGGCAGAAGCTAGTATTAGATAAATTCAACATTGCTTTTTTGTATTGCAAGATTGAAGGAGCCTTCATCATGGGTCTAGGATACTGGACGTGTGAGGATCTCGTTTACAATAGAAAAAGTGGAGAACTTTTAACTGACAGGACTTGGAACTACTACGTTCCTTTGGCAAGAGACATTCCTCAAGACTTCAGGGTGTCTTTTAGGAAGAAATCCTATAGTTTGGAACCTATTCTTGGTGCTAAAGGTCAGGGTCTATCTTATAATCTCATATCTTATAATGTATAATATGTATGATTTTACATGTTTTTGATTATATAGCTACGTAAATAATAGAGTTTACAAAAAGTTATCTAATTTTTCAAGATTAACGGTTATTGGTTTGTTTCAGGTACCGGAGAACCACCGTTATGTTTGTCAATAGTAATTACATTTGCCCTTAGGGCAGCAATAGCTGCAGCTAGGAAAGAGATTGGAATACCTACTACTACTTGGTTTGATATCGGTGTGTTTTTTTTAACAAGACAATTCGTGTCTGTAATGTAAACAGATTGAACAAGTAGAACTTTATCATTTTAATTTTTCATGTACTGTTTCAGAGGGACCATTTACAGTTGAATTGATCAATTTGGCTTCAGGCTTACGAAGAACAGACTTCAAGTTTACATAAATATGATAATACTGATATCAACATTACTTCAATATTATAAACTGTTGTTTGTTAAAAATAAATTGTTATCTCGTAAACATGAACCTTTAATCTGCCTCCCTTGTGGTCTTCTTTATTGATAACAAAAATACCAACGGACCACATTTTATTATGCTCATTGCATTGTATTAATCAAATGCAAAAGTGTACACTTCAATTATCGTAGTGCAAAATTAGCTAATACCGTTTAGATAACCGATAGAATGACGTCTCGTAATCTTGACACAATTGTAACACTTGTAGTCTAGTAGCCCCGCATTCATGGTCGTGGACTCGATTCCAATCGTGCGATAATAAAATTTTCTGTTTGAAAAATATGTGTACGCTGTAAACTCCACTACCTCTCAAATAGTGAAAATAAACATGAACTTTAAAAAATAAATGGTTGTCTGTAAATTCGGTTTACGGGCAATAATTTTACTTGATAACGTCATAAGAAAACATTGATGAAAAATTGCATACTTTTAACCTATTAAGATGCGTCACAAGCCGAACGCTTAGGCCGATCGTGCCTCTCTATAGCTTGTCCCGCGCTTTGGCTTGCAGGCTCGGCTCAGGCAGAACGTGACAAATTTTCGTGCATGCAACCAGCGTTCATCGATTTATGAGACGTTATCACGTAAACAATAAGGACTTGGGCACGAAAGGAGCTTCTAAAACGCACTATGATCCTATAATCATACTGGTTCCATATAAGACAATAGTAATTATGTAGGTAGTTGATTTTTATACTTACCTTTTGTCACGGAACAAGTAAACTACTAATAGTAGTTTACTTGTTCCGTGACAAAAGGTAAGTATAAAAATCAACTACCTACATATTACGATTGTCTTATATCGATCTATCTTATCTTATACTCTTAGAATCTTCATTTGTCATTTCATGAAGTAACGTAGCTCTGCTAATTTAATATATTTACTCGTTTTATTGCATGTTTTATTCAGTAATCTTAGTGGAATTTTAATAAATAAATTGTGACTACATAGGACAAGTATGGTCAATTTAATTAAATGTGTATTATAATGCAATGTGACTTGAACAACGAGGAATCCCAAAAAAAATCAAAACGGTCATTCCGCGATGACGTTTAGAATAATTACAATAACACAATAATTGACCATCGACTAAGTCTTTACAAATTGACTATAAACAAATATATAAACTTGACACTGGCAAAATTGACATTATTATGTCACATGCCATTAAAATAGAAGAAGAATCAATAATGACCTTAAGTAAGACATCCTGATTTAAAAAATAAAGTAATTCATTTTATACAGGATTTTAACTGAACGTCTATCCTCTTTTGATCGATTTGAAGTCGAGACCCATTGCGAAGCAAGGGGGCGTGAGTGTTTGATTCCCGTGGGGCATTCCCCCACTCGGCACTAAGCTAACCATTGATAATAGCAACTCAGTCCTCGTCTATGAGGAATGCATAAGCAACCTTGGCCTCACCAACAAAACTAACCTATCCTCCTTTGTATATTTGAAATCCTTCAAACTCGTATTATCTAACCTCAAAAAAATAATTTCAGTAATGTCACGATTATGTTACGATACTTTTACATATTAGTTTGTATTCCGTTGTGTTTTTGCTATGAGTATTTTGAAGAACACCAACAGTTCAGGAGTCACAGAGACACAAATGAAATGAAAAGAGCTAAACACGATAACAATAAGATGGTTCAGTTTGATGTTATGAGCTTTATAAAGAACTACGGGGATAAAAAATCAAAGGAGTATGAATCGTCTGTATCTGAGGATAAGGATCAAGACGAGTAAGTATTTTTTTGATGATGTATCTGATAATTTTCATGGCAGCATTATTTTCTCAAGAAATTTTTTGCTCTGTAGTTTTTTCAAACGATGAGTTTTGTTTTCATGGTAAACATTCTTCACCGTTACAGCAAAAATGCGTATAAACTGCGTATAAAATAAAAACATTACACATCTATTTTAACCCTGGTTCCTGGTGGAAAAATACAGTACCTCTAAAATCCTCTAAAAAACCACGTGCAATTTTATTTCTATGAGGTTTTTACTAAATTTGTTTGTTACATTGATGTAGAGCCACTTACACTACGGCCACTGACCGTTGTTTATTAAAATTTCAACTTATCAGCAAAACCAAACGAAAGTAAAACAAATTCAATTAAGTTTAGTCTTACAAAATTCCAGACTAATCTAATCTCATCAACAATGTTGTCAAAGATCACCTTTAACAAAATAAAACATATCGTCTCCTGTTTGGCAAACTAATGAATCTGCCATTTTCATGAAAATTTTTATTTGATGCTAAACAGCGGTGATACACATTACGTCAAATTCTTGAATCTCTTAGATGTTAAAGCTTCTTTTAGTTTTCTAAATACTAATATGCGATTTTCATCAATTTGTATGTAGTATCTTTGCAGTGGGTATTTTAGTTTGAAACAAGAACGTAATTTAAGTGTAGTTAGACATTTGACTACTGAGTTCTTGTTCCTAACTAAAAAATACCCATTACAAATTAGTGAATATGCAGTATTTACTATTCTATATATCACAGTCACCTATCAACATAGCATTGAATTGCGCAAATGTCAGATTTTCTTTTTTGATAATATCATTTTTGAGAGAATTAATTGGGTCTGGGTGTTTCTATGTATAATACGTATGTATTTACAAAAAAAAAGTACCTATGTAAGTAGTATATCAGTCATATGGTACCCATAACACAAGCTCTGCTTACTTTGGGGCCAGATGACGCTGTGTTAAATGTCCGGCATTATTTATTTATTTATTTATTTATTAATTTGACCGTTGCAAAGAGTATGTGTAGGTGTGAATGTTTTGTTGTATTAGCATCCAAATTAGGTTTTCACGACGTCATATTGACGTTTCTGTCTTAGTCGCGTTTTTGTGGCAATATTATATTATATGAATAAATGTCAGTTTCGTTTTCTCTATGGCAAAGTGCAAGTATTTGAAGTGCAAAGACATAATTTTCAATTACTTTTCTCCTTGTAAACTGTAATTTTTTGATTTTTGCGGATTTATGATTTTACATAATGGCGACGAAGTTATTTCATGATCGAATATAGTATGGACCGGTGCTTTGGCTCCTAGTGGAGTTATGGCTCTTGCTACAAATTATAGTCATTATGTTTTAGTTTTTGGTCCAGCTAATTTTTTGTTCCCTTGTTTTTGGTCGGTCGGTCCGTCTTTTTGCACCTTTAGTTGAATCACTTAGTACCTTTTGAAATGTTTTTTTGTAAAAATGAATTAGCTGTATTTTTTTATTATTTTTCTTTTATTGTAATAATAATAATAATATAATGATTATAATATAATTACTTATTATTAACTAACTAAAATTATCAGATATAAAAAATATGATTATCTTATTATTATTATTATTAAACTGCCTCACAGCCCAAAAGTGATACAGCTGATTTATTTAATTCTTATTTTTGAAACCTAGCACACACTGCAGATTATTCAACGTCGAATATTTTCAACAGGCCAATTCTTGGTAGACCGCACTAGCGGTTATTTCCGACAACCCCGATTTTTACCGCCCGCGGTTGCTATAATTCTACGAGTATGTAAAATCTGTGGTGCAAATCTTCCTTCTTTGGTACAATCACAACTTTCATGTCAACTGCGCCACAGAGGTGGGGAAGGTCGAAAGGTTGTGGGTTCGATTCCGGGACAAATGTTTGTATCATATGCAAGTATTTGTCTCGGGTCTGGGTGTTGCTGTATATAATATTATGTAGGTATGTATTTTCAAAAAAATGTTACATAAGTAGTATATCAGCCATCTGGTACTCATAATACAAGATCTGCTTACTTTGGGGCCAGATGATGCTGTGAGAAATGTCCGGCATTATTTATTTATTTATTTATGAGCACTTGATCTATGATCTCTACAAATCGATATTATCTAAGTATTAATCTACCTACTTACGAGTACCTAAAACATTTTTTTTAAGAGAATAAACAACAAATTATACTATATGTACATGTTCCTTTAGACTAAAATAAACCCATCGTTATGCATTAATGTACGTATGTAGGTAAGTAAGGCACCTGAATAATTCATTAACTATTGTTGTAAGAATGACTTGTACTTACCCAATATCGTAAGAGTGCTTCATAAAAAGTAAAAAGTAAAAAATTACATAAAATGTAGCATTTATATTATATTCTTATTATGTTAATCCGAGTCCACTTCTTTACTTATACCAAGTTTTATCCAAATGATTTCAGCCATTATTATAAAATAAATAAATAAACTGGACATTTCACACAGCATCATCTGGCTCCAAAGTAACCAGAGCTGTGTTATGGGTACCACATGACCGATATACTACTTATACACGTTTTTTGTAAATACATACATATTCTACGGCTCAGCCGGAACTTTGCACACTGCGCCACAAAGGTCACATTGTGTGATTGACTAAAAAACAAACAAACACAATCTAAAACAAAAATATTTCAAATTAAATACAAGCTACGGCCCGCGGCTTGGCACGTATACACAAAAAGTACCTTCTATAGAAAGAAATTCTTTCCATAGAAAGAAACGTAATGAATATAATACTTATCGATAAAATTCGCCACAGAGAAATAAGATCCAAAACCAAATTAATTGACGTTCTAGAGCACGCGCTAAAAATAAAGTGGCAATGGGCAGGTCACGTAGAAATGCACAACGAAAAATGGGCTACTACAGTCACAGCCTGGAAAGGCCCAAAAGGAAAAAGAAGAGTTGGCAGTCCACTAACTAGATGGACTGACGAAATAGAAAAAAATCCTGAGGGAAACGAGACTGGTCTAAAACTGCAATAGATTGCGACAGATGGAAGGAACTAGAGGAGGCTTTTACTCGAGAGGGGTCCTAACTGAATATCTACAAGTATATAATGAAACACAAATACATTTTTTTTTTTTTCATTAATTTAAATAAGAATGTTTATCATATATTAATTTAAACTGTATTTATTTAACTAACACCTGAGTTACGGAATAAACAGGCTTTTTTATTTTTATTTATTTATTTATTTAAGTGGCGAGAAACACGACCTTATATAAAACTAGATGACATCGTGATTTTACACGATTCTAATTTGCCTGCTGCTGTACAACTTCATCCCGGCAATGACAAGTCCGGGTAGTTATAATAATTGGGGAAGAGCGGTATCCTAATAAGGCCAATCGTCAAAGTCTCAATATAACCTGTCAGTAACAATGTCCGCTAAGTATCTCCAGGTTAGGATAAATAAGATGAGGTGATTAGCTCATCTTGGCTCTACTGAGATTTCAGCAGAGCCTAAACAACATCAACTTTATGACGTTACCTTTTCTAACAATGTTGTCCATTACGATTTCCAGTCCACAGTGCGTATAACATCACGAAAATTCAAAGCGACAACAGAATTTACTTTGACGAGGTTACCGATATGGTGTTATTCAAGCTAATAGTCTACTATAACATGGAGCCCGACTGGAATGGTACAGAGTTATTCCAGTCTTACTATAGATATTTAGATGGACTATATTCTAAATTCCATGAGAGAAAATCCCATTGTGACATCATATTACTTCAACTACACGGCACGGATTTTGAGCCCTACGACAGCATACTACAATATGGTGATAAGCGCTCGCGCACACGACGGGGTCTTATTGACGGTATGGGAAACATCGCAAACAGTCTATAAAGCGTTTTAGAACTTCAATAATCAAAGCAGAAAACAACCTACTCAAACGGATTGGGACCTCTATGTAAAGCAACACGAGGTATTCAGAAATCATTTGAACGAGTTAGAAAAGGCGGAAGCCAAATTAAATGACAAGTTAGAGATCATTAATGTGTTCATAATGTCCAGCATGATCGCTGATAATATTCTTGCCAGCCAAAGGACATCCAAAACGTTCTGTTAGAAGAAGAATTTAACTTTCACCTTACTCCTACACAGCTTCACGAAGAACTCAGCATAATTTCCGGGCAGTTGTCTAAAGACTTGTCTCTGCTTACAGACAACATTCAGACAGATCTTGTATTGAATTTCAAGATACTGAAAGTAAGAGTAAGCATGTCTTCGCAATATTTCATTTTCAACATACAAATACCCTTGGTCAACAGAGACAGCTACGAGTTATTTATAGGCTACTCAGTCCCTCGTCAAGCGGGGAATGTCATCGTAAGCATATCACCGAAAGCAGACTTTTGAACTATCAGCATACAAAAGGATACCGATTTCGGAAAATGAGTTTCAACAAAAATGCTCAAATAATAATAATTATTAATAATAAATAAATAATCCCGGAATTTTTAAACAGCATCATCTGGCCCAAAAGTAAGCAGAGGGTACGTGTCATGGGTACTAGAGGGAGCTTGTGCCATGGGTACCATATGACTGATATACTACTTATATACTTTTTTTTGTAAATACATACATATTATACATAGAAACACCCAGACCCGAGACAAATTCTTGCAGATCATACAAACATTGGTCCCGAGGTGGGAATCGAACCCGCAACCTTCTGCGTCTCAGCCGGACCATAGCCCACTGCGCCACAGAGGTCGTCAAAGCTTCATAAGAGTTTATATTTATGCGAGTTACAATAGCTGGTGTACCAGAAAGCATCTGGAGACAATATTTGTGTAAAGGATGATCAGAAAGGTCAATGCAAAACAACAACTAGCACGTGTCAACCTACTTGGACAGAGCTTATCAATGTAAACACATTCGTGTTCACCTGTTGCGGTCAATGCGCCTAAAGATTTATCTGTGGATATCAAGTTACACAGAAACAATTAACAGGCGTGAGCATTATCGCACTAAGTACCGACTGCATCATCAAGGGCGAGTCGTTTACCATTATGTCACATAGCACACAGCACACTAATGCACTGAGCATGGAGCCAGACATACCTGCAATAAAGATCTCAACCGTCAATAGCATCATAAATATGACGATACCGATAAACTATTTAAATGAAACCAACAACAGCTGCACAAGCTCAATCGACCGCATCAACAAGCCCATAACAGAGACAAAAGCAGCATCGGATCACCACGAGCAGGAGGACGCATTATCCTCGCACGACGTACACCACTACGTTATTATTTACATAGTGTCAGCAGCATAAGATTATAATATAATTTATATATAATTTGAAACAGATCAAATTAATATAATTTGTACAAATTTGACAAAAAAAGGGAGTTCCGAATGCATTTGATAGCTAATTTTAATCTTAACTTAAAGCTAATTTTAATCTTAACCTAAAAATTTCTACACATTTATTTACATAATAATTACAGAAATGTACAAAATAATATAAAATACATGTGAAACAGTTAAGCTATCTATGGACTGTTTAAAACGATCTATAGATAGCTCAATTTATCCAGATCACTGCCAGAGGGCAGCGGGCGGCATTGCCACGTTGAATGGAATGCCATTCAACGTGTCAATGCCGCTTATCTGGCTCAGCGTACTAGCAAAGGCTGGTACCATAGATAAGAGCCAGCTCTTGGGTCACGTAATGTAGGCGTCTGGTAGATATCAGAAGCCGTGAGATAATTTTGAAAACGCGGCGGGCTCCTTTTCTCCACGGGCCCAGGGCCTCAACTCCAAGAGGCTCAAATATGTAGGCCTTATCAAGACCGGCATATTTGTGCCTTTTGAGGTCCTTGGCACGTTCAGCCACCGCACCAGCTTTAACGGAAGTCCTACTTAAAGTAGGTTTAGCTTTCAACAGAAGAACATTTAATAAGAGCAATGACATCCATAGTGAAACTGTGTGTCGCAAACTAGTTTCTAATAAGTGTGAAGCAGACTTCTTAAAACTTTACGTTAATTTTACAGACGTAAACAAAGCGACTACTACGTACCACCTCCAAATGAAAATATAGAGAAGATAGATGAAAACATTGATAGGTATCCAAGTCGTACAATGGATGCAGATGCGTTTGATCCGTATTCGCAAGGTTTTGGGGAGATAGCAAAATATGAAGGCGAGGTCCTTCCAAAACATGCTATTCCGGTCAGGAATGATCAAAATAAATGGCTCGTTGATAAAGATGTTATTCAAATTACGAAGAGGAAATGGTAAGACACATAATAATTATTATCTCGTACATAGAAGCATTTTATTTTTACAAGTAGGGCTTGTTGTAGGGTTGATTATTAAATATATGTCTATCTGTTTAATGTTTCATAAAGGGGCCTATTAACATTGTTTTTTTACAGTAAATTATACAAGTGATGTACTAATGAAGTACCTAGAGCCTGTTCTGGAGACGTTGACTAATGTTTGCTTGAAACATGTATTTTCTAATTTACCTTTTGTGTTTTTTTCAGCGCATTTAAGGATATGAAAATCCCGTTTTTTTCCCGTAAGGCGTCGACACATAAAAAACAAAAGAAAAAGTTATACTGCACCAACTGCTTTAAAAATTACACAAGTGCGAACCCTAAACTGAAACCTAAGAGATCATATGGAAATCTATGCCCGAAATGTATTAAAAAACTTTTTAAAAAACATGAAAAAAAAACAAATAAAGTATCGCAAATACATTGTAGTAGAGAGTATTACCAACACGCGGGAACCACTCAAAAAAAAGTTACAAATGTGAAACGGCTTGCAGAAGTTGTAAATAATACTAATAACCTTGAAAATTCTAATATAAACCCGTATAATGGAAAGTCATACGAAAGTCACAATGAGCTACAGACGCAGTTAAATGAGTTAGCAGGGGTGGAAAAGAAGGTGGACCATGTTCGTGTCAAGACTCCAAAGTTCAACGTAATTCCGTTAATAGAGTGAATAAATGGATTTGGTATTATGTATATTTGAAGGTATATTTTAAAGGTCAGCCTTTAAAATAAAGTAACAAGTTAAAAAAAAAGTCATCGCATTGTTCAATAAAAAATATATAATAAAAAAATACGCCTACGACTATAATTACAACTATTTATGTAGATTAATATATGATAATTTATTTTTATATACAAGTAGATAATATAATTTATGTAGTTAATTTAATTTATATACTTTTTCAAATACTGATTGCTTCCAAGAGTAATTGTGTCACTATTTAGATGTCGTAAATAAATATTGAAACAGATTCTGTTGAACTATGAAGTTTTAATTTATTCACTGTTCTAATATTACAAAATCTTCTCTAAAACCATGCTAGAAATAAAAATAAGTCTCTTGAAACGAATAGATACCATTTAAACGACACAGCTTAGGTAAACTGTACGTTACCTAAAACAAACAAGTCATGTAAATTTATTCAGCAAGATACAAGTAATCAGACTACACCGGTAAGCAACAAAAACACTTTTTTAGGGTTCCAAAGTCTACAAGGAACCCATAAAGTTTCGCTGTGTCCGTCTCTCTGTCTGTCTGTCTGTTTGTCTGTCCGCCCCGTAATCAGAGCTCTTCCTCACAGTCCATAAACATTTTATTAACATTAAAACGTATTAGTGACCCTTACAAAGTTAGAAATAAAAACGTTGAATAAATGTTTTTTAAGGATACCTTCATTATCTGTAAAGTGGGGTTAAGTTTTTTTAAGTTTTTTTTTGTTTTACATCCCCATCGTGTGGTTTATTATTAGATAGGTCTTTTAACCTGTAATATTTT
Organism: Lampropteryx suffumata; assembly: GCA_948098915.1. Classification (NCBI taxonomy): domain Eukaryota; kingdom Metazoa; phylum Arthropoda; class Insecta; order Lepidoptera; family Geometridae; genus Lampropteryx; species Lampropteryx suffumata. The sequence goes on from OX402558.1 coordinate 18,757,155, forward strand.
TAAAATAAATGGATATTTTGATGCAATTACAAGAATAATTATCAGGACAAAGGTTTTTCTAGATTTCAATCCCGATTTGTAATATTAAAAAAAACGTGTGCGTCTTGGGACGCCCGACAGAAGTGATAACTTAAAGTCAAACTAGTGCTGTGGGTTAGAGTGAGAGAGGAGAAGCCTGTCTACCGCTGCCGTATGCTAGAGAGAAAGGGAAGCCAGAAAGACGGGCGCCGTAACGCGTTACGCAACGAAGCGGTTTATCCTCCCTTAGGAAGTTATCACTTCAAAACCAAAAAGCCTTCTAGTAGTATTGAATAGACTTGAGATATGGCCACTAGTCATTCCTATTTATACTGACTTCGGAAGCCTTCACTGTGCATGGTTACATGTGCTTAGCCAAAATTTGTTATTATTAGATAACACTGCAAATACCTTAAAAATGATAGTGACAAAAAATTAATTACTTAACACTTTTATCAAAAACAACAAGAATGGAGATTACCTGAGTTTACATATTATATTACCGGTGCAAAATTTTTAATTTTTATATTGAGTTGTTTAACGGCAGTTCGTCAGTAAGCAAGACAATAGAGATTTCAGTCATCATTATGGCTGTGGTCATGGACCGAATCTGTTTTAAAGTAAACGGTGTTCAGTATTCAGGTTTGCACAATTTATATAATTTTGATTTTATATTTATGGTACTATCATGGTTTTGAACATAATTTTCACACAAAACGGGATATTTACCATGTATATATATCGGGAGTAATATCGGGAAGCAGTAAAACTCACATCATGGTATATATCCCGTTTATAGAGAAAATTTTGTTTTATTTTATAATAATCATTGTTTCTTAACTAACAAATTTTTTTACACTAGAATTGTATAGGTCCTATTTCAGTCAAATCCGATCTATACGATAACATCATAAAAACTGCTTAATATTTTGAATTGGCTAAAAAACTTTGTGCAGTGGGATGCGATGTGAGCTCCGACATAATGCTGGTAGACTTCCTTCGTGATCGGCTGGAGCTGCGCGGTACCAAGTACATGTGCCGTGAAGGTGGCTGCGGTGCCTGCTGCGTCTCCGTCGTCAAGACCCTCGGTGGTCCTGTGCTTGGCGTCAACTCGGTAAGTTCTTTTTTTAATCTGTCAAAAAACGTAAAATATTATTATTACATGTTGCTTTTAGTTCCGGCTAGCCTTCACTCTTCAATTAAGTTCTAGCAGAAACTCAAGAGTTCCGAAACTGTATACAAGCTAGGATTAGGCCTTACTTAAAAACGTCTCTCAACTTTTGTCAAAAGTGAATCGCTGTTTAAAATAGTGCTCTCCCTTTTCATAATATATCCCTTTTGACAATTCTGAGTGACAGGGCAATTAACCAGATTTGCCTAGTTTCGGTATTGTTTACACACACACACAGTCAATTTCTTAGAGTCGTTACGTTATTTAAACACCTACTTATTTACGTAAATGTTTAAATTATTTTTGCATAACTTTAGACCTTTTTGGTTGTGCTACAACTGTTTTTTTACTATAAAAGTTCAAAAAAAAATTTATTCTCTATGTTATTATGGAGTTACTTTTTCCATAGTGCCTTGTATCAATCACGTCTTGCCATAACTGGGAGATCACGACGATCGAGGGAATCGGAAATAGGAAGAAAGGATATCACATACTACAAACAACTTTGGCAAAGTACAATGGCACACAATGTGGGTACTGCACGCCAGCTTGGATTAATAACATGTACAGGTACTGTGGTTTCTTATTCAGGTTCTTAATTGATTTGAACGTGACAGTCCGAATTTCTCACTTAGATCAAGTTTTAGGTTATGAAGAGCACAAGGAACCACTATGATTCACAATGATCAGAGTTCTTGCTAGCTAGTTTTATCATGATTAAATTTTGCTCGGTAATACGTTATTTTATAAGACGTATTACCGTGCACTCTAGAGGACAAACAGTCTTACAATTTTGACTAATAGTATACTATAAAACTCTGCCTCGCTTCATTACTCATTTCATTACATTACTCATTCTCCGCTTCGGTAGACAGGTAGCCTTAGTGGCCTCAGAGAGAGAGAGAAAAAAGTGATTGCGGCTAAAAACATTTTTATAATGTTATTATTTCATAACTACCTGCAAAGCTGTGTAATAATAACATTATAAAAAATGTTTTTAGCCGCAATCACTTTTTTTCTCTATATTATGTCTATTGGTAACAACTATAATTGTTGCACGTAGTAATGTTAACTTTGTTTAATTTTTTAGTTTTCTTTCGTTTTTTTTTCTGTTGTTTATCTACCCTGTAATGTGTACTTTTGTAACAGGTAATAACGTTTTGCTTGACCAATCTCCCGCAATACAGTGCCTAGTGCAGGTATCACCAGTAACATGTGAGAAGTGTGTAAGATTTCTAAATAAACATGATCTTATTATCTTATCAATCAAATTTATCCTCTTTTTTTTAACCCCATCAACATTAACACTACCACATTTTCTAGCTTTCTTGATGATCTTGGTCGCCTGGATTTTGAGTTTTCCAGTGTTGTACTAGTCGCTTTAAACTTTTAGATCCAATTTTGAATGAGAGTAATGCTTTGTTTATCAACACTTAAGCAGTCGTTAATGGGTCTATCAGACCCAGTCTTCCATTGTTTACATGGTAACTATTGAATATTAAGGAATGCGACGTCGCCGCTCTTAGTACCTTCCGACGTTTGAGTGAGACAGCGAATAATGGTCGCCGCAGTCAGTTGACGCGCTGCGCTCGAGTGTTAAGGACGTAAAAGGTGCGTATGGGTCCTTAAGACCCGGTAGCGACTAAATACGTAAGTGATTTTTCATAACGTTATAACCCTAATTCATTATTATTCATCATTATTCATTATTATTCATAGCATTATGTCGTATGGCATTCTGTTATGGAGTGCTGCTGATATTAACACCATATTTGTGCTGCAGAAGAGGGCTGTTCGTGCAATTTATAACATGGGTCCTAGAGAATCACTTTGAAATAAGTTTAAAGAAATTAATATTATGACATAAACTCCCACTGTTAGGCTCGCTAAAGTTAATAAGTCTTTTATAGGGCAATGTGTACCCTTCTATAACAAGGTCCCAAGGGACGTGTTAGATTTGTCGATTGGCAAATTTAAAAACGTAATTAAACAGAAACTGTCTATTAAAGCATATTATAAAATATCTGATTATTTAGATGACAAAAAAGCTTGGGATGAATCAGCTCCAACTCGACTCGGCATCCGTAACAAAATTATCAAGGATCATACAAAAAAGTGTTAAGACCAGACAAGTTTCTTGCCGGATTCTTCTTGAACTGGGGTTAGGAGGAACTGGCACCTAGATTCACTAGCATGTAAGAAAACGATTCAAAATGGTCCTTGTGATTTTATTGAATAAATAAAATTTGATTTTGATTTTATAGAAAATGGCAACCAATAGGTCCTTGAGCTTTCGGGGGTTGAACAATGTTGAACGAAGAAATAGAGAATGAAAACTGCTCAGAAACAGAAGACTTTTTAGAAATAAATGACCATGAAACTGATTCCGACAAGACGGCGACGAAGAAATACGAAACGCTGAGGAACCTGAAGAAGGAGCTCCGAAAAGAGTCAAGTTGTGCAGCTGCATATTCTGTATCTAGACGAACCCAACAATGGCCACTTTGCATGATTTTTGGATTTTGAACATAGGTGTATTAAACGCTTATGTCATTCACAAGACCAAATCACCTTCCGATAACTTGGCTCGAAGAGATTTTATCATGACGTTGGTTATTTCGATGATTCAACCATACCTTAATGAAAGAGTACTAATTACAAACATCCCACAGCACATAAAATCCCGCATCCGTAGCATAATACCCGAAGTCCAGCCACCTCCTGCATCAAGCCCACCAATTAGTGGACAAAGAGTGCGTTGTGGTCTTTGCAATTGGAAAAAAGACAGAAAAACTAAAATTTCCTGCGTTAAATGCAATATCCCAATTTGTGGAGAACACACTAAAGCAATTGTGTGAACTGCAATAATAATATTTGACTTGCATAGTGACACAATAGTGCCGATTTATAGAGAAGTTTTTTAGTTTTTTTTACGAAATAATGATTGATCTCTTTTTGTGATTTTGAATAAGTACATAATAGTAGTATTAGAAAAATAAAGAAACTTAATTATCTTTATTTAATAAAATATAAGATAAAAGTTTAAATGTGTCGTTAAAGTAAGCTGAATTTTAGTGTGTGTTTAAATAGTGTTTTTTTATGAATAAAAGTTATAAATACAAATGTTTAATACCATTTGTGATTTTATTTTAGAATATAATTACTGTTAGGAAATACATAATACCATTAAATTCAGCAGTTTTAGAAAAATCCGGCAATATTAAACTGAATCTGGTGGACATGGTAGCGTTACGTCTCCTAGCGTAAACAGGGTGCGACTGCCCAAGTGTTAAAGGGGTAAAAACCTTGAATATTGTCTTATATTGTATACAATATCTTGTCCTAACAGGGATTACTTTTTCTTCAAATTATAATGATTTTACATGTTTTTCACAGCCTTCTTCAAAACGGTAACAAGCCTTCAATGCTCGATATCGAAAAATCCTTCGGTAGCAACGTCTGTCGGTGCACAGGTTACAGACCCATCTTAGAAGCCTTTAAAATTTTTGGCAGCGATGCTCCTAAAGACTCCGGAATCATGGACATTGAAGATTTGGATATTTGCAAGAAAACTGGTGTTGCCTGTAATAAATCTAGGTGTGATGATGACGAAGATTGGTGTATACTTTCTGATACAGAAATACAAGCAACACAGATAATCAAAATTGAGCTGCAAGATAATAAGTTATGGTACAAAGTATACGATCTGAAGTCAATTTTTGATATATTGAATAAGAAAGGGTACGAGTCTTATATGCTAGTGTATGGTAATACTGCTAAAGGTGATATATATTTATTTACTTATTTATGTTATAAGTTTTACCAACAACAACAACATCACGTTAAAATAAACACACAAATATTAGTGCCGGCCGGAGACAATACTGCTTAACAAACAACCAATTTAAAAACGTAAGGTTAGGCGAGGTATGCATTCATATCAATATCTGCACAGAAAATAATCAATAACTGTAATAAATACATGCTCGTTATAATGTTAGCTTCGTTATTATTTTATTAAACCCAATTTCTTTCAGGAGCTTATGGTTTGAACGAATACCCAAGCATTATGATAGACATAACAGCAGTGAAAGAACTGAAAGGCTACATTATTGATCAGAACCTTATTGTTGGAGTCGGAACCACTCTCAATGAACTAATAGATGTATTTAAGATCTATGCAAAGCAAGAGTATTTTGGATATTTAGAAAAGTTGGCAGACCACATCAATTTAGTAGCTCATATTCCTGTCAGAAATGTACGTATTTATCTTGTGTAATGTGATTCTTTTATAGAACTACAAAGTAAGTAAGTAGTCTTAGCATTATATTGCCAGCCGATGAACACATAACATGGATAATAGCAAAACATTCGGTCATTTTTAGATTGGATCACTTGGAGGCAATTTGATGATAAAACACCAACATAACGATTTTCCTTCGGACTTGTTCCTGCTTTTGGAAACTGTTGGAGCTTACTTAACCATATGTAAGAATTTTTTCTAAACATTATTATTAGTTATTTAAGTCATCCTTAAGTTGTTTATTCACCAGATATAGGGTTTGTGCTCGCCTCATTTTGGAACTAAGACCGGTACCAAAACCAGCATACTTAATTTACAGTATTTCATTCACACAGAACACCTAAGCTTAGTTTACAATCTCAGTTGCAAGTGCTAGTGCTCAGTGCTAGAACACTTGAATTGGTGCCAATTCGTCCTAACCCAGGCCCGAGAAGAACTGGCAAGAAACTCGTCCTGGTCCTAGCGCTTTTTTACATGATCACTTTACATTTTTAAGAAGCTTATTATAGAAGCGCATAATGGACTTATTTACTTTTACTAGTCGAAACCTCCTCGGTCGGTCCTTTTATGAATTTCAAACATTGTTTCAATATCAGGTGCTTTTCACATTTTACCTTTGGAAGTGTCTCTCGCGCAAACTATTCAGTTTATAAAAAAATGATATTATAAACCTCAATATTATTTTTGAGTTTCAGTTCTAGGTATTGGGAACCCCAAAATTTATTGTTTTTTTTTCCATTTTTGTGTAAAAATCTTAATGCGGTCATCTACTTACCAAGTTTCAACAGTATAGTTCTTATAGTTTCGGAAAAAAGTGGCTGTGACATACAGACGGATAGACAGACACACAGACAGACAGGCATGACGAAACCAAAAGGGTTTCGTTTTTGCCATTGGCTACGGAACCCTAAAAAGGGCCTAGTATCGAACCCTGTGGTACCCCTATATCAATAATTGATCCTGAAGACCTCTTACTACCCACGTCAACTTTCTGGACTCTATTGGATTGATAAGACTGTATGAGGTCAATCGCCCGGTTTTGAATGCCATAATAGTTTAGCTTTCTGATTAGGGTTGCATGACTCACGTAAGTACTCAAGTAGTACGTATGTACAAATAAATTTCTACAATACTCTTGTGTTGATTTACAGGCACTTCAGCGGGCGTGAGCACTACCCTATCGATGCAACAGTTTTTGAAAGAAGACATGAAAGGAAAAATTATATTAAATGTCATGCTGCCTCCTCTTAGTGACCAACACAAACTAGTCACTTACAAGGTAAGAACTAAATCCAATTGTATCCAATTTGATAAATCAATAAATAATAATTTTTAGACACAAAAGATACACTCAAAACGTTTAGTTAGATGTTCTTTTACATTTCTTTTAATTACATGTCTGACTAACGGCTGTACCTCTGGGAGCATAGCTACATTAACAAACGCTTTTCAAAATTTTACAGGTAATGCCTCGCTCTCAGAGCGTACACGCAATTGTAAATGCAGGATTCCTCTACAAACTATCACCCAACGACACAGTGGTTGAAGCCAGAATAGTGTACGGAGGTCTATCACCTTATTTCATTAGGGCTGAAGCCACTGAAAAGTTCCTAGTCGGAAAACCATTGTTTTCCAACAACTCATTGCAAGCAGCGCTGAAAGTTTTGAAGACCGAGATAATAGTGGTTGAGAACCCTCCAGAAGCTTCAATTGAGTACAGAAAGCAGCTGGCTTTGTCACTGTTCTACAAAGTACGTAAATTGATATATTTTATGTGTATAATATAAATTTGACTTAAAAAAATACAAAATACTTAAACTAACTATACTACAAAATACAATTTACTTCACAAACCGCTTAAAATGTTATTTCGCTAGTTTAATAATTAATTTATACTTGAATTAACTCAAATATGAAACACCAATCACACATAAAAAACGAAATAAACTTAACTACAATTTGATTTTTACTTCCTTATTATCCAACCATCTTCTTTTAACTAAACCTACAATAGGTGCTGAATACACCGCTTGGAAGCCAACGGGCAACTGAACATTGTGAGCCCACGTGCTTCTTTCTAGAGTTCTCAGGTTGTTATTAAAGGGAATTTCTTTAATATTATATATTTAAATCCCTACTCGGTATGTTTGAAGTAAGATTTTTCTTGTGTGCGAACTGTGAACTCGAGCGGCAACGAGCGGACCGCGATCAAACTCACCCTGATGAAGATTCTCTAGATGAATCGAAATAGTATCAGTGCCTCCATCGACAAAATAATACCTGAGTAAAGCCTGTGTTTATCAAAATGTATAAGAATTTCTTATTATTTTTACAGGGTCTGCTATCACTTTGTCCTATTGGCATCCTAAATCAAAGAAATATATCTGGGACTACTAAAATTCACGATACAAGGCCAGTATCAAAAGCATCGCAAACTTTTGAGACAGATCCATCATTGTGGCCATTGAACCAGCCCATACAGAAAGTAGAAGCTTTGGTAAGTGCAATTTGTCGGTTTCTAGTATTTTTTCTTTTGGCTATGAGATGGAACAATGATTATACTTAGAACAAGTCTTAATTTTTAGTATAGTCTTTATTTAATTCCAGATTCAATGCGCTGGAGAAACAAAATATACTGATGACTTACAAGTTCAGCCAGGAGAAGTGCACGCAGCTTTTGTTCTAAGCACTGTGGCTGTAGGAGACATAGTTCAAATAGATGCAAACACTGCTCTGGTAAGATGTGCTGAGAGTTCGGATTAATCACTTTCATGTTTTGTAGTTAGGAATTGTAGTGTTAAATTATTTAATTATAATTATAGAAGCAACCAGGAGTACTAGCGTTCTACACAGCAGCTGACATTCCAGGAGAAAATTCATTCACTCCAGGAGGGTCACCTTTTTATGCAGCCAATGAAGAAGTCCTTGCCAATGGAAAAGTAATGTACCTCAACCAACCGATTGGTATACTAGTAGCTGAAACTCAGCACATAGCTAACCAAGCAGCTAAGATGGTTACAGCTACGTACACGAACATAACGGTACCAGTAACGGATATCAAAATAGCTAAAAACGATCCAAGCAGGTTGACATTGGCTGCTACTGTGCCTTCAACAGAAAAAGGGACTAATGTGGTTAAGACGATTAAAGGTCAGGAAACAATATATGGACAATATCATTTCCCGATGGAGACTTTGAGCTGTCTCACTCGCCCCACGGAGGAGGGGCTAGAGTGTCACTTGGCAAGCCAGTGGACGGATGGATGTCAGCTTATGATATCTAAGGCTTTGAATATGGATGCAAACAAGTAAGTTAATTTAGTAAATTCAATATTAATAAACGTTCATACTTCCATACTAATATTATAAATTCGAAAATGTCGCTTTAACAATCTGTCTTTCTGTATCTGTTTGTATGTTACCTTTTTACGCCTTAATGGCTAAACTTGTCCTGTTTACATTTATAATAATAATAATAATAGTAGTATGTAACGGGTAGTTTTTAATAATTATTATAAAACAATTAATGTAATGTAAATAATATGTTGTACGAGTATTCTCAAGCCTTGTATATTGTCAGCGAGAGATTTTGAGAACCATTAGTTAATAATAAAACCAGGTAGATTACAATCCGGAATATTGTTAAATCACAATAAAAATTGCAATATAATTTAGAAATTCAAATTCGGTTCACAATCTTCCAAACAACTGACTAAATTAAATTACAAACAAACATGCAATTTGGACTATCAGTGAACAGTTTACAATCTAGCGATTTTTCTGACTCTATAATGTGTAGGTACTTCATTAGTTTCTGACTATTACGGTCACAGTGCATCTTTACTTGTAGTACACATACAGATGAAGTTCAGAACTTAACTAACCTCAATATCACACAGAGCGACATCAAAAAACATCAATATAAAATTGAACACAAAATATCTCTTGCACCTGGCATCGCTGGTCAAAATAACCTTTTACCACATATTCTTATTGAAAAGTGGTAGGGATTCTTTCCTGCCTTCTATGACGTAAAACAACGTGAAAAGTTCTGAACATGAAATTAACAAAATCATCTACAATCTTGCGGAAAAAGTTACGTCCTACAAGTCGCGCGCTGCAGTGTCTACGAATATAGCCAACCAAGAAAAACAGACGAAACAAGCAGCCAACATCACACCTAAGTATGACGAGGATATACTTAGTTTACAAAATTGACGGTAATACAACTAACTCTGCGAGTAGTGTGACCGCTGCGGTTGTCCCATAGAAAAAAACAGTCGACAACGTCGACGAGGACTAGAACATAGCTAGTAAGGTACCGCAAACGTACTCAGACTAAGCAGCGACGTATCGTCGTGGCTGGCTTTGAAAATTTTGACGACAAGCTTCAAACAGCAAAGCAAGTTATAAATATTCAAGCTTGGTCGCTTAAACCAGATACAACCGTAAAAAATCTACCATTTTTTCCCTTCTCTTTAGGGATTATTATTATAATATTTTTTGCTGAAATCCTCTTAATACCGACATAAATAGTCCTGATAAATAATAATAATAATAATAATCTTTATTTCAGGAACATGTCCCATATTGTACATACCTACATAAAAAAGAAACAAACCTAACACAATACACAGAGAAAGTATAGTAATAATAATATAAATGATAACTAAGTACATAATTATGTTAGGTGGCAATGTCCACCCACCGTTTATGCATTTTCGTCAGTATAAGTCTTCTGCCAGACTCTTGATAATAATATTGCCACACGCGTCAACTCTGGATATGAATGACGCTATCCTCTTACGCTGGATATCATTAAAAGAGTATATTCGGGCATCCGCGTACATTTCTGAAGCGCTGCAGAAGCGATTCAGGCCCATCAGGTGCCTAAAGGTATTGTTGTAGGCAACCCGTATCTTATCGTGCGTCTTTTTAGTATAGTGAGTCCAAAGTTGACACGTGTAAAATGTCTGACGGAAAGACATAAATAGTGTAAATTTCACGTCCGGTGATGACCTGTGGAACCTCCTGGCGATCATATTGCCAACGACACACAATGCTCTTCGTTGACGTTCCACATCTGAGTAATCTTGTAGGTTTGACGCTGTAAAGCTGTCTTCAACATTATTGAGTTATTCGTCCGTATCCAAAGAAAAAATGTGTTGCATATACAGGGTGACCCAGAAAATTGTGTCAAGCGAAAGTCCAGAAATAGAACACCCCTTGGGGTACCCGATTCACCCCCATGTATGTTACGCGATTTTTCATAGTTTTCGAGTTATGAATTTTTGGAAATTTTCGACTTGAACAACTTAAAAAATTCTTGCGATTTTTTTTTCTTAAGAATTTTCCACCTCACCGTCTTTGAAAGCCGATTTTATCCAAAGTAGCCCATGAAGTACTACTTTTTTTTAATGATTATGAAAACTGAGAGTCTGGAAAATTCTTAAGGCTTATTTCAGTACCACGAAATCACTTGTTAAGATTTTTAATTTAAACTTGAAAGTTTAAGTCATAATTCACCGAATGTAATTTTCTGACTTTACACCAACATTTTCATAGTTTTCATCAGTCACGTAGCTGATTATTTTTTCCATAAAAAAACAACTCATAAAAATTCAGAAGCAATAAAAAAATCTCAAGAAAGTTTTCTACTTTTTTTAAAGAATTTTTTAAGTTGTTCACGTCGAAAATTTTCAAAAATTAATAACTCGAAAATTATAAAAAATCGCGGAACATACATGGGGTGATTCGGGTACCCTAAGGGGTGTTCTATCTCTGGACTTTCGCTTGACACTATTTTCTAGGATACCCTGTATATAATATATCAATTATATTATGACTGAATAAGCTTTCCTTTAATTACATTTCATGTATAATTATGTATGCTAGTGGTCACCCACTGGTCGAAATTCGACCATAATTAATATATATTTTTATGCATCATTAAAAAAAATATTAGCATTCTCACTCCTTTTCTATATAAACTACAAGTGTGCGAAATTTTATACTCCTCCGTCCGCGCAATTTTCGTAAAAAGGGGTACAACATAGTTTTTGCTTCACGTATTAATATATAAATACATGTACATTTATACTACTAATACAAAGCGATCATTTTCTGTAGATTATGAAAAGGACAAAGAAAGAAGAATACCGACAAGCATTCGAGTAGACAAGCGCGAGATGAGTTTCTAATAACTTTAGGAGAAATTTTATTGAAACAAGTGATTTGACTTTGGTTTTGACGCAAAATAAATTGTAAAACGTCTTATGATTGGTCAGTGTTGTCAAACTGTTGTTAAAAAATGATATTTTTTGTTGAAATTCTGTAGTTTTTTCAACACAGATTACCCCGAGTCGCTTATATTTTATGCAGGTAATGTAAAATATTAAAATTAAGTTCACGCACAAAAATAAGTTAAATACAGACATCAGCTTGTTTTATTTGTTTTCTAATTAATAGCAGCCCGGATTGAACATTGAAATACGTGAGTCATTCAGCCAATCAGCGCACACTCTGTTTCATTCTAATTAGAAGGGCAAATTTTCGAAAGATTATAAAATATCAAATATTGACATTATATTTTAATATATAAATTAAATTAATTTATCATGAGGTCACAATATTCAGACTGTTTGTAATCCACCAGACTTTATTATAAACTAACGATTTTCAGAATCTTGACCAATGTATGATGTAACATAATAATAATATAGATGTATTTATTTTTTTGTTTAGAATTGATGTGTACGTTCGTCGTGTTGGCGGATCGTATGGCTATAAAATATCACGATCAATCCAAGTAGCAGTAGCCTGCAGCTTGGTCGTGCAGAAAATGAACCGCGCATGTCGATTTATTGTACCTCTTACTACTTGCACCAGAGCTATCGGAAAGCGGTACCCTTGCAGCAGAGACTATGTGGTAAGGAGTTAGTAAGATTATCTACTGATTATAAATTATTCCATAATATACATGGATTTCGAACTAGGTAATGCATTTATGAAGATAGATAGATAGATAAACACTTTGTTGTACACAAGAGAACACACAAAAATAATGATTAGCAATACAGTTGTACAATGGGCGGCCTTATCGCTAAAAGCAATCTCTTCCAGGCAACCTTTGGATGGACAGGATAGACAAAAAACCAAAAAGTCGGCGGTGTACAAAAAAAAGTTACCTATACTTAATCTAATACATAAAAAACAAAATATAACTATAACTATAACAATGCCTATAATTAAGCCTACAAAACAAAAATTACACAAAAAAAGATGACATACATACGTACCAACAAACCACTTTTCAATAGTGATAGAAGCTAACAACCATTGTCCAGATAAATACAAATAAAGGTTATGGAATTTGATTTTAAACATATGAATAGATTTAGATAAGCGAATGGATATAGGTAAGGAGTTCCATAAGTGTACAGTTTAACAGTGAAGGATTCACCATACATGGCTGAACTATGAACAGGAGTAAGGAGTTGGAGAGTGTCAGACGAACGCAGATCACGATCGTTTGACTGGTGCAGAAAAATAAAACGTTCCTTTAAATAGTGGGGAGACAAAGACAGAAAAAGGATGTTGTATAACAGCGTCAGGATATGAGCATTCCGGCGAAAACGAATAGGGAGCGAAAAATAAAACGTTCCTTTAAATAGTGGGGAGACAAAGACAGAAAAAGGATGTTGTATAACAGCGTCAGGATATGAGCATTCCGGCGAAAACGAATAGGGAGCCACCTGAGCTTCATGCGAAATTCTGAAACATGGACATATTTGTGCAAGCCAAATATAAATCGAATGCAGAGGTTTTGAACACGCTCAAGTTTGTTAAGATGGACTTCGGAAAGATCAAGATAACTGGCGTCTGCATAATCTAATATTAGATGGAGCAGGGATTGTGCAAGCATAACTTTGGTAGCGGTATAAAGATTATGTGAAATATTATTTTGTAGCATTATATTTAAAATAATTATTTTCCAGGTTGATGTAAGCGCCGCTGGAGTTATCCAGTCCATCGCATCCAATCAATATGAAGATAATGGCTACATGTTGGACGAGATGATATCGTCGCTATCAATAGATTCGTACTACAACTGCTACAGAAACAGCAAATGGGACTTCAATGTGTATGACATTATCACTGACAACGCAAAAAATACTTGGTGCAGAGCGCCAGGTAAAAAAGCAATAATTATATTTATTTTATAATATCTATCTACCTAAATACAAACATAATGATCAACAAATATACATTTCGTATAGTATAGAGGAAAATTAATACTTATATGAGTATTTATATTTTAAAGGGACATCAGAGAGCATCTTTATGGCCGAGTACGTTGTCGAACGCATATCGTATGAACTGTCCCTAGACCCAATCGACGTACGCATAGCAAACGTGGACACCACAAAATACAATGGTATAATAGAAATAGCAGAGAACATGAAAACGTCTGCATCTTACACTGAAAGAAGAGCCAATGTTGACAAGTTTAATAGTGCAAACCGATGGAAGAAACGAGGTCTTAGATGCTCATTCCTAAAATGGAATCCAGATGGGGCATTTGTATTTGATGTGAACCTTTCAATCTGTCACGGAGATGGCACTGTTATCATTACACATGGTGGTGTAGAAATGGGTCAAGGTATCAATACTAAAGCTGCTCAAATCTGCGCATACTTTTTCAAAATACCTGTCGACAAAGTTCAAATCAAAGGCAACAATACAATCATAGCTCCAAATTGTTTCATCACTGGAGGAAGTTTAGGGTCACAAAATGTGGGCATAGGAGTGCAAAAGTGCTGTGAGGAGATGCTAGAAAGACTTGCTCCAATCAAAAGCCAGCTTGTCAATCCGACATGGTTAGAGTTGATTCTCAAAGCATTTGATTCTAATATAGACCTGCAGGTTCATAGCTACGTGGGGTCAACTGAAATGTTCAAGTACGATATATGTGGAGTGGCTATTGCTGAAGTGGAACTGGATATACTGACCGGAGAGTCTGAGATTTTGAGGGTTGACCTTGTTCAAGACGTTGGACAGAGCGTTAGCCCTGAAATCGATATCGGTCAAGTAAGTAAATTTCACGCATATTGAAGTATTAATAATGTTTCTCAAGTATTACACACAATATTTAGAAAACAGATTGTAATGGTTACTTTATATGGTAAGTATTAGACAGAATAAAAACAACTACTATTTAAACACAGGTTGAAGGAGCCTTCACTATGGGCTTAGGATACTGGACTTGTGAGAATCTCGTGTACGACAGATCAACTGGCGAGCTTCTGAGCAACAGGACTTGGAATTACAGTGTTCCTTTAGCTAGAGACATCCCTCAGGATTTTAGAGTGACTTTAAAAAAGTCTTATAGTTTTGATGCTATTTTGGGTGCAAAAGGTAATTTATATAATTATTCATAGTTTTTAAATATATAAAAAAATCGGTTATTGTAACTTAACTATAATAGTTAGACATAGCCTCGCGGAATTTTCTAAAAGTTTTTAGGCATTTTATATGCCACTTTTATAAACCCATTAAAAATTATATCAATTTTATATAGCAATTATAAAATTTATATATTTTTTTTCGAAAATTAAATACTTATCATATCACTTGCTACTAATGAAGCTTATGTAATTAATGAATTAAATAAATCGGTTAAGTACCTAGTTGATAAATAGTAAGATTACAATTGGTAATTTATCCATTACAAAAAAACAAGTAATTTCCCTATAAAATATTAAATTATTTTTAATGTAAAATTTATGATGATAAATGATAAATGATCTCGACACCTTTGATAAAGCTTGGGTCCAAACAGCTCAAAACCGAGATGACTGGAGAGATCAAGGGGAGGCCTTTGCCCAGCAGTGGGACACAATGGGCTAATCGTTATCGTAATCGTAATGTAAAAATTTATGTAAATTTTTTTTTTGGTTAGGTTTTCTATTCTATGTAGTTTATTGATGTCGCTGTGTTTAATTTTGAACTAATTTGAAAAATTTCAGTTTAATTATGGTTTCAGCTACTGGAGAGCCGTCTTTCTGTTTGGCGATAGTAATAGCATTTGCTATTAGAGAAGCTATTGCTGCGAGCAGAAAAGAAATTGGAATACCTACCACATCCTGGTTCAATATTGGTATGTATACTACCTAATAAGTATAATTAGTAAAATCTTCACATCATATGTTTTGTGAAAATGAAATTAACAATGTAACATTAACATTAAATTTAAATAAAAATAATTAGTATTTTTTGTTTCAGATGGCCCATATACCGTTGAAAAAGTAAACCTAGCTTCAGGTTTACGAACACAGGATTTTTTATTTACTTAAATACCGACATACTTAGGAATGTACGTAACTGTTTAAGTTTTAAACAACTTTATCTTTAAATTAAAACACTTTCTTATACACAAACTCATAACTTAAATATATTCTAATGTTATTAAATATTCTGTATGTTTTCCTCACAAAATAAAATAATTAAGTTCCGTTTTTTTTCGACTTGCTTAACACTCCTATTGGGAGCTTGTAATGGATATTCATTACATGCTTCATACGAGTTAATTCTTACCATGGCTCGGCAGTGCTTCTGGCATGTTAGCAGAGGTTTGCCGCCTCGATGAGGAATAAAGTAGCCTCACTGCTGCGCACAGTTCGATGGAGTAACCATCACAAGATACCTTCCTGATTCATCCCTATTTAGGTACTGCATTGGGGTACTGATGATATAGCAATATATGCTTATTTAAATTAAATTGAATCTGCCTGTCGACTTTAATATTTCACTAACTCACTGTGGATCTATGTTATCTGAAATGGTAAATAAGTAAATATTTTATTATTATTTCCGATAGTGTATAAACCGCAAAGGTGTGATGCAAATGAGTCGAGAGAAAAATCGCGTATCCATACGACAGAATGATGTACAGCCCTCGTATATTATTGTTACACGAGATTGCAGCATTCCTCATTTCAGCTCCCTGCTTCCCCTACAGATCAAGTGGAGTTTTTATATATTTCATGTTTATTTTCAAAGAAAAACTTTACTCGCACACTTAACAGTTCTAATACTAACTACCTACTTAAATTAAAAAGATAACCTCAAATCAAAGTTTAAACTCTTAAAAGGTTTTTATTCTTTTATAATTTGACATGTTTTAAAATGTATTTGATAACTTTTTACTATTTCTGAAAACTAACTTTCAGAAATAGTAAGAAAATAGATCTTTGAAAGTAACATCAATATTACGATAATTATGATGGATTAACATACTGATATTATAAGAAAAAATGTATAGACGTTTGGATGAGTTATATTTGAACAAGAGCATGATATAGATTTAGCAAAGGCATTTGAAACTTTTTTTACTGATATTCAAATCTGTATTGAAGTCTTTAAAGTCTTCTCAAATAAAAGCAGAATCATTGTTAAATAATAATAATAATAATAATGCCGGTCATTTCACACAGCATCATCTGGCCCCAAAGTAAGCAGAGCTTGTGTTATGGGTACCACATGACTGATATAGTACTTAAATACATACATATTATACATAGAAACACCCAGACCCGAGACAAATACTTGCAGAACATACAAACATACAAACATTTGTCCCGTGGCGGGAATCGAACCCGCAACCTTCTGCGTCTCAGACCTTAGCCCACTGCGCCACAGAGGTCATCTAAAAGATAGTTAAAAGATAGTTTACCTGAATGTGTCACACAACTTTACTTTGAACATGTGGACAAAAACGATATTATCAAGGCATTCAAAATGATTAATGTAAAAAAGACCACTGACCTCTGATCTCACTAATTGACATTATTGCACCAGATCTAGTTTTCATATTTAATCAATGTATTGACAGTGGAGTATTTCCTGATTTAATGAAACATAGCAAGATCATACCTCTATTCAAATCAGGTAGTCATTCCGATCCTAGTAACTTTAGGCATATATCAGTACTTCCTACATTTCGTAAAATATTTGAATAACTTATACTAAACCAATTACAACGGCATTTTAATACCAACAATTTACTAGACAGTAAACAATTCGGATTTACAAAGAGACGCTCAACGACTGATGCCGGTGTTGAGTTAATATCACATATTATTTTTGATATCTGAGAGGAATCATGATCACGAGATTGTACTGTTTGCTGATGACACGTCACTTTTATTTAAATTAATGCGACGACTTACTAATCTTGACTATGTAAACATAGCATAACATCTCCAAAGTTGTTACATGGTTTAATGTAAACAACTTATTACTTAACGAGAAAGAAACGAAATGCATTCGTTTTATACTGCCCAACGTTAAACAGGTGAATGCTAATGTAAAAATTAAAACGAAAAGATAGATCTCGTCGACACCACAGTGTTCTTAGGCATTACTTTAGAGAATAAGCTGCAATGGGGCCCGCATACAGATAAATTGTCAAAGAGACTGAGCTTTGCGGCATACGCTGTTAAAAAGATCCGTCATTTTACCGACGTAGATACCGATAGACTCGTTTACTTCAGCTACTTTCATAGCATTATGTCTTATGGCATTCTGTTGTGGGGGAGTGCTGCTGATATTAACACCATATTTGTGTTGCAGAAGAGGGCTGTTTGTGCAATTTATAACATGGGCCCCAGAGAATCACTAAGAAATAAGTTTAAAGAAATTAATATTATGACAGTGCCTGTCAGTAATATATATACGAAAATTTCATGTATGTGCATAAAAATGTTCATTTATTTAAAAAATGCGATAATCATAATACTAACACTAGAAATAAATATAAACTCGCTGTTCCCACTGTTAGGCTGGCTAAAGTTAATAAGTCTTTTATAGGGCAATGTGTACGCTTCTATAACAAGGTCCCAAGCGACGTGTTAGATTTGTCGATTGGCAAATTTAAAAACGTAATTAAATAGAAACTGTCTATTAAAGCATATTATAAAATATCTGACTATTTAGAATACAAAAAAGCTTGGGATGAATCTGCTCCAACTCGACTCGGCATCCGTAACAAAATTGTCAAGGATCATACAAAAAAGTGACCAGACAAGTTTCTTGCCGGATTCTTCTTGAACTGGGGTTAGGAGGAACCGGCACCTAGATTCACTAGCATGTAAGAAGACGATTCAAAGTGGTCCTTGTGATTTTATTGAATAAAGAGTGAATTGAGTGAAGTTTTGAATTTTGAATTTCGAACCTGCATTAACATTACAAGCTACGTACTTTACCTTAAATGTAGGTACAGTACAAAGATCTTTTACATTTAAATTGTGGTGTGGATTGTCCGTCATTATTTATTTAATAATCTGTTACAATAATAATTGGAAAGCATTTTAGTAAAATCGAAATTCTTCCGTCCTGGTTGATGTCGCCATGCAAATGTTTTCAACAGTATATGGTCCATCTGAAACACATAATTCAATTAAGTTCTCTTTATCAAATTTATCAATTCGAAGGTGTTGTCTATTTATCTGTAAACTTCTCATTGATAATGGCTGAATGGCCTTCATATGCGACAACTAGCAATTGACGTAAATCGTGAAATTACAGCTAACAAACACGCTTTAACAATGATAATATCTCTGCTATCTCTGCGTATTCATATATGGCATAGCTGAAGCAGATGCATAACGTGTTTTTTAAATCAGTTGGGGACGAGACAAATACCTCGCGCTTAGATTTTCTTACCGCTAACGCCTCTGCGGAAAGATTAAATTGTATAAAAATGTCTGCAACAGTCATGTTTCAGTCACGTGACTTAACGCAAGCTAGTATCATATCCATCCGATAAGATCTTTCCGCAGCCGTCATCGCCAACAGAAAGTGAAACATGTCCAGGCCCTCAGGACAGACCGTTAACATCTTGCTAGTTTATTATGTGAGGAGACGACGATCGGCAAAAATACAAGAACTTGACAGGATTATATGTATCTAAAAATTTGTATCTGTTAAAGTTTAATACGTATCATAATTACCAAACGGATACCAAGTGGTTTTAGAAATCCCGGAGTCACACCTAGCAGCGGTGATAGCTTCCCTGATGGCTATCGGTATAACAACCGCCATGCATATTGGAGGCTCCCCAGTAGCTGCAACAATAAATAATACAATAACAATGGAAATTTCACATAGCATCACCTGGTCCCAAATTATGCAGACCTTGGCCCACATGACTGATATACTACTATATAGAATAGAAAAACACC
This sequence comes from Lampropteryx suffumata, assembly GCA_948098915.1. NCBI lineage: Eukaryota > Metazoa > Arthropoda > Insecta > Lepidoptera > Geometridae > Lampropteryx > Lampropteryx suffumata. The sequence continues at coordinate 18,776,889 of OX402558.1, forward strand.
CAATCCCGAGAAGCTGCTGTCCTGCGGCAGCATTCGGACCCGCCACATATTGAGTTTCAGGCGGGTCTTTACCTAATGCGCCACCTTGGTCGTCACTAATAAGACTTCATAGAAAACAACAAATTATAATAAATTTAAAGTTATTATGAATGGATGCAATAGAATAGTGGGGTACTCTACATTAGTTAGGAAGACAGCAAACCCCTTGATCATAATGAAACTTTAGTGCTGCGTCCATAACATGAATTTTTACCTTTTGAACCTAAAATCGCTGGCAATGAATAAGAACTCTTCCGTAAATATACTCTAAAGTCCTGTGGAATATCTCTAGCTTGTGGTACGTAGTAGTTCCAAGGTCTATCTGTAAGTAGTTCTCCGGTTTGTTGGTTATACACTAAGTTCTCGCATGTCCAGTAGCCTAAGCCCATGATAAATGCACCTTCTACCTGCAAGTTGTTAGATAGATAGATAGATTAATAGTTTATTGTACACACAGAGAACATACAATAAATGATTAGAATAAAATTATACAATGGGCGGCTTTATCGCTATAAGTCTTTGATCTTTTATTATGGCTTTAATAATATTCATACTTTTTAAAATAATAAAAAACTATAAAATGTTAATATATTGATGTATCAGGACATACTTGACCGATATCTAATGCAGGACTAACACTCTGTCCAGCGTCACTCATGACATCGACTCTTAATATTTCTGACTCCCCAGTCAGCACATCTACCTCTACTTCAGCAAACGCTACTCCATAGCAATTGTACTTGTAAACATCATCACTGTTTACGAAGCCGTGCGTTTGCAAATCCACGCCATCTTTGAACGCTTGACTGATCAGCTCTTTCCATGTAGGGTTACCTAGTTTAGCTTTTACTGGTTCCAGTCTTTTTATAAGTTCTTGGCAACATCTTTGAATTGCTACTCCAATCTGTTGGCATGTTAAACTACCTCCTGTGACGGCTGAGTTTGGAGTGTTTATCGTACTATTTGCTTTAACTTGAATTTTTTCGATAGGAATTTTTAAAAAGTAAGCGCATATCTGAGCCGTTCTTGTATTAATACCTTGGCCTATTTCCACTCCACCATGAGAAATTGCAACTGTACCATCGTTATGGTATACAGACATGTTGACGTCAAAGTATCTTGTGAATGTGTGACTCCATTGTATAGGTACACATCTTAAACCTCGTTTCTTCCATCTATTTCTACAGTTAAACGTGTTGACGTCAGATCGTCTCTCTTTGTATTTGCATTCAGTCATCAAAGTATCGATCATTGCTTTAATATCAGAAGCGTTCTCAGGGTCTAGGTTTGCTAACCGCAGTTGTATGGGGTCTAGGCATAATTCGTAGGAGATATGCTCCATCACCATTTCGATCATTGCAATAGCTTCTAGTGTTCCTGTTACAATATTGTTATCATTATAGAGAATAAAACCAGTATTATCATACGACTTGTATGAAAATACTGGTTTAATTCTTGCTACATAAAAGTATTGGCTTTGCAAAAAGCTTTAATCCAACAGTAATTACGGCACATTAAATAATTATTTTGATACCTGGAGCCGTAAACCATGTATTTTTGGCAGTATCAGTGGTACTATCAAATAATGTGTAATTCCATTTTGTTTTATCGTAACAGTTGTTGTAAACATCAATAGCGAACTGCTCAAACTTTTCATTTATATCAAATCCATTGTCTTCAAAAACTGCTAAATTGCCAAATTGAAAGACACCGCGATCGTTAACTGCAAACTAAAAAATTACAAAACAAAATTAAATCAAATAAATAAGTAATGCTGAATACAAATAATAAAAAAATACTGTATAAAAAGTACTTCATAATCGCTCGAACAAGGGAACCTTTTTCCAAATGCTCGCATAACTTTCTTCATTGAATGGATGATTCTGCAAGGCAGGTTCAGTTTTTTGGCGACAAGACAACAAGCAACAGCAGAAAGGATGATCCGAGATATTTTGATGCCAAAACCAGCACCGACGCGATTAACATAGACGTCAATTCTGTAGATAGTACATATTAAATAGATAAAAGATTATAACAGTGTAATATTATACTTATTATTAGCAAGTATATAATGTAAAGCAATACTTATAAGATTTTTACTTATTGGTATCCATATTCAGAGCTCTTGCCACCATTGTCTGTAGTGCATCAGGCCACTGTGAACTAGCATATACTTGCAATCCTTCTTCTGTAGGACGAGTGACCACTGTCAACGTCTCTATAGTAAAATGATACTGCCCGTATATCGTATTACTACCTCTTACTATTCGAACTACTTGATCTCCTCTATCTGTTGCATTTTTTGTAGCAAATAGTTTATTTCTATTAATGTCATTTTTAGCATTTTTTATATTAATAACTGGTTTCACTACATTGCTGTAAATGACATCAATCATTTCAGACGCAACTTCGGCAATGTGACGTGTTTCAGCAACTATGATTCCAATAGGTTGATTGAAATACTTTATTTCTCCACTGGATAATACTTCTTCGTTTATCTGGTATTGTATATCATCAGTTGGTGTGAATGAGTTTAACCCAGGTATATCTTTTGCTGTGTAGAATGCTATTACTCCTGGATACTTCTACAAACAGAGATTATTTTGAACTGTTATGTAATTCAGTTTGAATTTACTTTCAATAGTCATTAATAAAGGCTGTGTGCATTAATAACCTACCAACGCTCTGCTCGGATCCATTGAAACGATAAAACCTGTTCCAACGGTGCTCAAAACGATTTCCGCAAACACTTCATGAGGGAAAGACGGTATGTCTTCTGAATAGACGGCTTCGCCTGCACATTGAATCTAAAAAAAAGTATTGGCATTATAATACCTACCAATATCTTATTAAAAACACTCAATCTAAATACTTTGGTCTAAGCTGGTTAGTTTTTTTCGTATAGTGGTATTTGTCTTAGTTTACAACTTACTAAACTTTCTAATTTAGGTATTGGCTCATTCAATGGCCATAACGATGGAGACGTTTCAAAGGATTGCTGAGCTGCTGATACCGGTCTGGATTCATGCAAATTAACTGATCCAGATATATATTCTTGCTTGAGAACGTTTCTTGGGCACAGTGATAGAAGACTCTGAAATGGGAAATAATAAATACACGAAATCAGTTATTAGAATATAAACAATATATTTAAGTTATATTTGCCAATGCCGAAATGTTCAATACATTTGAAATATTACAATGCTTTTCGTACTTTATAATTTAGAATAAAAATTAGTTCAACGCTTACTTTATAAAATAGACCAATAGCCAGTTTTTTGCGATACGCTGCTGAGGGTTCAGGTGGAGAGTCCACCACCACCAGTTCGTGTTCCAGCATTTTGACCGCTGCCTGCAATGTCTCGTTTACGAACAAAGCTTTTCCTAGAAGAAGTTCCTCTGTAGCCACTGCCCTTGAGAATGTAGGCGAGAGACCCCCAAATACAAGTCTGCACTTCTGAAGCTTATTACCAGTTTTGCAAAAGCCGTAAAGAGCTCCGAAGTTGACAACTGCGTGAGCGTTTTGTGATCTCGGCATGACCTGAAATAATTAATATTTAGTTTTGTTTTTTTTTAACCTTTGCCCTTTACCATTATAAAAATTCATGGCTAAAAGTATACTGTATTACTATACCTACGACAAAATGACTTTTCCCAAAACATTGTATTGAAATCTGTCGGACGAATCAATCAATACAATATTAATTTAAAAATGCTTGATTCTAACCTTATAAGTCTTAACTCGATACGTTTCGCTTAGTGGCGGCAGCTTCACATTCAATATTATTGATCCTTTCATGTTTCTATTTGGAAATTCTTGCATCGAAACCGTTTGCCGAGCCCGCTGTTGATTCACTGAAAACAAAGTTAAATCATCGAAAGTTTTAACTAAATATAATTTATTTAAAGTTGTATTATAACGTTACTTATATTACTGAAATTCATCATATAGCTTAGAAACAAATACTCAGGTCGTAAATAAACCTGAGTTTAAGGTATTTCTACTGTTTAAAATAATAAGATGCTGGTTCTCCTTACTTATTGTTAACACTGCGCCTACTGTTGTAAACATGAGAAACAAATCAGACTGAAATTCATTGTGCTCATTCTTTATCATCAGGTTCCCTGCAATAGTCCCCAGCTGCAAAAATACAATAGACAAGTACACTCGTAAGGTCATATTATAGTTAAGGGTAGTTAGTATCTGAAGAGGTGTCTACCGAGCCTGAGGATAACAGCCATGAGCAAGTTAGTTGTGTGTTACAATATAAATAATTAAATAAATGACATACATTTCTCACAGCAATATGCGCAACTAGAAGAAGATGGTTGTAAAACTCTTTCAGATATCTAAAGTTAGCTCTTTGAGAACCATTCTTGAATATTTCTAATAACTCAGTTAGTGTGGTTCCTGAGCCTATCACCAAGTTTTGATCGTAAAAATAACCTTTCAGTTCTAATATCCCACTGATGTCTATCAGAGTTCGTGGGTATTCAAGGACAGGGTAAGCTCCTGCAAAATAAAATAAGTAGGTTTTATACTTAGCCCAAAACATTATATTATTAAATTGTTTTGAACATGTATAATCTTTAAAATCATTTTGGAACCTGAAGACTAAGTGGTTTGCAAAAATACTGTTTCTTTTATGTAGGTTAAGTAGGTTTATACTTAAAAAATACTAGTAGATACCTATAATATCTACCTTACCTTTGGCAGTATTTCCAGCTACAAGCATATATGAATCAACTCCTTCTGTTTTTAGTATAGCAAAAACATCTGTAACATTAGTAACTTGAAACCATTTCTTCCCGTCCTTCAACTTCACAACTGCTAGACTCTTTTCAATTTCCTTCTTGGATACAACACACCAATCTTCATCGTCACTACAACTTTTGCTACAGACTTTTCCAGTTTTCTCACAAATGTCAAGATCTTCGATGTCAAGAAGGTTAATTTTTGGGGAGTCTTTAGCGAATGTTTTGAAGGCTTCTAAAATTGGTCTGTATCCTGTGCAGCGGCAAATATTGCTCCCAAATGACTTCTCTACATTTAGCATGGTAAGATCATTGTTACTTTGAAGCAGGCTGTAAATATAAGTATAAGTAAATATAATTTTGTAGTCTCCATAAGCTTCCTACTGAGTGCGTGCTATACATACTCAATTATGTTTTATTATAATTTGAGTTATCTAGTTGATTAATGAAAATGGGCCAAATTTAAATTCAAATTAAAATGCAAAATAACTTTAATCAATATAATCACAAGGACCACTTTAAACAGTCTTACATACTAGGTGAATATCTATTTATATATTTAAATTTTGAATTTTGAACGATAGAAGGGCGAGCCTCTGACGTCGTCGTGACGTTACTGCAAGGGGTTAGCATAAGTAAGTTGGTAGGAAAGTAGGCGCTAAGTAGGTAGGTTTACACTACCTAATTGGAATTATGCTAAGCTGACACTTTATGGCGCGACATGATGATTTTTATCACGCTATGTTGTAAGGTGCGTAATCTGTGTATATTTGTAAATGGCGACCTACATTACCTTTTATAATGATTCTGATTGCAAGTAGGTACCTTCTATTTTTCTTAAGTTTTTGGCGCAGGTACTCATTTATTTTACGTTTTTTTTTTTTTTATTATGTTTGTATTATTTACTACCTTAACCTTTAAGTCTATTTTGTGTTGTCCTGTGTCAAATAAATATTTTTTTTTCATTTTCATTTCATTCCATTTTCATTTCAGCTAGCGTGGCGCTCAAGTCTGTCCGTTTCATTCTAATGTCATAGAATATAAATTATTACAACAGATTTAAACAACTCATTAGTCAGTGTGTGTTTATAAGATAGATCCAAAGCCTCCATATAATAATAAAATATTATCAAACATCCTTACCAGTACATCGACATTACCCAACCAGGAGAACAGTACCCGCATTGGGATCCATTGTGGCTCGCAAGAGTTTTCTGAAGAACATGATACCCTTTTTTTCTATTTCCCAACTCCTCAATGGTTGTGATTTCCCACTCACTACATGAGGTGATTGATGTCATGCACTAAAAGTATTTAAATAAAAGCCTTAATATAAAACATATATATCGATTCGTATCTTATCCTTTTAATAATATAAATGTATTTGTTTGTGTGTATGTTCGTTTCGTTTGTTATATAATCGCACAATGATGGCTGAACACAATGTATATGAAACTTGTTATATTTATAGTACCTGGATTAAAATATAGGTACTAAGAGAGCTTACCTACTTATAGAGTACTATGTAAAATGTAGGCATGTGACAAATATTACCGTTGGATGTTACTCCTCTGACTACTCCACTATCTCTTAGATATCCTCAATGATCGAAGTACGAGTAAGTAGGTACTTAACATAAATATGTGAAGAGATGTATAAGGATCATAGGTGCTTGTTTTTTTTTTTACCCTGACATAACTCATACATTAATAGTAAGTTGAATATACATCAGCGCTTCTGCGCTTTGGAGAGCACGTTCTGGCTCTTCAAACATTGTTAGGTAACGACGGAGGGCTTTCGAAGGCCGTCATAAAAATTAGCTGCTGAACCAAACTAAGAAGAATAAGGTTCTAGAACTATGGGACAATCTGAGCCCTCACCGAGTTGACAGCTTGAGGAGTGGCTCCAGGGCTTTTGGCGACAGCAACGATGCATGCGCCACAGCCAGCCTGCCGGCACATGAACTTGGTTCCACGCAGCTGCAGATGGTCCCGGATGAAGTCCACTAGCGTTATGTCTGAACTTACTACTGAGCCAACTGATTGGGAAGAAATGTAGGATTGTAACACCCAAAACATTAAATATGCAATGTAATGTAATGCAATGCAATGTATTAGAAAAGTTTACCTAAAACGAAACTAGATGTCACCACAGAGAAAATTAGAACGCGCTATCGTTGCGTTTTGTCCAGACCCATAATAGATAGCGGCTGCTACTAATAGTTCTATATAGAGCTTCAGGGATACGATACTCGCTCAGTGCGGATACGGACTATTCCGAACTAGCTGAGCACCAAACCAATACATTATAGGGAACGATCAAAATCGGACGGTTGGCGGCACGGACTCTCCCTCCTAACAGGGCTTGTTTTACCGGTATTTTTAAATACCGGTACGACTGACTTTGTCCTGGTACCGGTACATCCTTGGTATCGATATAAATTATACCGGTATTTTTGAGAACCGATATAATTAGACTTATTGCTGTATCGGTAATTTCATCGGTATCGATACTACAATATCGATACTTTCAATAAGTATCGGTATATTTACCGATATTATGCGCGTAAAATATCGATACAAGCAGTTTAATTTTGTGCAAGCGAGAGGGAAAACTTAGAATTATTAGAAATTTATTTAGAAAATTAATATTATTAGAAATACACGGCGTCGTTGCCGGCGGTTTTTGTGTTTGTTATTTTAATTTAGTAATAGCTTCGTACGCACGCGCGTTTAAAAAATCCAGTGAAGAGTGCTGAAAATAATAATAATAAAATAATAAATAATTTATTTTCAAAACAGAGAGCTGGTACACATTTATGTTCTTATAATAATTTTCCTCTATATAAATATAAAAGTAGTACCGCTAAGTGACTCTGTTCCCCACACTAGAAAAATAAGTAAAAATGAATAGTAAGTAGGTACATACATAACAGGCCGTTTGCTATCTATTCTATAACTTATAGATGATTAAACCTTCAGCGTCAAGTAAAATATGTGTGTAAGCTGCAGGTTTTTCGCATTTTTTTCCTCCACCGATAGAGAGTAGTATAGGTACTGATGCATAAATATACTTTTAAATAAAATTCAACAATGAAATAAAAAATTCGAAACAAAATACAAATTCCATAGGCTTAGCTACCTAAGTAGTTTAAAAGATGCACATTTCAGGCTTCGTTATTTTACGTGTAAGTATTTTATATTAAGTACCTACTTATATAAAAAAAATTTAGGTGTTCAACCTACTCACATACGTACCTCTACAAATTATATTTTTTTCATTATTGCCATTTTCAATAGTATGTAGCTTTCTTAAATAGGAAGGTACGTACCAGCTCGCTTATTAATAACTGTGGGTATACCTTTATTTTCATATACAAACGATTACGAATTCTAATATGGACAAAGTTGGGATGATGATCCTCGTCCAATCGAAAGTTCTACAATGCTGTCAACATTTTGTTAACACGTCACAAGAAGAAAAAGGTTGCAAGAAGAAGATGCGAGTCTAGTACACAGAAATAATTTAAAATAAATAAATCATTTACTTAAAATGTGCCATTCTAACATAGTTCTTCTTCTTTATAAAAAAGGAGAAAAAACCAACATTAACAATTATAGGCCGATCAGTTTTATTTGACACATATATAAATCATTTATAAAAGTAATTTCGAATCGTATAGGTCAGCTTGACATGCATCAGGCCCCAGAACAAGCTGGCTTTCGGCCTAGCTTTTCAACCTCTGACCACCTTCATAGTCTTAATCAATTAATTGAAAAACATCACGAGTTTAGTAAACCCCTGTATCTACTCCTCCCTCCTACTCCTTCAGAATCGAAAAAGGTGTTAAACAGGGTGACCCTCTGTCTCCGAAGCTTTTTACAAGCACCCTAGAGGAAATATTTAAGAAGCTAGCGGCATCCTGGCTGACATACGGGATCAAAGTCGGAGATAAAAATCTTACAAACCTGCGCTTCTACAACTTCGATTATATGGCTCCCAACATGTAACGGTACGGGTGCAACATGAGCATTTGACATGATTTTTGTCTTACTCATGTTCATTTTAAGACTTGTTGGGAGACGATATTGATTCTGCCATGATGACTATATCGTCGGCAAATCGAAGGTGAGTGATGCGTTCGTCATTGATTTTGATACCATGTCTATGCCAGTACAAGAGCTTGAAAACATCCTCCAATGCAGAGGTGAACAGTTTCGGAGAAATAACATCTCCCTGTCTCACCCCTTTATGCAATGGGATTGGATTCGTGCTCTGGTCCTGGAGTCGGATAGACAAGGTGGCGTTACTGTACAGACATTTTAACACTACGATATACCGATAGTCGATTTGGCACCGCGAGTGCGAGTGACCCCAACACTGCCCAGGTTTCGACAGAATCAAAGGCTTTCTCATAGTCCACAAACGCTAAACAAAATGGCCGGTTATACTCTTCGGTCTTCTGTATAACCTGTCGGAGCGTATGAATGTGGTCTATGGTGTTAAAGCCTTTTTGGAACCCGGCTTGTTCGGGAGGCTGGAAGTCGTCAAACCTACGTGCAAGACGATTATCTAATGCTCGAGACCGAGACGAGAAGCAGTTCATTCAGAAAACTGATCAACAAGTATTTCAGGTTCTCAGTTTGGGATGTAGTTGTTGTAGCAGAGGAACTTTGATGGGCTTCTTTATATGTGGTTGTCATAAAATGCCTCAGTTTATTTAATAGTATATCGGTTTTTTTTGCTTTAACATCTTAGAGTCCTGTACTTTCTGCTGTCGATTGTAAATCATTTGTTTCTACGAGTATGCTATTGTCTAAGAAAACCATTGTTGTCTGTTCTTCTGGTGTCAGTATTGAGTTAAATTGTGAACCTAAGAGCAATTTCTGTAGTTCTTTCATTTTTGAACTATGCTTCTGCTAAGATTTAAACAATATATTTACTGTTTTCCAATTCACACTTGAGCCACTCTCTATAAAAATCTCCTAAGTTCTTCCATCTGTAGCTTTAAGGTAAGTAAAGGTAAACCCTTGACGGTTTTAGCGATAGCGATTTAGGTTCTCGGAAGATAACTTCCTTCAAGGCCAAATATCGCTCCAGCATATCAAATTTAGAAATGTATCCAAATGTATTATGTGATTGCCCGACTCATTGAAGACTGAGTCGAGCTGAGTCTTCTGCGTGCGGAGTTTTTTAACCAATTTTCTAACAGTCTTATTTAAATCCTGTGTTTCATTATCGATGCACGCATCACAGACATCCAACTGCAACGTGTGAGCTGCGCATCTGACAGATGGAATACAATCCGGGTCATTCGGATACGATGTCAACGCACTATCGAGGTTGTCTTGTAAACTCTCATCTACGCTATCTTCATTTATCATGTCAGATTCTGACTCTGTATCCGATCCCGATTCAACAATTGTATTGTCAGTAGAATTGCTATGACTGGTAATAGAGTCATTGATAGTGGTTCTCAGATTTTCTTGCAAAAAGTTCGTCATTTTTATGATATTTACACCATTATCGGTATGGCTAAATTTTGACTAATTATTTTATCTATCGAGTCTTTTGTAAGTACCTACCTACTAAAATAAAATTTATCTAAGTAAGTTTCATAGATAAAGGTAAGTTTCTTACTTTATACTAGCTTATCTACCTACATATACTATTTAAAAAGTTAGGTAAATAAAGTTAATTAGATAGTTAATAAAACATATTGTAATGTGAAAAGGTAAGTCAGTAGCTACGTATCTAACATTGAAATTGAAAACAACAATACCTACTTATACTTACAAAAAAAATACAAAATATCAATCACATGTTTTCTAACATGGTTAAAATACCTTCAGAAATTTGTCACACAATATGCACTTTGCTTTAGATTCCGTCAGTTCAAAATAATTGACCACATTATTCGAAACTTGAAATTAATGTGCTCTGCAAATATTCCGAGCGTGAAATATGCACAAACTGGCAAGCACGCGCTTGTCCCTGTCCGTACGCTAGCACCGGAGAGCTGGCAACGTCGCAAGAACCGCTATGAATAACCGGTATTTTAGAGCAAAGTATTGATACTTCAAAAGTATCGGTAATCGAACTTATCGAAATGAAAGTATCGGTATTACCGCTATAATACCGATATTATTGGTACCGGTATCAAGCCCTACTCCTAAGCTCCGAACCCTGGCCTGTGACCTATACTAGATTAACTAGATCCTACCTACCTACTTAATCAGGCTTCGGGACCCGCCTCGGGAATCTGTACTGCATAGTATGTAAATTATTATAGTAACTCCTGTAATATATTCACCCGGCCTTACTTATAAATGTCTCTTTACTTCTGTCAAAAGTTAATGTTCTTCCTCATTAATGGCATGTGTCATATTATGATGTCAATTTTACCAATGTCAAGTGTTTAGACTGTTTATAGTAAGACATCACAAAATAATAATAATAACAATAATAATTCCGGACATTTCACACAACATCATCTGGCCCCAAAGTAAGCAGAGCTTGTGTTATGGGTACCACATGATTGATATACTACTTATATATTTTATTTTTTGTAAATACATACATATTATACATAGGAAATACCCAGACCAGAGTCAAATACTTGCAGATCATACAAACATTTGTCCCGCGGCGGGAATCGAACCCGCAACCTTCTGCGTCTCAGTCGGACTTAGCCCATTGCGCCACAGAGGTTGTCATCGTATGTTGACGTTCGTCATTTGTTATTTTATAAAAATTGGTGTCTCTTTAAAATAATTATACGGATTATTTTTGCTCAAATCACAAAGAAACACAAAACTTTCATTCCAATCACACCCGAGTCAATAACTCGCTTTATTTGAATAAAAACACCAAAATTACAGATAAAACCCGAAATAGCCAAAAAATAAATAATATATATAAGAGCACAATTTTTACTCCGCAAAATGGACAAAAATAATCCCCAAAAGTTAATCACTGTTTTTATTAGTAATAGTGAAAGGGCGAATCGTTAAGAGTTAAGGCCAGCGAAGGACGAATTGGCCCTACAAACGTACCAAATACCAAAATTATTTGTAACCCAGGCATATTTCCACTTTATTGTTGTATTATTTGTATATATATAGTATTTATCTAGGTTCCTGGATAGTTTTTATTTCGAATTACTTATCAAAAATCAAATAAGAGCCAATCGCATTTTCAACATTTTTTTTGCTAAAATTGATAAGTTTTCTTCCTATTTGTTTCGTATTAAGAACTTCAATATCTTACATGTTGTTTATCAAGGACCATAGCTTATATTGTCTAGTTACAGAATAACATTACCATGTAAAGAATACTAAATGTTTTCAGTCATAATTTTTGGTATTAAGGAACGCAATCAAATTCATACCACTTTTGAACGCCTAACATTGCTATGGCGCACGCACGGGGCGGGGCCGGGGGATGAGGACACTTCGGTTGTGTGATAGCTTGGACAGCTACGCACGCACACACTAATGCAATGTTAATTTACACGGTACGTGTGTTCTATTGACCTGTGCCACTGACTTGGATTGAGATTTGCCTCGTTGTTTGAAAACAATAACCTACTTTTTACATACTACTACGACTTTGCCTTTGTTTACGGAAATTTATCACTTAACATCTGTGGCGCAGTGGGCTTAGGTCTGGCTGGGACGCAAAAGGTTGTGGGTTCGATTCTCACCGCGGGACAAATGTTTGTATAATCTGCAAGTATTTACAAAAAAAGTCATCATCATCATTATCATCATTATCATTCATCATCATCATCATCATCATCATCATCATCACCATCATCATCACCATCATCATCATCATCATCATCACCATCATCATCATTATCACCATCATCATCATCACCACCATCATCATCATCATCAGAATGGTTGTGATGATGATGATGTGAAAACCATAAACCATGTGTGCAATTCACACGTGGTAGAAGTGAACTCAGTCACAAAGTTGCCAAAAAAAACGTTATCAAACATTATATTCTCAAGCGTGGTTATATTTTTTGAAGTGAAAACTTCTTTAGTATCGTTGTGATTTGAAAGTCGATGAAACGAAAAAGCGACAGAAAAAGGAGAAATTGAGATAGGAAGCATTATACAGTGTTTCTTGTATTCGTGGTTCAAAAATTTTTGAAGGTTAATATAGATACAAATAATTACAGATCATAGAAACATTTATCCCGAAGCGAGAATTGAACCCGCAACCTTCTACGTCTCACACGGCCCTGGGCCCACTGGGCCACAGAGGTCGTCCCCTCGGTCGAAACTGTGCATAGATGTAGGAAGATTAAAATACCTATGTATATTATATGTTACTACCTACTTTTATCTCAGAAAATGGCGTGAAACCGCAGACAGAAGCTTGTATTTTATTTACCTACCGCCTTCGAATAGTCAATGACATCAATGATCAATGACAGAAATATACCTACCTACCTACACCTACTCACACACATAAGCACGTCACTACGGTTGTATTTAGGTATTGTAGTACCGCGTCCCGTGCCTCACGCACGCCCCGCGTGCGCTTACATCATTTAAACAAAAATAGAGATATTCGGAGCGATTTTTGCAGGCGCCTCGAATTGAAGTTGCGAGCAAGCTTCACCGGCTTCTTAAGGCAGTTTTCAAGTTGAGAAGCGGTTATGAGTCATACCGATAACTACCCTAAACTGCAAACATGCAATCTTACAAAAAGGAATGGCACTAATATGAACAGTGATTAACTTTTGACAGAAGTTGACAGATGTTAATTGGTATGGGGCTCATTATTAAATTTTATTGATTTAAATGACTGTATACATTGACAATCATTTAATTGTGGATATTCATCCATTTTGAAACTTATTGGGTCTTATTATTTATTTGTAACTAATTATTATTTATCTTATTATTTCAACTGACTTCATTAATAAAATTAGGTTCTAAAGTAGGAAGCTATGTATTTATATGTACCTACTTTAATTGCTCCGGTCGACTAATCCGGTTTTAATGCTTTTATTATTGTGTAGATAATGCTTCAACATAGGACTCATAAAAGTATAATTTTCTTTGTAAATTCAACTTAAAATCAAGTAAAAATATTATCAAATAAACTTTTATTAACACCCGACACAAACAAATTCTAGAGGGGTGTATTAAGTTTGACGTGTATATCTGTCTGTGTATCTTTCTGTCTGTGGCATTAGTACGGATGAACCGATTTTAATTTAGATTTATCTGTCCGAAAGGTCAATTGATCGAGCATGTTGTTTGCTATGATTTAAAAAAATCTGTACAGCCAATTGAGAAGCATCAGCATTTATTCTAGTTTATGTAAGGATCTATGTATAATATGTATGTATTTACAAAAAAAAAAGTATGTAAGTAGTATATCAGTCATGTGGTACCCATAACACAAGCTCTGCTTACTTTGGGGCCAGATGATGCTGTGTGAAATGTCCGGGATTATTATTATTATTATTATCTAAGCAACATACTTAGGTCTGATTTAGTTACAACTTGGTATTTTGTTACTTGTGGTATAGCAAGGACTTGGTTATTTTGACCAGATGTTGCAGCATCACAAATATACGTCAGAGGTTTCGTGTTTGGGCTCTCTGGGATGGTCTTAATAAAAAAGCTACAGATGTTTATTTTTGTGTGGGGGGTATTTAAGTTTTTTTTTGTGGGGGGGGTATTTTAAGTTTTTTAAATTATACGTATTTAAACTTAAATCACAATCTTCAAATGCATTTAATTAAAATTGAAAAAGGTTTTTTTTAAACACAAGGCAAACACAAAGCTTATATAATATCTATATTTTATTAGCTTTTTGATGGCGTTATATTTTTTTGGTACTCTTATATGTACTCGTTACAACTCAACCATCATTTTATGGATGAGAAATTCTTACTCATCCTTTATATATCCTTTTATCAAGAAGTTGCAACATTGTGCAAATAAATATGTACTGTTTATTATTTTAAGTTAGATTAGTTCTCATGTAAGTGACTCCAGTCTTTTTGAGAATATCTATGAACTGAACTGATATATAATTTTATTTGCGCGAACTAAGTTTATATTTAAAAACTGCATCTGTTTGCAATATTTACATACGTAATCGTATAATTGATGAGTAGGCATATTTATAAACATGGTATGGTTTTGTAACTTTAGTATATCTAAGTACATACTCCTAAGGTAGGTTATTTATTGACCTCACTGTTAAATTGGTAGTAACTCTGCCTTCTGCGTTGTAGGTTCGATTCCCATTCAGGAAAATTTTTTGTGTTATACCCCTGAGTTCAGGTAAGTTTTATTTATTTATTTATAAGTTTTCTATTAGTCATTTAGTTTAGAATATTATAGTTTGGTTTTTAACATCAACCAAAATACCAATGGCCCAATTTTTTAGTTTAAGATTAAATTGTGTCATGTGGGTTATTGTCCAGCAATATTTATGGTGTAACTAGCTGACCCGGCAAACGTTGTTTTGCCTTATTGAACATAAAAAAAAAATTTTTGGGGTGAGCCACCCTTAACACTTAGGGGTATTAAAATTAGTTATAAACCTATTTTCAGACCTACTGAATAAACAAATAAAATTTCATCAAAATCGTTCAAGCCGTTTCAGAGGAGTATAAACACGAAAACTGTGACACAAGATTTATATATATATAGGGATTAGATAGGTAACTAGGTAGGTTACATTTTAAGTCTTATATTTGAAAATAACCTAATGTATAAAAAGCAGTTCTTACCAGAGTAGGCTTTTCCATTGATTTTGAAGCAGATCCGATCCATGAGTGATGCGTGCGCGGCTGTTTGACTGTGACTGACTCACTTAAAGAAATGCTGGCATTAGCAATGTAACACTTTTTATGTAGGTAAGTATTGCTAATAACAAAATAGGTTGTTATTTTTGGATAAAAAATGTGGTTTTGTTTAACTATTGTGACATAGACGTAGGGAAGCAGGGGGGAATTTGAGCCTACTAAGGAAAAAGTTCAATAAAAGGCAAATTTATTAATACCTTAGGATTTTTATATTAGAAACTAAATCCTTATTTAAAAGACTATCATTTAATCACAGCGTCAACGTTACCTTATTAGGCATTTGGCCACAAATAAACTTTTTACAAAATAACAGAATCGCTCCCATTACCCGACTTTGCGGGAAATGAGAGCCTATAAATTCCCATATGTGTAATGGGAGCTAGTTGATTATTAAATCAGTCTCAAAAAAATATATAAGTCAGTCTGAAATCTCACTTGTTAACATAAACTTAACCGTATATTAATTAACTTTAAGGATCAAAGCAAAACACGCAATGTAACCGGGCTGTCAGAACCAGAGCATTCTGTATGAGCCCATTTACCGCAACGGTATCAAATTCCATTACTTTTTCCTGTGTCACAACAAATAGCACACAATGTCTCTTCTTCTGAATATTCTGACTCATCGTCGCAAAGATTCTCAACGCCTTCTTCTTCAGACGTGTCAGTTTCACCTCTGAAAAGTTTATTTTTTATTCTTTTTACTTTTCTTTTTTGTTGGTTGTCTTTTTTTGTTTTTTAATTTTTTCTACGGTACATTTTCTTTCTTTATTGCCGGTTTCTCCCTTCATCTATGGATTGGTTAGTCTTAGTTTTATTTTTTTTCTCTAAACGTTTCTTTTTCGCTTCGTTAAATCGATCTGCAAAACCATTTTTTCAGCCATGGCGTAACATGTCTTACAAAACTGAGCCCTCGTCAGTCCGTAAAAAATCTTATGAAGATGATCAGCCAGAATGGCTTCTTGTTTCTCAGTGAACACAGAGGGCCTTTCTAGCTTTTTGGAGGACATTTGTAGGTAGCATTGCTAGATTGAGCTAATCTAAACCTCTTATTCATGGTGCTGTAGGGTATTCCAATCTCTTTTGATTGACCTTGTAAACGGATGTATCGTCACGCCGAAGTTTTTTGACAGCTTTTTCTAAGGTTTCAACAGTCCAAATAGCTTCCGTAGTGGTGCATTCTCTTTTTCTTGGCATTTTGGCATATGAAAAAAAAAATACATATTAAAATGCTTATGGGGTAATTAGAGCTACAAGAGGTAATCAGAGCCTAATAAGCTCTGATTACCCGAATACCAACATCTTCAAATTGAATAAAATGATATTCTAAATCTAGCTTGTAATTAAATCATACGTATAGATACTCAAAATTGATAACATTAGCTATAAAATAAAACAGGTTTGATTGTAACAAATATATAAGTTCACACATACCCGGCCGTTGGAATTTCCTATTCTTTGTAAGCGTGGAGCAAAAAATCGACAAGCGTCCGTAGTCACATGACGCGTGGCACTGTTGAGCTTAGTACGGCAGGGGAACACTGCCACAGTATGACGAAGAAGCCTTATTGGCAACCGAGTGACTACGAGCTATAGTTTAGTCTCTAGTCGCACCGCTCCCATTACCCCCTCCTCCCCTACCTTATTTGCATTAAACGCGTTACGAAAGATAAACATTCAAATTGTGTGTGTATGTGTGTTTATTAGTAGGTATCTACGTACCCACAACATCAAACACATAAATTCTAATCAATTGACATACTGGCCTCAATTCTGTTGACACCAACCTAACTAATTTTAGCTAAAATTAGGTTTAGAATTGTCAAATGTCACCTTGGTATTTCGCTGTTACCAACTTATCCTAATTTAATTATATCTAATTTAATTAAGCGTTCCTAATTTAGTAAGATGGTATCAACCGAATAGGTTTTACAAATGCTATGCAAAATATACTAACTAAAATATATTTTAGACAATTCCTAATTTTAGAAATGAACCAACCGAATTGTCACTACTGTCTATTATTCTATATATTAATTCCATACAATTTTCCAAATTTGTCCAAAAGATAACTAAATAATATTACTACACATAACATAATAATACCTAATATTAAATAGCTATAACATTTAATAGATATACAAACAAACCTACATACACTAATCATATACATAGATTTAAATAGGTCTATCTTATAATCAAACACTAGCTAATGTGTAGCTTAAATATGTTGCCATCTCTATTCTTCGACATTAGAATGACAAAGACAGATGTGATACGTATGCGTCACGCCAGCTATGTGATAATAGTAGGTATACAGACTAAATCTCCAAGACCCTATTAAGATCTTATTCTATTGCTCCAACATTATAACCACATTATTCAACAATTTGCCTCTATCATAAATTGGTTGATTAACACAATCGGCCTTGTTTATAAACGTCTCTTTTTCCAAAAGTTAATCACTCTTTGAAATAGTGTTTTCTTTAAGAAAGTGATAAAAAGTTACAGAGCGAAACATAAGCATTATTTAGATAGTGTTCAAGATTAGAGGCGTTTATAAGTAGGAACGAATGTTTTTTTTCCTGATGTCACTTCTCAATCACTTAAAAACTTAACATACTAAAGATACTCTTAAACAGTTTGCTATTAAACATTTATAAGGCGCTATTTTGAACGCAGCATCAAGTACTACCAATAAATGCACGGTCTGAGAGAAAAAGCATTCAGCGTTCCGTGCACACGGCGAAAGAGCGCTGGCCCAGTGGCCCTAGTGCACGCATAGGGTTCCTGTGAGCCTGTTACATGTTCCATCATGGCGATGGTGTCGTGCGATATTATTGACATGTATAAAGAAGATAATTAGTGGTTAAAACATTTTTATCACTCGAGGCTGTTGGTAATGCTTGTTTTGTTACATAGTACAGCCAATGAGTAGGTTAATAATTATTTTATTTTTTAATTTCTAGCTTTACTGCCAATTATTTCACCGTTTTTGGTTTAATTGTTGCACGGGCACTCAGGCTCTACACTAAAGCTTACCAGTTACTAAATATTTTTTTCTACTCCTAAGTAAACAAACTAAACCTTTTTTGATCATTTATTAAAAACAAATAGCGTTTTGTACTAGATAGTCATTGATTTTCACTTGATGAAGGCGTAATCAAAAGAAAATAAAGAAAGAAATAGCGTCCTACTTGGGACCGCACGCTTCGCTCGGCAAGTGCAGTGTTCACTATTCAAACTCGCTACATATGCATTAAAGCTGATAGTTGATTTAATTGAAGCAATATCAAGCGAAAAACATAAACTTAAAACTTGAACATGTATAATTTAATTCTTTGATAGCTAGCTGCCTACCTACTCAGAGCGCACAGAACCACCGTGAGTCTTGACAACGGAGACGCAGCAGGCACCGCAGCCGCCCTCACGGCACATGTACTTAGTATCGCGCAGCTCCAGCCTTTCACGAAGAAAGTCCACTAGCATCATGTCGGAGCTCACATTGCATCCCACTGCACAAAGTTTTTAGCCTTATTTTTTGTCACTACTAAATGTGCCGTGAGGGCGGCTGCGGTGCCTGCGTCTCCGTTGTTAAGACCCACGGTGGTCCTGTGCTTAGCGTCAACTGAGTAAGTTATTAAATGCAGATTCTAGTTCCGGTTAGCCTATGCCCTTCTGTTAAGGGACTGAAGAGTTCCCAAACTGTACACAAGCTCGGGTAAATACCTTTCGCCTTACCTAAAAACTTCTCTATGCTTCTGTCTTAAGTTAATCACTGTTTAAAATAAAAAAATCTCTTTTCATAAGATAGTAACAAAGGGGACAGGGCGAATCTGAAACAGTTTTCAAGTTGAGACACGTTTATTAGTAATGTGATTATGCACAGTAAATTTAGAGTTGATATATATTTGATTAAGTAGGTTTACATTACTTACATAAGTTTATAAATTGTTTTTGTATGACTTCAGACCATTTTGGTAGGTCTATAACTATATTACATCTATATTACAATTATATTACAGCTATATTTTGTTCATTACCAAAGTTGAGGAAAATTGTTATTCTCTATGTAATGATGAAATATGTTTTTCCATAGTGCCCTATGTAAGGTTTATTATGAAGATAGTACTAGGTGTATAGGTTGTTACTAATAATATTGACCCTAATTTATAACATCTTTTAAAATTTACTATTCATAAAGTTTATTGAATTAAAGATAATAGTCGGGCAGCTGACTTACAGAAATATAAAGTACTAAGTTACTGATACTGTAGATATGTGTTCAATTGATCGTAAAGTTATTTTTAGAAATCATTCTCTTGTTATTATAATTGCATTAATTTGAATAAGTTTAAATGTCTATCAATTAATTTATAGAATTGTGGTTTATTAGTACTAGTTGCTCAATTGATTGCAAACGAGAGCGAAAATGAATACGAGAATTGAATGAGAATAAGAACCCAACGTGGGTTCTCATTCTCATTGGTTGTGACAAACGAGGTAACAAGCCTTAGAGAGTATAAATAAAATGTACAAGTTGGTTGAACAGTGCTGTTTTAATATTTCCTGACCTTGCCCAAAACTTATATCAATCACGTCTTGCCATAACTGGGAGATCGCAAACGACTTTGGCAAAGTACAATGGCACACAATGTGGGTACTGCACGCCAGCTTGGATTAATAACATGTAACATGTACATGTACAGGTACTACGGTTTCTCATTCTGGTTCATCAGTGATTTGAACGTGACAGTATGGTTTTCTTACTTAGCTAATTTCGTTGGGTTATACCTTGTGATCACAAGGAATCCTTGATTGGATCTGTCTGTCCGTTCCTTATCAGAACTCCTGTTAGCAGACTGACTGCTGATTGCTGAGTGGTGGCCAAGACCAAGTCATCAATCAGGATTGTAGCCAAAATCCATCCTGCGACCCTTATCTGCTATCTCCTTTCTGCGTTCATCCTTATTCTCTCTAACATCTTGATCTCTCTTGAGAGATAGAGATAGAGTTATTTCAGGCACAAAGATCTCGGATACAATGATCTGTCGTAAATCATGTTAATTTTCGTCCGGCGTCCAAAGTTCTCGTTCAAACGTTAAGTACGCGGGTGTATGTCCTGTAGTAAGAAAATTCGCGGTGTTCATCGCAAACCTTATGCTGGGTAATTTATCATCCCAGCTCCCATGGTAGTCTTCAACTAAAATAGCTAACTGTGTCTTCTTGTCGTGGTTCTTTCTTTCTACTGGATTGGATGCAGGGTGATATACTGGCGTGAAGGCATGTTTGATCTTGAGACAATAGGTTAACTGCTGCATCACAGCACTCACAAATTGCGGCTCATTATCACTTATGAGTTATCTCAGTATTCCAAAACGAAGAAAGACATCGTCTACTAGTATCGTCGCGCAGTTATCCGCACTAGCAGTTTCCACCGCAAATAGTTAGATTCAACCAGTAGCAATATCTTCAGCAATAAATTTAATATCCATGCATTACCACTGGTTGTAGCTAGCAAGAGACCGAAAAGGTCGAAGGCAACAGTTTCAAAACGCTGAATAACTGGTGTAGTCTGGAGTAAATCTGCCGGTTTTATGTTCGACTGCTTATATCGCTGGCATGAGATATCCTTTCCAGTGATAGCGCTTACAGATGCGTTGATAAGTCTTATCTGCACCAGCTAAAAGGTCTTCATGATAAATGGAGAGAACATTTGACCACTCGTGCTGAGGCACTACGAGCTGAGCGTCATCAGATTCATTCATAGGGTTATAACGATATAAAAAGCCATTATTCATCACATAACCATTGCTGTTCCGGTATATGGCATTTTCATTTCGTTCTGCATCTTCCAAGGCAGCAACGATATTCTGTATGAAGTCATCCATCAATTGTTCAGCTCTTAGTTCAGACGAAGGGTGTTGTGACATGGCTACGACAACGCTGTACGTTTGGTAATTTTGTCTATGTGCGGCAGGAACGTTATTTTTTTATCAAGTATCACGCCCAGATCTCTAATCGTATCGACTTCACGTATAGGCTTACCCTCAACGAAAGTGACCACAAAGCCGTTTCATTGTAATTCATTGTAATAAAAAAATCCATTGTACACTTCTGAAAATGGCTTTGAGTATTTGGGCAGACCAGGGTTTTGAATACCTTACCAATGGTTGAAAGAATGGAAATAGGTCTGTAATTTGATACTATATTGCTATTACCTGACTAATAAAAAAGCATAACCCTTGTTGTTTTCCATCTCCATTTGTCTCAGGTGTGGGTGGTCCTATGTAAAATATGTATGTATTTACAAATAACTATATACACAAGCTCTGCTTATTTTGGGGCCAGATGATGCTGTGTGAAACGTCCAGGAATATTATTTTTATTAATATTGTTATTATCTAGTGGTAAAGCTCCAGATGTTAATGACTCATTAAACAGACAAAATAATGGTGTTGTAAAAATAACAACCTATCTAAGGTTGTTATTTTTAGGAAAAAAAAATAGTTTTGTTTAACTATTGTGACATAGACGTACCTTATTTGCATTTAACGCCTATCGAAAAATAGGCCTTCTAATTGTTTGTTTATGTATTATTAGTATGAACGTTTCCACAACATAAAGGTAAAGTTGGCCAAGTGCTTATCAGACCACTCACAGTGAAGGCTTCCGAAGTCAGTAAGGACAAGAATGATTCGTTGTGAGAACCCCAACTGATTCAACAGAATCTAGTTGAATGCTTATTAATGGCATTATTATATTAATACGTAAAGCAAAAACTTTGTACCTTTTTTTCACGAAAATTGCGCGGACGGAGGAGTATGAAATTTCGCACTTATAGTTTACTAGCTGTGCCCCGCGGTGTTACCCGCGGTAACAAACAAAAAAAAAGATATTTTCCCGCAGTAAAACGTAGCCTATGTGTTAATCCAGGGTGTCAGCTAACTCCATACCAAATTTTATTAAAATCGCTTCAGCCGTTTAGACGTAAAGAAGTAACAAACATACACACTCACACACTCACAAACTTTATAATATTAGTGTGATATAGAGGAGTGCAGAATGCTATTTTTTTTTTAATTATGCTTAAAAAATACATCAATTATTACGAATTTCGACCAGTGGGTGACCACTAGTACTATCTATTATCCTATTTATCATTTCCATACTGTTTTCCTTATTTCTCCTAATGATAACTCTAGATGGTTATCAGGATGATTTCTCTAGATTATTTCACTACACCATAACATGCACATTAGCATTCCTAATATTAGTCCAGTCAAATTATGGCTACAAACGGGTTAAATAAACATGAGCGAACACAGTTTGGGGATTTTGAGGATTGATAGGGGGGTGTATTCTGAGCATAAATTCCAATTTGAGGTGTTGTACTGAGGTCAGCTCAAGGTCATTTCGATGGAAACGCGTTTAATTCGATATCTCGAGAATGGTTAGTGTTAGGCGAAAAATTGTAGAGACCTTTTCTCTTTCAAACAAAATTTACTAACTTTTTTATAATACAATGTGGATAATACAATGCTGTTACACCTAATTTGTGGATAATTCAGTGGGCTATGATATTGTTACTATATTTAAGTTATCTTTTATCTAAAATATTGTATTGTAGCTGTTTATTCTCCAACTCTCAAATACCTTGGCATAACATTGGATGAAAATCTAAATTATAAAAAACATCTCTCGGATTTAGCTGGACGAGTTCGAAGGCTCATATTTATTATGAAAAAGCTTAGAAACTGCTCGCCAGCTGACATCTTAAAGCTAGTTTATACCGCTCTCAGTCAGTCTATAATCCAGTACTGCATCTCTGTTTGGGGCAGCGCGGGAAAAAGCTTTCTCATACAGGTAGAGAGAGCTCAGAGGGCGCTGATCAAAGTAATGCTTAATAAACCTTTCCGTTTCCCAACCGACACCCTCTACCAGGAGTTTAACGTTTTGCGAGTCCGCCACCTCTTTGTCCTTAGCGCAACGATTAAAACTCACAAAAGTATAAGGGATCGTGCAGATTACCTAGACATATGTGAAAGACGTTCTTACAGAATCCCTATCCCAAGAACTCATTCTGAAATGGCAAGACGAAGTCCGAGTTTTTCACTTCTGAACACCTACAACAATGTTTGTAAAAAGTGTGACATTAGGGATTGCACTGCTTATACTTGCAAAAGGACTATTCAGCAATGGCTTCTTAGTCTTTCGTATGATGAGGTGGCTTTAATATAGTTCGTTTTCCGCGCAAAAAAAAAAAAAAAAAAACTAATCTCAATCACTTTCATTCACTCACCTGCACATATACATACATACACACACACACACACACACACACACACACACACACACACACACACACACACACACACACAATACATGCAAACTGCCGATTTTAACATTTGTGATATGTATACTAAAGCCAAACATTTGTAACAATGTATTAATTAGGTAACTCGAGCTCATGAGACCCAAGATACAGGCTTCTACGCCTAGTTTGGGCCTCGCTGATACTGTAAATTAGTGTAATTCTTTTTTGGCAATAAATAAATATTCTATTCTATTTTATTCTATTCTATTGTCTCAAAATAAATAAAATAAAAAAAAATATTATTGTAAAGTTTCATTAAAATACATTTAGTCGTTTTTGCGTGAAAGAGTAACAAACATCCATACATCCATTCATACTAACTTTCACGTTTATAATATTAATAAGAATACAAATTTGGTAGTTAAAACTTGATCCTTATATGCAAATAAATACTTTTATCGATTCTGGTATTTGAAGTAAAGCTTACATTTCTATATGGGTATGTTTTCTTAATAATTTTCATTAAATTACAACAAATTTTGTACAACATTTTAAAACTTTTCAGGTACACCCAGCGGTTTAGTGAAGCGTAAGGAAGGGAGAGAGGAAACACTGGACTCTATTTAAACTGAACACACACTTCAGAGGTTAATTTATGACGGCGCCATAGCGAATTTTCAACGACAAGAGTGACGGCTGCAAATTTCACTCTAGTGGAGCGTCGTGTCGATGTTAACGAGGCATCCATCTGGTTTTTGAAACTTCTTGGACGAGAAGGGGTCAGCGCACCACGTTTGCGACGAATCGCTTTATATTTAGCCAATCAAGGTTAATCGGGAATAAACTAGTGTTGATTTCAGTACTAAAAATTATGATTAATCTTTAGGAAGATTTATATTCTATGAGTAAGAGTAATTAAAATAATTACACCGTTTTTGTTACAAGGAGAATAATGATTTAGTTTTGCTTCTTCACCTGCGTCCACGACAAGTATAATGAATTCTGATGAAGGCCCTCCTGCGCTTTCATATATTTTGTCAAAAGAATATCGAAAAACAGTCTAAAAAACAGCCTTCTTCTTCTTATCGTGTCACTAGTTGTCAAATGTCGTTTCAAAATTATCTTCGTATGAATGATGAAAATGTTTGTATTAAATAAAAATTGACATTGACATTAACTTTTCTTAAGTAATATGTGTCTGTGGTATTGTGGCTTAAGACGCGTTATTCTGAAGTTTAATGTCATGACGTTAATTTTCCGCTAGTGCGTACGTCGCTAATAGCGCGAAAAATATCCCACGCTACGAAAAAATATCCCACACTACGACAAAAAATAACCGCTTCCGGGGGCTTTGCACACGTTGTACGAAAACTAAAATAAAAAGTAACCCAGTCCTTCCTTAAGATTAAACCTTACTAAATTGCATCAAGATCCGCTTGGCCAACAAGGTAACCAACACACAAACAAACAGACATATCATACAGAGAGAGATTTGTAATTGAAACCAGAGATTTATAATATTAGTATAGATGGATTTAAAACAAGGGTCTAATTTTATCCCTGCAAAGAGTAGAATCGATACAACACCAAATAATATACTCTAACTGTTATATAGAAAGCTCGCTGTAACCAGGCTTGCAAGTAAACCGATGAGAAGTTACAATCCTAGGTGCCTACTAAACTACTACGGTTATAGTTTTTATATGTTAGTACTTGTACCTTTTGCTTTACTTTCAAAATAAAAAAAAATAGTTGTCTGTAAAGTCAATTTATGGACGATAGTATAACGTAAAGACGTCATGCGCTCTTGTTCCAATCGTAACGTTACAATGAGCGTAACATAACAATGAACGTTAGAATGTAACGGGACAAAGAGTCATCATTTTTCGGGCGTGTCATCGATTTATTACAAGTTGTGGGGTCAAAAAAAAACTTTAGTTTTAAACAGTATGTTTTAATTCCCAAACCACCATGAACAGTTTTTTAACAGTCCGAATTATTAATGAGTTTTATTAAAACTGGACTATTAGGTAAACAAAAAATCTTCCTGTCGTATACCGGATGCTAGATTAACCTTTTCCACAGTATAAGGTCCGTCTGAAACATTAAAACACACAAAATGATTACATGTAAATTTATACCGTGCTGAATAGTAATTTTGGTTTTTGCCCACGCCATGTAAGTAAATACTCGTTACATACCAATGTCAAACCAGCATGTAGTTGGTATTCCAATTTCTTTCCTGGCAGCAGCAATTGCTTCTCTAATAGCTAACACTATTACCACTGACATGCATATTGTCGGCTCCCCGGTTACTGGAAACCAATAAAACCAAACCTCAAGAATAGGATATAACATGATGGTACTTGGTAGGTAATATCTTTCGAAACGTTCGTCAGTTTTACTACACATTTTGAGAAACATGGGCTTTTACCATCTTATTATTTGTCGATGAAGCCACTGACACTGTTTCGATTCATCTAAATAATATTCAAAAGAAACTAAAACAGAAGAAAAACAGAGTTGGTGCTTTCATCGACAAATTTTGCACATTGTGTAAGGCAAATGTCGTACCAAAAACATTTCCTCGTGTATTTTCAGGTACCTATATACTTATCTATTATACCTATTAACTTTACCTTAAAATAGCAACAACACTTAAGCTCAGAATAAATACATATTGTCCTTACCTTTAGCACCAAAAATTTCTACAGCAGTATAAGAACCCTTTTTGAAGCTCACGTTGAAAATCTGTGGAATGTCTCTGCACACGGGCACGTAATAATTCCAAGCCCTGTCAGTTAGCAGTTCCCCGCTGGTATTGTTGTACACCAGATTCTCACAGGTCCAATATCCTAGACCCATGATAAAAGCTCCTTCTACCTAAAAAGCGTTTATCACTTTATTATATACTAGCTGTCCCGTTCTCGACTTCGTCCGTTCGTTTTAAAAAGAAATACAAATAAAATAAAATCTAATTGTAAATCTTAACCATTCTCGAAACCACTTGAACACACACAAAAAAATTCATCTAAATCGGTCCAGCCGTTTAGGAGGCGTTTAATTACAAACACACGCACAGAAGATTTATATATACCATCATAATAATATTGACAGATATTGACATTAATATTTATACGATACTAACGTCACTCAATTGTTTTGCCTTCCCGGAACCTCTCCACTAGCACTTAAACTTTATGGTGTGGTATTAAAGTTCAATTTGACTTTTAAGTATTATTACGAAACGATTGTATGGGAGTATAGAAAAGTGTTGTTTTTAGACTTTATCAGGCAATTTTTTTAATTTTTCTCTCTGTAAGAACCATCCTCGTACTTCAAGGAATATTCTTAAAAATAATTACCGAAATCGGTTCAGTGCTGCAGCTCATTCATTTTTATATTATTTCAAAATATATTATATTATTTTATATTATACATATTTTTATTTTTATTTTATCATTTTTATATTATTGATTATACTAGCTGCTGCTCGCGGCTTCGCACGCGTGGTACCTACAAAAAAAGTAGCCTATGTCTCCAAGGTATCATCTATCTCTGTACCGAAATTCATTAAAAA
Source organism: Lampropteryx suffumata (assembly GCA_948098915.1). NCBI lineage: Eukaryota > Metazoa > Arthropoda > Insecta > Lepidoptera > Geometridae > Lampropteryx > Lampropteryx suffumata. Next base: position 18,804,429 of record OX402558.1, read on the forward strand.
CGGTTCAGCAGTTTTGGCGTGAAAACGGGACAGAGAGAGAGACAGACAGACAGAGTTACTTTCGCATTTATAATATTATAGTAGGGATTATTATATATAATCTTATTCAGTAGGTACGAAAAAGTAGGGACTTACTTGACCAATATCAACAGCTGGGTTTACACTTTGCCCTACATCTTGTAGAAGATCAACTCTCAAAATCTCCGACTCCCCGGTCAGTATATCCACCTCTACTTCGGCTATGATTACTCCACCAATATCATTTCTATGTATATCTGCTGCACTAGTATAACCATGAACTTGCAGGTCGACTTCAGATTCAAATGCTTTGTGAATCAACTCCAGCCACGTTGGGTTACCAAGCTGGTTTCTGATCGGTTCCAGTCTTTCCTGCAGAGATTCACAGCATTTTCTCACACCAACAACCACGTTCTGTGACCCCAAGCTTCCTCCAGTAAGATAACAATTAGGAGCCACGATTGTATTGTTACATTTAACTTGGATCTTATCAACAGGTAAATTCAGAAGTGAAGCACAGATTTGAACAGCTTTGGTGTTAATACCCTGACCCATCTCTATACCGCCGTGTGTGATGATTATGGTGCCATCAGAATGACAGACTGATAGGTTCACATCAAGAACTACGCTGGCTGTTAGAGCCCATCTTATATCAGAAAATCTTATACCTCGTTTTTTCCACCGATTGTTTTTGTTAAATTGATCAACGTTGGCTCTTCTTTCAGTGTAACACGCAGACACTTTTAATTCCTCTACCATGATTAGAATGTCACTGTATTTTGTGGCGTCAACGTTTATCTTGCGTACCTCAATAGGATCAAGGTTGAGTTCATACGCTATACGTTCAATAACGTACTCTGTCATGGCGATGCTTTCTAAAGTACCTGAAATCATATCATACATCATACATTATTATTGTATGCTTTTGTGCTTTTCTAAAACTAGGGTGTTGAGATGTGTGTTTTTAAATATGTAATCTTGCTTTTGTAAAAATAAGGGCAGTTAATACCAAATATCATTACCTGGAGACCTGCAAAAAGTGTTACTTGCTGTATCAGTGATGGTATCAAATATCTCACAGTTCCATTTAGTGGCTGTATAACAGTTATTGTAAGTATCGGCTGCTAATAATCCGAAGGGTTCATTTAACATATAGCCATTGTCCTCAAATAGTCTGTACTTGATAGACTGGATCAACCCTGTGGCACTTACGTCAACCTTAAACACGTTAAAAACATTAACAGACGAATGTGTATTTATATTTTTACGCATATCAAAACAAGAACGTCTGAAACTACAACCTTATATTGTACTGTCGTCTATACTTAAATTTATAGTTCTGATTACATTGTCATACCTCATAATCTGTATGGCAAGGTGACCGCTTCCCCATAGCTCTGGAGCTGGTGGTTAGAGGAACTTCTACCCGACACGGCCGGTTCAACTTGAACGCCACTAGACTGCTGACTACAGCTATCAGACTGCTACGTGATAACTTCATGCCAAAACCTCCACCAAGACGACAGCTGTACACATCGACCCTTAAAAGTTTTACTAAAGTATTATTTCATGAGAAAATGAATACCTTAAAGCAATAAAATAAACGTTATCGTTACAATCTTAATAACTAGTAATTATAAAAAGAAAAATGATAGAATTTGAAATGATGATATACTTCATGCTTACAAAAACGTACTTAAAACTTACTTGTTTGCATCCATATTTAAGGCTTTAGCTATTACATGCTGGCAACCATCCATCCACTGGGTGGTCGCGTGACACCTCAACCCCTCCTCTGTCGGGACAGTGATACAGCATATACTCTCTGTCGGAAAATGGATCTGTCCATATATAGTGTTCTGTCCCTTAATTGTCTTTACCACGTCCGTTCCTATTTCTGTTGCTGCTGTAGATAATAATAACGTAGATCTATTTGGGTCTTCTTTAGCTATCTTAATATCTGTAACTGGATCTTTTACATTCGCGTATGTTGCTGTAACCATTTTAGCAGCAAAATTTGCTGTCAGCTGTGTATCAGCTACTATAATACCAATTGGTTGATTAAAGTATAGCACTTTTGTACTGGCAAGCACTTCTTCAGTAGCAGGATATAATACTGTCCCGCCTGGAGTAAATATGTTTTCTCCTGGAATGTCCGCTGCTGTGTAGAAAGCTAGCACACCTGGATGTTTCTGTAATATAATATAGTAGATATTCTTAATAGTTTCTAGAGATAATGATATACTCGATAGGTATTTCGATATTTCGATTTCGATACGGTACACATTACTTCTTAATATAATAATAAACATACCAAAGCTGCACTGGCGTCTATTTCAACTATGTCTCCTAGAGCCACGGTCGCTAGGACTAATGCTGCGTGCACTTCTCCTGGCTGAACTTGCAAATCATTTGTATATTTTGTTTCTCCAGCGCATTGGATCTGTTCAAAATACGCTCTTGTAAACATACATTACACCTTCTTACTTAAAAATAAGGTCATATATGTAAAGACATTTCTTAAATTCGTGACACAACTATCTTCTGTATCTAAAACATTTTAAATATGGGTGGTATGGAATATGACACACAGCCTTCTAACATACCAGGCGTAAAACGATACAAATAAACGATATACTTATCGGGACAATAATCGTTCAAAAACATACTCTTAGCTACATCGTTTCCATGTGAATTGAGAGATGCAACGACCGGAATTACTTTTGAGAATTGATGTCGTAATCCTCTACAGACAATAAGATAACTTGAATTAAAAAACGAAACAAATGAAATTTGTCTGAATTTGACGAAAATTAAAACAACGTTATCGTTCCGATGTATCGAAATCGCCGAGAAAATGCCCTGAAAACAGGACATGGCGATTTTGGGTAATCTATAAGGTATGTTAGAAGGTGATTTAATACTGATGATTCAAAAAGTCTGCAAGCTCTCCTTTGACACCTACGTGTTATTTCATACCTACTTGTTATTTTATACTTACCAGAGCTTCAACCTTATTTATGGGCTGGTTCAATGGCCAAAGTGTCAGATCGGTGTCAAAGATCTGCTTCGATTGTGAAACTGGTCGAGTTTCATGTATCTTAGTGATCCCAGAAATATACCTTGGGTTGAGGATACCACTTGGACACAGATGTAATAAGCCCTAAAAGAAGATTAAAAGAATTTTTAAAATAATTATTATAAATAAAATTCTACAAAAAAAGTACATACACAATACATACAAGTTAAAAATTAATTTTGGTGTTAGTTATTAGATATCGGTAAAAAAGGTATTCCTTGGTTTGTTATATCTAGTTATTTGACAGTATTTAACTACATAGAATTAGTAATCAAGTCATAGAAATTATTCACTAACAGAATTGTTTACAGAACAACTGAACATAATATAAGAAGCAAATCATAATACACACATTCACTACACCTTATTGTTTTATAAATTAGTTTGTATTTCCTTCTTTACGTTTTTGGGATTGGTATGTCGTCAACTCTAACCATCCTTGCCAGCATAGGTGCATATCGGAACGGTGAAAACCGAAAGTAACAAAAGTATCTCAAACAAAATATGGCGGAAAAGATGCATCTCGGAATTATGCACTTATGTATATTACAAACTAATTAGCGGAAACACTGTGCAGTGACATATAACAACTAAGAGTTGACCGGAGTCTGTTTATAAACAAGGTTTTATGCATTTCATGTATTTTCTGTGTTGCACTCTAGCACATAAACCAGTGACGCTAGATTCACAGTCAGCTTCTGAGACAAATTGGATGTTGGTCGCTACGTCGCTACATAAATTAAAGGTTGAATACCTTGTAAAACAGGGACAGAGCTAGTTGTTTCCTGTACTTAGCTGAACAGTCTGGAGGATTTTCAATCACCACTAGCTCTTTTGCTAAGACATCCAGTGCTCCTTGTAAAGTTGAATTCGAAAACAGTAATTTGTCTTGAAGAAACTTCTCAGTGTCCTCAGCTCTGACAAACGAATGTGATAGTCCTCCAAACACTAATCTGGCTTCTAGCACACTATTGTTGGACGATAGTTTGTAAAGGAAACCAGTATTTACTATAGCGTGTGCGTTTTGAGCGCGAGGCATCGTCTGCAAAAGATTGTAAATTAAGACACACCTATAAAGTAAAACAATTTTCAGACACTTACACCACTTTTGTAACTTGTGTCTATTTTAAAATAACATTATACTATGCCAATGACATGAGATACAAAATGCCAAGATACGACTCCACTTTAAGCTTCTACATGATATGATAATACTAATATAGAAATAAATTTCGCATCAATTTTCAACAACCCACAACACAAAATAGAAAAGCATAAAGTTTTCCCACAGCTGATGTTACGTATTCTAATATTTTAGTGATGTATTGAAAGTAGGTAGTAATTAGACACCTAAATTACACAATTAAATCTTAAGACTATGTACGACCTGTGTCGTCCACATGACTCGTAGATAAGTTGTCGAAGAGATTTAACTCCGCGGCAAATGCACTCAAAAAAATCCGTCACTGTACCAACTATAAGCTACTTGCTAGACTCGTTTTTTTTATATCTTATATTTATAGCTTTATGTCTTACGGCGTTCTGTTGTGGGGAAGTGCTGCAGATATCAACACCGTATTTGTATTGCAAAAGAAGGCTGTTCTTGCATTTTATAACATATGTCTTAGGGAACACTTTTGGAAACAAAAAGTATTACAGTGCCTAGTCGTATAATTATGTAAATCCACAGTAAGTTCACATATAATACATAAATATTGATTAAAAAAAAATGCAATATCCATTATATTAATAGTAGAAATAAATACAAACTCGCTATCCCCATTGTTAGTCTCGCTAAAGTTAGTCAATCTTTCATAGGGCAATAGATTTATGTTTGTTTTTTTGTTTTTAGCTTGTACTTTCCTACTGCTGGGCAAAAGCCTCCCCTCGAGTTTTCGATTTATTTCGGTCCAACGCCTTTGTCTGCCAACGACAGTCGCTAAAGGTGTCCAGCTCGTCGCGCCATTGCTTGCGTTATCTACCGCGCCGTCTCACTGTCTCAGGGCTCCACTCAGTGGTAGCTTTAGCCCACAGTTAATCCGGCATGCGGCTGACGTGCGCTGCCCAGTACCACTTCAGTTTCGCAGCTTTTTCAGCCACGTCGAGAACAAACCTTGAGTTTAGTCCTCTGAACATCGATAACGGACCAAGTTTGCGCACTATAGGTTAGAATTGGGAGGATACAGACGTCCATGAGTTTACGTTTGAGAGATAGTGGCAGATCTCCTTTAAATTGAGCTTTCATAAACCAATAGCTTTGAGAGGTGTTTTCGGTCAGTGTTGCGACTTCCTTATCCTGCTTGTCTTCGAAAAAAACTTATTGGCCGAAATAAACGAACGTAAAATACTTCGTATTCGAATACGTCGAATATGAACGTATTCCATATTCCACCCATTTACCGCGATAACCTTTTTGATGCTGTTTGTCATGACTTTGGTTTTACTCATGTAAAGCCCACAGTACCGGTTGAGAGAGTATGTTGAGAGCGATATAATCGAAGTTGTAGACAATTATGTCTATTTGGGTCAACGATTCAACAAGGCAATTCCAACTTCGACAAAGAGGTCAGCCGACGAATCCAACTCGGATGGGCAGCGTTCGGGAAATTACGGCACATCTTCTCGTCACAGATACCGCAGAGCCTCAAGACGAAAGTCTACAATTAGTGCTTGCCAATGAAGACATATGGTACTGAGACTTGGTCGCTAACTATTGGCCTCATAGACAAGCTCAGAGTCGTGAAATTTTGAACTGTGATTAAGTGGAACCAGCACCTTGATTCACTTGGTATATAAAAAGAGGAATCAAAACAGTCTGTGGTTTTATTATATAAATTAAAATACTTTCTCTCTTTTTATAAATTACAAACTAAAGTACTAATCTTTAAATCCCTACATTCCCATAATTAAGTATAAAAAAACAGTAGTCAACACAGATCCTGTTATTTTGTGTAAAAGTGGTGTGTAAGTAAATTCTCACAAGTTCTTACTTTATAGGTGAATAATTGGTATTGCTTGGAGAGTGGAGGCAGTATGGCATTCCGAATAATCTTCCCTCTCATGTCTTCTTTCAAAAACTCTTGCATGGTGAGCCTTTTAGTAATATTTTTTGAAACTAAAAAAATCTTTCAAATTAAAATTCAGCAATCGACAACAGCACGCTCAAACACAGTAACATCGTTTGAACATTATACACCTACCATTGTTTATAACCTTGATTACTTTTTACTTTTTTTTTCAGCACATGAGGTTCGCATTTTTTTCCAATTAATAGAATTTGCTTGACTAATTTAGCTTAGTCACTTACTGATATTTAAGTTACATATACAAAAAGTATCTCAAAAAGTCATTTTGCCAAAAAAAAAAAAAAAAATCCCGACAGGCCATTCCCTGGAGGTGGCCATAGCAGGTGGCCATGGCCATAAAACTTCGCCTAACTGATTTGGCTACGAGGCCTAACATATCCTCATGGCCGAACTCGTGTCAAAATAGGCAAAGCAAGTACAGTTTTCTACTTGGTTAAATGGAAATACCTCTGTAATACTTCAGATCGAAACCAGTTGGTAAGGTTATGTAAGAGTATAGGAAACAACGCGCAAGGCGAACGAGCAAAGCGAGCGTGCGCAGCAGCGGCCGCCGAAGCGCCAGAAGAATATAATTTGAGATTAAAGCCAGGTGCTTTACACTTAGTCTTATAAATCACAGAACTAATGGGAAAAAAATATTCATAAGTAATTAGTAGGTATCCTCTCTGCGGAGGCGAGGGTTGGGAGGGAATGGGGGTTTAGGTGAAGATGAGATGAACAGTACTTTATGAACGCTCTATTATAATCTCTACTTGTTCTTACTAGCATTTGTTTGTTGATAGTGTTTTTAGTAACTTTTTTTTCAAAGTAAGAAGCTGTTACAAAACAAAATACTTACCAATAGTCACATAAGCTCCAACAGTTTCAAGAAGAAGAAATAAATCTGATGGAAAATCATTGTGTGTGTGTTTTATCATCAAATTTCCACCTAATGATCCAAGCTAAAAGAAACAAAACACTTCTATGTGAAAACAATATAAGCTGCAAACAAGTATCTACTAAAGCCTTACTTGGATATGATGTCTTTCGTGGAATAATGTTATGGGTATTTTATTGATGGCACTAATTTGATATTAAGCAAATTCATTCTGGAACTTCAATTAATTAATTGTATTTTCGGCTTTGGAATACATTTTTACATACATTTTTGATGGTAATACCAGCTACCAAATCGATATGCTCCACAAACTTCTCCAAGTATTCGAAATACTCCTGCTTGGCAACAAGCTTCCAAACCTCTGCTAGCTCAGTAAGGGTTATTCCAACTCCAATTATGAGGTTTTGGTCGATGGTATAACCTTTTAGTTCTTCCACAGCTTGTATGTCTATCATGACGACAGGATATTCATCGATGGGATGAGGACCTGCAATTTAACATTGACATTCAGACCCAATAGTAAAACTTGCATTTTATATTGAAAGAGTGTTGATCATTTTAGATTTCACAATTTCCTCACGTTCATGAGGGACTTTTGTTCATTTAACTAGCTCTTCGTTGTATAAAGAGGCTATAGCGGTTTGGGAAAAAAACTCCGAAGAGAGCATGATGACTAAATATATGCTTTTCAATCCTTTCAATTTACACATTTGTGAATTAATATAATCTTGAGTGCTTCTTACCTTTAGCAGTGTTACCATTCACCAACATATAATCGTCGCATTCGTGATTATTCAAAATATCGAACACTGAATCCAAATTATGCGCTCTGTACCAGAATTTATTACGTTGAAGCTGAAGTTTTATATTAGGTTTTAGTTCTTCATCAGAAACCATGCACCAGTCTTTCACATTTTCATCATCATCACATTTTGTTTTGTTACAGGAAAGACCAGTCTTCTTGCAAATACGCAGATCCTCAATGTCCATAATCCTGGACTCCGCGGGGGCATCGCAGCCAAACTTCTTGAAGGCTTCCAATATAGGTCTGTAGCCGGTGCACCGACAAACGTTGCCACCAAATGATTTTTCAATCTCCAACATGGTGGGCTGGTTGCCATTTTGAAGAAGGCTAAAAAAAATTAAGCACAATTCCTAGGTAAACAAAATCGTTCCTAATGCTTACCAAAACTACATTGGCAGCATGTCGTAGTTTAAGTTTACCTGTACATATTAGCCACCCAAGCAGGCGTACAGTAGCCGCACTGAGTACCATCGTGCTCTGCTAACGTTTTCTGGAGAACATGGTATCCTTTCTTCCTGTTTCCAATGCCCTCAATAGTTGTGATCTCCCAGCCTTCGCAAGAAAAGATGGATACCATGCACTGTGGAATAACAATTTACAATTCAGTATTTGACGAATTTAGGGCAAAGGCCCGCCTGAGATGCAAAATGTTGAGGGGTTGATTCCCGCCACGGGACAAATGTTTGGATGATCTTTAAATATTTATCTTGGTTTTAAGTGTTTTTTTAACGTGTATGTATTTATAAAAAAAAGTTAATTAGTTGTATAACAGTCACATAGTTCGAATAACACAAGCTCTGCTTACTTTGGGGCTAGATGATGCTGTGTATAACGTCCAGCATTATTTATTTATTTATTTAATATGCAGAACGGTTTTAAATCACACTTGCCCATGTATACATAAAAAAACAAGCATGGTGGGAAAAAATAGCACACACAATGCTCACTTTGACTGAAATTCAACACTTATTTTGTCTCCCCGCAAAGTTATTATCATACTCTTATCCTAATCCCACTATGTAGTGTCAACACGACTGGTTCTCTTTCGTCACTACCTCCTATCATTCCTTATCTGAATAGTCATTTTTTGTTGCCCAGTATCATCTTTCAGTCTATCCATATTTTCTTAAGCCTACCTTTTCCCTTATATTCATCCCCATTCAAATACATCATCCTTCTTGTAGCATGACTTTTTACCATCTACATAAATTGCCCGTACTACGCTTACCTAAATATCACATCTTTTTCATCATTTTTCACTAGTTTCAAATCCTCTCTCCTCTTGCCTTGACTCGGCTCTCCTCAAAGTATCCTTGGGAATGTAAGTACTTACAGCGTTTACCGACACCACAGGACCTCCGAGGGTTTTGACTACAGAAACGCAGCAGATGCCGCAGCTGCCTTCCCGGCACATGTACTTGGTACCGCGCAGTTCCAGCCGATCTCGAAGAAAGTCTGATAGCGGCATCTCGGCAATTTCCTCTTCTCCTACTGCAATTGTCGTATGCAATTTTATCAGGCTAGGTTTACATGTACATAGTAGGCGTATTATGCATAGAGAGAGAGAGAGAGAGAGAGATTTACCCAAAGATTCTTAGAGTTAACAACTTAAGTACTCAACTAGTTATATATATGTTTTTTTGCCGCACGGCCTTTATTGTAGCCAAAGCTCATTTGCTCCGTGGTTTTGAATTATAATATTAATTAAAGTAAAGTGGCTTTAGTTTAACATTTTAAATACTGTTAATATTAGCAGAAACATATTTTATTAACTTGGACGTGTTTTATTTTCGAACTTACACAAACTGGAAGTTTTAAGTTCTAAGTGGATGAAGTTCTAAGCTATTGGTACCCTCAGAGACAACCTTCTTATAAATTAATGAATGAATGAATGAATGAAAATTCTTTATTGTACACCTTAAAACTAAATATAACAATTTCATAACTAAATATAAGTATGTAAAATTATGTACAACGGGCTGTATTATCGCTAAGGAAGCGATTTTTTCCAGGCAACCTTTGGATGGAGAGAAGCAAAACTTAGAGAAGCTAAGCTTAACTTGAAATATTGGTCGGGGTGCACTAAATTATCTTACTTCTATAAAGCAATTAAAACGCATTAAACTTACACAATATTATTGATACTTTTATATATTTACATAAACGATATACAGAAATGCAGATACCTAACATATTTTAAAATAAATAGTTATAATACAAGGAATAAAAAACATAATTTTACGAAAACAACATTGATTCATGGCGAATCAGAAAAAAACCGTTCTTTGAACCTAACTTTGAACACGGCTAGAGAAGGGGTTTGTCTTATGGAAGCTGGTAATGCATTTCATAAGTCAACAGCTTATGGAAGGAAATAATTAGCATATTAGCTAAGTCTATGCATAGGGGTTTTAATTGCAATACTATTGCAATACTGTTTCAAAAAGCCTGCAGAAGGCATTTTAGAAAATCTATAAAAGGTTCGGAAGGCCTTTCTTAAAGCACTTTATAAACGCGTACAAAAAACTAGAGTTTAAAAACAAAAATAATCCTTATTTTTGTTTTTAAACTCTAGTTTTTTGTATGGACGTTTTGACTGCAATTCCTCTAAACCTAGAAAAACATGCTGTCAGATGTCCACATTCACAAAAAAATTTTGTAGTACCATTGATGCTCCAGCTCATCACAAAAATCCGTCTCTTTGTTCTAAACTTCGAGGTTGATGATATATGATGCGGAAAAATAAAAGCGGCCATGTGCGAGTCGGACTCGACCATGAAGGGTTCCGTAGCAGTAAGTAACATAATATAAAAGTTCTTGTAGTTCGTTGTAACTTTGATCGATGTTTTAATAATAGTGTATTTTTTAAATTAAGTTATTAATAAATAAACATTATAATTAGGCACCTAAATGATGGGATTTAGATCTAACTATATGCGAGCCCTATAGGCTTGTGATAGCTAAACAAGCTAATATATATTCCAAGAATATATGACAAGAAATATTTCCAAAAATATTATTAATTGGTGTGCCTCCTCGCGTAGTTGGACAAGGTAGTAATAACGTTCTGCATGAATGACAGTATACGATTGTCTGTTTTAAATAATCTTCGTTGAAGTCTCCGAAAAGTAATGTTGGCATATTGTTGTTGCAAAAAACATTTTTGTTTATGAATTCCATGAAAGTTTTGTTTGTACATCTGGGCGATACCGATCAAGCCACGCCCCGCGCGAATTATAATTATTATTTGCTTAGACACCTATTACTGATTTATTATTAGAAAATAATGGTTCACGGTTTATGCATAAGGTTTATGTTTATGAAATTAAATGTTTTTTTCATATTTATATTTGAGTTGATTGAATGAAAGTTAAATTGCGGCTTACGATTTATGACGTATTAAAAAAAATTACTTACTAGATCTCGATCTGGTAATGTACCTACATCATATATTTTTTTTAGTTTTATCATACTCTTATTTTAGAAGTGACAGGGGGACACACACACACATCTTACCACTTTGGAAGTGTCTCTCGCGCAAACTTTAATGTTTAGAAAAAAAAAAGTTGGAAACCCCAATATCATTTTTGAAGACCTATCCATAGACACACGTATGGGTTTGATGAAAAAAAATTTTGAGTTTCAGTTTTAAGTATGGGAAACCCCCAAAATTTATTGTTTTTTTTCTATTTTTGTGTGAAAATCTTAATGCAGTTCACAGAATACATCTACTTACCAAGTTTCAACAGTATAGTTCTTATAGTTTCGAAAAAAGGGGCTGTGACATACGGATGGACAGACAGACAGACATGACGAATCCATAAGTGTTCCGTTTTCTGGCATTTGGCTACGGAACCCTAATAACCCCGGCACAAATGACAAATTAGAACAATATAATCTCACACATCAATGTAATACGTGTCACTGGCCTGCCATATTAAACACTGAGTACCTTGGCGTTATAATAGACAAAAAATCGTTTAATTCGCCTAATAAAGATATAAGTGAAAATTATAATTGTATTACAGATTCAAGACTAGTTATGAATTTTTCATTTTTCATTGGATACCAACTTATTGCTTTTATGGTTTTTTTTATGATATCGACTGATATCTTATTAATTCATGAAAGTAGTTCTGGATCATTGTAATGAGAATCAGTCACAATTTTTGTTAGGTATGAAGATTTTGAGCTATAACCAAACAAGAAATTCCGTGTTTGTGTTATATTAATATGATCAAAAATTACCAAAACACAGATATTTTAGTGCACTAATATAAAAAGAGCGCGCTAGAGACACAGTGACACGCTTGTTATTTTATGTTGTTGTATTTTGTATTCGGTGGTGATAATGCCGTCGGGTAGATATTGCATTGAACCAAATTGCAAAAAAACTAGCATTAAAATAATGTGACTAATAAACAGTTTTTAACTGTGCCAAAAATAGAACAATAAAAAAAACCAGCCAAGTACTAGTTGGACTCGCGCTCCGAGGGTTCCGTGCAAACCTATAAATTTCAAGATTCTGAGTTCACGGGAAGTACCCTGTAGGTTTTGATTCCCTTGCGAGTTGCAAGTTTGAATATATGCGACTTAAATTGCTGTTTCTCTTGATTGCGTTGACATAGAAGTTTGATTTTGTTACAGCTTAAAGGTATTATAGACTTCAGTATTTTGTATGAATTTCAATTTAATAACTCTACGCGTTCATGAGGAAGGGGTAGTAAGTTTAAAATTATTAAAAATATTTTTATTATATGCTGTAACTGAAAATGTGCGGTTATCGCAATTTATCCCTTATCTGTGCTATAAGGCGTAGCTTCGTACCAAATTTCAAGATTCTGAGTTCACGGGAAGTACCCTATAGGTTTTGCGAGTGTTGAAAATTTGCGGCATAAACGGCTATATCTTTTGATTGCGTTGGCTTAAAAGTTTATTTTTTTCACAGCTTCAAGGGACAGTAGACTTGAGTATTTGATATAAATTTCAGTTTGATACCTCCACGCGTTCTTGAGAAAAAGTGTCTTGACAGACAGACGGACCGACGCACGGACAACAAAGTGATCTTATAAGGGTTCCGTTTTTTCCTTTCGAGGTACGGAACCCTAAAAATGGTATTAAATAATGAGGAATGAGAATAGTATGAAGCTTCCATGCATATTTTTAGGGTTTGTTATTCATAAGTACTCGCCTTAGTAGCCGTGATATTTTTTACCTCCTTCTAAATTCTGTTAATTTTAAAAGTTATTTCAGGGACTCGTATTACGACACTATACAACAATCCTACTATACCAGCCAGTGAGGTGAGAAAAGTTTTACAATCTATGAGCACTGGTAAATCCCCGGGACATGACGGGCTTAGCGTTGAGCACCTGCGGTATGCTGGCACACATATGTCTGGAGTGCTGGCGATGTTCTATTCCCTGTGAATTATCCACGCAGACGTGCCCTCTGACTGCATGAAAACCATTGTTGTGCCCATAGTCAAGAACAGAACGGGAAACATTTCGGACATAAATAACTATAGGCAATAGGCAATATCCTTAGCAACTATAATAGCTAAAGTACTGGATCGGCTTCTGGATAGACCTAGACCTACACTTACGGATGCACGATGGACTTTCGGAAAGGACTGTCCACTGATACTGCTATTCTTAGCTTTAAGAATACTGTTAGGTACTATGTGGATAGATGGACGCCGGTTTATGCTTGTTTTTTAGATCTCTCGCGAGTTTTCGACACAGTATGTTACGATATACTGTGGCGAAAGCTACGCGAGACCAGTTTGCCTAGGGAAATCTGTTTTGTCTTTGAATATTGATACAGTAATCAAACTAATCAGGTGAAATGGGCGGGGTCGCTATCTGATGCATATGGACTGAAATGTGGAGTGAGACAGGGAAGGGTATCATCCCCCCACCTCTTTAACTTGTATGTAAACAACCTGACAAATGGTCTTAGAATAGAATAGAATAGAATAGAAAATATTTATTAAACGTCACATATCAAATACAGTGCGAATATAATATAAACTTAGCAGGCAGCCAATCGGATACTCTATCGATGGATAAGTTTTAATAATATTAGTTTTGCTGACGATATGGTGCTGCTGGCACCATCTATCAGTGCACCTGAGAAAATATTGGTGACCTGTGAAAACTATGCGAGGAGTCATGGTCTCCAATATAATGTAAAAAAAGTGAGTTCATGGTATTCTCACCAAAAGGAGTATACATGAACGATGAACCACCCGTTTAATTTGAATGGATCTGTGCTGAAGAGGGTAACCCAATTCAAATATTTAGGTCACATTGTTAGTGACACTCTTAGCGATGACACTCTTGGCCGTAAGAGCCAATATGCTGGTTCGTAGGTTCTATCGATGTTCTGAAGAGGCAAAAATCTCACTCTTTAAAGCTTACTGTCAGACTTTCTACACGAGTAGCCTATGGACCACTCATACACAAAAAGCGATCAACACCCTTTGCGTCCAGTATAATAATGCGTTCAGGATGGTGCTGGGTCTCCCGCGGCTCTGCAGCGCTTCCGGCATGTTCGCGGAGGCTCGCACGGACGGTTTCCATGCATCCATGCGGAACAAAGTTGCCTCTTTGCTATGCAGGCTGCATGGAAGTCCCAACATCATTTTGAACGCATTATCCAATAAATGGATAGCCCGTTCCTCAAGCACTGTAATCGAGTAATGATAAAATAATGACAACCAAATAATTTTATCATTTATCGGTTGCAGTGTTTATAATTTATATTTTTTTTTTGTAAAGAATAAATATTATCATTATTTTCTTGTACTAACGTAGAGTTAAGACAAATACCTACTAATACTACTATGGACCTAAAATTTATTTTCTTAATGCTGTCTGAAATAAACGAATTTTATTTTATTTATTTATTTATTATACATAAAAACGATTTTCAATGTTTTGATTTCATAAAATTGTAGAATTCACTTGTAAGTTTTACTATGCAAAATTTAATCACGATGAGACTAATAGTCTGCGAGCAGAAGTTCTGATTCGGGTTGAACAGTCAGATGAATGGACATAAAGAATTTACTATTGGGCTCCGTGTGGACTTCGGAGCTTTAGAAAAGTAATCAAGTGGTTCTTTGTTATAAGCTCTGAGCGACGATAATTGCTTTGATTGCTTTTCGTTTTGCTTAAATAATTAAAATAAATTGATGTGTTAAGTAGGGACGATACACATCAATTAATTTTAATTAGTTACTCGTACTGATATCCACTTATAAATATTTCAAATATTATTTTAATTGCTTCTTGAAAAAAGTAAAATAAACCTGACAGACCTGAGTGCTGAACTCCGTTAACTTTGAACGTGATTCGATCCATCTCTGCTTTCACTTGGTAAATGGCAGCCGATACAAGATAACTCCAAATTTATAACCATTTACTCAATATCCATATAAATACTCGTAATACTGTCAGTATAAAAGTTGAGGCTTCTTTTAACTGTTTTACATCATCAGAGACAAACATAATAATAAACCACATTTTCGAATTACTTAATACCTCTCGCTCCCTTGGCGATAGCGGTCAGAAGAATCGCGAATGAAAAAACCGTACTTAGACACTATCTTCTTATTTTGTATTCCGAAATTTTTGACGGGTTTGCTTTGCAAAACCTGAGTGAATGAAGTCGCAGGGAATCACAATGGTATCTAGAAACACCTGAAAAAATACCACTTTTAATTAACAATATTAATTGTTAACACCTGAAAAAATATAATTTATATACTAGATAAAATTAAGATAGGTAACTAGTGCTTATTCACTTTATTGGGTGATGTAACGCCCGAACCTACCTGTCTTATATTATTCATACTACCTATTTACCAAAAACATAAAACATTAAAATAATTAAACATAAACTAAATTATAAATAATAATATCCTAGAATAAAAATAACAACCAATTCTGATAATGAACTAACGAACTTATGAAAAGATAAATTATAATAACCTGTTTTAATAATAAAACTCAATTCTGAAATATTAATAACTTTCTAAAATGTATTTAATAAACAACCTACTTCCACTTTTGTAACAGATCATAATATAAAATAGACTCAAAACGAACTCACCTTCCCTATCTTACCGGTTCCCTGCATGAGTGTTAATTTTGATTCCTACCTAAATAATAACCACTTTATAAACCTATTAACATCCTAACCGTACTATTATTGATTCTTCTTACGTTACACTCACATAGTGAATGATACTACAGAGACAAAGTACTCGTAAGAGCTCTCCTAGAATTGTAAAAAAAACATAAGGGGGAAATTCTACTAAAGAACGTTCCTCTCTGCTAGCGTGACCCGACCTCCATTGCTGAATATCCAAGCCTCTAACGCTTCCAGCATACCTCAAATTTGTTACATTATCAAAACATCACAATAATTAAGACACAATTTAAACTTTAAATTCATTAGATATTTTTGTTTACCTCATACCGACAACCTCTCTAAAGTCCTCATCAGTTTTTCTTTTACGCGCAAACTTGCATTGCATTAATTAGGGAAGGATAGGTTCTAATAACCAATTTCCTTTAATTATTTACTATAAAATCAAATTCTGTTAAACTTCCTAATTAAAATGTGGGTTGTGTATTAAAATACTCGCCGTGGTGGTAATTAACGCCGCATAATGCGCAAATATTTTTTATTTACCGTTTGACCTTCCGGCAAGAATTCCGAGTGCACAACACCGCGATAGTCAAAGAAAACGGTGAACGTTACTTTTGATCGACATTGGTGTAGTTTTTTCGGTTTTGGTTGAGTTGGAAGGGTCCACTCCGAAGGTTTTGACTAGTTAGCATGTAAAACTTGTAAACCCACGTCTCGTCACCAGTAACAATGCGTTTCATGAATGTTTGGTCGGAATTGATTCTTTCTAGTATCTCCTCAGCGACTCTTATGCGATTGAGTTTTTGGAGAAAATTAAGGTCCTTTGGGACTAGCCGAGTCGCATATAATTTAATTAATTCTATATTTGAATTTTTTTTTCCTAAATAACTTTTAAACAAATTTATTATACTTATCATTTGAATGTTAACTTTTAAAATGTATTTAAAAAATTGCGCTCAGCGAAACTTGCTATTATGCTTTCCTGAAAACTACAATTTGGGTCTCTTCAAGTCAAGGGTGAATAGGTATCTTCTAGACCTGCGTGCCCCGTCTTTGGCCACATCGTCGCTTAATATCACGCGAGTTCGTGGTCAAACGTAGCTCTATCTATGAAAAAAAAAAGCGGAGGAGTTTGGCAAAACGGAACCCCATTAATCAGCTATCGACCGGGGTAGAAAAATATAAAATGCTATTAAAAAGTAGGGGTTGGGTGTAAGAGAGTGAAAATTAAGGACTTCATGTATTTTTTAATGCCAATAAAATATAACCAAAAAAAATTTACCAAAAAATTTTAAAATTTTTGGGGTGAGCCACCATTAACGCGTAGGGGTATAAAAATTAGTTATAAACCTATTCTATAAGACCTACTGAACATACATTTATAATATTATCAAAATCGGTCAAGCCGTTTCGGAGGAGTATAAACACGAAAACTGTGACACAAGATTTTTATTTATATAGGGATAATAATTATTAAGAAAGAAATGGTAACAAACAGTAACTCAAACATTTCCGCATTTAAAATATTTAAATATCTTTACTAGGAACAGTAGACACGTCACCTATATTATTTTGAACTATTTAATAGGTAAAAATATCGTCGTCAAAAGAATTTAGGTTAAATATTGATTCAAGTGTTTTCAAATATATTCAAAAATATTGAAAACAATTTGTCATATTTATTTTGTGTTTAAAGTTATGTACTGTGTATAATGGAAAAAGTGAAGTTTTATTGCATTCAAGCATTTGATAGTTTTTTAATTATTTTAAAAGTAGGAATATTAATTAGGTTTTATTTCTTATTCATCGTAAAATAATTAGTAACCTCAGTTATCCAGATTCGGTGTCCCGAATAAAAGTCCACGAGATTTTACTGTGTAATGGAGCGTCATCATCTTACCACAAAAGAGATGCAAAGAGCTGTGGGGATGCTAGAAATTTAAGACAGACAAGCCTATGTTGCCCGACAATTCGGTGTTCATCGAAGCGTAATTTGCCGACTCTGGAGGCGTGTTTGTAACACAGGGGATCCGCATGAACAGCACCCAGGCCGAGGACGTAGTACCACTTGTCGTCAAGTCCGATACATCCAGGTAACATGATGTGAACCAAAGCCCAAGAGATCGCATCAAGGCTACAGAATGCTGATGGTCCCGCTGTTTGTCCTCAAACTATGCGAAACAGACTGCGAGAGTATGGTCGTGCACGTCGTTCAATCAGATGCCCACAGATCCGCAAGAACGATGGGTCAAGTTTTGTTCTGCGACAAATCTCGGTTCAGGTTCAAACCTGATACCAGAATAATGAGAGTATATCGTCGCCCAGGAAACGCTTATTGTCAAGGATGTGTCCAGGAAGTCGACTCATGCAGCCGTTCCACAGTAATCGTTTGGGCTGCTTGCCAGCTATTTTAGATTCGGATTCAGATTCAGATTCAGATTCAGATTTTTATTGATAACTTGAAAGTTACATGTTTATTATCATATTAAATTAATAAGAGATCATATATTTATATATAAAAAAAAAAGTAGTCAATTATACTAACACTGAATTACATTAAGGAATTAAAATACGTTGAATATCAAAAAAAAACTTGTCAAGTTCCAGTGTCATTTTGTGTGGATGTTTCTTCACATAATTAGCTAGCAAGATGTTAACGGTTTATCCTGAGGGCCTGGGCAAGTTCCACTTTCTGTTGGCGTTTACGGCTGTGGATATCTTCTATCTATAATATAAAAATAAATTGCTGTTCGTTAGTCTGGCTAAAACTCGAGAACGGCTGGACTGATTTAGCTGATTTTGGTGTTGAAATGTTTGTCGTAGTCCAAGGAAGGTTTAAAAGGTGAGTTAGTATGAAAATAATGCTTGCTTTTATACAACATTTTAAGCCTGTAAAAGCAACTACGAACGCTTTCCGATATATGACTTTCAAACTTGAGCTGAGAATCAAATATTATTCCTAAATTTCTAGCCTCACTCACAAATTCCACGGATCCACCACCAACCATGATATTAATTGTCTCAAGACTAATTTTATTCAATCTTGCTCTGGAACCAGTTATCATGAATTTCGACTTTTTTGGATTAAGGACTAGGCAGTTGTTGAGAGACCACTGGAAAACCTTGCTTAAATCACTGTTGATATCATTAACAGCTCTGATACTGTCGCTGGGCAAGAAAGAATGGTGCAGCTGCAGATCATCGGCGTAAAGATGGAATTGATGAGTAATGTCCTTGATGATGTCTGCACTGTTAAAGATGAAGAGGATTGGGCCAAGAATCGAACTCTGGGGAACCCCACGAGGAACTGACTGAAAGGCAGATCGGAGAGAGGAACCATCTGGCAATCTTAGTTCCACACACTGCCTTCGGTGACTGAGGTAACTGTCAAACCATTTAATTGTATTTGGGGTGAATCCATAAAAGGCAAGCTATGAGAGAAGTAGTGAAATATTTATGCAGTCGAACGCTCGCGAGAAATCCAGCAACACCAGAATACTACACATCCCCTGATCTTGAGCTAGTAGAAGGTTGTCGACCACATCTATGAGGGCAGTTGACGTACTATGACTCCTACGAAAACCTGACTGAAACTGTGGCAGAATACAGAAATCCTCAAGAAACTTGACCAATTGCAGACTTACCACCTTCTCTAAGCCATCTAGTATTTTAGATAGACAAGGAAGAAGACTGATAGGCATAAGATCATTCACCAATACTGGATTGCTCTTTTTGGATATTGGTTTTATGACTGCCGACTTCCAGTAATCAGGGAAGGTACCACTAGTAATGGATTCGTTAATTATAGAAGTTATGGTCGAAAGAGAATGTGGCAAAGTCATAAAAACCATATCGAGACTTATACCATCTATACCCTGAGCATTAGATTTAAGGCCTTGTATAATTTTCAACACAGTATATTCACTGACATGGTTCAAAGTGAAAGTTTCTGAGCCATGTCTGTGGTGTTCAAAGCGAGTTAGGAGTGAAATGCTGACATAATTGGCACCCGGGACATCAAAAAATTGGGTGTTTATTATATCTGGATCTATAAAGTGCGGGGGAAGTTCATATGTCTGCTTTGTACTGGGTAAAATGCTGCTTTTCAGATTTTTCCATAATTTCTTAGAATTTTTTATATGTCTATTTATATGTTGGGTAAAATAGGCAGTTTTCTCACATTGGATTGCCTTAATGACTAACAGTTTCATATTTTTATATTCAGTTTTGTGATCACTACTTTTGGTTAATTTTTACTTGTCATGATAATCATTTCTAGTTTGCATCATGGTTTTCACTGTGTCAGTGATCCATGGGTGAGGAGGGTATTTAAACCTTTGGGTCCTAAGAGGTGCATGAAGTTCAAAAAGATTTATAATTATACTAGAAAATCCAAAAATTTTATCATTCACATCAGGGATACTCACGACATGGGATAAATTCACTTTATCCAAATCCTTGGCAAACAATTCCATTAGGATGTTTCTTAGCGGTCTGTAGGTAACAAGCTGAGGGCAGTATTTATCTTTCTTTATACATAATTCCCCCAATAGCATTGCATGTGCTCCTAGATCCGGACTGTACTTTATTTGAATATTGCTCACCATAGCATCTGTGCAAACTATGTCGATTAATGTCTGGCTATGTGAAGTGAAATGGGTTGGCTCGGTGATTAATTGGCGAATGTTCATGCATTCTAAAAACTGGACCAGTAGTTTAGTCTTACTATCACTTGGTTCCAGCATGTTTATATTAAAGTCCTCTAGAAGGATAATGTGATCACAATATAAAAATGAAGAAATAAGTGAGGGCGTCCAAAAACTCAGTAACAATAAACCTTTATGGCCTATATGCGGTTCCAATCATAATCATTTTGCCACCGATGCTCAACTTTAGCCACAACCGATCAACTTTCGGAGCGGCAGGATGCGGAATAACTTGAAATTTTAAGCTCTTTTTGATATAGAATGCCACCCCCCCACCGAAGGGGTGTATGTTCCTTCTTAATATGATCAGGCCTTGGAGCCAATAGTAAGCGGTATCCTGTCATATTAGGGGCGCAATCTTCCTGTCCCACTCTCAGCCAGGACTCATTAATAGCCATTATATCAGGCATCATATCCTCCATGGCAACAATGAATTCCTCGTGACCTGTATTTAGTGACCAAGCATTAAAAAGAGACCAACTTTTAAATTTAATTTAGGAGATTATAAAATTGAGTTGCGATTTATCTATGTGAGTCCGGTTATCATAATAGTTTTGATGAAACAAATTATGAGATGAATGAAACAAATAAAATTTATTGCAGGATAGGCATCAGCTACATTTAGATAACATATTTTAGTATCATTTAGTACTCAAATAATAATAAACGTATTAAAAAAAATTCTAATAAATATAAGTACACAAAAAATAATAAATGCATTAAATGATTATACGGCTTCCGTCCCTTGCATCTAATATTTGTACAACCACCACATGGAAAGCCCAAAACAATGAAACCACAGTATAAACAAATGCAGAATACAACGATAAAAAAGTAAATAAGTAAATTATTGAAAGCTACTACAGAATTAAAACAAAGGTACAATAACACATTGTATACAGAATAACAATAAAAATACTTATATGTTACAAGCACAGACAATATCTTAAAACACAAAGTTTGAATTTTAAGCCAGAAAATCCAATATGAAGGGATCCAAAAACTCGAACCAGGTCCACTTCATCGTGTATCAGATACAAATGTTATATGGTTAAGATATCAGATATGGTTAGTTAGATAAGAATAATAATATATAATAATATCTATAGATAGATTATTAAAAATAATAGTGTAAATTCTCAATATAGTGTAAGTATAACAGTTTAAATATGTTATGTAATAATATCCTGAATTAATACAAAATATATCTGCCATAAAATCACACAGGGAAAGACTCAAAAGCTTCTGAATATTATTTATACAAAATAAAACTAAATGCAAAGCAGAAATAGTTACCACTATACGAAATATTAAATACATAAAAATCAGACAATGCACACGCAAAAAAACAACGAACACGTCCAGAGTACACATATTAGTAACAAAAAAAACAGGAACAAATTTAAAATTTAAATTTTTCCTGCATAGAAAGTGGTTGCGATCCTGATCCGAAGACCCTGGCCAAGTCCTCTTCTGAACGAATTGGAAATGCCTGTTTTCCATCGCCCTCCCTAACGTACACGCGGCCTCTCTTGGTCCAGACGAATCTCCACTGGAGTCGCCGAGACTCCTCGCGCGCTCGGTAGAAGAGGTGGCGGTTTGCACGCGACAGCCGCTCGTTGATGAAAATACGAGGGCCCGCCGCGCCGGCAGCAGATCTACCAGCATCCATTGCGGTAAAAGTGCGTCTGGTACGTGCGCCCCGTAGCATCTGGTCTCGTAGCTGGCGCCGCGCCAGGCGCACAACAAGGCGGCGCGGGCTTGGCGGAGCACCTGCCGCGCCCGCCAACTGCGCCACTCCGACACGTTCCGCGAACATGATATCGCACTCGTCTAGCGTGACGCCCAGCTTCGCGCCAAGAACGGTGACGGTGTGCACCGCGGACTCCCCTTTCTAATCAGGAAGATGCCCGATTTCGAGGTCCGACAACAATGCATCCTGGTCCCGGTCTTTCCCGGTCTAGTAAAAACTGTTACTAGTTTTAAAACCAAACTGAAATCGTACATAATTATTTACGCATTATAATTAATTTAATTCATATTAAAGTTCTGCATGCATTCTGTAAATTTATAAGTTAACTGTTATGTTAGTTTAAAACACGGATAAAAAGACGTTTTCTAAAAATGAAACCCGGCTAGACCGATTCATCGCTCCGAAACCCCCTGCATACTAAATTTCATGAAAATCGTTGAATCCGTTTCCGAGATTCAGATTATAATAGGTTGGGGAAAAAGTTTCTTCGCATATTTTAAGAAAATTCGAAACATTTATTTTTAATAGGTATAGTTTATTTACATTTAACTAAAGTATGTAGGTGTCATTTTGTTCGATAACTTTTTGCCATCTTGTAGGGTAGGGACATGATCCCATTGCTATAGAAATTTTGGGACTTCTTATCAAAATACCGCAACAAGTGGGTTTGGCAGTCCTCTCGTGATGTTAACCTGACACTGCCTGAAGAATAAATTCTGAAGAGACCGAAACAGGTGGAAATCTGAAGGTGCAAGGTCAGGACTATACGGCGGATGCATTAACATCTCCCAGCCAAACTCATAATGAATAATGCCCTTCTAATCCCACCACACACACAGCATCACCTTGTTGCGAATTAACCCGGGTTTTGCCACAGTCTGTGAAGCCTGACCGGCCTTTGACCACGACCTTTTTCGCACGTTCTTGTCGTACGTGATCCATTTTTCATAACCAGTTATCAGCTTCTTCAAAAATGGTTCGGTTTCATTACGTCGTAATAAAGCATCACAAATGAGTACACGGTTCATTAGGTTTCTTTCAGCGAGCTCGTGAGGTACCCAAATATCGAGCTTTATTGTGTACCCAGTTTTTTTCAAGTGCGCCAAAACTGTTTTGTGGTCAATTCCCAGTTCTTCAGCTACGTCATAACTACTGATATGCCGATCTTGCTCCACTTTTTCAAAAATGGCATCCATTTTATCCGTAATAGGGCGACCAGAGCGACGTGCATCTTTGACATCAAAATTTCCGGATTGAAAACGCTTAAACTAAATTTGTGCTACTCTCACAGACACTGCACTAGGTCCATAAACATCACAAATTTTTTTCGAGGCTCGCGTTGCATTTGTACCTTCTTTGTAGTAAAATTTTAAAATGTATTGAATTTCTTCATTAGATTCACTCATCTTGACAGTACGAAAAACAAATAAAAATCACACATTTTCCTAATTTGAATTTAGAATTATGTTCTTTAGATATAAATTTATCACAGATGTTTAATATCTACCATTAAGTTTAATATACAATTTTTGCATTAGATCAAAAAGATACTGGCTGATAATAAAATTCACCTGAATTAAATCGACTTGGTGAAATAAAAACAAATGGCAACCTCCCAAAAGACATCATCAGTTTTTCTTTTTTACATAAATTAAGGGGAGGATAGGTTCTTATAACCTATTTCCTTTAATTATTTACTATAAAATTCAATTCAGTTAAACTTACTAAATAAACTAATAAATTACTAATTCTAGGAACAGTAGACAGTACCTTTACGTGAAGTGACGTTTCATAGACACGTCACCTAGATTACTTTGAACAAGTAAATAGGTAAAAATATCGTCGTCTAAAGAATTTAGTTTTAGTTTAATATTGATTTAAGTGTTTTCAAATATTAAAAAATATTGATCTCAACTTGTTG
Source organism: Lampropteryx suffumata (assembly GCA_948098915.1). Lineage (NCBI taxonomy): Eukaryota > Metazoa > Arthropoda > Insecta > Lepidoptera > Geometridae > Lampropteryx > Lampropteryx suffumata. The sequence goes on from OX402558.1 coordinate 18,828,834, forward strand.
ATAAATTATTGAAAACTGTTGCAACAGCCTATTGTGGGTGCAGGAAACTTCTTGAAATGAAGAGTCCAGACGATGTACAGGAACAATTTGAATTTATTACGTTTCTACAATATTTTTTATATCTAGTACGGTGCGCGTTCAAAATGGCGGAGGAACCCTGTCTGTATGTAAAATCACAGTAAGAATGAATTTGCACTTTTTTGAAAGCTGTGACAGCGCGGGAGTGCCTGATGGCAGCACCGGTCTTTAAGGCGAAGGAGTGTTAAGGCGAAGCCGGAACATGCCCCTGGCCTTGGAACTATCCACGTCCAACAGCTAGGCATCATCTTCATCATTGAACAGAGGACAGATCCGAGGAACTGCGCGTCTGATGACTCCGGACTTGGTTTGAATATCAGCGACTCGAGAAATCCCATCCTTTCCTGGCATAGTAGAGATAATTCGTCCCAGGCTCCATTTAAGTGGCGGCGTATTGTCTTCTTTGATGACGACCATTGTGTTCGGTTGAAGATCTCGTCCATCTTCCCTCCATTTTGCTCTCGTTTGCATTTCCGATATATATTCTTTTGACCAGCGAGTCCAGAAATGTTGTCTTATCTGCTCGAGCCTCTGGTATCGTGTCAGACGATGGGCAGGAACATCAGAAAGCTGTTCTGTCGCAGGCGCTGTAAGGAGACGAGCAACCAGGAAATGTGAAGGACAAAAGGGAAGGAAGTCATTCGGATCTGCGGATAAGGGACTGAGAGGACGGGAATTTAGAATAGATTCAATTTGCGATAATGCAGTGCTATATTCCTCAAATGTTAGGTGTGCGTTGCCAACTACTCGTAACAAGTGATGCTTGCACGACTTGACCCCAGCCTCCCACAATCCACCAAAATGAGGCGCGTAAGGCGGTATAAAAGAGAACTTGATGTATTGACTAGTCACGTATTCAATTAAATCGTCAGAGCATTTTGACAAAAAATTTGAAAATTCGTTTGCGAGACCTACAAAATTCCTACCGTTATCTGAAATTATTTCATTCGGTTTGCCACGTCGAGAAATAAATCGCTTTAACGCAAGTAGATACGCATCAGAAGAAAGGTCACTGACTAGTTCTAAATGTATTGCGCGTGTTACTAAGCAGATAAAAAGACAAATGTATCCCTTTATTAATTTTGAACCTCGACCCTTGCGGTTCAGTATGAGCACTCGTCCGGCGTAGTCGACGCCACTACGTAAGAATGGAAAGGTTGGCGTGATTCTTTGCTCCGGTAAGTTGCCCATAATAGGAGATAAAGATTTACCTCTGAACCGTGTACACGTGACGCACTCATGTACAATGCGTTTGGCTAGGTTTCTACCTCCTACAGGCCAGTGTGACTCGCGTATGTTGTATAGCAACGCCTGAGGCGCGGCGTGCTGCAGCCGCTTGTGTTCGTGCCGAAACAACAGTACTGAAAACCAGTGTTTAGAAGAAATTAATATTGGATGTTATTTATCGAAATTCAGGAGACAGTTTAATTCTTCCATCGACTCGTAGAATACCATCATTATCCATAAAAATATTAAATTTATTAAGGACGTTTTTATTTTTCAGATTCTGATTATTGGATAATGATTTGTATTCATCGGGGAAAAATTCACGTTGAGATAACTTCACTAAGCTCATTCGAGCATTCCTCAGTTCATCTACAGTAAGCGGTCCGCGGCGAATATTATTTTTATTGCGTGTATTGAAAATAAAACGTAATGCGTAAGCGCACGCTCGCTGCAAACGATTGAACTGAGAAAACCTTTGAAATGAAAACAATGAATTTTCCGCCGCCGCCGAAGAATGCTTGTGTTTTAATCGGTTTTAATTCAGGCAAATCAGTCTGCACTTTGTGAGTTTTATCTGAAATCGTTTGACTACTGTCAAACTCCGGGTCATGCAAAAATGTGGGGCCCTCCCACCATAAAGATGAAGATTTGAGATCTTGTAGGCTGATTCCGCGAGATACTAGGTCAGCTGGGTTGTGTTTCCCGCTCACATGACACCACGGAAGCTCATTAGCGATTTCATGAATTTCTGCCGCTCGGTTTTGTACGAAAGTCTTGAGTAAATTAGGTGCCATGCGCAGCCAACTTAATACAATAGTAGAATCACACCAGAAAATAATGCTATCGAACTGACAGTTGAGCGATTTGCGTACTTTATTATATAACTTAGCGCCTAGTAAAGCTCCGCATAGTTCTAACCTAGGTATGCTTAAGGGATTTAAGGGCGCGACCCTACTCTTTGATCAGAGCAATCTGATAGTTACTGATGAGTCTTGATTTATTGTGCGAATATAAATACATGTCCCGTATGCAGACTCCGACGCATCAGTAAATATGTGCAACTCGATACGAGCCGGGTCGGTACCTATAGCGTGCCGCGGTATAACTATTTCGTTGAGTACACTCAAAGATCGTACGAAACAATCCCAAGTGCGTCTGACGTCATTAGGTACCTCATCGTCCCACCCTATCTTCAACAACCATAGTTGTTGTAATACAATTTTTGCTACGACAATAACAGGACTTAGCAATCCTAAAGGATCAAAGATTTGTGAAATCGTTGACATCATATAACGCTTTGTTATTGACTGATCAGGTGTTATGTTGAACTGTGTGTTAAAATAAAATTCATCATCAAGATTATGCCATCCTAGACCTAACGTTTTTGAATGGACATTTTCGTCTAATGATAAATCTTTGAAAAGATTAGACTCATTATTCGCGGAGTTATCTAATCTGAAACTAAACATCCATTTCCGAAGGGGAAAACAACCTGACTTCAAAACATTTGAAACGTCTTCACAAATCTTTATCAATTGTTGTTTATTGTTGCTACCCGTCAACATATCGTCAACAAAGAAATCTTCTTTAATGATCCTTGCGACGTGGGGATCCGTACACTCAGCCGCTAATTGTTTGAGGCATCTACAACTCAAGAATGGTGCTGAGGTTTTTAGCTGAAAGACATCCAGCGGCTGCAACGGATCATCACGCCACAATATCAGTTGGAGATCACGTTGTGAATGTTCTATTAAGCATTGCCTATACATTTTCTCAATGTCTGCACAAGCTGTGTATTTGTGTTGCCTAAATCTTAGCAAAATAGACACCAGATCGCCTTGTATCGGTGGGCCCGTCATTTGCAAATCATTGAGCGAGATGTTATTACTAGATGCTGCGCTGGCATCGAACACTACACGAAGCTTTGTAGTGGTACTGTGTTCCCGAAAAACTCCGTGATGCGGTAAAAAACAATGGGGCGTCCCGACACTGTCTACACGACTCATGTGACCTAAGCGAATGTATTAATGAATGAAGTCGCGGTACAGACCCTTGTAGTCTGGATTGCGTGATAAACGTTTCTCTAAGGCGAAAAACCAACGTTCTACGTGCGAATAAGTTTTACCTAATGTATCGGGTGGACTTTTAAAAGGAATACGTACAATAAACTTTCCGTCATTGTCACGTGTTTCGACGAAATGGTTTTCACATGCACGCTCCTTGTCCGTGCGCGTATCGCGATACATGGGCGTCCACGATTCCACGATTCTTCAATTGCTTTATTGATCCGGCTCTGAAGGTCCATATGTTGCAACAGCCTATTGTGGGTGCAGGAAACTTCTTGAAATGAAGAGTCGAGACGATGTACAGGAACAATTTGAGTTTATTACGTTTCTACAATATTTTTTATATCTAGTACGGTGCGCGTTCAAAATGGCGGAGGAACCCTGTCTGTCTGTAAAATCACAGTAAGAATGAATTTGCACTTTTTTGAAAGCTGTGACAGCGCGGGAGTGCCTGATGGCAGCACCGGTCTTCAAGGCGAAGGAGTGTTAAGGCGAAGCCGGAACAAAAACAATTTGTAATATTTTAAAAGTTTTGTACCTCAAATGGAAAAAGTGGAGTGAGAGACGAGTTTGTCTGTCAAGATCATTTTTATCAGAAGCGCGTAGACGTATATAGAGTTTAAATCAATATCAAATACAATGAAGTCTATATAGCCCCTTTATATTTGTTAAAACTGGTTTAATAAAATATGGGCATGGGGTCTCATCCATAAGGAAAAATAGTTCAAATAAAAATCAATAGATGGCATTACAGGTATTGATTTGTTATTCAAGTTTATGAAAAATTTAAATTAGGTCCTGATAAAAGCATTTTCCAATATCATTAAATGGCATAAGGACAGGAAAATCAATTAAAAGCTTTTTAAATATGTTTTTTATTTTTACAAAATTAAATGATATCGTCGTTCCTTTGGTAGCAAAATTATTTGTACTTCGTTGAGGTTGACACGGTTTTATTGTTGGAGGTACCTATTAACTATTAATAGGTGGCGGTATTTTCAATTACTGTATTGGTGAATTTTGTTTTGCATTTTTAACCGACTTCAAAATAAGGAGGTTACTCAATTCAACCGTATATATGTATATATATTTTTTGTGTGTTCGCGGATAACTTCGTCGTTTATGAACCGATTTTGATGACTTTTTTTTTGTTGGAAAGAAGATATCCAAAGAGTGGTACCATGATAAGGAAACCAGGATCTGATGATGGCATCCCAGAGAAATCGAGGGGAACCTTTGAAAATCGTAGTGCGGCTAGTGCGTTTGTTATTTTTTTTCTTTGAGTAACGATATTAAAGCATTACTATTTAATGAAAGTCTGGAGTTTGGATTCGGCTCGATCTGATGATGGAGCCGAAAGACAGTCAAGGGAACTCCTTAACGATTTACAGCAATTACCTGGTGTTTATGCTTGATTAATTTGTATTGATCAAAACTTTACACCTATATGGGTTGTGACTGTCATTTTCTAACCCTCTGTCTCAGCTAAGAACATTGTCAACATCAACATATTACCCGGACCCGAACCAGAGTTTTTCCTTCTGAAAATAAATATAATTATGCACCTATCAATGAATATCATTGTAACGGAATGATTATAAAGGAGTGTGGCGTTCAAACATGTGACAAATTAAATTCAATAATAGGCTAAAAATTAGGTAGATGAATAAGCGTATTAGTTAGTAGTAATTATTTAACGTAAAATGTATACCTACACTTTGTCACGTTTAAAAAAAAACAAGAAATTACTTCAGTATTGCAGCCCCAGCTAGTATCTGTTGTTTGTAGTCAATCGACAGTAGGTATAAAAAAATACTAAACTAGGTACTCACTTCGTGAATCAACATAAATAATAGTTTAAAAAAACTAAAAAACACGCTTTATATAGAAAACCAAACTAAAAAATAGAAAATAAATTTCAATAAATGTAAGTAAGAAAAAAATGTTTTATTTAAAAAAAGAGTGGGGTGCTTTTTAAGATATTATCGAAATGATAATCCTTCTTCTCATATCTGTCAATGACATATTTATAACAATTTTTATTTTTTATTTTTTTTGGAATTATTGCATTGTCATCGGTCTTTGACAGGTGTGCAAAATTTTTTTAAAATCTGGCCATTCAAAGTGGGTCAAAATCGCGTCCTAAGGAGTCCGTTATAAACATACAAACATACAAACAAAACAAGTGAAGCTAATATAAAGCGTATAAAAATGAAATTCCGGGACTCGATTCCCGTACTAGATTTCGGGTCTCCACTGTAGTCAGGATTGTCATTAAACATATTTTTACAGTCACTCACTTTGATCGCTTACTTTTTTTACTTTATTATTATTCCCGTGAAGTATCTGACCAACTAATCTCATTACGAAAAGGGGATATGAATTTCACTTTTTTGCATAGGTAGGTACGTATACAACAAATACTTTTAACCAGCACTCAGTCTGAACCCGATTGGCATAGTGGCATAGTTTTATGGCTCTATCCATTGTGATCATTGGTCTGAGCTGCTTTGTATATCATAAGAAAATGCTTGGGTTTTGAGAACTTGGTGGAAAGTCAAACTTGTATAAGCGCCACAAAAGCATACCTTTTGTCTCTTTCACACTTATTTTTTTAAATTATGATTTGTACTTTATATTTTATATACTACAAACGTAAACGACTAATACAGTGTAAAGGAAACTTGAATAAATATTATTTTACAATCCATATAATTATAAACATAGTATCTCTGTACCTCTTCAACATTTCATGGAGTAAATGAAACTAAAATACACTCGAGAGCATGGAAATCGCACATAGGGGAATTTTCCTGCATGTTTACTTAGACACTTGTTTTTTTTTTAAATTAAAGGTTGGTTGCAAATATAACTTAAACTAAATTAAAGTACACACTGTTAGCTTCCTGAAAACCCATAATGTCTGGCCTTGACCTTCCAAATCATAGCAGTGGCGGCTCAACAATGGAATGGCCTAAATTCGCTCGTTTCAGGTAGCGCGGTTTGGGGGACTTTGAGCAGGTATAAAACGATAAGGGTAAGGGTAAGTTGAGAGTTTATCAACATTATTTTGATTTAATAATACAGCATAGGTACCATAGGTAAGTCATAATGTAGGTGTATTTGGATGGTCAGATACCTACCTACGCATCAGATTATTTTTGGCAAATTGTTGCTTAACAAGACAATGAGTGTGTTACATTGATTATTAGAGTAAGTGCGCCAATTATGGATCGGTTCTATAATTATGGACTACCGGGGTTTCTCAAAAAACGTCTTTTGTATCGAACCATCAGTTAGCATACTCTAAGGTTTACCCTTCCCACGACTTGCCAGTCGTTTGCAGGCCGGCAGAGTGTGCGCACGTATTCAGGGGAGCCATGTTTCGTTTTTATCAATGTGCGATGTAATTTCCTAGCTGACTTCGTAAGCTCATCATTTCAAATATTACTCTTTGTGTAAGTGGATTAAACCAATGGAAAGGTGAGTTATTTAACAATTATTGTTCAAATTAAGTTGCAATATCCAATAGTTTTTATAATTTTCTGAAAAACAATATTAACCCAGAAATGTATGTGTATCTTAATAAGGACCACTGGCATGTTTTGAATATGGACTAGTGGTCCATATTACAAACAGTCTCTTATATTTCATTTTAATATTTTAGGATGGCATCTACTTTACCGACTCGTACTTTACTTAATCGACTTTACCGAGTAATTTGGAAGAAGAATTGGCTGATTATATTCTAGAAATGGAAAAATCGGAATTTGGTCTTACACGCAGGGACATTAGATCTTTGGCTTACCATCTAGCAGAAAAAAACAACATAATGTACTCATTTTTACAAGATAATGAATCTGCGAGAAGATCCTGATTGAGATTATTCCTCAAGCGCTATCCTAACCTATCCTTTCGTTAACCAACAGGCTCATCAATTGCAAGAATGAAAGGTGTTGTATATGATCTAAATGTAGGTGGCACAATAATGTAAATGTGGGTAGGTATGTGCGGACAGAATAAAACAGTTCTTTCTTAGAACTTGAACAGAGTGTTTTATTTATGCTATACCAAATACTACATGGTGTCAGGTGTGGTTTTAGCTAAAATTTTGACGAATACTGTTCAAAGTCCAGGGTTTTTGTGTCAAAAACATGACCGAGAAGTCTGAAACAACTCAAAGCAAAATTAGAGGTATTTATACGGCGTTACAACAGCCAGCCGCCATGAGCGAGGAAGGCAACATGGCTACGAATTGGCGAGAATGGATGTTGGCGTTTGATTATTACCTGATTGCGGCGGGCAAGGAATATGCATCATCCAAGGAGAAGTGTGCATTCTTTCTACATGTTATTGGGAAAGGAGGCCGGGTTATTTTAGAGGAATTAGATTTGGAAGCCGAAGAAAAAACTGATTACAAGAAGTTGGTTTCGAAATTTGCATTGCACTGTGACCCCACTCGAAACGTCAATTACGAGCGGCATGTCTTTTTGAAACTTATCAACGAGATGATAGTTTCGATAAATATTTAAGTGCGCTTAGGCTAAAAAGCAAGTCGTGTGAATTCGGCCAATTACGCAGCAGTTTTATTTTAACCCAAAACATTCGGGGCCTGAAGGACTCTGGAATGCGAGAAAGATTACTGGCGAAAACAAAGCTAAGCTTGGAAGTAGCGGTGACATGGTGTCGAGCAGCTGAAAGCGCTAACAAGCAGTCCGAAGCGTGCGGAGGAGCGCGTGCGGGTGCCGCCACCGGTGCCACGGCCAGCAGCGCCGCACAGCAGCCCGACCTGGCACTAGAGGCGGTGCGCGCGGGTGCTCCGCAGCCAGCCTGGCGGCGTCGTCCGCCCGCTGGCGCAGCTGCTGGTGTTTCTCGTCAACTATATCATAATCGCGAAGGTGTGCTTATCGTGTGTGATAATTGTGGTCGTAGGCACGGAGTGGGTGACAGGTGCTTAGCACGAAGTGTGAAGTGTTTTAGGTGTGATCGTGTCGGGCATTATGCACGATTGTATCGTGCAAAATTTGTGAGGGAAGTCGAGGAAGACGACGAGATCGAGGACTGCGCCGAGATACGTGAGTCGTTACTGTGTAGCTTGTCCATCGATGAAATTGGAGGAGGTTGCGATTCTTGGTTTGAAGATGTGTCTATGGATAACGTAAAAGTAAATTTTAAGCTTGATAGTGGCGCTGAGGTTTCTGACATGTCTTTACGTGCATTTAAAGAGGCAGGTTTTGAGGAAGGAATTCTGAGAAAAAATAACTGCATATTAAGAGAAGTAAGTAAAACTAGATTACCTGTAGTCGGATATTTTGAGCCTATTTTAAAACATAAAACAGTACAAACTCAACAAAAAAAATTATGTATTGAACTTAAATTGTACCTACTAATTTACTGGGAATAAAGGCTTGTCGGGAGCTTAAACTTATTGTAGGTACGTAATGAAAATATAAGTGAGATATCTGTATTAAACTCGATGAATCAATCTTCAGGGACTAGGTTGTTTACCTAAGACATATAAGATACAGGTGGATAAGTCTGTGTCTCCCATTGTGAATGCGTCAAGAAATGTTCCAATAAAAATAGGTTAAAACAGGAACTAGAAAATATGGAAAAATTTAATGTCATTATAAAAGAGGATTCTCCAACTGACTAGGTATCTAATATTGTAATTGTTGAGAAACCTGATAAATTGCGGATATGTTTAGATCCCTATCATTTAAACAAAGTAGTGCGCCGTTGTCACTTTTAACTTCCGACGCTAGAAGAGGTCACCAGTAACTTATCTGGGGCAAAAGTTTTTTCTAAGTTAGATGCAAAAAATGGGTTTTGGATGTTGAGACTTGATGAGAAGAGCTCCAAGCTATGTACTTTTTCGACCCCTTTTGGTAGATATAGATGGCTCCGAATGCCATTCGTAATTAACTGCGCGCCTGAGATATTTCATCATGAGATGTACAAAATATTTTCAATGACGGGAGTGAAAACTTTCGCGGATGATATTTTGGTCTGGGGTCGCAATAGACCTGAACACGATAAGCGACGTCTATAATAAAGCGAGCGGTAAAATATGGTGTAAAATGTAACAAAAATAAATGTGTTATTCGTGCGGCTGAAGTTAATTTCTTAGGTCATACGTTGAATAGTTCAGGGATAAGTCCAATGTCAAGTCGTGTACGAGCAATCAACGATATGGTGACGCCAAAGGATAGAAAAGAATTGGAGCGATTTTTAGGGGTAAGGTTCATATGGTCTGGATTGTATAAAACGTCTGTGTGAGCAAAATGTCTAGGTAGAAAAAAGTCTAAGTATACACAACGACTTTGTAAAACGACTGAACTTAATTATAAAATGTCTAGGTAGGCAAAACGTCGTAAATGCAAAAGACTTGTTTGTAGAAGACCTAAGTTGCAAAATGACTATTTGCAAAAACGTCTAGGTAAGCAGAATGACGTGATTTTCGATTTTTTTCGTACTTTTTTCACTAAGTACTTCGTCCAAGACAAGTAATATAAGTAATATAATTATAAATTTTATGATATTATATATATTATTTTGAAAATAAGAGATAAGATATGGAAAAGATCTTTTTATTAAATAAAAACTAAACAGATGCATACCTACTTACTCAGTCTACAATAATTCTAACATATTTTTTTAGTTCCTATATTATATTATTTAAATCAGATATTTTTTTCAAGAAAACTAATGTTGTGCTTTTCCTTTAATATATTTTTATTATTATAATTTTATTCGACTTTCAAGAAATAAAAAGCCACTGTTGCTTGCCCGGGCCATGATTAATGCAGATGAATGAATAAAGTGTGTAAAACAATATATTGACATGAAATCAAATTAATTATTTGACAAATAGCATTGTCATTTTATGATCGTATCATAAATTGCCAGTCCTTATCTTGTATCCACAACCTATACGTATGACACATAAACTCCATGATCCGAGTATCACACAGAGTGCTAAGTATTTGTCTAATCGCCTAACCATATTCAACCAAGACTTTTTACAAAGAAGCCTATTTTCAACCAAGACGTTTCTCTAACCTAGGCCATAAGCAACAAGAACCATTTGCCACCAAGGTTTTTACAATCATGGCATTTTAAAAATAATACATTCTGTCACCTAGTCGTTGTGTATACTTAAGCTTTTTTCAACCCAGGCATTTTGCTCACACAGACGTTTTACAATTAAGACCATGTGAACCTAATCCATTTTTAGGTATGACTAATTATCTATCAAGATTTATTTCGAATTATTCTACAACCGCGTCACTGTTACGAACCTTGCTTAAGAAAGATGTGGAATTTGAATGGTCACGAGTGCATGATATAGCTTTTAAACAATTAAAAAAGGCTATAAGTGAGGCCCCTGTCCTGCGTTATTACTCTCTGGACGAACCGGTGACGGTGTCTGTAGACGCGAGCTCATACAGGCTCGGCGCGTGTCTGCTGCAAGACGGCAGGCCTGTGGCATATGCTACGCGCACGCTCACTCCTACCGAGAAGCGGTGGGCGCAAATTGAAAAGGAAATGCTAGCGATATACTTTGGGTGCGTACGATTTCATCAATACTGTTGCGCCCGATACATAGCTCCATCTGTTGGCAGGCAGACACATTAAATATTCACCTACGCCATCTGGTATCGAGTAGATGCAAACTACAAATTACACGTATCGAATGCATAGGAGCGAACGAGATAGCAATATCTCTCTATTGCAATCGAACGATTGAGCGTGTTCCGGTTCGTTCTCGAATGTTCCAGTAGCATCGCGGTTTTACGCGACTTATTCGACGCTCGTATAAATACAGCGGTGGTTTGCGGATGTAGTCAGTCTATTCTCGGCTTAACTAGTGATACAAGTGCGATAGTTTCGAAGTGTTATCGGTTGTGTTAAAGTGTTGTGACTTTTACAGTGTTCTATTTGAAAGTTTAACAGTAGAATCAGTGGATTAAGTTCTGTGTGTAGTAACTTTGAAATAAAAGTTATTATTTGGTAAAATCAAGCGGTTTCATAATTTATCAGTACCCGGCTCGTAACAAATTGGTGTCAGAAGCGGAGATAAAGAAATGCCGGTTTTACCAAAGGAAGACACGGACGGTATCCAGACAAGGAGTCAGCGGCAACAGGAAATGGATGAGAGGCGGTGTGGAGGTTCTCCATCACAAGAATCTCAACAGGTTCCTCAGCCAACGACGGAGTCAACTGGTGAGATATCGGGAGTCCCATCATCATCTGTGGCTCAAGCTCCTGCTGCAGGGACCTTGCTGCTTTAATGGCGATGCTTCAAGAACAGGCTCGCCGGCAAGAGGAACAGGCCCGCCGTCAGGAGGAACAGGCTCGCCGTCAAGAGGAACAGGCCCGCCGTCAGGAGGAACAGGCTCGCCGTCAGGAGGAACAGGCTCGCCAGCAACAAGAAGAACTGTTTCGCCGGCAAGAAGAACAGACTCGCCTTATAAAGGACCTGCATGGAGCCTTTGGCAAGGAGCTTCAGGATGTTAAGGAGCAAATCCAGCACCATGATAGCCGAATTTCTGAAGCAGAAACCCAGATTGCAAGTGTAAAAAAAGCTATGGATCTGCTGAAATCTGAAGATAGAGATATTGCTCCTGTGGTCTCTTCATCGTCAGTGCGAGGATTTAAGGTACCACCATTTGATAAAGGTTCTTCGTGGTCCACCTATAAAATTCAGTTCGAAGCTGTCCTAAACGCAAACGGATGGACGAAGTCGCAGGCTATGACTGCACTAACATTAGCCTTGCGTGACCAAGCACTCACTGTTTTGGAGGCCCTAGGAAGTAACGTGAGTTATGAGCAGCTGCTGGAGGCACTAGAATCTCGATATGGTGACGCACATCTAGAACATGTTTTCCGTGCTCAATTAAAGGACAGGACTCAGCGCAATTCGGAGAACCTGCAGCAGTGGGCCCTAGAAATAGAAAAGCTGGTTCGGAAGGCTTTCCAATCTTCACCTGCCCTTATCGACGTGCCTGAAGCATTCGTCGATGGGATACGCGACTTGGAAGTCAGAGCTACAGTGAGACTTGGCCATCACGAGTCTTTAAAGAACGCCTTGGCTTATGCTTTGGAGGTGGAAGCTGTACGCATGGACACTCGAGCACATCGCATCAGAGAAGTGGTGGAGTCCAGCCGCGACGGTCGTCCAAAATTCAGTCCGAAATGTTATGGGTGTGGAGAAAAGGGTCACCTGAGGTCTAGTTGCCCAAAACGAAACAAAGAGAGTAACGACAGATCTCAAGAACAGGTTGTGAGCACTTCCGCTCCCCAGCAGCAGGGAAACGAGTAAACGCCAGGACCGCGGGGCGGGTGCTGGCTGGTATTGATAATGCCCTAAGAATTTTGATCTCACAAGCCCACGATGGGAACAGCCTGATCATCAAAGGCCAAATTAATGGAACGACCTGTAAAATGACTTTGGATACTGGTGCTTCTCGTACAGTAGTGAGTTCCCAACTTGCGAATCGCTTTCTTGGGGACTTTTCCCGCAAATGTAACAGAGTTCAGCTCATGACAGCAACCGGCCAGCACATATCCGTTAAAGGCGAGAAGCAGGTGCAGATGAAATTAGGGGAGACAACTTACCATCACAATGTCATCATTGCCAACATAGTTGATGAGTGCATTCTGGGTTTGGATTTCTTGCGAGAACACCACGCGGAGATCGACGTAAATCAAGGGATTCTAAAATGTGGCACAGAGGAAGTCTCTATGGAAGGAGGATCATCAGGAAAAGTCTACTGCCTGAAGGAAATTATGCTTCCTCCAAGATCAGAAACTATGATACCAGTACGCCTATTACAAACATCAGAGAAAAATCGATGTGTATTGATAGAAAGGTTAGACAATGACCTACCATGGATTAGGGCACGAACTCTAGTAAAGGCAACCACCATCTCAGCGGTGCGAATACTGAACCCAAGTAACGAGGAACATCTCATTAAGAAAGGAATGTTAATGGGCAATTGTGAAGAAGTAACCTGGATGCGAAGATGTCAAGAATTATCCAGTGACAATAAATTAGAAGTTAATTACAATGTGTCATCATTGCTGAAAGATTTTCGCAAAGATCTTTCTGAAGAGGAATTGCAATGGCTGAGAAGATGTTACATCGATATGTTGATATTTTATCTTCGAATGATGCTGACATTGGAAAGACTGGGCTGGTTCAGCACACCATAAACACCGGTAACGAGTCAACGATTCGTCAACGACCAAGAAGATTACCTGTCGCAAGAGAAAAGGAAGTGGAGGCTATGATTGGAAGGAATGGTAAAAGACAGAGTGATAGAACCTTCTTCCAGTCCCTGGTGCTCTCCTGTGGTATTAGTCAAGAAGAAGGACGGAAGCTTGCGTTTTTGTGTGGATTATCGTCGACTTAATGACGTAACGAAGAAAGATAGTTATCCACTTCCAAGGATTGACGACACACTGGACATCTTGACAGGGATGAAGTGGTTTACAACCCTTGACTTGAAAAGCGGCTACTGGCAGGTTAAAATAGACCCTAAAAATAAGGACAAAACGGCATTTTCTACGGGAAAGGGTCTGTGGCAATTTAATGTAATGCCGTTTGGTTCGGTTTGTGCAATGCCCCTGCAACTTTTGAAAGGTTGATGGAAATGGTACTACCTGGATTAATTGGAGACGCCTGCTTTGTTTACTTAGATGACATTGTTATAGTGGGGCGTACGTTTGAAGACCAGCTTCAAAATCTGGAACGTGTACTAGCTAAAATTCGTGCAGCCAATCTTAAATTGAGTCCTAAGAAGTGCTCATTTTTCAGATGACCAGTAAGATTCTTAGGGCACGTTATTTCAGAAGATGGTGTGCAAACTGATCCAGAGAAAATCGTTGCTGTTAAGGATTAGCCGATCCCAAAAGATAAGACACAAGTCCGAGCATTTCTAGTATTGTGTTCCTATTACCGACGGTTTGTGAAAAACTTTGCTGATGAAGCCCTTGCATAAACTCACCAAGGAGGAACGACAGTTCAGCTGGGACGAAGAATGCGACATTGCCTTCCAAGAGTTAAAACGGCGTCTGTGTGAAACACCTATTCTTGGTTTCCCTGACACCGAGAACAAGTTGATCGTAGACACAGACGCAAGTAATACTGGTATTGGAGGCGTATTGTCCCAGCGCAAAGGAGATCAAGAGATCGTGATAGCTTACTTCAGCAAAGCTTTATCTAAACCGGAAAGAAACTACTGCATCACTAGAAGGGAACTATTAGCAGTAGTAAAAACTTTTCAGCATTTCAGTAAATACCTGCTGGTGCGTAAATTTCATCTACGCACGGACCATGCTGCATTGAAATGGCTGCTATAGTTCAAAAATCCTGAAGGACAAGTGGCAAGGTGGATTGAACAGCTACAGGAGTTTGACTATGAAACTGAGCATCGCAGTGGAAAATCTCACGGTAATGCAGATTCCTTGTCAAGGAGACCTTGTCCAGAAGAATGTAAGCATTATGTAAATAAGAGTCCAAAGAAGTGGTACCCGTCAGAATGTTGAGCACGGATCTAAGTGATGAGTGGAAGGAAACTCTGCAGAAAGCGCAGACAGATGACTCAAATATTAAGGCAATCATCGAATGGATAAGGGCTGGAACTTCTAAACCTGTATGAAGTGATGTGGCTGGAATGAGCACAACAACAAAAAGTTACTGGGCACAATGGGACAGTCTGGTTATCCACGATGGAGTATTGTGCCGTAAATGGGAAAATGCTCGCGGAGATCACTGTCATCTGCAAATGGTTGTTCCAAAGGCTAAAGTATCTGAAGTGCTTAAACTCTACCATGAAGGATGCTCCGGTGAGCATATGGGGGTAAAGAGAACTCTATTGAAGATACGTGAGCGATTTTACTGGATCCATTGCAGAGATGATGTGGAAGACTGGTGCCGAAAGTGCACGAGTTGCGCAGCAGTGAAAGGACCCCATACACGCAGCAGAGGTGCATTAAAGATTTATAACGTGGGAGCGCCATGGGAGCGGATAGCTTTGGACATTGCGGGACCATTCCCTGCTACAGAAAATGGAAACAAGTACTTCATGGTTGTTATGGATTATTTTACTAAGTGGCCGGAGGTCTTTGCAATCCCAAATCAAGAAGCGTCGACAGTAGCCGATAAGTTAGTCCATGAGGTCTTTTGTCGTTTTGGAGTACCCTTGGAAATTCACAGCGAACAAGGGAGGAATTTCGAGTCCCAAATATTTCAGGAAACATTTCGAGTGATGGGCACTTATAAGACAAGAACCACCTCTTATCGGCCACAATCCGATGGAATGGTTGAAAGGTTCAATCAAACGTTGGTGAGATATCTAGCAAAAGTAGTGGGAAACAAGCAGACCGATTGGGACAAGCACATTCAACCGTTTTTACTGTCATATCGAAGTGCAGCTCACAGACCTTATAACAGGTATTCCTCCCCAGTCTCCGCGCAATATAACAGAGTACGCGAGTGACCTTCGCAACAAATTGAACGATGTACAGGAACACAATTCGCCAATCCAGCCAACAAATGTCTGAAAAGATGAAGACTCGATATGACCGAAAATTAAACCACTTGGGCTTTAGTGAAGGATCACTGGTGTGGTTACATAACCCTGTACGCAGTAAAGGAAAGTGTCCTAAACTGCAGGCCAAATGGGACGGGCCATATCAAATTGTGAACAGGATCAACGATGTCACGTACCGGATTAAAAAGGGGCCCTTTTTAATCCGGATTGTCCATGTGGATCGACTAGCGCAATATTACGGGTCTAACGATGCTCGGGACGAGCATGTCTTAGGAGGGGATAGTGTTGCGCCCGATACATAGCTCCACCTGTTGGCAGGCAGACAAATTAAATATTCACCTACGCCATCTGGTATCGAGTAGATGCAAACTACAAAGTACACGTATCGAATGCATAGGAGCGAACGAGATAGCAATATCTCTCTATTGCAATCGAACGATGAGCGCGTTCCGGTTCGTTCTCGAATGTTCCAGTAGCATCACGGTTTTACGTGACTTATTCGACGCTCGTATAAATACAGCGGTGGTTTGCGGATGTAGTCAGTCTATTCTCGGCTTAACTAGTGATACAAGTGCGATAGTTTCGAAGTGTTATCGGTTGTGTTATAGTGTTGTGACTTTTACAGTGTTCTATTTGAAAGTTTAATAGTAGAATCAGTGGATTAAGTTCTGTGTGTAGTAACTTTGAAATAAAAGTTATTATTTGGTAAAATCAAGCGGTTTCATAATTTATCAGTACCCGGCTCGTAACAATACATTTATGGTCATAGTGAAATAATTGTGGAATGCGACTATAAGCCTCTAAAAACTATATTTCGGATAGCTCTTAACGAAACTCCACCGTGATTGCAACGAATGTTATTGAAATTGCAAGCGTATTGTTTGAAAACTCGCTAGGTGTCGCTAGCGTGAGTAACATCAGCTCTGTGTTATTTTATTGATTTAAATTGGTTAACCTCATTATTTTATATGTGCAATCATATTAGCACACAATTAAAAGTTCAACTCCTATGCTCAAATGTTATCTATGCAAAACATTTAAATACAAAGGAAAAACAAACCCTGATTTAAAGTGATACACAATCCGAGAAAGTGTTCTAACTAAACAACAATATCGGCCCAAACGAGTGTGGAAGACCTTAGAAAACCTGTAAGTAGACTTTTTAACTACTATCAGAGAGTTTATGTTTATAAGGAGAGTAATTTACATTAAAACAAGAAGTATTCCTTTATGCAAGCAAAGAAGCTCGTCTACCCACCAATTTGAGTGCAAACATTTCTAAACTTGTTTTCGCACGGTGAGCCTTATGGACTTTGTACTCTACTCACAATCCATAAATACAGGTGAGGGCACTGCACTTACTAACTCGAATTTTCAACGGGTATAGAAACGGCCGCCTGGCTTAGTTGGTTCGAGACGTGGTCAAACGAACATACAAATAAACAGGCGTGAGTTCAAACCTGCTCAAAGAGACTAATTTTGCATTTTATTTTTGCATATAATT
The DNA here is from genome assembly GCA_948098915.1 of Lampropteryx suffumata. Taxonomy (NCBI): domain Eukaryota; kingdom Metazoa; phylum Arthropoda; class Insecta; order Lepidoptera; family Geometridae; genus Lampropteryx; species Lampropteryx suffumata. The sequence goes on from OX402558.1 coordinate 18,846,269, forward strand.
TTATTTTTGAATACCTACTTCACATAGATACTGTTTAGTAGAATAAAAACGCTCTCAATACTTAAATAAATCATAAAAGAAGAAAAATAGTTAATATGAATACTATGACAACTAGATCTAAAACGAGAAATGAAATTATTTCTAAAGAAATCACAGATAAGGAATGCCTTATATCGAACTATTGTAAAACAATTGATAATCTTAAGAAAAGACTAAAAGAACAAGATTCTCTCAACAAAACTCTATTAGAAGAACAAGAATCAAATTCAAAGGAATTCGAAATCATATGTAAACAAATCCAGCTATTAAAAAAGAAAGCCTGTGATGAGGAACATAGAAGTACCGATCTCAGCAATTTCAATGAATAATTCAAAATTGATAACTCCAGATTAAGAGAGCACCTAGAATCATGGGAAAATCAAGAACTATGCAAAAAAATTACAAATTTAGAGACAAAGCTCGATGAAAAAGATCAGCAATATATGGAATTGCAATTCAAATATAGTAAACTTCTATTTCATACTATACCATCTACAAAAAAAGGATTTAATTGTCTAAAAAATCGATACAAAAAACGAAAAGAACCAGAAAAGAAAATACAAACGAACAAATGTAAAAATCAAACAGTTGACGAAGCTTACTACGCTGATGGATAAAGAATTGGAAAAGAGGGAAGATACAATTAAAGCCATACAGGATGAGGGAGAAAATCTTTTAGAAATTATACGGCAAAACGAAATAAAACTAAAAGAGAGAGAAATAACATATGAAAAAGTTATTTTTCTTGAAACAAAACTACAAGAACTAAAGGGCTTGATAGAAAAAGATAGTAGTTTACGTGATGACAATACAGTAATTATAAGCAGTGAGGGTTTAAAGAAAAAAGAAGTACCTGTCCTGCAGTCAAAGGTCAGGATGGTTAATAAAAGAAACGAAAAACCGTTGTTGATGTTTTCAGACGTTTATGGAAGGAATATGGCGAGTACAATTATACTCGAACATGCATTTGACTGCGGTTTTCATAACGTATGTAAACCGTCCAACAATTTTTATAATATAATAGATGACGATGTTACGAGAAATCATGACATATATGACATTGTGATTTTGCTCGGGGATTACAATACTGTAAAAGCTGATATAAACGGCTATTTGAAGAAAATAAATGATAGGGCAAAATCTATTTAAAAAAATGCAAATAATAAGCTCATTGTAAGTACAATAGCCTATTCAACTAAGAACTATGTTAACCACTACATTTGTAAACTAAATAGCAAACTATATGCAATTGCGGCATTAAATGAGAATATGTCTATACTGGTGTTAAATGATATGAAAATGGGACAGCATATTAACAAAAAACAGATAGCATCCAATATCGACGCAATTCTAAATATGGACATGAAATGCAAAAATCTAGTGCTGCTCACTAAAGACGATGAAACCATTACCAAAGAAATTGATAAAAAGTCTTCACAAAATTTTCATCAGGCGATGGCTTCCGAGTTCGTGAAATAACTGTGTGCCACCAAAATGTTCAAGGCATATATCAAAAAGCTGATATGCTCGGCATATTCTTAACCTCGCAAAATATTGATGTAATGTGCATGACTGAGACTTTCTTAAAGTCTCATAATATAGCGATATTCCAGGTAGAAGGCTTTACGAAGGCTTCTTATTGCAGAGTTAAGCATGACAGAGGTGGCTGTCTCATATTAGTTAAACAAAACCTAAAATTTAAAGCTCGCAATGATATAAATAAGATGTCTGAAGAACTCATTTGTGAAATAGCATGTATAGAACTTAAGGATACTATCATAGCAGTAGTCTACAGGTCACCTTCTGCAAACTTATGTCAATATCTGATTAAACTTGAACAGTGTCTAGACAAGCTTACATCAAATAATAATAAGACAGTGATATGTTGTGGCGACTTTAACGTCAATTTTCTAAGTGAAGATAGTGATTGTGTTAGTGTAACTGACTTAATGGATAGTTTTTTGTTAAAGCAGAAAGTTTTTGAGCATACTAAAGTTACAAAATCTACTATGTCGTGCTTGGATAATATCTTTACAGACTCATCCCACACAAAAAATGTGTGCGTGCTACCGGGCATGAAATCTGATCATTATGCTCAAACTGTAGATATAAGGCTAAATGTGGAAACAATAAAACCACCTAAATTTATATCAAGGCGTATAAACAAAATTACTATAAAACATTTGAAAGAAACTCTTAGTAAGGATTCGTCAAACGTCTCATCGTTTTCGGATTATGATACATATTTCAAATACTTATTGTCAAATATAGATGTACATATGCCTATTGTTGAGAATAGCCCCAGTAGCCCTCAATACTTTTATAAATGGAATTCTAAGGGAAGGGAATTCTAATATCGAGAAGAAAACTTTTTGATTTGTACGCCTTGAGAAATTTAAGTGATGATCCCACTTGCAGATCTTATGTAAGCAATTACAGTAAGATGTTCAAAAAAGTATGTTCTATCGCTAAGAAAAATTTCATTGCCGAAAAAATTTAAAAATCTGTAAATAAAATAAAATGTATTTGGCAAGTAATTAAAGAAGAAACAGGGAAAGAATGTAGTGTTAGTCAAAATACCTGTGATAAATCGTTCTGTGATATTAGTAATAAGTTTATATATGATAAAATTGACATAGCTAACCCCTTTAATAATTATTTTATAAATATTGCAAATGAATTGACATGTAATCTAAAATGCTCAACTGACAACTCTATGATGTTTCTAGAGAAATATATTCCTTTCTCTAAGGCAACGTTTAAACTAAAACCCATTAGTATTACGCAAGTAACTAAACTTATTCAAGACATGAAACCAAAAAAGTCAAATGATTTTTGGTACATTACGCCGTACTTAATAAAAAATATAGGAAGTGTAATTGCTGTACCTATTATGCACATTATTAATAATTGTATAGACAAAGGGTACTTCCCTGACAAAATGATAATAGCTAAAGTAGTACCGCTTTATAAAAAAGGTAAAAAATATCTGTGTAACAATTATCAACCGGTCTCTGTACTACCTAGTATAAGTATTTTTTTTTTAAATATATAGCTGAAGAACTCATTAACTACATAGTAGAGATAAATATTTTAGACAGCAGACAATTTGGTTTTCAAAAACATAAATTAACAAGACATGCCATAACAAGACTTATGCTATATATACTGTTAAGTCTGGAGGGATCGCAAAAAAAACCTATGGGGTTTTCAGCGATCTCTCCAAGGCTTTTGACTGTGTATTTCATGAAATTCTAATAAAAAAACTAGAGTATTATGGCGTGAGAGAAAATGAATTAAATATCTTGAAATCTTATTTATTTAACAGAACTCAAGTTACAGAACTAAACGGCTTTAGATCAAATAATAGTAAAATCACAGTAGGCGTACCCCAAGGTTCCATATTAGGACCTTTATTATTTATAATGTATGTGAATGACATTTCTATAGTTTGTAAGGACAGCAATTTTGACTTAGTTTTATTTGCTGACGACACTAGTATAATAGTCAAAGAAAAAAGTAACGTTAATTTAAGTAATATGCTAAAAGATGTAATTATTAGTCTAAAAGAATGGTTTTCAGTAAACAAAATTCAAAAATTCAAAATTCAAAATAACTTTATTCATTACAATCACAAGGACTACTTTGAATCGTCTTCTTACATGCTAGTGAATCTAGGTGCCGGTTCCTCCTAACCTAACCTAACCCCAGTTCAAGAAGAATCCGGCAAGAAACTTGTCTGGTCTTAACACTTTTTTGTATGATCCTTGACAATTTTGTTACGGGTATATGGTGTTAATATCAGCAGCACTCCCCCACAACAAAATGCCATAAGACATAATGCTATGAAAGTAGCTGAAGTAAACGAGTCTAGCGGTATCTACGTCGGTAAAATGACGGATCTTTTTGACAGCGTATGCGGCAGAGCTGAGTCTCTTCGACAATTTATCTATGTGCGGGCCCCATTGCAGCTTATTATCTAAAGTAATGCCTAGGAACACTGTGGTGTCGACGAGATCTATCTTTTCGTTATTAATTTTTACATTAGCTTTCACCTGTTTAACGTTGGGCAGTATAAAACGAATGCATTTCGTTTTTTTCTCGTTAAGTAATAAGTTGTTTACATTAAACCATGTTACAACTTTAGAGATTGCATTGTTTACATCGTCAAGATTAGTAAGTCATCGCTTTAATTTAAATAAAAGTGACGTGTCATCAGCAAACAGTACAATCTCGTGATCATCCTTTACAAGTTCAGGTAGATCATTTATATAAATTAAAAACAAGAATGGCCCGAGTATTGATCCTTGTGGTACACCCATTTTTACCATTGACCCCGGAGAACGCTTTCCATTTACATCTACTCGTTGTGTTCGGTCAGTTAAGTAGGATGTGAGAAGCTTAAGTGAAACTCCCTTAACTCCATAGTGGTGTAGTTTGCTGATTAGAGTTTCATGGTGAACGCTATCAAAAGCTTTCGACAGATCACAAAAAATACCTAAGGCATCGCGTGATTCCTCCCAGATATCAAAAATATGTGATATTAACTCAACACCGGCATCAGTCGTTGAGCGTCCCTTTGTAAATCCGAATTGTTTACTGTCTAGTAAATTGTTGGTATTAAAATGCCGTTGTAATTGGTTTAGTATAAGTTTTTCAAATATTTTACTAAATGTAGGAAGTACTGATATAGGCCTAATGTTACTAGGATCGGAATGACTACCTGATTTGAATAGAGGTATGATCTTGCTATGTTTCATCAAATCAGGAAATACTCCACTGTCAATACATTGATTAAATATGAAAGCTAGATCTGGTGCAATAATGTCAATTAGTGGTTTTATAACACTGACAGAAATGCCCCAGAGATCAGTGGTCTTTTTTACATTAATCATTTTGAATGCCTTGATAATATCGTTTTTGTCCACATGTTCAAAGTAAAATTGTGTGACACATTCAGGTAAACTATCTTTTAACAATGATACTGCTATTACATGAGAAGAGTTTAAAGACTTTGTAGTGGAGACTGGAATATCAGTAAAAAAAGTTTCAAATGCCTTTGCTACATCTATATCTTGCTTAATTATATTATTGTTAATATTTAAATTTATTACACTTTTATGAGTTTTGGATTTTCCGGTCTCACTATTAATTATTTTCCAAGCTGCTTTTATTTTATCTTGACTGTTTCTAATTTTTGAGCTTAAATACTGAGATTTAGCAAAGCGACAAACATTCTTAAAGATTCTTGAGTAATTTTTTACTTTTTCTTTAAACTCTTCACTAAAGTTATACCGTTTTTCACTGTACAATTCATACAAGGTACGCCTACTCTTATGAATACCTGCTGTTGCCCACTCACAAAATGATGAACTGCCAGAGACCACAATAGTTTTGGATGTGAAAATGGAACTGAATACATTATTAAATATAGTGAAAAATGTATTGTATAATTTGGATTATCATCATTATACAATAAAAAAGGCAAGTTGGTATCCAGGTTCAATCTTACTTTCTCTAAACAATCAGTGGTAACTGGTATATAAGTAATTTATTTTTGTACATCTTTATTGTTCATTTTAGTTTCTATTTGAACTAGTTGACCGAGATGGTCAGAGTGAATATTACTAATTATATTTTTGCTTATTATGTTTATATTGGTAAAGATATTATCTATGCATTTGGCCGAAGTGGCAGTTATTCTAGTGGGCTCCATAAATATAGGTTCAAGACCAAATGAATTAAATAAACTAGTTATTCTGATACTCAATAAATATTTCTCAAGCAAATTTATATTAAAATCACCGCATACAACAATTTCTTTATTTGATTTTGTAATAGACTTATGCAAAATGTCCTCCATAATTTTCTCAAAAATATCAAATGAGGCGGTTGGTGGGCTATAAGTGCTTATAACAAGGAACTGCTCCAACTCTATGCAGGCTATCTCAATGTGTCATTCTACAGAGTGGGCGACAATGTCTTTACGTTCTTTGAATTTTATTTGTTTATTTATTAATATTAATGACCCGCCTCTTATAGAATGTACTCTGCAGAAAGAACTACCAACTTGGTGATTCTTGAAGTTGAACATGAGCTCATGACTTTTCAGCCAATGTTCTGTTAAGCAGATTATGTCAATATTGTTTGAGTTCATGTACAAGTCTAGTTCTAATTCTTTGTTACAAATTCCTTGAATATTTTGATGCACCAAGTTAGTAAACTTAAACTAATTTACAGTATTTATTTTACAGATTTTAGTGTTTTTGTTTGATTGATTATTTTTATAAAATATATTATTTGAATTGTCAGTGCTAGAGACATCCTCTATTGTCTTTTTATCTCATTTTAATTACTAGGAAAAAATTCCAGAGTCTGATTTGGAATGTCATGATTATGCTCAATAGAAGCATTGTTGTGTGTGGCACTCCGTGCACTCCGTCCCTGCCGTGGGAGGTTCTCGCGGCTGACCTGTTTGAGCTGCACAATCTGTACTACTTATTGGTTGTGGATTATTTTTCCAAATACGTTGAGGTTACTTATTTACCTAACTTGAGGAGCGATACGATGATAACTAAAACGAAAAGTATATTTTCACGTTTTGGCATACCTAAAAAACTAGTTACAGATAACGGTACTCAGTTTACATCGCAAGAATTTACAGAATTTGCTAAACAATGGGAATTCCAACACGTCACTAGTTCTCCTTTGTATCCACGGTCAAACGGGTTAGCTGAACGGAACGTACAGGCAATAAAACGATTTTTGAAGAAAGCTTCGGAAGATAAGACTGAGTGGCAACTGGCATTGCTTAACTTTAGAAACACTCCTGTGCCGGGCGAAGATTATTCACCCGCGCAATTGTTAATGGGAAGGTCGCCTAATACTAGGCTGCCAGTTGTCCATCAATCTTTAGTACCTAAACGTATTGATACGGAACGGGTTCGGGACATTAGACATAAAAAAATAATTAAGTCAAAACACCATTACGACAAGGGTACCGAGCCCCTAGCCCCCCTGGTATCGGGTTAACCAGTTCTAATGAAAGCGGGTAAAATTAGGGATCGGGCTCAAGTTGTGAAAGAAGCTGGTAGTGATCGCTCTTATTGGGTGAAGGTAGACAACGGTGGAACTTATCGGCGTAATAGGGCGCATATTATAAAACCTTACGATAAAACTGCTACACCTCCCTGTAACTTAACAGGTTGCTACGACTACTTGACAAACGAAGAGAATGGTGAAACACCTAACTCGCAGCCAAGTGTTTCACTATCGACAGGGGTGGGGAGGAGATCCTCAGTGTCGGCTGCGCCCGCACCCGGTATAGTTACTCGTAGTCGAAGGGTGGTTAACCCTCCGGACAGATTTATATGTGTTTAGACAAATATAATAATTATATATATATACCAGGTAGGTACCTAGTCAAGTCTGTTTTGTATTGAATGCTTACTGCATGTACCACCTCGTAACTATACTTAAAATACTTTGTAATAGTACCTAGTACCTGTATGCATGTACTTAACAATTATATTTTAATATATAAGAAGGGAGATGTTGTATATGATCTAAATGTAGGTGGCACAATAATGTAAATGTGGGTAGATATGTGCGGACAGAATAAAACAGTTCTTTCTTACTATTTGAACAGAGTGTTTTATTTATGCTATACCAAATACTACAAAAGGCTTGAAAAAAGAAAATGTAAACGAATTTTTTGACTTGTTTAAGAGCTCTTTGAATGGAATCCAGTATCTTGCATCGTGTTGCCTAAAATTGACAGATTCAATTTTAGACAACACGACTAGTTTAACTTTGTTCCATATTTGAAACCATGTGGTCCATATTTTATACACTTTTTGCAAATTTTCAATAAGTCATTATTGTAAATTTGCAAAAAATGTTTTAGAAAATGTTGATTATTTCTTAGATGATGATGTTTGTTAAGATTGTTATTAATCATTTATGATACCAAATAATCATCGAACTGTTCTAGATATATAAGACAGATAAAAATGAAAATTCTGAGTTTTATTTGACAAAATCCTTAATTGTGGTTCATAATTGACGCACTTACTCTAATTATATGTAGGTGGGTACCTAAGTTCATACGTTATCGAAACATGTGTTTTATTTCTCTTCATTTTCCGTTACTTCATTTTACGAAAGAAAAAACTAGGTGGGTAGTGTTCCGCGTCCCACAGCCGCACGACTAAACAATATAGGTACGTTCGTGTCTACCTACATATAATGTAAGACAGACGTTCTAATTTGACAAATAGATACCTACCTACTAAGTACTTACACGTATACAATCTACCTATTTTGTGTAAATATCGAGCACATTGGCAATAAGATTATTTCGCGTCATTCGATCATGCTCGCACGTGATCCGAAGCGCGGCAGGCGGACATCGTCGCGCGTCGCAGCATCAAAGCTGCAACGGTAGGTAGATAATTATCCATATACAGATCGATCGCTTGGCTATTCGATGCATAATTATCGCCATCTATTGGTTAGGCGTTTTACTAGTAGGTAATAAATCCACTTCCAGACGCTAGGTGGCTCTAAATATCCACCGCGCGAACCGGCATCTAGCGCCTATATAGGCGAAACAAAAATAGCCCGAACAATATTATAGCACGACTTAGCCAGGTCGCGTTTCGTTGTATGGAATGAGGTATTTGTACTAGTATAGTATTATGTTATCTGTGATATGGGAAAGTAAATTCAACTTGACGTGAGAACAATATTATTAGCTGTCCAAATATATTTCATGGTACGCATTGAGTGAACAATTCATGGTGACGTCAAACCCTACCAAACTACGTCACTAAATGCGCTAACACACAATATTAAAGCAAGCTTAATAATAAGCGTATTAAATTTCATTTCTTGCATCTAATAAAGATGCTCGTCACAGTGCGTTCTTATTCTGTGCGTGTCCTTATTCTAAGATGGTATCGTAACTCAATCGAGCAACATACTTGTTATTGGTCATCCACTTAAGATGCAATATTTAGAGATTTAAAATTCATGAGAAATTAACAGAATATTTCCTTTCAAACTTTATAATGGTAGATACAATTCTGGGATATAATTATTAACCATAGCAAATTTTATTAAACGCATTTGTGCCGCAATATCAGATAGAAGAAAAACTCATAAACCAAAGTGAATATCCGGTTTTTATTAAGTAAAACATATAATAAAAATATATTTATTTATTTAGGGAAAATAACCTCATAAAATATCAAGTTTCCCTGTGATACTGGGTGAATAGACAAAAAGGCCACTTATACGGTCAACCATCAGGTTGGCCACATGCTTGTTTGTATAAATAAAAGAGAATCTGGCAAACAGTATGATTGGAATAATATATTGCTGTATAATGTTACAGAACTGCTACAACATTTTAGTACACCCATATATATGACCTTTTTTATTACATTATTAATAGCTCAATTTAAAAATTAATTGAATTAATATAAATTAATGCCGGACATTTTACACAGCATCAACTGGCCCCAAAGTAAGAAGAGCTTGTGTTATGGGTACAGGCAGGCCTTGCATATTTTGGTGAATTACTTGTAAATTGCCTGTTTTCCCATTGTTCGCTTTGTCAGTTTAAATGCTGGTCAGTTGGCCCTACTACAAGCATTAAATTCAGATTGAATATTTTCTGATTGTCTTTAGCACTCAACGATTTTGAGT